>CM043865.1:71447120-72106703 GCA_023846275.1 Vanilla planifolia | reverse complement strand
CATCTTTATGAATTAAGTTGGAATTTGGAGATGCAAATCCTTGTAATAAGACTACCAATATTAATGATGAAGATAAGCCCTTTTAACTACCTTTAGTAGGAAGGAAACACTCATTTGTTAGAGAGACTGAGTTTCTCTTATCAAGAAGAAGTACAACTTTAATTACAAGCAAATTTGAGGAAGGACATAATATAAGCAAATTAGTTGAGAAATTTCTTAAGGTACATTTACCTTAATTTTTAGATTCCATAGATCTTGTTTAGGTTAAGTATTCGCTTGATAACATAAAGATATTATTTGATAGCATGCTTTGCCTTACAAATAAAATAATCCTTTTGATAGCTCTTATAAGGAAAGGTGCTACAAAGAATTGGTGTAATAGCCAAAAAGGCTAAAATTTGAAGGCAAATCAAATTTAAAAATAACTTAACAAGACTTTTGTAAAGCTTTTTAAGAATGATTTATACCTTCATTAGTAAAGAAGTAAACACAGGATAAATTAAATGGGTTGTATTAAGGAACCTTGATTGTAATAACTTAAGAGCAAAAGTTTTCATTTCTTATCAAGTAGTTTTTGAGATGGTGACTACAGAAGAGCATACGTATTATATGTTTGGTAAGAAGCTATGAGATTCTATTAAAAGAAGTATAAGTCCTTTAGATCTTTCTTCATGCATTGAATTAATAGAATTAGCTCGTCAAACAAAGTAGGATTGAGTGACAAGGGAGGTAAGAAGGAATCTAAGTAAAAGAAAAAGATTATAATTTTGCATTGGGGAGTAAATCTAAATTTAAGAAGCCAATTACAAATGAATCAAGGCCATAATCTTCTATAGCTCCTAACACTAGGACCCAATAGTTCACTTCATGATGCATATGATATTAGTCTAGGGTAGGCTTTTGCAATGTCACAATAGACTACATAATCCTATATCTATGTCATCACTTAAAAAAGGCTTCTACATCACTTAATGTTATCATAAAAACTTTTTTATTAAAAAATATACTTATAATAGTTTTGTTTGTCAATGATGCATCATATTCTTTTATGTTAACTAATTTGGTTATAAGATTGTTAGTTGACTTGCATGTAGTAGAAACTCCTCTTTTTATAAAATTTCTTATGAGAGAGGAAGTAGGAGTAGACAAATATATCAAGCAAGATGTAAAAATCAATAAAAGATTTTTTGAATTCCAATTAATTATAGATGTCATCCTTATAATGGATTGATTAATATCTCATCGTCATTATTGATTGTTATGAGAAGAAATTAAAAATTCATATGACTAATAACATCAATTTAGTTTATTTTGGTGATGAAAGGAAAGTTCCTATAATATTTACTTTAAAAGTTGAAAGATTAGTATGTAAAGGATGTGAGTGCTATTTAGCTTCAATATTAATAGTTAAAAAGAAAGAACAATAATTACAAGAAGTTTTCATTGTTTATAAATATGTAGATGTTTTTCTTAAAATATTAATGTTAATGTCACTTAATAGAGAAATTATATTTGGTACCAAGTGTGAAACCAATCTTTAAAGTGCCATAAATGATGGTATCACTTAAATTATAAGAGCTAAAAGTATAATTGCAAGACTTTATTAATAAAAACTTTTACTAGATCTAATTAAGAAAATATTTCCATTTCCTATAAGTATTGGTCCCTTGGGGCACAATAATATTGTTAATAAAAAAGAAGAATAAAAGTTTAAGAATATGTATTGATTATATAGAATTAAACAATATCATAATTAAGAAAACATATCCATTATCTAAAATAAATAAATTATTTGATCAATTATACAAAGCTAAAATATTTTCAAAAATTGATTTAAGATTTGATTATCATCAACTAAAAATTAAAAAATAAAGTATTCTAAAAACTACTTTAAAAATCAAATATAATCATTTTTGAATTTTTTCGTATTAACTTTTAGATTAACTAAGGCTTTAGTAACCTTTATGAACTTAATGAATAAGGTGTTCAAGTAATAATTAGATCAAAGTTTTATTATCTTGATTGATGACATGTTGATCTACTTTAAAGATAAAATAAAATATAAGAAAAATTTACATCTTATTTTGTAGAGACTACGAGAACACCAAATGTATACAAAATTTTCTAAATATAGCTTCTGATTAACTAATGTGTCCTTCTTTGGGTATATAATTAGTGTAAAAAGAATCTTTATTGATTTTTAAAAAATAATAGTTATATAACCCAATCTAGTAATGTGACTAAAGATTAAGTTTTCTAGATTTAATTAGATATTATCAAAAATTTGTAAAATATTTTTTTAAATTATATTATTATTAACAATATTAACTTAAAAGATAGTACTTTTTGAATGAACTCAAAATATGAAAGAGTTTTCAAACCCCTTTAAGGAGAAATTAATCTCAGCTCCTATCTTAGCATTACTTGAGAGAGAAATTAAATTGTATGTGTATCCTAATGCTTTTATATGAGGACTTGGGTATGTATTAATATAAAATGGTAAAGTCATAACATATGCCTTAATGTAATTGTGGCCTTATGAAAGAAATTATCTTATACATGATCCTAAACTTGATGTAATTATGTTTATTTTAAAGATTTAGAGATAATATTTATAGCTTAAAAAGTTACTTATTTACCAACCATCAAAGTCTAAAGTATTTCTTTACACAAAAAAATTAAATCTAAGATAATGAAGGTGGTTTGGAGCAACTTAAAGATTATGACATGAAGATGTCTATTATCTAAGTAAAACCAATGTTTTAGTTGATGCATTGAGATGAAGGACTAGTCATCATAACATGATATCTATCTTGGAAAAAAACATAATTAATTATATAAATAAATTATTTAGAATTGAATGTAGTATCAACAATTATTAAAATATATTTTTCTCAACTAATTATTACAATAGAGTAGTTATAAGCTTTAAAAGATCTTTAGGATAAAGATGAAGACTTTCAATAAATAAAGGCTAAAGTTACTAAAAGAAAGGAGATGTATTTTTATTTAAGTTAAGAGGGAGTCTTATTTTATAATAATAGAATATGCATTCTTACAAACAAGGAAAGAAAATAAATTTTGCTAAAAGAAACTCATGAAACAAAATATATAATACATCCAGGGATAACAAAGATGTATAATGACTTGAAAAAAGATTTTAATAGAATGGTATGTAAAAGGATGTCAATTATTATGTGACCAAATGCATGTTAACATAGGTGAAAAGAGAGCAATATAGACCAAGTAGTTTGTTGCAACCCCTTCTTATTCTAGTTTGAAATCAATAGATTTTGTAATTATATTATTAAGTGCTAGTCAAATGTATGATACCATATAAGTAATATAGATAGATTAACAAAATCAACTTATTATTACCTATTAAAACTACTTACATGGCTGAGAGACTATAAAAAATGTACATAGATTAAATTGTGAGATTACATAAAGTATCAAGAGCAATTATATCTGATAGAGATTTAAAGCTTACTTTGTATTACTAAAGGCATATGAAATAATTGGTACTCAATTAAGATTTAATATATCATTTCATCCTCAGACAGATGGACAAATTTAGATGACTATAAAGACAATAGAATGAAGTAAGTGGTAAAGCTCATATGGGACTAGAATTGATAGATAAAACTACCACGAATATTCAAATGATTTGAGAAAAAAAAATACAAAAAACAAGAGTTTATCAAAAGAAGTACTTTGATACAAATCACCAAATGATAAAGTTCTAAGAATGGGAGCACATCTTAGCCAAAAAGATCAACAAAATGAGGAAGAAATCAATTGCTATGACTAAAGTATAATGGCAAAATCAAATAAAATGTGTAATATGAAAAATTGGAGATGAGATTAAGAAGTATCCTCAGCTACTATGAATTTCTAAGACAATTTCTACAAGAAAGAGAGAATTGTAATATTTTTAAATTTTCAAGTGGGTATGATGTCATTTTTTGAAATAATTTATGTTAATTAGGAATTTTAAGTATTTCGTAAAATTGGATAGAGCTTGTTAAGAAAAATCAAATAATGCTTATTATGCCTCAACCGAAATCTATTTGGAATTAGTATGAAATTTTAAAGTTTTACAACTAGTTGAAATACTTAAGTATTATTCATGAAAAAAGAAGGCTTTGGATAATAAAATACAAATATTTAAACTAATTTATAAAATAATGCTGTAATCATTAAAACTTAATTTCATCGTAATTTTGAAGGCTTTGTATATTTACTAAATGACCCTTATAGAGTGTTGTGAATTTATTATGTTAGCAAAGCAAACTACTTGTTTTTCAAGTGAATCCTTTTATCAAACATCTTTTATTTCTTACATCTCACGAATAATAGTGTAGTCATGTTATCTTGTTGAGGAGTATTTGACATTATCACTTTCATTCGAGTTGCCACCTATTTTTATGCTCATAATTATGTTCGAGTTTTGTTTATTGCTCTTTTATTATAAAATGATCATATAATTGCCAATTTAAAACCACTATTATGATTACAATGAATATTCATGATGTTACAATTGGAGTGAGAAAATAAAAAACTTTACGAAATTTAGGTAATATTTATTATTGATCTAATATGCGATAATAATCATTTAAAAAATGTTTTATTTGCAAACTAAATTTTTGTAAATTACATAATTGGCCTAATTAGTTCTTTAAACGTGGGGTCACGCTACTATTATGACATGAGCAGTGCGGCCGTGGCCTCGCCGGACGCCGTTGAAAGCAGGGATTAGTTAAGAGCGCTTTAAACGACCAGGGTTGGACGAGCAGTAGAATCGCGGGGACGTCGAAGAAAGGAGAAAAAAATGGCTATCGAGAACGATTCGCCACCTTTGGATGAGAAAGCGAAGAGGACACGGGAGCTCCTCGCGAGTTTCTACTCCACCAATGGTTCCACCACAGCAGCCAGGGGCGGCAGCTCGGGGAAGCTGGCTCCGGCCGACTCCATCAACTCTTCCAACTTCGACCCCGATGTCTACATGTCTCTTATCGTATACATCAATCCCAATTTTTTTTTTTATTGTTTTTAATCCTCAGTGGATCTGGTAGCACCAAAACAATGGAGTTCTTTGAATTTTCATTTTAATTAGGAGTTATATACGTCGATAGCTTATTAGGATCTTCTTAGACGACGTATTTTTGAGTTTGTAGCGCTGGTTTGATATGGTGTAAGCTTTGTCGTTTTTTGTAAATTCTTACTGCTCCTATTATTTATTTATTTTTTTAATGTTGGACTTGTATTCGGGATCTTCTTCCTTTTTCTTTATGCATGGGCAGGCTTATGGCGAAAGGAAACTTGAATCATTATCTGCAAGAGTTGTCAAGACAGAATAAATAGAATGCGTTGGAGTATTTAGTAGATTACTAGATCAGATTTATATTTCTAATGCAGCTGGGCCTTTTAATTCTTATTAAATACTAAAGCTAGAATGGGTACTGTTTTTTTAAATGTACAATTTACCTTTTATTTTCAAAAGATCTGTATGCTTTAGTAGTTTTGCATCTTTCAA
Source organism: Vanilla planifolia (assembly GCA_023846275.1). NCBI lineage: Eukaryota > Viridiplantae > Streptophyta > Magnoliopsida > Asparagales > Orchidaceae > Vanilla > Vanilla planifolia. Next base: position 72,101,167 of record CM043865.1, on the reverse strand, counting down.
CCTAGTACTGGCTTTCTTACTTATGTGGTAACTTGTCGAGCGACATTGCTCAATTGTTTTAATATATGCTGATATTTAATGTTTTTTAAATGAAACATTTGTTATGGTATATTTGCATGCCAGAATTTATAGAATCTTGTAGTTATTTGTCTGCCAAATCAACATTTTTGGTTTTTATTTTAGGTTCAAAGGTCAAATTTGGATGGCCTTCTTCAGCAACATGTCGAGATGGCAGCTGAAATAAAAAATCTTGATACGGACTTGCAAATGTTGGTTTATGAGAACTATAACAAGTTTATTAGTGCCACAGATACAATAAAAAGGTTCTTGGATCTAGCAGCTCTATTGTTATACATTAACAATTTTTGGAATTTATTCATTTTCTTGTTGATTATCTTACTTGACACTTCAATATTCTTTGTGTGATACATGATAATACAATTAACCACTTACAGTAGCTATTTTGATGCATGTTTCGGGAATTGCATTTATGTAATGCAAGCACAAATTTTTTCAGATATTGGTTATATAATTCAAGAGCAATTGGTAATATTTATATGATTTCTCTTAGTTTGTTGCTACTTAGAATCCTACTTCAAAAAGGTTGTTAGGAATCAAAAGCTACTTAAAGTGAACCAGTTGCCTTCTTTGTTAAACGTGTGCATGGTTTGCTTGTTATGAATTGTTAACCAATGGGGACAAAAATTAGGGCAGATTCACAAGGGTCAAACCTATTCCCAATGTAAAGCTTAGGTTGATAGATTGAATTTAGTCATTGACTTTCCTTCCAAAGTTCAATGGGGACTGAGCAAAGAACTATTGGACCAATATATTCTGGAACTATGTTATGTAAGGTGGAATACAAAACACTTGGGTGCCTAACTAATCTTTAGTCTAGTAAGCATTTCCCAAATGGCATGCAAACCCTCTCAAGTGATAAACCATTTGATAAAACAAGTCAAGTATGATATCTAATATGAAAAAGATATCTCTTTCTCTTTTTTGGCAGATTTGTGAAGCACTTGAATTACTCCTGCATTTGGGAGGAGCACAAGGCTGAATTTTTTGTGTTCATGGGGAGCAAGCCAAACATTGGCTTAATATGATTTTCACATTGTGCAGATAAAAACAGTCCAATGTGTGCTAGATGTATCAATGGAATTTGCTTTCCATCCAAAGTCTAAACTGACATGGGTTGGGCTAATAGTTTTAGTGTGCTGTATCATAAACTATCCTTTAAACTGTCATATGGCTGAACACTAATTTAATTAGTTTGGAGGTTGAGTGTTTTTCTAGGATAACATTACATTGAACTAAAATCTGATTTTGGAAAATTGGTCTATAAATATGTAACCATATGGTAATTTTGAAGTTGTGTTACTTTTACCTAAATGTTGTTGAGTCTTTCCACCTTGCTTTAGGAGGCTATATAAATTTTATGTTGAACCTTGTGGTATATTTGTTTATTTCTTTTTTAACTAAGATAAATTCATCTCTGGAAGAAAAAAAGTGGTTTTTACAGTACATCGGCAAGGATGTATCATAGATTCGTTTGTTAAGGTGCTGCTTTTGCAATGTTTTCCCAACATTTATCATAGATTCCATTGGTGAGGTGTTGCTTTTGCAATGATTTTCCAAGAAGAAATTTTGGTTTGTGTAAAGTACATTTCCAGACATCACTTCCTTGCATCTAAATAATCTACTTGGATTTGTGAGCATGGTTAAAATGCTTGTAGAATTGAAAAAAACTCGTTTGGTTGTTGCAATTCATTCAAATAAAATGAATGATTAATCAAATGGTAGATCTAAACAGCCAATGAATTAGGTCATCAAATCAGGAGGTTGAATGGTCATTTTGATGGAGAATTATTTTGAAAGCTTGTCCAATTAGAGTGATGACCACAAATCTAATCTTTGTAATGTTCATTCAATGTTGTTAATTCTTGGACATCTCTTATTAGGGAACATCTTACATACCTTTTCTATTATCTAGTTGAAGTAAAAGTGCACCAAGTATATTCCTTTGGTAAGGCAGCTTTTCAAAGAAAAAATTTTGGTTTGTGTAAATCACATTCCCAAACATCACTGCCATGCATGTATATAGTGTACGTGGATTCATGACTATGGTGAAAATGCATGTGGAGTTGAAAGAAATTCACCTAGTTGTTGTAGTTTATTCAAATAAAATGGATGGACAATCAAATGGTAGAGCTAAACATCCAACTAACCAGATCATCAAATTAGGTGGTTGAATGGTCATTTTGATCTTGGTTTAATGAAGAATTAAAAGTTGGCTCAAAATAGAGTGATGATTGCAAATCTAATTTTTTTAATGTTTATTCGATATTGTCAATTCTTGGGCATTAATCATCTATTAGGAAAAATCTTACATACTTTTTCTATTTCTAGTCATAGTGAAAGTGCATCAAGTATATTCCTTTGGTAAGGTGTTACTTTTGCAATGCTTTTTGAAGAAATTTTGGTTTGTGTAAAGCATATTTTTGAACATCACCACCGTGCATGTATATAATCCATGTGAATTTATGATTATAGAGAAAATGCTTATAGAATCGAAAGAAATTCACCTGGTTGTTATATAGTTTGTTCAAATAAAATGGATGACCAATCAAATGGTAGATCTAAATAGCCAATGAATTGGGTCATCAAGCCAGGTGATTGAACGGGCATTTTGATCTTGGTTTAGAGTGATGACTACAAATCTAGTCTTTGTGATGTTTATTTAATGTTGTCAATTCTTAGGAGTCTACTACTTACTAAGAAAAATCTTACATATCTTTTCTATTATCTAGTTGAAGTAAAAGTATGTCACATATATGCTATTTATTAAATTAGTTTTTTAACTTGTCATGGTTGGTCTTTAATTAGGTTGGGCAATGAAAGACATTGACAATGGTGTAGGATTCATGACTATAGAGAAAATGCTTATGAAATCGAAAAAAATTCACCTGGTTGTTATAGTTTGTTCAAATAAAATGGATGACCAATCAAATGGTAGATCTAAATAGCCAATGAATTGGGTCATCAAGTCAGGTGATTGAGTGGGCATCTTGATCTTGGTTTAGAGTGATGACTACAAATCTAATCTTTGTGATGTTTATTTGATGTTGTCAATTCTTGGGTATCTACTACTTACTAAGAAACATCTTACATACCTTTTCTATGTTATTTATTAAATTAGTTTTTTAAGTTGTCATGGTTGGTCTTTAATTAGGTTGGGCAATGGAAGACATTGACAATGGTGCAGGATGATCCCATGATGAGATGAATAACTCCACCTGTATTCTGTGCATATTTGATTACTGTTTTTATGTGTAGAAACCCCATAATAATTAAATTTGTTTTTTATATATTGCTGCCACGTTTGGTGGTCAATGAACATTAGGCTGCTTCCCTGGCTTTAGAAATGCAGCAAGTGCATAAGATCAAAAAAGTAGTATAATATATTCAGCGTTATTTTTTGTTCCATAAAATGACAACTGTTTTTTATATGTTGGGAATTGACTAGTTTTATGTACTGTTGCTATGTTAATGTTCCCAAAAATACCTAAATATAAACTACCAACTGCTTGTTAGATATTCATGAAATTGCTTTCACCTTGTGCTCTTAGTTTGCTTACCTTTTATGATAACTTAGGGCCAAGCTTTGGAAAAATTTTATCTGTCGAACATTTTAGCTATAGTGAATTTTTTCATATAAGGCAAGGAAAGTTAAGATATGAACCAGGCTAATTTACAAAGTCTACAATTGAATGCACATTTTTTTATAAAGCAAGTTTGCATGTGGAGTACTAATTAATAGTTCCTAAGTCATCATCAAGATACAAAATGCATTAAGATTTAAACATGAAAACAAGGCTTATATTATTTATCAACGTAAATGGCATTAAATAGTTCAAGCATGTAGGCATGGATGCCTATTTTTACTCAGGAAGCAGCATCCATGGCACCTATATTTTTGAGCATTCTAAATGCATGGTCTAAAGGGAATTTATGATTCTCCCATCAGTATTCCTTAATAGTTGACCTAAATTATGCATCTTTTCTCAATTAGGTTGACGATGATTCTTGTTGCTATTGTCATGAGAGTAATTATCAGTGCAACTAGGTTGCACGTTTAGGGTTGACCAAGTTTAGAGATGAATTAAAAGTCATGTTGTTGTCTAGAAGATAAAAAATTAACATAGAAGTTTTTTTTTGAAAAGATTGAGGATTCCTCTTTAATGAATTTTTAAGTTAGTAAAAAAAATAAAATGATTAAAACGAGCTAAATTTTAGGATATTTGGAGTGCATATATATATGGTATTTTTAATTGTAGTAGAGGTTGAGTTGCTCCAGATTACTTTGTTTAGGTCTTTTATGTCATTATTTGTGCATATTTAGGACAACCATTTATTCAAAATTTTTCCAAGTGGTAATGCTTTGTCTAGCATTGCTGGTGTATGGCACTAGCTAAAGTTGTCGCCCTTTGCTGGTAAATGTTCATGACTCTAGCTAGTCTGGATGCCATGTACGTTGTTTACATCTGGATTAAGGCTTTGATTGTCCAGTTGTTCAATTCCTAACATTGTTATGATAGGTTTCCAAGTACTATAAATTACCAAACAAAGCAAATATCCCAATGTTATCTAAAAGCTAACTCTAGATCAAATATATTTTGAGGTTCTGGTCCATGTTTTTTTATTTACGTTAACTAAATCAACATGAGCATATTATGGGAAAAAATAGAAAGAAAGCTTTTGTCCAACTCTTAAACTGTTTTGTCATATGGAGGACGAAGGTTCCATTAATAGAAATAATCTGACCACAATTATCCTGCCAGAAAGATGCAATCATAAGCTTTTGTGCACTGAGCTGTCATTGCACATCATGGGAAAAAACAGCAGTCTTCTCCTCTCTGTCGGCCCATCATACATTTTAATTATTTGTTACTGGAGCAGAATATAGTTGAGCATTATATTTCATATATTGTATCCATATTTCACTTTCAGTGATGATTTTTGTGGTGTTCAATGCAGTTAAGTAGCTTTTTTTTTTGCAGGATGAAAAGTAACATAATTGGGATGGAGGCAAACATGGAGCTGCTGCTTGAAAAGGTTTTGAGATTTACTGGCTTTTGTTTTATTTTGTTTTTGCTACTCGTTAATTTGTTGTTCATTACTTCTTCAGATTGTGTCGGTGCAATCCAAGAGTGATCTTGTGAATATGTCATTGTTTGAAAAGAGGGAACGCATAGAGAAGCTACATCGAACTCGTAACCTTCTACGTAAAGTTCAGGTTAATCCTTGTTGGATTTTGTACTACTATATTTAGTTTTAAAATGCATTGCTTGATGTGAAGGTCTTGTAGATAATTAGCAGATTTAGGTGTTTTCTTCTTCATTTTGGTAGTTCTATTTTTTGTGGTATGTTGCGCTGTAGTGATAAAACAAGATTGATGGGCCAGATTTTGTGGAAAACAAAGCTGAAGAAAAGCTTTGACATCCTGCATGTGTATGTATCTTTGTTTCACAAGTGGTTAGCTCCTTTTTTACTGACAATTATGATCATTGCTGGAGTTTCATGCCAGAATTGGTTTACTGTTTCCCCAACTTGCTTTTTGGTCAAAAGATGGTCTGTTGTGGAAAAATGTCCACTTGTCTATCTCTCTTCGTTCTTTTACTTGCTTTTTCCCTCACTCTCTGTTTTATGCATTTTTGCATCTTTATAATGTATCATATATCATGCATGATTTTCATTATTTATTATTTTTATAGGCATCTGTGTGCTTCTATGAGTTCATTTTTGTGTGCTTTATGATGCATGAATGCTAGGTTTTGTGTTTCAAAATGTGAACAATGTGGTTTATGCAAAATTTTGAGAAAAAGCCCAGTTATTTCTAGTAATTCTTCTATATAAGTCTAGAATTTCATCAATGTAAGTGTTCATTTATACATGCTTTCTGATGCAGGAATGCTAGGTTTTGGGTCCTAAAATATGAACAATATGGTTTATGCAAATTTTGAGAAACAACCCTGTTATTCCTAGTAACTGTTCTAGATTTTTAATAAAGTCAGAACAATATTCGAGAATTTCTAACTACTCAATGTGGCAAATTTGATGATAATTTAAGCTTGGATATTGAACAGCACCAATCAAAACTATTAGTTGAGGTTTCACAGGAAAACCAGATTCATCATAATCTAATTTTGAAATCTTAAGCAATGATATCTTCAACTGTATAACTTTTGAATAAACTACAAACAAGCTATTTTAGAAGAGCTCTTCAACAAGTCTCAGCAAGATTAGTAAACAAAACGTGTAAACTAAACCAAACCCAATCCCTGGATTGGCTACCTGGATGAATCTCATACCAAGATCTTGATGGCAGAAACCCTTGAGGATGCAAATAAGTGTCATTGAAATAAGTCCGAATTTCATTTAAGATGGCATATGAATGTGACTGCAAATTCTTTAAAATAGTTGCTAATCATGGACTCAAATCATCTCTAAAAGGTAATCATAACCCCATCACTAATTAGGCTATGTTTCAAATTTTAAATATTGTGGTGTGATCTGATCAAAACTGATCAAATGGTTAAATCGACGGAACAAGTATTCCAAGCTTGGAAAGGGAAAAGGGTCCCACCTCCATTGTTGTGGGTTGTGTCTCAATCACGGGCATTGAATGAGTGCAGATTTTCCTTCTCCCCTTGCATTGGACCAAGGACTTCGTTGCACCGAATCAAAAGTTAACCTATACGAGAATTCAAAAAACATATCACTTCTCCCCAAGTAGGATTCTAATTTACAAGTAGTCAGTTAATAGCTAACTATTCAACCATTGAGCTTCTGAAGAACAATGGACGTTAATTAAGATTGTAAGCCCAAGAACCCAAAGATCTCGCTTGGCACTTTCAATGATCATATACAATAAAATGAAATTGTTTTTTTTTTGACAAGTTTAACACTTTCCCTTCTTTTTCCTTCTCACCTAGCCAAACCTGCTTTGAAGGGAATAAGGGAGGGGGTTGCAGGAGGGGTTACCCCCCGTCGAAAGTGAAGGGGGAGAGGACCCCCTTCAATGAAAGAAGAGGAAGTATGTGAGGAAAGAGCTGGTCAGTCTTTGAAGAGCCATAAATGAGTGGAGTGAAGGGGATCCTGAGGGGATGCCAGAGTTTATTTTTGGGATTGACATTAGGATGTGATCGATTCAATTCAAATGCAATATTGTTGCCATAAGGTCACTTGAATGCTGTTTCCATAAGGTTGCATGAATGAATATGTTAATCAAAGTCTTTGTTATGTTGTCAGACCAAACTTGGAATCTTTTCCCTGGTTTGAATCTCATTTGGCACACAATCATGCTCAATGTCATCAGGATAACACTATGATATTAAGGCTCTTTAAATAATGTACTAAAGCAAAATAAAATAAAATTTTGTACATAATGCCAAATATTTTCAAGCCATCCCACAATAGGATGCCTAGTGAACTGGTGTCAGTTGTATCCTTACAGAGTTGTGCACTTGACTGTTTGGTTAGATTGTGTGACTTTCTCATTGTTTATTTATCTGGAGTTTATAATTTCATGCAATTGCCACATGCGTGATCTGGGCACTTTGGCTACACATTGCAGAAAGGCATTTACCTTGTGTATCTGATTTTGGCAATTATTAAAGTTATTACTATGTGTGTTTAGTTTTCTCATCATGAGACGCATGTTTTTGAGTGTTAGAATAACTTATGAGTTAACTAGTTGGATTCACAATATTTTCCGTTGAATGTTGAGTTTCTATGCTCATTTTGGTTCTCCAGAAGATGATGATAGAGGAAAAGGCTTGAAAGTGTGCATTACTCTTGCTTTTGTCCTTAACAGAAAATGAAGGGGATTGTTTGAGGTTTCCTTGTTTTTGCGTTAAATTTCTTGTGCTTTTTTAGGCCTCTTTAAGTTCAAGGGATTACCAGTTTTCTGCTAAAAAAAATATTTTGTTATTCACATTGTTGCTTGTAACTTCTCTTGAAGCATCATCTATGCCCCTTGCTGTAAACCATGGAAGTTGAAGTTCAATCAATCGGATTGCTATATATTCGCTCATGTTCTCCCTCAACTTGGACATATTGGGAACTCATCATTTATAATTTTGGAAAAAAAATCGTCCATTGCTTTTTGATAAAATCTAATGGTCAGAAAGAAATCAGCATTGGTTTTCTGAATTCCTGAATATTTATGAGATTCCTTTGTGGCTATAACTTTGAGCCATTAATGTGAAGTAATGGTTAGTTTTTCTGTTCAGTAATCATTTTAAATGTAAATATGTTCTTATTTCGTAGATTTTGCCAAATACAGTTTATATATGATCTTCCAGCTCGTCTTAACAAGTGCATAAAAGTAGAAGCATATGCGGATGCTGTCCACTTTTTTACTGGAGCTAAGCCAATTTTTGAGGTTTGTTATCTTCTTTTTTCTTTTATGATTCTTTTGTGATTGACTTGTTTTCTTAAGGTTATGACATAATTTATTTTCACGTTTGCACTCTTGGTCATGGTGCTTTATTTGCAGGCTTATGGTGATTCTTCATTTCAAGACTGTAAGAGAGCATCTGAAGAGGCAATGGAGATAGTTATTCAAAACCTTGAGGTAGTCTCTTGAATCTGGTTTGTAGTATAGTTCAGAGGTGGTTCAACCTAAGCCCTCATGTGAAACTGATGTTTTTTTGATACAACCTGTTAAATCTGTCTTTTGTTTTTTAGTTGTATATTTCATCATCACGATTCATTGACGATAATTATGACTAATGTAAGGGGAACTATTTTGTTTAGATAGAAGTTATGTCTTGTGCTGTTTTGCATATAAGATTAACAAATCAAATGTCTTATTTTGATTAAATTACATGTATGAATGCAATTTTAATAGAATGATCGGTCAGTGTCATTCAATAAAAATAAGCTTGTAGGAATTGACTACAATTTTGTTTCTTGCATATGAAAATCATTGTTGTAGTGGTTTCTTGCTTTTTTGCATAGTTCTTTTTGCACTGATGCATTTGGATGTTTGAAGCTGTACACTTAACCCAATTTCACATCTCATTATCGTATATTTTTTTTCTGATCAACAATATGTTAATCGAACAAATAATTTACAGTAAATTACTTCATATTTGTGACAACTTTCTAACAATCATATTTTTTTTATAATTGTTATTACTTCTTGTAAAATATTTTTAACAAATCATATAAGTCACAATTTTTCTATAACCAATAGGTTATACGAATATTATGGAGCAAATTATGTTGCTTTGGTGGTACTACTGAATCACAATTTTGTTGATTCATCTAGGTATTTAGCATTTTTTTTGACTTTTAAATATTTTATTATGTTTGAGTAAGTAAAAATTTGATTGTAATTTTTTATTTGAATTTGAACTTCAGCAAAAAGTTAACTCATAAAGTTGCTGATGCAAAAAAACATTGTTTTAAAGGTTTTCCATACTTTTTGGGCCTTTTTTTTCAGATTTTAATTGTTAAATTTTGATTAAAATTTGTTATGTAATATGGATTTGGACTTTTTTTTTTAAAATGCGTTTATGTGGAATCATTCTCTAAGAAAGAAATAAAATTGATTCGATTTTAAAATTAAATAAATATTTTTTTCTATATATCCGTAAACTTTTGCAAGATGTTACCTTCAGTACATCTTAATTATAAGTTTTTGGTTTAAAATAAATAAAATCTTTTGCTTTCACTTTGATCTTTGTCTTTGAAATTGTTTTCTTTGGTTTGCATAATTTTGAAAGTATGTCTATTTATTTCTTTAACTATTTTACTAATATTTACAAGAGTGAATTTTATATTTTTTTAATAAGTTTGTTAAATATTAGTTTACTTTAAATTTTATTTTAATGTTTATGATTATTTCAATTGCACAGAGTACCTAATTTGCAAGCAAATTTATTGAAAAGATTGCACGTGAAGCTTAAGAAAATATAATTGATAGCAACTTAAATGTGTTTAATATTGTTGAATTTTATTTGCAAATGTGAAACACCTAGAATTTTACCCAGTTTATCAATGTTGTTTGGTGCAGTTTGCTTAAAATATAGGTTTGCAGCATCAATGCTACATATGTATTTCGTCAACCACATTTTTCATATTGAACGTGAAAGATTTTTCACGTCAGTGCTGTGAAACAGCACGACAAGCTGAATTGGCATAAAACATGCCATTTTGGTTTTTTTTTTTTTTTTATGGCATTTTAATCTTGTTTATGAGCAGATCTTAAAGCTAGAGGGAACAATCGCAAACTGGATCTTTAATTAATGATGATTTCCATTTGAAGTTGATCATATTAGTGCTTTCTCTAGAATTATATCTCTAACGCTATGTGAAGTGCAGAAATTCAAATTAATTCCTCTGCATTCGTAGTTGTTGATGGGTTCACAAAATGACTGGACACAAGGAAATGTTCTATATGCTTGAAGCATTTTTTGGTTGGAAACATACAAAAGGAAAACAAACTACACAATTATTTAAGTTTGGGGCTTTCAATTTTCATGGTATCACCCTTCCATGACCATAAACACTTAGCCGATCTAAAATGAGAAGAGGGAGAAAGGGTGGGTTTGCTATTATGGATACTAGTGGGTGGTATTTTCTGTTTTCTCAGAAGTCTCATTTCATTGTATGCTTATTAACATACCTGATAAGCCAACACAGATCCTTAGAATGCTTTTTTTAGAACAATAAATCAAGGTAACTCATTTGAATGTACCATGTTTCTTAGCATGTCCTTATAGCCAAAAACTAGATTCATGGCAAGCTTTCCCTTTATTAAAATATTTTAGTGTAATGTTGTGAATTATCAGAAATCTTCTATAACAGAAGTAAATTTTTGTTATGCTCAGCAATCTTTCAATTATATGATTTTCTTAAACCGTCTCGACACAACCTTGTAATATATGCCATTTTCATTCAGTTATGATTTAAGGTATAAAGCCTACAACTTGTCATATGTCAGCTTTTTTTTTGTAAGGAGAATAAGAACGTTTCTTATGTGATTCTATAGCTTTGAATTTTGAAGATACCAAAAAGGGCTTATTAATTACAACAAAAGCTACAATGAGGACAAGACATAGACACAAAATACAGTTTCCAAAGGAGCATTAAAGGCATGGCTGTGAAAAGGGTAAAAGCTTGAAGGAGTACCAATATTATTAGGTAGAGGTTTCATCCTGTTAAAGATAAAGTGTTTATTTTGTTACTTTTGAATAGGTATGATAGGAAAAGAATAAAAAAAAAAATCACAAAATTATAAAAAAGATTTTGAAGATATTCTTGAGAATATTTGCATAGGAAACTTCCTAATATCTTTGATTATTTCTAATATTCCTCATAACACTCTTCCTCAAGTGAGAGTATATATATGATGAAGTTTGTTACAATGAATGGAGAATCAAAGTTATTCAAGAGCCTTTGTAAAATATTTTTGATCTAGAGATGAGATTTATGATTTTTATGATTAACATGTTTTTGATAAAATGATAATCTTAAATGTGTTTTGCTTTTTCATAGAAGATAGGATTGTTTACAATATAGATTGTTACTTGATAATCATAATTAAAAACTGTTGACTGAGTGATTGGAAAACCAATTTTTTTGATGAGTGACTTGTAATAACTGTTTATTTTTGTTCCTTTTCTCAGACACAATTTTCTTTTACAATGACAAAATATTTATAGGTAAACCTTTAGTTTTTAGCAGACTTGGTATAGTTAGCATCAACAATAAGTTTCAATTTGTAAATGTTTATACCTTTGATGCATATGTCTTTTTGTGGAGATCTTTTAACATAACTCAGTTCTTAAAACAATGGCTTAGTGCTTATTCTTGGAAATTTTTCATATGTTAGATTACGACACTAACATCAAAGGAAATATTAGGTAAGTTAACAATCAAATAGATGAGTTTACCAACTAGCTAATAACAGCAAAATATGTCTTCACTCTGAGACTTTTGAAGAGTATCTATAGTTGAGTTGGTTGTCTTGCATCCAAGATGCTCATTATCTTCAAAAGGATATAACATATTTTCCAGAAGTCATCCACATAAAGAGCAACATCATTGCTCTAGAGCAAGTGTGACGAATGAAAATGGAGTGTTGACTGTGCTTCTTGGTGGATTAATATTTACTAGACACAAGTGTTTTGTTTTAACCCATGTATAACCTTTTGATGCTTACTCTCTCCCTAGGCAGCATACTTGAGTACTTGTTTCATGTAAATCAGAGAGAGATTGTCATAGAGAAAGGCATAGCTCACATCCATTTGGAGGTGTTATGCTTGGTTAATAGCAAAAAAAAAGAATAAGATAAGTATAGTTTTGTCGATCCATAAGGGTAAATGTTCTAAAATAATCAATGCTATGAAATTTTAGTGTGACCATCTATCAACAAGGAATAGTCGCAGTGTAAGCAGGAGGTGCAACCAAATCCCATGTGATGATCCATGAGACCACCCATTTCAATATCCATTTTAGTTTTTCATTTAGGATCTAATAGAGCTTTGTTGTCTTGGGAATGGAAACTATAGAGTGAGACAAGGCAAAGATATACAAAATGCAGAGGATAATCAATCAAGTAAAATAAGAGATTGTATAAATTGGGGAGTGCTTTGGTGTGTATTTTTTTATGAAGGGAAATTTGTAGGTGGAGATCTAATGTGGTTGGCGGAATGTTAACCATAATATTATGGTTGGGAGTATACTTGGATGGGACGGATGGATTTGTCTTGTATTAACTTGCATTTGGTAGTGGTAGGTGATAAGAACTAGAGCAAGGGATGGAAACAAAACCTTGGTAAGAATTTTGGTTGATAAGAAGGTAGTGGAATAATAAAGCATTGTTTCACAAAATGTAACATCTATGTAGATATATGAGTGTTTTGTTGAAGGATCATAATAATATATTTTCTGTGAAGTGGAACACATATAACTAAAGATGCGAGATGGTGAGATGGAAAAAGGGTTGATTGAGATAAAGAAGAGAAAATGTTGAAGCCTTGTTGAGGCTTGTAGATGAAACTTAATGGATTAAGTGGCTGATTGTGAGAATAATGTGTCCCCAGAATTGTCGCAGAATGTTCATGTGAAACATCAAGGCATCATTAAGAAAATGTTGGCATTACATTCAACCATACCATTATGTTATAATGTACATGAATATGATTGATAGATAATGCCATTCATGGCATAGTGAATTGCATGTATTCTAATGCATTATCATAACAAAGTGTTTTAATAAAGGTAGAGAGTTGAACTTTTATTTCTTAGCAAAATTGTTTGATGACATTAAATAGGATAGAACAATATTTTAACATAATGTCTAGGTGACTCAGTATACTTATCTATATAGGAAACAAAATGTTACCATCCCATATGGGTTAGAATAGAACTAGGGTGTCATTCATCTGAGTGCATTAAATCAAAAGAAGCCTAATTGTAAAAGAAGTGGTGGTGTTTGTCACACTCATAATCATAACATTCAAATTTAGTAAGAGAAGATGAATGAAATCTCATAGATGACGAGAGGGTGGATGATGGAAAGGACAATGCCACTTGTAAGGAGATAGGGTGGTTGAGTGAGCAGTGGATGTAGAGCTAGATAGGTAATAAATGATTCCTATTTTACTTCCGTCATCATTTCTCTTTTTCATGTGAAGATCTCACAAAATATATTGAAAAAGAGAGAGTAATTTTAAGATTTGTTGAGGCAGTGGATAGACAAAATAATATGTAGATTTGTAATATCTAAGGCATTGTTTAGAGTCATTGATGGTGAGAGATAGATGGAGCTTTTTTTAGAAATAGAGAAAGAGGTTCTATTAACAATAATGAAAAGTAGTAGAGTTGCACTGTGAGGAAAATAATGGAATAATTATTGGTTATGTACGAAAATGCATTGGAATCAATGACCTAAGACTTACTACGATAGCAATTGTTGCAAAATTAGAAGCAAAAATTGCATAGGAGATAATGGGTAGTTGAGGGTGGTTTAGAGTACTACCACAAGCATCCTTATTAGGACTAGATTAACAATAGTAATGTGTTTTGTAGACTTAGGATAGACAAAATTTTCCAACAATGATCTAATGAGTGATTGGTTCTTTGATAATATTGGTAAGGTGGAAGGGGGTTGTGTCCATTACGTTTATCACCATGGTTTTTATGAGTAAGTGCACCATGACCCTATTGTAGAACCAACAACAAAACCTATATATTCAAGTCTCAGGGAGGATTGATTAGGGAACTCAATGACCCTTACAACATGAGTGAGAGCCATTGGGATGTTAGGAATTGTAAAGTTAGCCATCAACTAAGTTTGGTTAGATTTGGGTGATGGATAAAGCCTAAAGAGAAACTTGGCTATAATAGGTTCATTGTTTTTTGCCAAACTCTAGATTTAATAATAAATGGATGATATTGAATCCCAACTTTCTTGTTGTTATACTATAATAATCTTGAATAGATTAGTCTCCTTGCTATGAAGACATGTTAGGATAGCATATGTCTTAGAGGTGTTACTGTCTTGATAGTACATGGAACGAAGAAAATCCTGTATTATTTTTTGTGGTTTAGTGAATAATGATTATGGTTATAGTATTGGGATCAAGACCATTATATGACATTCAATGAGTATTGCATTATTAGATGGTTGTTATTTGGTATATTTAGTAGTATCCATTGTTTTAAGCATCAGAGAGTCTAGATGGTGTTGTTCATGAGATCCAACAAGAATTCGAATGCATGAGACCATAAGAAATGATTGGTACCATAGAGTTTAAAACTAGTATGGATGGTTGAGGAGGCCTTTGTGTCAAAGAAAAAGTTTAGGATGCCATGAACAATTTCTAAATAAATAAGGTGTTAATTAAGCGTAAACCTTAGTTGATGATTGGAGCACAAGTAGTCTTCACATGCAAACAATAGGAGATAGGACGACAGCTATGGCAAGATTGAGCGAAAGTGCAGTAGTGGCGACATGAAACCAACAATAACATTGGTGTTTTAGCAAGAGTGGAGATGTGAGGAGGACTTGTCAAAGTTGGTGAGGTTCAATGTGGCAAGGTGAGGCAAGATGAGGGAGATGGAGGAGAGGTAGGCATAAAGTGTGTGGAGCTTGGGATGGGCAAGATGGGTTGAGGGCTTGGGCTTGAAATTGATGAGTTTGGAGATGTGAGGGCCTTGTGGTTCATTGGATGCTTCATGATTGGGATAAAAAAATGAGGTTGAGGAGAAACAAAGCTTGGCTTGAGGAATTATGGGTATAGATCATGAGGGTATTGGGGAATGAGGCTTAGGCTCTAGTGGGCCTGAACAATTTTGAGATAGGAATAAGGCTTGGGGAAAATGTTTCTTTGGTACAATGTTGATTAGAAAGCTTATTCCACTTTCAAAAAGAGTTTACAAATAAGAAAAAGAAAGAGTTTACAAATAAGAAAAATAGAGTAGATGCAATAGGAAGTGAATACAAAAATATTGTAAAATTTTAGAGAAGATTTTAAAGTCCTTGAGAATATTTCTATTGTTAATCTTTTTAATAACCTTGATTTTATTTCTAATATTCCTAATAACACATCCAAAGTTTAGATAGAGATTGGGATAATGTGAAAGGCCTAACAACTATATGCTCATTAAGAACCAAACTAGTGGACCATCAAGAGAGAATGCCATTAGCAAAATATGATGACGAGATAATATCTAACAATGCCTAACAAGGAATACCAAGAAACAATTTTACTTTTGAAATTTTTTTTGTTTCACTCTTTTTAGAGTTGATATATCAAGGAAACAAGAGTCAGCTTATTCCTCCAAAAAGTAATATGTAAAGATTGAAGTCTATTACAAATTGAAGTAAATGACTAGCAAGATGAGGAGACACAACCATCATGTAGTAAGCTAAGTAATATGCTATAGTTGCAAAAGCATTCAATAAAGATTTGGTCATGGGTCTTCAGACCATGTTCACAAAAGAGGCAAGAAGAGAGTTCTAGAACCAATACTTGCAACACTATCAAAGAGGACAAGTTTTTTCTTTTAAAAAGCCATCTAGGTGAGTACGCTATATATGGGCTTATTCTTCTTAAACTTAATGTAATCAATAAAGTTTGGTGGCTTGAAATTATTGAGCATCTCCCCATATAGAGAATTAAAGCTTGTGCCCCAAATGTGCTTCCCATCAAGAAATGCGTACGCTTGCAGCCTTACTTTATTGGATAGATGTGCTTTGTAGTATGTCATCCCCAAAAATTCGCATTAGACAGCTATCTATGCTGCATCAAAGTAATGCATTAACCATTGCTATGTAATAAGTTCTAAATGTCCTTGAGAAGATGAGTTTGGAATATGCAAATAGCATGATAAAAAGAGAACATATTTTTTCAATATATCAAAGAGGTGACATAGAGATCATTCCAACTAATTTTTTCCATTCTTTGTCTTAATGACTATGCATAATAAAAAGAGAACATATTTTGTTAATCTTTTTGAGTACTACTTTCAGAATTACTAAAGGTTGACACCATAAATAGAGCATGATTGAGATAGTGCTTTTTTGCCGATTGGAGCCAAATATAATAGTATATTGTCTTAGCTACTTAATTGGTTGTGAACTCTTGATTATAAAGAAGAATATTCCATCTCATTCAGCTTTTTTGAGGATAGTGGTAAGTTTTGTTTCAAGAACATTAACAATCAAGATATTTGTACACTTTGCAAGTTTTTTTTTCTCTAGTGCCTTGTGAGAAATAATAAGGCTTTTTAGTTTGTTAGTGGAAAAACCAAAGTAAATGTGAAGTCTATCAAGGGCTTATAAGCTAGAGAATTGGCTTTTGCTCCACTTTCCCAAAAACATTAAGGTTGTCAGCAAATGTAAGATGGGTGATGTGAAGCTTTTTATATTGCTAAGCTTAAATTTCTTATCCTTGCGAATTCTATTTAGACAACATGCAATAGAGTCCACAATATGTTGAATAAATATGAAGATTAAGGATACCTCAAACATTGCCAATTATTAAAGGGGAGATGGTTGTCACAATTTGATCGAACCAAGTTGTAGCATCTAGAGTTCTAGATTTTTGGAATAAAAGCCCCAAAGTTTTAAACAAGAAAGATACTAATGACTAGAAAATGTATTTAACACGATGGATTCATAGGAATAACAATATAAGGACAACTAGTCTTCATTGCACATGGCTCTTTCCAATTTGGCGTGAATTGTTTTCTCGTCATTCATGTTGCTCCAAGCAAGACTAGGTATGCAAGATGGGATATCATTTACCTCAATGTCAATAATTAAATTGTTGCAACGCCGAATGGGAGTCCAACTATTGTTTACCCTACCTAAACATTTTCGGTGACTACAAATTCAATTGAAATATCTCAAAATGAGCCAAGGTTGATCTTTGATGCAAATAGTGAGTAATTCATTCCAAGACTTTCTTTGAAAGCTTTATCATTAAATGCATAAATAACCATCAAATAAGAAGTGTTTTTAGTGGTAATCTGAGAAAGACGATGAATAATTTGGGATGATGAGTAGGTTCATAGTAGGGAGATAGCATTTGCAATACAAAGAACAAGGATTTTGCTCTTGACGTGAGAATTAAAATTGTGAATTCTAGCTTTATTGGGAAAGAGTTTGTATTTGCTACCATTAGGGAAAATTTCACCTCCATTCAATTTTGTTTCTGCTTGAAAAATTATATCATGGTCATGATGTAGGATCAAAAGATATTGCATTCAGATTTCTTGTTGGGGTGATGCTAATCTCGCATATATTATACAAGAATGGAGGCTTATTCATTGGATTGGAGACTTATTCCCATGTTTTCTTGGGGAATGTCTATCTGAGAAAAGATCTGTTTAGTAAGTATACTTTGACTCCGAAAGATCATTTACCATGGCCTTGGTCTCAAGAAGTTGATCTCTAGATCTTGTATAAGGGCAAAAGAGACTATTGGTGCAAGGCAAGCATGCTAAGGAAGATCGATAGGTGTCTCTTAGATGTTACCCTCTTCTTAGTCTCAATAGAGGAAAGGATTGTGATGAGGAATGGGGAATGTGGTGTGTGGGATGAATATCCTTTTCACAGGGAGGTGGAGCTTACTTGTTGACGAGATATTTGGTGCAACTTCTATTCCATCACTTATTAAGTAATAATGCCATTCTAATCCATAGAATTTGATAAGATTCCTTCTTGCCTTGTGAGATTTTCTTTGGTGATAAGTGGACATGTAGATATTGTATGGGCAAAGACATTATAGTTTTTGCACAAGATAACCTCAACCTTAATTGGTTTTTCTTACATGGAAACTAGAATTAGGACTAGAAATTTGTAGTTGGTGTTAACTTTGATGTAGATTCTCTCAACTGTGAGCCTTTAATTGGACTTCATCAAGTGATCCATCATGATTGTTTTGTTAATAAAACTAGTAATCTTGGATAGACATTTAGCACTGCATAGCTATAATTGGAGCCTATGCAACTTTACCCTTATTAGAATACATTAGAAGGAATTCTTCTTCAATATAATATTGGCCAACCATTGCTTTAGAATTAGGTTTCTTCAACTATTAGATTAGTTCCCATCTTACAGAACTCTAAGGTAACTTCATTGCTAAATTTGATAAGAAAAATGTTTTATAAAAGAGGAAATACCTTGAGAGATCCATGCAGGTTTTAGAGTCAATTTGCAACATCAACCATATGAGAGCACAAATGCCTTCTCCTTATATAACAACACACTAATGAGGGAGCTTGTTGATCTTGCATCATAGAATCGACCTTAGTAGGGATGGAAATAGAATCATATTAGGGAGTGAAGTGTAGGTGATGTGAGGATGAAGTGGTATGAGTCAATAGGATCATCCAATCCCTAGTTGTAGGAGGAGAGTATGAAACTGTAGTAGATAATATGACAATGTAAGTAGTTAATTTCATGGTTAGATTAGGGTGTGGCAAGCATTAAGGGTAGGAAGCCTAGGGTTCTTTAACAAAAGAACTTGAGTGGTATCCATGAATGGAGATGTAGGGAAAGGATTTGGTAAAGGTGGAGCATGAGCAATGTTGAGGTGGATCTCTTTCGACTTATGTAGATAGATGGGGGTTTCTCCCCTTGGCCATGAGTGAGAGATGGAGCCTCCTTGAACTTATACCTCTAGAAGAGCTCCTTAGAGCTGATTAGAATAGAGGTCATTTAGCTAGAGAGAAGATTGCAAAGGTTGTCGAGGAATGGAGCGACAACAATTGAGGAGTGGGATGGTTAGTGGTCGAATTTTGCGGGTTAGGGAAGTGAGGGGTACAGGACAAGTTTAACGACTTGGCGAAGGGGTGGTGCTCGGGCACCGATGATGGAGAGGTGACAGGGCAAAGGAGTTTGGGACAACAGGAGAGTTGAAGGAGGTTCAAAAAACCCTAATTTGCTAGATCTAATGTGGGCAAAGGTTTCATCTTATATTATTTCTTAGCTTCCTTTGTTTTATAAAAAGTAGAAAAGTTGTATATTATGTTTCATTTATTTCTATATGTTGATTGTTTCAATATAGTTCCCATTTTATGATTGAATAAGTGAGCCTCCTTTGAAGACAAGTTGATCAGAGTGTCCAAAAAGTTGTAGAATTTGAGTTGATATTGGGCATAAAACACAATGGCTAATTTGTACTTGAAGTGAAAACAACCCTCAATTTTGTGATATAAATTATTTAAGAAAGCTATTGAATAAATATATTTGAAGTGTCATTCAAAAAATGGTACACATTCAGTAGGAAAAATTGAGATGACTAGATCATAAAGTATCGCTCCTAGAGAATAAAAGTTTAGAATTTTTTTAAGTAGTCTAGAACTTCATAATGGGGTAATGAAAGTATTAGGAGGGTTGATACCCTTACCTTTCTTGAAAGGGAAACCCAGAAAGAAAAATGTTATGCCAAAATTGAAGAGTTCAAAATTGAAAGAAAAAATCATCTAAATTCATACTAGCCTTTAATGTGTTAGTGATCAATTGTCTTTGTATGATCTTTAGACCTTAACCCATTTTCTCAAGCTGATCCTTGTGTTTGCATTTATTTTGTTGATTTGGCTTATTTGCCAATCATGCTTCCTTTTAATTTAGGTGCAACATGCTAACAGGTTTTTCCACTTTTTGAGCTTTGAACGGTATAGTTCAATGATCTATTTCCCCTGCTTTTTTGTTAAAAACAAATTAAAATGAAACTTCCAATGTTCTAAGTTCTATGCTGCCTTTGATTAATTTTTTAATTTAAGATGTGCTTATTTATTCATAATTTGATGCATTTCTTTTGCCATATTTCTGAAACATGGATGTGTTCCTTGAGGTAATCTATTGTATCATGGAGTTTGGTTTGTCAACTTGCAGGCAAAACTTTCATCTGAGTCCGAACCTATCGAAGCAAGGGCAGAAGCTGTTGTTCTTCTTAAACAACTAAGCTTTCCTGTTAGTATTTTTCCATATTTGCCAAATATTTGCTTTTTCTTTGGAAAACTCATACTTTCTCTTTGTTTTCTTCGATCTGTGGCATAATATGGTAAATAATGTGTTGAATTTTCTTGAGAAGAAATATTTTCATGTTTTATATGCTTAAATGAGGTTCAACTAAGAAAATGAGCAACTTATGCTTTTGCATTCATTATTCAAATCTTCAATTATTGAAACGGCCTCTTAGAATATTAAGGGATTGTTGTGCCTCTAACGCTTATGCATTTAGGGCTCCCAAATTTAGTGCATACAATCTTCTAACTTTGGTTGGCATAAAGTGGATGGTTGCATATGATGATTGATATTTATTGAAAAATTTGAGAAAACATGGAAGGCATCCTTAAAAGAATCATGTTAATACTAGTACATCCCTTGAAAGTAAAGTATTGTATTTCTTGAATATAATGATAGACAAGCAAGGGTTATGATGTTGATACCCTAGAGTAGTGTTAAATGAACAATGGTTTCTATGTCATTTTGGGTAGGATTGGGTAAGGAAGCTATTCTAAGGCATTGGAATTAAGATAGGAACTTGGAATATATGTGCTCTGATTAGCTCTTGTAGTTTGAATGTGACTGATCCATATCAAGTTGTAGTTTTTTCCTCACTTTCGACCTTGACAAAATTTTGCAAGCTTGCTTTTGGACCTTGGGTGACCACACTCTTATTCTTAAGAGATGGGGCTTTGATATTTTGTTCGACAAAGACAGATTTGATAGCATTTGGTTGTAAATAAGGTTCTTATGTCTCCTTTATCTCACGTCTCTTTTATGCCTCATTAAGATTAAAAGTATTATGTTAAATAAGCTAACTGATGACAACTTTAGACTCACCTTCATTCACATCCACATTGAAGTTGAGCCAAGTTGCTCCTTTTGTACTTCCATCTCTATGGTCATGAATGATTCTTTTACTTATGTGGATGTGGTCTAAGAGTGGACCTACAGTCTTATTGTGACCACGACACCTTTTGGCACTCCGCTTCTTTTAGCTAGATTGGCACTCCCCCTCCCTCAGAGGCACCACATCTTTCTCAGTAGACTCTACATCTTCCTTAGCTACCCAAGATGCCTAGCTTAGCCAACCACCTAGCTCCTTTGAATTGACTTACTAGTCTTTGTGGGCATGTTCATTGTCAAGGTGTTGTCTCCATCTCAGGGAGGCACCTCTCTCCATTTCCCTTATATGAACCTATAAGAATTCTCTCATTTGTCTGCTTATAATTAGTCTTTAGATCTACACCTTGTCTTGGTTTTAGACTATTGTGACATCCAACACCTGCAACCATCTTTTGGTCTATTGCCATTCACCCTTTCCTTTACTTGCCCTTTAGACCTTTCTTGTAGAAGAAAGGTGAAGGGTGTTTCACTTGGTTAGCAACCTTCTTGTAACTTAGTGGTTGGTCTATAATATTGGGCTGATTTGATCAACCCAGCCTCTCTTGGTTTGTCTTTGTTTGTTAGCTTTTGGCTTGGTTTTTTTTTTTGTTGTTTTGGGTCTTTTGTCTCATGTTTTACTTTGTTCTTTTCTGGTCCAACAGTTTATTTGTTTGGTTTGCCTTTTTGAAATGCTTGAATCTAAGCTTTTTTGTTTGTAAGCCACTTACTATTATAATAAGTGGTTATGCCTTCAAAAACTTAAAAAAGAAAACAAAAGGATTCATATGAAAAAAACTATTGTGTGTTCAAGAAACTGTTGGGTAGGTTAGAAGATCAAGAAAATTGATTCTTTAGGATTTAATTTTTGGACTGAGAATTAGAGTTGGAAAAGAGTAGTAATTTTGACTTAAATTGAAGGGCAATGCTATAGATTTTAATGAGAATGAGCATAGAACCACAGTTGTAATTTAGGCCTGACGAATTATTAACATTATTGGTGTTTATGGTGCTTAAATAAGGTTGGATGCTAATATCAATAAAAAATTGTAGAACAATTTGGTGGATTTAATACAAGATTTCTTGCCAAGTGAGTTAAGATGGTAAAACTATTTTAGAGTTTATTTAAACATATGAACTTTTGTTCATTAATGCTTTATTTATGTGATGATAGGAGCATTTGATTACTTATACAAGTTGATCTTTAGGAGCACAAATAGATTACTTCCTTGTGAGGTAAATGGATCATCTATATTATAAAAGTTTATATGTTCATCTTGCGAATGTTCGACTTTGTAGTATGGACTAGCGGTCTTAGATATCTCTCGTAAAGGTTTGGCTCCCATCTAAGCCATCGATGGGCAATGGGTGATAGGAAATAGGTGCGGGAAAGGCAACGAGCAATGTGAAAGGCGTTGGGAAATGAGAAAAGTGATCTACAGCTCGGTGAGGATTTGTTGACAGATATTAAATCAATGGAACAAGCTTGGAAGCAATGGTATGGCTTCTTCTTGATTTGGGTCTTCAATTGACCGTTTAGATTGCTTGGTTTGATGGTGGGTTCAGGGGGTCTTCCCTCCCTTAACTATTCTTTTGCGGAGGTCTTGGGCAAACCTATTGACTACTCCTCAATTCGAATTATATCTACATGGACATTCATAGGAGAATCGGAAATTATCTTTGAAAAGGAAGAAATAGGGAAAATGGTCACTCAATTTAAGTTGACATTGATTAGGAAATTCTCTTATGGATGGCTTTGCATAGGAATCTGGTGGAAAACATTCAATAAAATTGGGTTTTAGAGTGAAGTCAAAGTAGGATTTTTTAACAACAGGCACGTCTTGATAAGATTTGAGGAGGATTTCTGAGATGTTGATTTTATAGAAGGATTTTTAAATGAGAATTTTCAAGTGCATCTAGATTTTTATCTCAATACTGAGTGTACCTAGCCCCAGTGTCGTTTTCATCCGAACAATTACCCGTTCACTTGTTTAATAATGCGGCTCTATATGCCATAGTTGTTGCAATTGGAAATCCACTACATATGGACATTGCAACTCTTAACCCTTTCAAGTGTGGTTAGAGTTTGAGTTGAAGTGGACTTAGCAAAAGAACTGTCAAAATAGATTAGAATTACGCAAAAGGAAGAAGTCATAACGGGTTCTAGCAAAGGTTCCTATACGACAATCTATCTAAAGAGTCATTCTTCTATTTAATGTAAACATAAAACAAAAAACTCGAATGCATAAGCTCCCACTAGAGTTACTAAAGCTCCAACTAAACAGAAAGATTAAGTTAATAAAAACGTTGAACTTGGGATGGATCTGACTAGAACAATAATAGAACTTTAAGATCTCCAAATTATGCTGTTAAGGAAGACAAATTCCAATATCGAAGTCCCAACCAGGATTGCAATTCTAATTCTTATGATGTCTCAGACAACTCTCCAAATGAACGTATGAGCAAGGTTAAGAGTACACTTCACTTGATAGAAAGAAATAGAAAAATAACTTTAAATAAGATTTTGGATGACTATGTTGCATTTAAGAAAGGCATGAGGCTGGACAAACAGTGAGGCACCATGTCTGATTTCAAAGCATAGCAAGAAAGCTTTCAAAGAAATCTTGATCTCCAAGCGCTAAAGAATTTCGGCAATGATCTGCATGAAAGAGCAGTAAACTCTACACTATTACAACATGATCAAGATGATTTTACTCTTGTGTAGACTAGGAGATCCAAAGAAGATCAAAGAGGCTTGGAATGTCGGTCCAATCATAAAGGGACATGTAGAAGCTTAAAATCCATATGAATTGTGGATCAAACAAACATGAATAGATAGTACCATTGTCTAGAACATAGAGGGGTCATGAATATGAGGTCAATCTATCATCTCAAACATCTAATTGTATCCAACAATATCATATTAGTTTCCCTACTAAAACCATTGTCATGTTATTTTCACTTGACAAGAGGCTACCCAACCTAGCCATGTCATTGAGTTTTGAACATCATAAAAGAAATTTCTCCAACAAGATCTAAGTTCTTTGAAAAGAAAGCTTGAAATGTCAAAAATTATGCAATGATGAACAATTCATTCATTTACTCATTGACAAACTTGGAAGCCAACTAATGTTGTATTGTATTTTAGTTTATGTTATGATCAGGAGATCATTTCGAAGCTCATTGAATTCAAAATGGATAAAAAAATCAAGAGAGAAAGCTCATAGGTTCCTTTTTTTGAGATTTGAGTCCCATCGAATCTTCTTTGTTGAATTGATTCTCTGGCAAATCTAGTCTAGGTGTACAAGAGTTGAAAGCTCATAGGTTCCTTTTTAATATTATTGCTTTTGTGAATGAATACAAAAGACCTTTCACTCTTGGTTTGGTTGCAATGCACAACTTCAAGGATTGTATAAACCATTTTAGCCTGAAAGACTTCCCTTCGGTTCGATATTCAAGTCAGTTGGCAAAAGAAAAGTGAAATGGGTTTGGAAAGGCTTGATAGAATTCTAGTAAATAAGGCTTGGATGGAAACTTTCTCCCTAACCATAGTACAACATCTATGTAGAACGAATTCTGATCACTCTTCATTTCTGCTCCAATTTATAAAAGCTCATGATTCTGGATCGAAACAATTCAAGTATCAAAACATGTAGTCAGCATATTCAATATTTTATAACTTGGTAGAAAGTAATTGGTCCATACCTACACACTTCTTTGACACAACAGCTATAGTATTTAAATTGAAAAGGTTGAAAGAATGCCTAAAATAGTGGAATAGATCTATATTTGGTAATAGTTTTCAGGTGATTAAGGTGGTTGAAGAAGAGGTTAATTGTAGAGAATAGAAATTTTAAGAAACGCAATTTGAGGACAAGGTCGAACTAATTAAGGAAAATGATTAGCTTATGGAGGAACTAGGGAAGAAATTTATGTAAAAGGCTAGAATTAGATGACTGAAAGAGGGTGATAGGAATATAAAATTTTAAAATACTTTAGTTAAGGACAAAAGGTCTAAGCTCAATATTAATTATATTAAAGATTTAAATAGGCAAATGATAATAAGATGAGAGGAAGTTTATGAGGTGGTTGTACAACATTTTCAAACAGTTCTCTCTTTTAATTATAGTCACATCAGATGAGGAATTGCTAACATTATACCTACGTTGGTATCTAAGAAAGACAACCATAGACTTGTGAAGGTGATCACTATGGGGGAGATCAAAGTAGTATTTCAATTTAATAAAGATAGTGCACATAGATTGAATGATTTCAATGATTTCTTTTTCACAAAATGTTGGGAAATTATCACCTATAATGTGCTAGAAGGTGCCAAAGATTTTATTACTTGAAAATTCAATTCCTAAAGGTATTACAAGTACAAATATAGTGTTAATGCCTAAGAGATATCAAGATAATTTAAGAACTTTAGGCTAGTTTGTGTTTGTTACTTTACTAAAAAAATACTATATAAACTGTTGGCGAATAAAATATATGCTGTGTTGTCCAAAATCATATCTCCTAAACAAGTTGGTTTTGTTAAAAGAAGAGAAATTGAGGATAATATTATTCTTGCTCAAGAAATGATAGAATCTCTAAATAGGAAAGCTAGAGATAGGAGTTGCATTTGCTTGCTGAACTTAAAAAGCACATTGGACAGCTTGTCATGAGATTTCTTATATAAAACTTTGGACAAATTCAATTTTGTGACACAATTTAATAGACTGATTAGGAACGTTAAAAGTAGCTTATGGCTATCCATCATGTTCAATGACATTTATAATGGATTTTGTTTAGTCCTTAAGGGTGCTTAAAAAAGATAAACCCATCTCTCCTTTGTTATTTATATTTTCTCCATGAAGGCTTTGAGTAGGGAGCTAAATAATCCATTCATCAAAGGTAAATATACATTATACGCTATCTAAAGGATGCTCATTGATTTCATATCTCAGCTATACTAATGATATAATTATTTTCAGTAGAGGAGACCTAAGAAATTTCAGGTCTTCAACTAAATACATAGAAAAGCAAGTTCTTTACTAGCGGAACATGAAGCCAACATCAATTAAAAAGATAAGGTTATGGATTTTTAACATGAATCTTTTTCCATAGCATACTTGGAATGTTCTTTGTTTATTGCCAAGAAGCAAGCAATATACTTTCATCAAATCCTAGATAAATTAACCAACAAGATGGTGGGCTAGAAGAAGAAATTGTTATCTATTGGTGATAGATTAATCCTAGTGAGACATGTCCTAATCTCTATTTCATTATTTTCACTTATCACAATGCATCTTCAATACAAATTATAGACAGAGTTGGAAACTTTTATGAACCATTTCCTTTAGGGCGAGGTTGACAATATATACAAACATTATTAGACTGTTTGGGACAAAGTGTGTGCTAATATGAAGGAAAATGATTGAGAATTAAAAAAATTAAAGGATATCACAACTGTCTCATATACTAAGCTGAACTAGAAGTTTCTTATTACCCAATCACTTCGAGTTAAATTTATGAAAAACAAATACATAAATGAAAATGCAAAGGACATTAAGTTAGACACCTGGAAATGTGTCGAAGAAACTAGGGATCTAATGCAAAGAACTCAAATACAAGCACAAAGTTAGGTTTATTATGGATATTATTAAAATGAGTGTATTTAGAAGAAGGTATGTATAGTACCATTGAGGATAAGATTTGAAAGAGGTAGCTTATGGTCAGTTTAGTATCTCATAATTTGGGAGAAATGGCTTCTTGTGGATGGAATTGAAAGATAGTAAGTTACTTTTAAAGTTAGTGCTTAGATACAATTAGAGAGATAAGACTTATTGTTTATTGTTTGGTTCTTTAGAAAGTAGAAGTGGAAGTTTTGGATCACGAGTGGTAACCAAAGGTTTGGTGAGGCTGTCGTCCTTGGACGTTCATTAGATGAGTATTAATGGAGCTCCAATAGTATTAGTCCAATGAGGTTTGATAGTTGCTTGGTGAGTCTAACGTGGGAGTGGTTTTGTTTAGCAACTCTAACAATTTATACAGGAAAGGGAGGTCATAAAATAATATATGACTTCCATTGGTAGAATTGACTTCTCTCACTTGCAAACAAACATCAACAAGTTGAACTTAGGTCTAACTTACTACCACTATTTAAGGGAAATTAATTGAACTATTACTTGGTTTTAATATGTTAAATGTAATTTGTTTAATACTCCTTTGAGGAGATGTGATTTATTGCTAGTTGTTTCTATGAGCAAGAGAAGAGGAAGTCTAAAAATGAAGGGGAAACATGAAGAGTAGTTTACGTATGATACTTCTTTTTTATATTTTATTGTTTGGTTCTTTTGAAAGTCTAATTAGAAGTTTTGGATCATAATTGAGAAACAAAGGTTTGATGAATCTAGTAACCTTTGGTGATGGTCTAACAAGTATTAATGGAGCTGCAATACTAGTAGTCGAATGTGGTTTGACGATGGCCGGGTGAGTCTAATTTGGTGATGGTTTAGTTTGGAAGTAATTTTGAGAATTTGCATGAAAAAGTTGAATAATATATAACTTTCATTGGTAGAATTGACTTCTCTCATTTGCAAACAAATATCAACAAGTTGAAGTTAGGTTCAACTTTCTACCACCACTTAAGGTAAATCAATTGAACCCTTGGTTTGAATGTGTTAAATGCAGTCCATTTAATACCCTTTTGAGATGATGTGATTTATAGTTAGTTTTTTCTTTGATCAAGAGAAGAGGAAGTCTAGAAATGAAGGGGAAACATGAAGAGTGGTTCATGTATCTTTCTTATAGTTTGTTGTTTGGTTCTTTCAAAAGTCGAAATAGAAGTTTTGGATCATGAGATTGAACCAGAAGTTTGATGAATTTGTTAACCGTCAACGATAGTCTGGCGAATATTAATGGAGCTCCAATAGTAGTAGTCAAACGTGGTTTGACGATGGCCAGATAAGTCTAATGTGGTGGTGATTTTGTTTGGAAGCAACTTTATGGGAAAATAGGGGAGGTCATAAAATAATATATACAAACAAATATTGAGAAGTTGAAGTCTAGTCCAACTCCCTACCACCACTTAAAGTAAAATCAATCAAACCATTACATGGTTTAAATATGTTAAATATAGTTCATTTAATATTCCTTTGTGGAGATATGATTTATTGGTACTTTTTTTGTGAGCAAGAGAAGAGGAAGTGTAAAAATGAAGGGGAAACATTAAGAGTTGTTCATGTATAAAGTATAACAACTGATTCATTTAGTGAATCCCATTTAGTGGAACAAACGCTTGCTGTGGTTCTATTAGTTTATTATCGGGTTTCTTTGCTGTAATTTGTTCAATTTATTGATTCTTGTTGTAGCATTGTTGGTATCGGTCAACTTTTCATAATATTGTCTAAGTTGACCTTTTTGTGAGGTTTTGGTGGTTATTTGTCTTAGTTGTTTGTTTTTGACTGATTTGAAAGCAAAGTTTTCTGAAATAGCAAGTAAATTGTGGAAAGCCTGCTTGTTCATTTTCAAATTTCTTCTAGAGATGTTTCCTTATTTTTCTTCTTCCCCTATAGTGAATAGGTGCTTTGGAGTTAGTTACAAAGTTCATTACCTCTAAAATACAGAATTGAAGTTTGTTAACTCAATCCTTTTCCATGCTTATGTTGTCTGATATACTAGCTCTCATTTGATGCCTAGTAGCTATCATGTGCTAAATTATACTCGTATAGCTTATATCGTCTTATTTTGTTTCCTTTCCCTTGTGATAGAGCTGAATTGAAACGCTTATATTAAATTGCTTGGATAAATACTGCAGTTCAATCAATATATTAATCTATAATGTATAGAAATATCTAGCTTTTGGTTATAGTTATTGCTCTTTTGGAAAATTGTAGTAGGCAGTGTGAGTAAAATCTGTGTCAGCCTTTACAGGGAGCTAAGTAACTAAATATGCTGTATTTCATGGCATTTATTTGTTCTTTTCCAAGAAAGCATCAAACTTCTTTTTATATTATCACCAATTTTCTTCTTTTTCCAGGAAACATGCGATTAAACTTCTTTCAAGCACTATGTTGAATTTTTATGTTAATCTGCTCTAGGGAATCTCACATAACGTTTCTTTCTGTTTGTGTCTTGCTTACGGTATTAGACAAAGGGGCACAGTCCGAGCACCAAGAAATACTTCAATCCCATAGAAATAGAATTGAATTTAGAATTAAGCCATGCATCAATTTATAAAAGCCATATATGAGCACATTTTTTGTGCTTTTCAAATTGTCATCTTAGCAATCCATAATTTTAAGATTAATCAGTAAAGCGTATGGCAGATAGTTTCCTTTATGTATTACGTTCATCACTGACCAGAATTTGATATTCTTGACTTGTTAATGGCCTCACATAATTTCTTTTCTTTGTTTTGTCTATTCTTCTACTTTTATAGGCATTTGTGTTTCATGTTTGCTTTATAATCTTGATTTTAAATAATTTTTGTGATGCATGAATTGAGAACATTTTCTTTATGGTTGATAGGTTGATAACTTGAAGTTAAAATTACTTGAAAAGTTTGAGGACTATCTGTTAAAGTTTAATGCTGAATCTAAGGAGGCTGAACTATTAGAAGCCGATGAATTACCTGAGGTAAGGTTGATATTAAAAATTTTTGTTCTTTACTAGTTACTTCCACCTTTTCAATGTGCCTATATAACAACTTAAAGTTCTAAATTTTCCGTTTTCTTTCATTCTTAGGCAAATTAAGTGTCCATTTTGATGTTTGCTAGTTTGAAACAAGCGTGCATGTATGTTTGAAGTATTCTGCTTGCAAGGGTGACATGCTATGCATTCCTACCGATTTAAAATATCATGGAAATCTGATTTAGATCTTATGACTGTTTTATGCTTTTATGTATTTTCAAATTGAGGGCGTTTGTGAAATGCAGGAAAATAGCCTGGGCATCTCTTTTATGGTGATATAATGTAAATTTCTAACTGGGTGAGTTGGTTTAATTTAGAATCTGAAATATTTCCAGGTAATTTCTGCAAAGCAAGGCCATGTTTGCAGTGTAGTCAACCTAGAACTGATCTACATTAAACCACAAAGGACTGTTACAGTCTAGTTACTGCGTAATGCTCTAAAGAATATCTAATTTCCATGAATCTACTTGTCATGAGGAACTTGGCATGCATTCACATAGAATTTAGTTCTTAAATTGGTAATTTTGAGAAGAGTTTCTCTCAACTCCTCAATCATACCAAAATTGGATCTGATTAATCTTTTTTACTGGGATGTTTGGGGAGTTTTCCAAAATTGTCCTAACCATTGAGGGGCATTTCAATTAATTCATTAATACTATCAAATTGTGTTTTGATTAATCTTTTTTACGTAGGCTTCCATTTTGGAATATTCGAAAACTATCCATGCCTACCTTATAATATTTCCTGATTCAGAGAGCCGGCTTATCAAACTTGTCCAGGACTTCTTTACAAAGTATGTATCCCATGTAGTCTATTCATTTCTAGAAGGTTTAATGCATGTGTTAATTGACTCTTATATTTTCAGGCATTATGGAATTGTTCATCAGCACATAAAGAAAAGAATTTCTGCTGCAAAGTTACTTCTGATGCTGCGTAAGAACTTGAAATGAGACTTATTTTTTGTTGCATGTTTTCCTGCTTCTTATCCGTTTGGTTGGCTACTAAAACTTCAAAACTTGATGCTGTTCATCTGTTTACCCCATTGCCTTCCTATTTCTGTAATTTTTTGTCTTTTTTTCACTAACCTTAATGAATAGCATGATTTTGTTTGATTTATCATCAACTGGTTTAATGTAGTATAAGTGAATCCAGTTTATTACGCTTTTGGGAAGGTGAATTTGCTTGTCATTTATAATTTCAAAATTTTTTGCGTTGTACTATATTTCTAGCTCGTTGTGTGAGTGAGTTGTCGTAGATGCTTTGTACTTGGTAAATGTGGTCTTATACCAAGCATTCTTGATATTTTTTCAGGAGGGGTGAGTTATTCGAATCATCATTGAATAGGAAAGAGGAAGACCAAAAATATGAAGCGAGAGGCTCTTAGATTGTTGTTTGCTATTTATTAAGAAATTGTTGTTAATGGATAGCACAAAAAAATTTTTGCAAATTCATATAGTCGACCTTTTTTGGTGTGATTAAGAAGACCTATCTTTGTTTTGGTATGACAATTGAAGGAGCTAAGTTAACAAGGACTTTAACTATGCCAGTTAACTTTCTTATTCTGTGGATAAACCATATTGAGCTGAACTATCAAGGAATGTGTTAGATTATAGAGGTGTTACCGCTATGTTTATGATTTTCTAAATCATTTTTTCAATTTTTACAAATTAAAAAAAACGGTGGCTTAGACAAAGGTCTTATCTTTTGTGTAAGGAAGCATGAGTTTTTGTTTGCACCTTGGGTTGCATGTTAGTTTGCAAACCCAAATTCTGCTAAAGTTTTTTTTGTCATTTTTGTTGTTTTTTTAGTATTATTATATCAAGTTCACAGTGTATGCGTGCATTTGGCAGCAAGCTATAATGGACATGAGCATCAAATATTATTGCTTGGATCTGATGCTAACCATGTCTTACTAATTTTAAGTTATTCGGCTTTCCCCTTTTTTACATCTGGTACGACATTTTTTATTAACATATCCAGGGCACATAAAATGATGTCAACATATGCAATATGATCCATTTGACTCTCTGTGGTGCCCGCCTATAATGATCGGCAGTGTAATGGCAAATTTGAAGACCTATTTTTGGTTATTATTAATCATTTGAGTTGATCTGTTTCCAATTGTGGTCCCTATTAAATGGATTATGCTTTTGCAGATTAACGTTCTATACTGAAAGAATTTGCTGTTTATGAGTCAGTTAAGCCTACTTCCTGAAACTTTATATTTATGTTTGTCATCATATACAGGTTTCTAGCGGCTGGCTTCATGACAGGTTCATCTAAGAGCTTATGCCCTAATGCTGCTCGTTTAGGATTTTTAGAATATAAAATAATCTGAATTATACTAGCTGCATTAGTGATAGAATATAAATGATAAGTCTAATTATAATAGGTTTTCTTTGATATTTGCTTAAGGAGGTTTTTTTTATATGCATGTTGTATTACTTGGAGTGGATTCTACATAAAGGGCATCAGTTTCTTGTCCCTGAAATAAGAAAAATAAGCTCTTTACTCACTTAATGGTATCAAAATTATTTGATCCTAAATCATTACTCACCCACCTAGTCTTAACCCGCAACTTTCCTTTGTACAACGTCATCTCTTCTCATCTTTCTTTCATGCTTTGTTCCCTCTCCTCCTCACATGGCCTCCCATCAATCACTCCCACTTGTAACCCCCACACTGCAAACCCACTCTTTCTTTGTCGCCATCCATTGCATTCTTCTTCCATGCCAGTTGCTCTTCTCTTCAACCTAGCCTTGCAAATAGGCTCCCACAATTGCTTTTCTCATCACTCATAGCAGATGCACCCATTGTCATTGCACCCCTCATTTGTTCTTAAATCTTATGCCACCATTATAGCCATCAACCTGTTTTAGAACTAATGTTGATGCCTCAATCCTCACCTCTCTTATTCATTCAATAGGGTCTCCACTATCACCTCCATCGAGATTAATGCCCAAAAGATCTCTTCTTCTCATGTGACAATGGTTGAAAGTGATTAAGGCATTTCAAGGGAAACCTTGGGTGCTACATCTAGAGGTAAGGAAGCATATGAGAGTGAAAAATTTTGTTGGGGGAAGGAAAGATTCTATTGCTATTTGTATGGTGATGCTTGTGTAGGCACAAGTCAACCATTGTCAAACACCTAATAAAGAAGGTAAGGTATATCTTTGATGGAGATTGAGGCACTCAATCTATTAAGTTTAAGAGAAGGTATGCTAGTTTATTTTGTAAAGGAGACGCCTAGTCCACTACCATGGAGGTGGTGAAGCACAGTGAACAAGATTAAGAAGTAGGAATTGTTCAATTAGATTTACTAACTTTGGAGGATCCTTTAAAATAGATGGTATGACATATTAGGAGATGTGGATTCTAAATGAAGTGTGGATGCTTTATCTTCTAAGGATGATTAAGAGCACAATTCTAGGTTCATTAAATTTAAAAATTATGAAAAAATCAAAGGAGGTGACAAAATGATGAAAACCATTGTACCAGCACAATGCCAAGAGCCCATGTGCCAGTGCACACGGAGGCTCCCTACAGTGCATAGGTCACGCATCGTGCCTAGATGTACAGCTGCTCACGTGGAAAGGCGAGATGCATTGGACTCCCATGGGCACTAGGCTCGAGCGATCGTGCGGATTGACGCACGTGCACTGCATATGCGTGCGCTAGTCACCTACCGCACAAACGGTTTGCGGTAAGAATAGTACTTGTGCGTTGGAATAATGTTTTGGTGCAGATCTCCCCATGTGCGTGCACGAATAGGCTAGGCAGCACTAAATTTATGAAATTTTTTATTTTTGGTCAAAGTCATATGTTTATTATTAGAAATTTAAAATATTATATATTTTGTTATAATATATTGTATTCAAACTTCTGTATAAAGGGATAAATGACGAATAAAGTAATTCAAAATTCTGTGAATTTAGAACTCCTTAAAGGGAGATTTTTTAGGAATCTATTCTCCTTGTAGCAAAAGCTTATTTTCCTTTCTTCTTTTATTCCTCACCATTATCACACTTCAACTTCTACTGTTGCGACTCTACAAATGTTTGTTATTGAGAGTTCAGGGTGAAAACATCTGGCAGATATCATATTATTTTTAATATTAGAGCGTTTCAATTCAACATCAATAGCAGGAGCTAAGAAGAAAGTAAGTTGCTAAAGAGAGTGAACAGATTGAGAAGGATCTAATCGAGACGATGGTGCTGATTATTTTATCAAGTTGGGAGGCACAGATATCCCATTAACCCAACAAATGTAAGTATTCAAAAGATAATTTATCAAAAGAAAATATTTCTTAATAAGAGGAATTCTAGATTAATTAGTAATTCTAAGATAATTAAAGATAAAGATGAGGAAGATATTAATCTTACACTTTTAACTCACGGGAATTGACAATGTCCTTTCAAAGTAGATGCAACATTTGTTTTATTAATTTTTTATGGTATAGTAGATACAAAAAAATTAAATACCTGATTGGAACAAATAGTGACATTTTTTTCTGTACAACTATGCTTAAATTGATAAAGTGGTGTATGCTTTATTAAAAATGACAAATCATTCATTAGTTTAGTAGAATGATAACTTCAAAACTAATACAATTATAGAATTGATATATAGTCAATTTAAAAGTACGGAAAAATTTTACCCCATAGGTTAATAGAGGAAAAGTGGAAAATGTGATAGTCTAAAACATCGACAAGAATAAACAATGCAGGAATATATTATAGAATTTTGATGACAAGTTGTGAGTTGAGAAATACTAATCGATGAGATATAGACATTATTAAAGTATATTACAGGTTTGTACTATCCTATTGTCACTGAATTATCTCTTTTTGCTATTCAATATTTACAACAAATTAGTAATAGTTATTAAAAGGAAGAATGAATACAAAGAGATAAAACTAGAAGGACAAAATACTAGAAAGATTGAGTATAAGTTTGATCATTTATGGAAAAAGAATAAGTATCTTCCAAAAGTATGTTACAACAATGCTTTCAAGCAGAATCTATAAGTATTGTGATCTATACAATAAAACAAGACATATATGAAAAAAATACTAGAAATTACATCATGAATTATTTCCAAAAAAGTTTAAGAAGGACAAAATACTTATTATAATTGAGACTAAAAAGTTACTTGAAACTCCACTACAAATTGATGAAAGCTTATCGCTTATGATGAGTTGAAAGAACGTCTCATGAAGCAAAACAAAGAGAACTCTTCTCCATTTGAATTCAACTAAAGAAAGTTTATAAATGCTATCATTGACATTGGAAGCAAGAAAATCTAATATCAAAAAGTTTATGAAGAGATTAAACCTAGAAACTATATCACATCCAAGATCCTATTCTTTGGGATAGATTCATAAAGACTCTGAAACTAGAGTTGAAAAATGATATAAAATAAAATTTGTTATTACCAAAGTCTATATTGATGAGATTATCTATAAAATGACACCTATAAATGTTTGCTAAATTATGCTAGAGAATCCATACTTATGCGATTGATATGCCATTACTATCGACGAGTATAACGGTATCGATTTAGAAGGATGTGATAACACTTCTTTCGAACATAAGATGAAATATTGACGAAAGGCATTATTTGTGTTGACCAAGTAAAGATGTTAATAAACATTTGCTAAAGTTATGTACTGCTAATAACAAAGTTAAAAAACTACTTGATGGGAATGATAGAAGTCTTAATCTCTTGAATAAGACAACAAAATTAAATCTTGCAAAGAATCAGTTTAGAAAAGAAAATTCGATGGGATTCGAATCATAAAAGAAAGGGATTTATGATTAGGAGCTTAATTCTAGGTTCATTAAATTCAAAAATTGTGAAAAAATCAAGGGAGATAACAAAATGACGAAACCCATCGTAATAGCACCGTGTAGCAAGAACCGTGTGTTCCTGCGTGTGCAAAGACTTGCTATAGCATAAGGGTGTAGGTGCACACATAGCAATTCGCAATGTGTTAGATGCTCATGCTCTTTGGGTGCACACAATTTTGTGGAGCAATTCTCATGTAGCACACGTGCATGTTTTGGTCACCTACCACGCTCATGGTCTGTGCCCACATGAACATTGCCCTAGCGCAGGTCTTCTGACACTCACGGTCTATGCTCGCTTGAACATTGCTCTAGCGCTGGTCTCTTACATGCACAAGGATAGGCTCGACAATGCGAAATTTGTATAGTTTTTTTATTTTTGGTCAAAATCACATGTTTATTCTTATAAATTAAATTATTATGTACTTTGTAATAAAATATTGTATCTAAATATCGATATAAAAAGATAAGAATGGTAAATCGCATATTTCTTCAATTTTTGTTATTATGACTCTAAAAAAAAGGTCTGTTATTGAGAGTTTAGAACTAGAATATCTCGTTGACAGATCAAAGGATGTGAGCATGATGACTCACTAGAGTGAGTTCCTTCTTTCATAGAAGATGTGTGGAGGAAAAAAAGTGCAAAATTGTCTCAAGAAAATCCAAATTATATGATGGATCAACTTGCAGGCAATTTGCGCCTTGATAACACTAGAATTTGTCAATTCATTAAACTAGAAATTTGTAGAGTTTTTTAAATTTGTAATAATAAAAAATCATCAAATTTTGACACAAGTGGTGGAACGTTATGGATGAAATACAAAACACTATGTTGGAATGTTGAACCAAGTTGAATGTTGATCTGATTTGGATGACCAAGGGTCTTTTTGGGGGCATAACTAAAATAATTGATCAAGGTGAGTAGTTTGCTATTTTTTTTGTGAGATTTGAATCTTTTCAAAATATATGAAAGGTCTCTTGTTGCTATAAAAAGGAGCATTTTGGGGATGAGTAGATCATCTCATCATTGTTAATTTGAGAAGTCTATCAAGAAATGGTTGAGATGAGATATTGGGATTTAATAAGAGAGTGAAACTTGTGAGGTTTGAGGTTAGTTTTTTCAAATGGAGAAAGATCTTATCGGAATTGGTGATCTTGAGAGTTAGAATTGTGAGGATTGGAGGGAATTTTGATGTTGCTTTGGGAGTTTTGAGTTCTGGTTTGAGGCTTGAGAGCTTGAATGACAAGGTATATTACCACAAATGTGTGTCTTAGTTTAGATTGTTGTATTCTTGATGGTTGATAAATGTTAAAAATAAAACTTTTCATGTATGTTTTTGCATATTTTCTGTGTTTTGGTTTTGATTAATCTAGTCTAGTTTTGTTTCTCATTTGAAATGAAAGATCTTATTCCAACTTTGGTTCTTGTTGCATTCACTTTGTAGACTTAGATACAGATCATTGAACATGAGCATTGACAATACTTGATGTTGCTTGTGTACTCCAAGTTCAAATGTATATCTCAAGAAGTACTATGAGATGTTGTCCTTATTACTTATTATCTTATCAGTTAAATGTCCTTTATTTTGGAAGATATTATTTTCTTTAGTTTGTTGCATCTTAGCAAACCCCTCTTTTTTGTCACTCTTAAAGTTTGATTGAACCTTCATTTTTAATCTCCTTGGTCTTGAAAAGTGTTTGTCTTTCTTGGGTATTCTTTCACTCAAAAAGGAAATCTTTGTTTAAACATATTTGTTATTTCTTTGTGGATGTCACCTACTTTGATTTAATACCAAATATATTCACAACAACATCTCTCCTTTCACCTTTATATCCAAGGGTAGATCCACTTTTGCATCTTATGATCCTGTCATTTCTACTCTTTCTTTTTAGGTATATACTAAAGAGACAAAAAGGGCTGCCTTATTGCTGATTAACATTGATACTAGTTTGAATTTCTCGAATACTTTACTATCTTCCCTTATTATTTTCCATTTTGGTGTTGATTTACCAACTTTCAATCATATATATGTCTATGTCTTTCTTGATAACTTTAGCCCATCTTGCCATGCCTTTGCCATCTCATTTTCTTCTTATTTGATTCTCAAGACTAATTAGGAGACAATAATGTATTCTAAGTGGCGACATGCTATAAACAAAGAAATTCTTGCCTTATCTCATGGAACACGGGAGTTGATTTCGGGACTCCCTAGTGCTGATGTTGTTGTTGGACGATGAGAGTTTTGTTGTTTAAGTTAGATTGTACCATTGGCAAAGTACAAGCTTGCTTGGTGTCCAAGGGTTCCGCTCAAACCTACAATAATGATTATGATGAAACTTTCTCGTTAGTTGCAAATCTTAATTTCATTTGTATGTCATTCTTTGTTGGGGTTAATCAAGACTAAATTACGTTTCAGTTTGATGTCTATTTTTTTTATGACAATCTTTAGACAATTGCCTTCACGGAGTAGCCTATGGGATTTGTTGTTATGAGGGAGAAGACGTCATATTTGCAAGTCAAAGAAAGTCATTTATGGCTAGAAATGTTGTCCCATATATTGATTAAAAAATTTCAGCTAGATTGCCTTTTCTTTTGAATTCTAGAGGTGCCAAGCAGATCAATTGGGGTCTATCCAAAAGAAAACTTGTAGCATCATCCTTGTTGACTATAAGGATGATAGTTTTATTTTTTACAATAATTTTGCATTTATTGAAAAGGAAGGATAATACTAGAATGCTTTTTTCAAGAAAAATATGAAATGACGACAATACTTTCTTGGTATTGAAATAGCTTATAATGTGCAGGAGTTGTTTTGTACTAAATTGAAATATGCATATGATTTAATTATAGAAAACTTGTTTACTTGGTGCCAAGCTTATTGAGACTCTGAATAATCTTAAAACTGCACTTTTGGGAAGATGATTGTGAGTTATTGGAGGATTAAACTCATTTTAAATTATTGCTAGGAAAGTTGATTTATTTAGCTATTATTAGACCAAGTATGCCCCTTTTTATAAACATCATTAATTAGTTTATGAAAAATCCTAGGGAGGTTCAACAATGCTATCATTGTATTGAAATAAGTCGAGGCCTAGCTCAAATTAAGATAGATATTTCACTTCAAGCTATTGCACTTTATTAGGAGTAAGTTGGTCACTTGGAGGCACAATAAAGAAATAACAATTTCTTTGTCCATTGCTAAAGGTAGTATCGAGCCATGGCCCAAACAACACATGAGAAGTTTTTTATGAATAATTTGCTTGAGGAAGTTGGTTTTCAGTATTTAAAGTTGTTATCCATGTATTTTGATAATCAAGCAGCTATTTACATTACAAATAAGCTTATTTTCAGGAGCAAAGCAAGCACATCAAAGTTATTTGTCACTTTATTAGAGAATTGTAAGGAGTTGCAAGATCTGCAGTCCCTTTTCTTCTTCTCCAAAAACTTTGGCTGATATGTTTACTAAGGTTTTAGCTTCCAAGCCCTTATACGGGAATTATGACAACTTGGGTATGATTGATATATGCTCCAATTAAGAGAGAATTAAAATATAAAAAATAGGTCTAATTAGAGAAACTATATTAGTTATAGCATATAAATAATATGGCTGATTATAGTAGGTCTTTTTATGATATTTTTTTGTGGAGTTTTTTCTCTTATATCTAATGCTTGTATCCCTTGGATAAATTCCCATATAAAGGGCACCATATTCTTCCTCTTGAAACAAGAAAAATAAGCCTTTTTCTTGCTTAAGATCTCTCAAACCTAATTTACCTAATAATATATCTTTGTATGATATACATTTTGACAATAGATAATTCACATGTAAGCATTTCATTCTTTTGGCTTCATTTAGGTGTAAGGACACACACACACACACACACACATATATATATATATATATATATATATATATATATGTAAAAGATGGTAGAGATCTTTTGCTAATGAGTGAGATCCAGCTTTTCTTATTCACTTGCTTAACGTCATGATGTTTCATTCGCGATAGTCATTCCCGCTGCAACCCTGTGTTCTTTTAACCTTTTTCTGTATTTTAGCAATCTGGGATTTTCAACATAGTTCATTTTTTCTTAAAATAGTTATTTTTTTTGGATTGGTTTCCCCCTTTTTTTACATGTTAATAAGCACATTTTACATTCATTTTTTCTTATTTATTTAG
Organism: Vanilla planifolia; assembly: GCA_023846275.1. Classification (NCBI taxonomy): domain Eukaryota; kingdom Viridiplantae; phylum Streptophyta; class Magnoliopsida; order Asparagales; family Orchidaceae; genus Vanilla; species Vanilla planifolia. The sequence goes on along the minus strand of CM043865.1, from coordinate 72,061,039 downwards.
AAAAGATTAACAAATTTATCTCAACTTATTCCAGGGAATATTTGGGATGATGTGAATGTCATGGATGAAGTACTTCCTGTGGCTGCTCTTCCCATTCATTGTCTTGAGGTTTATCTATCTTCCTACGATTAGAATAATTTCTTCAGATTTTTTTTATTTTTTTAATTGAAAGTGCATTTGTTGCAATTTTTGTCATGTGAAGTGAATAAAATAGGATCAAAATTTTGGGCATTTGTTTTTGAAAGCAGGCCATAACCTAATGTATAGAGATCAAAATCCTAGATACAGATCTTATAGTCCCAATGAAGGATTGTCAAAAAGCTGATGGAAGGGGTATGTCACGTGTCCATCTAAGCAAGTTTAGAAGTGTCTCGTAGGCTACAAAGTTTACAATTCTAAAAATGTGAGTGATCTTAGTGGGCATCTTTTAGTGTCTGTATGTGAATGGCCACTACTGGATAATTTATAATTGTTACTTTGAATAATATGGAATAATATTATCTGTAACTAGACTAAAATTTCAGACAAGACAAAAAAAATAATGCTTTTCTTGCCAAAACAGTAAAAAAAACTTAGAAATCTGAGTGGAGGAACTAGTTCTAAAAACTCATGCAACGTGTCTGGTGTTGGCCAACACATAGGTTGCGCACAGGCTGCATATTTGTGCCCCACACAGAAATTTTGTGAATGCATGTTTCTTTTTTATTTTATGCTTTCTATTTTAGGAATAGTATAGATAAGGAAAGATATTTTTCTATGTAAACAACCATAAGATTTATGCTTGCTAAATCAAGTTTTTCAAATAATATTTTCCTAAAACAAATAATATTTTTTGAAGCTAGATTAAAAATAACTACTCAGTGGCAAAATTAAAGATGAAAACTATCAAAATGATAGCTGCCTCAAAAGATTGAAACTTTTTAACTCAATGCTTCATGGAATAGTTTGAAATTAGAATAGAAACTTCAAACAATATCATGTAAAACCTGTTTATGTATTTATTGATTTCAAGTTTTATGTATGATTATGATAGCATGGAGCCATGTAAAATATAAAACCTTGTTGGCTTGCTCCATGAAGATTTGTTTTTTAAAGTGGCTATCTTAGCTTTTTGGCGTAATTTTGATTATGAGTTTATTTGATAATACCAATTGTATCTTATTTCCTCTTATACGTACCATTCCATTATTTTTCCTTACCTCAAAATTGGCTTGCATGATTAAAGTTTGAGTTAATTTTTTGCACGATGATTTTTGTATTCTTTTGTGGCTATCTTTTGTTCATAAATTTTTGCACCATGCATTTGAGATAGCTTATTACAATGCTAGCTTATTACGATGCTTATAATGTGACTTAAACACTTAGCTCTATCTCTTTTTTTTTGGAGAAGGTTTGGGCATTATCTAGAGACTTATATTATATTAACAAAAGTATAAAAGAAAAAAGCTAGAAAGGAAGGGTGGTTAGTAGAGGGGCCCAAAAAGCTAGATCAACCAAAATAAAGATACTAAATGCAATAGATTTGCAAGATAAAAGAAAACGGTCCAAACATCATACATGGGATACTGAGAAAAAACTCTTAAAGATCCTTAATGAAGAATAATGCTAACATCGACAATGATCTGTACCAAAATAGGCCATCAAGATGGGGAGTGATCTCCAAACTCCGAAGTTTTTTTTTTCACCAATGATAATAGATATAGAGATCTTGTTCTTCTTTGTAACTGTGTGGGTATATGATAAGATATGAGTTATCTCTTTTAGATTTCTAATGTAATGCATATGAGTGGTCTCAAAAATAGGTTTGGTTAAGATGTTCTAGCTAGAGCCATAAAAAAAAATATGATTGTGAGACTCTTTAGAACAAGTACGAAGAAGACAAGTGCCAGATCACCCAAACCTAGCTTTGCAATAGAATTGGATAGCTTAAGTTTTCCATGCCATGCTAGCCACATATAAACATTGTATTCTTTCTGCATTTCTTCAGCCCAAGTGAAATAATCTTTGGCAAAGTATCCATACGAAACAATCCAACATATATGAACTTAGAGAAATAGGTTTGGCCAAAGTTGCTCTATCAAGAAGTGGGGAACAAGGTCCACAAGTTTCAAAATTAGAACTTTATTGGCAGCCATAATAGCTGTCCAATGATCATACCCTAATTTAATAGAGACATCCCAAAAACTAAGATGGCTAAGATACTTATTCCTTATTTAAGAAATCCAAGCCCTAATAGAGCAAACAAAAAAGTAACATGCATAGAATATGCTATCCCAATTGCATTACGGGCCCCCATGCTCCAAGATATTTAAGAATGATAGTGTTCTTTTCCTATCAATACTTTCATGCATCACAAAGTGGCTAGAAATGATATTGATCTTCTTGAGAGGTCTTAGATATGGATAATGGTTAGCACTAAAAGTGAAGCATATCAGATATGATAGTCTTCACCTAGTGGCACCTGGTTGCTAGGAGAGGAAATGATTGATCCAATGACTAATTTTGTGTTGAAAACAAAGTCAAGTAATTATAAAAGGTTAATCTCCAACAGAGCGATTTGGATGAAGCCACGTTGGGGGACTCGGTGGGCCTAGGGTCGTGGATGATTGTTCCCCTCAGGCTCCACCAGTAGAACAAAGGGGATCCTAGCCTGCAGCCATGCATCAAGGCCATGCTGTGCCAGACATCAAAATGAACAAGACCCTAAGGTCCCTTATGTTTCAGCATTGGATTGCTACTCCTAACATTCTCGAAGACAATTGTACCATCCCTGTCGTCCTTATACGTCAGGAAGGAAGTCCAATCGTGCGAGTACCGAGGTGGTGCTTCTCGCTGCAGATGTTTTTTCCTAGCTTTCAAAACCATGGCCTACTTAGCTGCAAGCAGTTGCAGCACAAATAGCAACCATAGAGTAGCAACAGCCGCAACTACAGCTACAGTAGTTGCTGCAGCAGTCATCGCACCTACAATTGCAGTCGTAGCTCTTTGTATGTGCTGCAGTGGTTTTCGTGGTTAAGGAACAGCTTGGTTGAGCTTTATCTCCTTTGGTTTTGCCGAGCTCCATTGAGGCTGAATTGGAGAATGCTGCTCTTATTACTAGCAGGTCAGGCTCCAATCATTTAAAGAAAGAATTGACGTAGATTGCACATTTGTCCGACATCCTAGGGAGACGTCATCATGGGAATTCCCTAGTTAGGGGATGATTTTCAAACTTGTCGACCTCTTTAAAAATGACTACAGCACTGTCATGGAACATCCGAGGAATTAAATCATCATCGTCATGCAACTATCTTCATTAGATTGTGAGAAGCCATGGAGTTTTTCTTGTCATCTTATTGGAGATTTAGGTTGAAACCTTTTCTAGACAAGATATTGATTAGCTTCTGGGTGTTCATTTGGACTACGCGATTGAACCTGCCTCCGGTCAATTTGATAGAATCATTATTCTATGTGGGAACTTTCTTCATGACTGAATTCTTTGACAGATGAAGTAGGTCATTATTTTTCAATATCTAAGTTAGATGATACATTGTGGTATTTCTGTGGGGTCTATGTAGCCAAACACCATATGGACCGTGGGGATGCCTAGAGTGACATGTGGGATGTTTGTGGTAGGAGCATACTTATTGTGTTTGTGGATGATTTCAATATGGTAATGTCTCAAGGGGAGAAAAAAAGGAGTAAGCGCTTAAGGTTTATGACAGCTCAAGAGGACTTTTAGGAGTTTATTAGTGGTTTTGATATTTGTGCTTAGACTTATTTTGGGAAGCCCTACACTTGATGCAATAACATAGTCGGTGGTGCCCGGATTCTTGAGTGCCTTGACAAGGTGTTCATTAATTCAACAGGGTTGCCTTTATCCCCACACATATTCACCATTGTGTCGGAGTTCCCATCTTTGATCATGCATAGTATGAAGCTCTCTTCAAGTGCCAGAGGTATCAACATTTGTTCTATTGCTCTTAAGATTACTCATCTATTATATATTGATGATATCCTTATATATTATTTTGCTATGTGAGCCTTTGTAGTTGTAATCAAAGAGATTCTTAATGTGTACTATTAGGTTTTAGGTCTATGAATCAATCATGAAAAATCTGTGATCATGTTCAGTAAAAGGATGACCACCAAAAGATAGAAATGGATTGCAATAAAACTTAGGTTGAGGAAAGCATCCAAAGTACTTGGGCATTACTTTGGGCTCAAAGCATTTATGAGCTTTAGATTTTATTATCTTACCCAGTTTGTCATTGGCAAGATTGTGTCCTAAGACACTTGGCACTTATCATTGGCTGGTCAAATTGGGCTAGGAAAGTTTGTGTTGTGGCTCTTCTAGTTTTCACTTTTTCACATATTGTGGTGCATATGCAATATATTCATGACATTGGGCGTTACACCTGGGCCTTCTTATATGGGATCACCTACGCATCGCTCGATGCATTACATTGACTGGGCCACTGTCACTAGGCCCACCCCATCGAGTTTCAGAAAGGTGGTTTCGCTAATTGGAGACTTCTTTGTCAAGCTAGGGACTTTGCTAGTGTCTATACTATGTGGCACATGATGATGGTCATACTTGTCTCACGCTACAAGACAATTGGTTAGGCCGTGGTGCTTTATCTTGATTGCAACAAACTTAGTGGTTCTTGAGCGTCCGATAGAATTTCCTAGATTCTAGTGGGAGATGGGATGTGGATCATTTAGCTAGTACTTTTAGGTGCTTACTGGTTGACCACATTGTTCGACCTCCCTGTGCCCCCTGGGAGGGGTGATGTCTTGGTTTAGTTCTCTTCTGAGAGTACCAACATGCACAGTTCGAAACTAGAGTCACTGCATTGATGATGGCGAGGTGAAGCATGTGGTGGGGGCATGGACATGGATGCTTAAGGTCTAGCTAAGGGTTTAGGATTTTATTTTGCATGTGTCATGGTGCCTTTCCTACTCATGTATGGTTGATTGGTTAGGAGATGAGTCTCTCCACTTATTGTTCATGATGCCAAGCTCAAGTGGAGGACCTAGATCACACCTTATGGTCTTGTTAGTCGGCTTATCGAATCTAGGAGCAATTATTCCAACTGGATAGCGATGTGGTTAGTCTCCCTTCATTAGTTGGGCTCTTGGCATGGATGCAGGACACCTATAGGTAGTCTTTAGCCTCCTTTAGGGTATCTATTGCAACCTTGGTGTTATACCTTAGCTAAAGGAATTGAAACCACTGAATTCATGCTAAGTCTATCTCTTTAGTTTTGGTTCTCTACAATTTCATTATTTAGTTTGCTGGACAGTCTCCTTTTTTTGGCCAGGACTCTTGGGACTAGATGGGGGTGTTTGGCCGTCATGTTACCCTCTTCTTTCTAGCTCTATCCTCTTAGAATGGATCAAGGTGAAGTTTAATGTAGGGGTTTAAAGTGATGGCAAAGCTGGTATTGGTCTCATTATTAGGGATCATTGTGGGAAGCTTTTGTTCATGGAGGGTAGGGCTTGTTTCTCTGCATTGATTTGGGTTAAGGAGCAGGCTATTCTTGATGCTATCTCTCATGTGACTCTTCTATTTCTTATGCTAATTAGGATGATCGGTTTTGACATGCAAGGACAGGTATCAACTACTTTAGAATGGTTAAGATTACATATGTATTAAGGGAGACCAATGTTGTTGCTAACTAGATTGCTAAGGAGGTTGTATTTATTTATTTTAAATGGGTACTGCGTACACCCCTCTCCTGTCCTTTATTACATCAATGTATTAGACTACGTATATGTCCCATCGCAACTATTACTAATATAGATTTTGACCACCAATTTCAACTCGAGGAATGAGTAAGGCCCAAATAAGGAGAGTATTTGTTGGGAAACTAATTTGTTTGAGAAACATGTTCTTATCAATAACCTCATTAGAAAAGATTTGGCTTGTTTATTTCAAGCCTAGAGGATGCTTCCAAGTGATTCAAGAGAACATAAGACCGATAAAAGGCATAGCTTTTGCATTAATATCCATAGTCAGGTTGTTAATATTCAGCATGTCTCCAACTAGGAATTGTTCCACCTGCCTATTCTCTAGCACCACGAATGTAATTGAAATCACCTAAGATTAGCCATGTTTTACCTTGAATGGTAATGTGACGAAGTACCCACTCACACCCCCCCCCCCCCCCCCTCTCTTGAAGCTTTACTTTTGAGACATAATTGAAGGAATATGTAACTAAGAGCACCAAAATTTAGAGAAGTGACATAACAATAAACAATTTGGGAAAAAGCAATATTGATTGAGTTAAAATTCTAAATAATTATAACAAGACCTTCAGTGTGTGGGTCAAATTTATGGAACTTCCCTTTATTTTGAAATAATTGAAACTTTAATGCTTGAGCCTTGAACTTGTAGTGAGTGAAGTTCGGCTCTCACCATAGGCTATAATATTATAGTTGAATTGTCTATTTAGAAGACATTCTAATATTTTGTAAACATCATGTCAATAATAAACATATTAGGAAAGAATTCATGATAACTTATTCATTGTAGGGAGAGGTCCCAAGAGGAAAATGGCCTAAGAAACGTTGCCTTCTTGAGGTTTATTGATACATGGTGTTTTGAAGATGATTTTTAACCAAGGAAGTGGGATCTTTTCTTAAGATAGTTATTTTCAAATTATGTTCCTTATCCTGAGTATACAATGAATCTTCATTGAAATAGTTGGTAGAGTTCCTAGGGATAAGAATGTTTAAATGAATTTCATGTTCCTCTTGATTATCAATTTAGTATAGAGTAGAAAAGAAATTTTCATGAAATGTCTTTTGATGATTTGAGCAATTATTACTCTAGCTTTTGGATTTGTGAAACCCTCAAAATTAGTGTGCATTATGGTTAACAAGATCCTTTCTTTGATAGGGTGTTTGTTCTATAGGGACACTAAGAAACAGAAATTGTGTGTGTTAAGGTACAATAGGTTTTGCAAAGGTTACATTTCCACTCATAATCCACATCAATATCAATAATTTTTCTTTAATATGAATGGGCAATCCATCTCTAATTTCACAAAAGCCCTCATGAAAGTGATATTGGTTTGAGCCAATTAGTTGGTCCTTTAAAGTTTTCCAATGATGTCAGCAATCTTGGATTGATGCCTAGGGCTCCTTTGGTTGCAAAGGAAGCCTAGGGCAATTGATCAAAACTAGGAATGTAGTTACAAGCATGTTTCTCTAAGATTATATTTGGTTATCAACATCTCAAGACTAAGGTTCTACCTTTAATAATGCAAATTGCTACACCCAAAACTCTATCCAGGTCCTCTGATATGATTTTGAATAAAAAGAACACCTAGTGAAGAGCAAACATCCAAGGTGATAATTGGTTTCCACAAACACTTGGTAGCCTCCATTAACTTAGAATATAATTGCAATCACCCAATATGGTATCCCAATAAGGAAGTTCATTGATTTTCAGCTTCAACAATGTCCTTATCTGAAATATGAACAACGCCATTATTGTAAGGAGTAAACTCAAGGTGTTACAAGATATTAACATATTTAGTGAGAAGAGAGTGTCACTTTTTAGAAGCATAGGAGGTATCTTCTGAGGCAAGGAGGCATGAACTGAATTCGATGACTAGAAGAGAACTCCAAGTAGCTGGCTTTATGGAGGTGATTGGAGTGGTGCCTATCAATATCAAGGATACCTTCAAGCAGTTGTAGAGAAAATGGCATCCAAAAGTAGGCTTTAGGGTGAGGATAGGGCAGCTCCTTAAAGTATGAGAAGGGCTTCCTTCGGCTTCTAATAGATGACCTCAAACAGGGCCAACAGTGGTTGTGTAAGGAGACCCAATGAAATGATAGATGGGGAAGGAAAATGAGGCGAAGAGGAGCAAAGCTCTAATGGCCTATGTGAGAATCAATGAAGCTGCTTGATTAGAAACTAAAAACAAGAAGATGATGAATTTGACATATAAGTTTGAGATTAACTGTGCTATCTCGTGCCTTGATTGAAGTTTCCTTTGTGACCCATTAGAGAATGAGGGTTCATTAAGCTTCAAGGGTCTGATTGGTTGAGATGGTGGCGATTGGCATGCTCTAGCATAAGTATTTAATGTTTTTGTAGAAATCTCGTCCACCAACTTGGCACGTTTAATTCATTTCCTACACTTGATTGGTCGAGTGATGGTGGTAGTGGAGCTTCTTCTTTTGCCTATTATTCCTATATAAGGTTTTTCTATGGTGTATACATATAGTTTGGTGATCAACATCTTTTGTGTTGTTGCATTTATTTAAACAATATTTTAGCTATGTTAGTGCCCTTATATTGTGTTCCATCTAAATTTTCACGTTATTGAAAAATAGTTCATTCAGCCTTTGATATCGAAGTCAAAGGAGTTCAATTGGATTCAATCAATCTCATTGTATCTAGCATTTCCAAGTTCCATTCTTATGTTAGGGTTTCGAAGGATTCAAGTGAATAACCCAACCTAGGGTTTAAGGCTTGTTGATGGTTTGCTAGGTGTATTTTAACTTTGGATGGATGAATGAATTCATGCACACATGCCATAAATAGTGTATATGACTAGCAAGTTTCTACTATATGCAAATGTCAACGTATATTTTTGGTAAACTGCACACTTTCACAAACTTGCTTATGCTATAATTCACAAGCTCTGGTATGTGCATGCATAGATACAGATCTGTTCGCACCTTGTCAAGCCCCTACCTACATCAAGTATCACTACATAGCAAAATTATCATCAGAGTTGCGAGATACAACATCTAGTGAGGACAAAGAACCAAACCCAAGGTAGGGACCCGACGATAAGACAAATACCAACTCCCAAATCCAAAATATATATATATAAAAACATGTTTTTTTAACAAATTCACTAATACCAAACCCTTCCCTTTCTCATTGTTCTAGTGGAAAGAGCTCTCCTGTAGCATCATCTTTTCCTGCTCTTGGTGTTGTGGACATATGGGATGTATGACCTGTGATGTAAGCACTAAATGAGACTTTATAGATCTCAGTAGATAAATCATAATAACTAACCAAGTATGAAAAAGAGATCAAAATACCATGAGCAGTGAAGGTCAATCATATGCATAAAACTACAATCACGCAAGATTTCATATATATCGGTGTGTTATTACCATGAAGAAATGCCAGCTCCTTATATAGGTTTGTTATTACCAGGCCTAATTTCTTTTGACGCATTATCCTCTGGATCCAATCATCATCAATAAATGATCTCCAGCCGGCATCCAACCAAACACATAACACTAGGCAGATATCTAATCTGAAGATCGATACCCTGCAACACATACTGGGCCTAGTGCCACCAGGCAGGTATGGTACCATACCCTGCAACACATGCTGAACCTGGTGTAAATCATCATGGAGTCATAGCACATAATACCAGGCAGATATCTGATCCGAAGGTCGATACTCTGCGATACACGCTGGGCCTGGTGGAGACACTAGGTAGATATCTGATCCGAAGATCGATACCCTGCAACACATGCTGGGCCTAGTGGTGAGGATAATGTTCTCTGGGAATCCCATTTTTTTTATTTGCCATTTTCCAAACATCAATCCAGTTACTTATACCATATCAAAAAACCTTTCGTTCTATATTACTTCTTCCTTTTTTATTTTAACATATTGTATCATATTGTTTCTTTCTTTATCCTATGCAACAATATTAATGTAAAACATATGCAACAATCAAAATACTGTGACAGTAAGAAAAGCACGTAAAAATACATAATAATGTGCTACATCACAGGGTTAAGAATTTATCTACCTGGATTTGCTGTACAATTTGTATTGCCACTTCTTATTCTTCTTAATGTCTTATAAGCTCATAATGCAAAAATAATCAAGTTAAAATATGCTTATTAGCCAAAATTTTGCTTTCTAAAAGCTTTTCCAAACGACTAAAAATCCTAAACAGTCAAAAATCCCACTTTCTAAAGGCTTTCCCAAACAGCCAAAAATCATGTTTTCTTAATTATCTTTTGTCGGCGCTGGACTGCCCGCGCCCAACGTGCCCAGTTCAGCAGCGCGACCAGGTCCAAAAGCCTGGACCAGTTTTCTACCATTTTTTGCTCTCTCTCTCCTGTGCGTCCGGCGAAGCCGAAATATTTTGCTGGCGAAATTCGAGATCTCCTGCATCTCCCACCAGCCAAATCGACCCCTCTCGGTCTCCGCCGTTCACCGAAAAATCTTACGCAACCTCTCGACGAAGCAAAAATCACGTTTCTTACCTTATCTTACGAAATCTCGCCGGCCATCACTGTAGCGTGACGGAACTCTACGCGGCAACGACTGCTGGAACTCTCGCACACTCCCAGAAGGCCTTACGAATCCTTGTCATCCGTCACGGAAATGCTCGCACTCCGCGTGCTCCGACAACCCTTTCCCGCAGTCGATATTCACAGAAGTGCTTTTCAAACGTACCCTGCTTCGGCTTTTATTACCGCGGTCGAAACCGACTTGCCCGAAGGTTCGTGAACCGCCCTTTGCGTAATACCCCTTCCAAATTTTTTATTTGCACATATATCCTCTGCCCGGAGAAATAAACTTGTGCCGAAATTTCTAAAATTACATATATATATACCCAGCACAGCCAATAAATTTTACAATTACAAATGTATCTTTTGCTAAAATGAATTGAACTATGTCGACATTTATAAAATTACAAATATATCCTCAATATTACAAATCTACCCTGTCATGCCCCAATCTCATTAAATCATTAAATAATAAAATTAACATCAAATTGTTCTGCTGTTACATCTAGTGAGGACAAAGAACCAAACCGAAGGTACGGACCCGACGATAAGACAAATACCAACTCCCAAATCTAAAATATATATATAAAAAAACATGTTTTTTTAACAAATTCACTAATACCAAACTCTTCCCTTTCTCATTTTTCTAGTGGAAAGAGCTCTCCAGTAGCATCATCTTTTCCTGCTCTCGGTGTTGTGGACACATAGGATGTATGACCTGCGATGTAAGCATTAAATGAGATTTTATAGATCTCAGTAGATAAATCAAAATAACTAACCAAGTATGAAAAAGTGATATCAAAACACCATGAGCAGTGAAGATCAATCATATGCATAAAACTACAATCACACAAGATGTCATAGATAAGGTAATGCCAAATGAAAATCATAAAAAAATGCCAGTTCTTTATATAGGTGTGTTATTACCGGGCCCAATTTCCTTTGATGCATTATCCTCTGGATCCAATCATTATCAATAAATGACCTCCAGCCGGCATCCAACCGAACACATAACACTAAGCAAATATCTGATCTGAAGATCGATACCCTGCAACACATGCTGGGCCTAGTGCCACCAGGCAGGTATGGTACCATACACCTGTTTGGGATTTTTGGCTGTTTGGGAAAGCTTTTAGAAAGAAGAATTTTTAACCGTGCTTAGCATGTGTTGCAGGGTATGGTACCATTCTTGCCTGGTGGCACTAAGTTCAGCATGTGTTGTAGGGTATCGATCTTCGGATCAGATATCTGCCTAGTGTTATGTGTTTGGTTGGATGCAGGCTGGAGGTCATTTATTGATGATGATTGAATCCAGAGGATATGCGTCAATGGGAATTGGGCCCGACAATAACACACTATATAAGGAACTGGCATTTCTTTATGGTTTTCATTTGGCATTACCTTATATATATATCATGTGGTATGGTTTTAGATTGATGCATATGATTCATCTTTATTGTTTATGGTATTTTGTTATGTCTTTTTATTTACTTGGTTAACTTGTGGATTTATCTACTGAAATGTGTAAAATCTTATTTAGTGCTTACATCACAGGTCATGAAACCACTGCACCGAGAGATAGGAATGGTGCTACTATAGAAGAGTCATTTCCAGAGGATAATGCGTCAAAGGAAATTGGGCCCGATAATAACACACTATATAAGGAACAGGCATTTCTTTTGTTTTTTCATCTGGCATTATATATGACATCTGATATGATTTTAGCTTGATGCATATGATTTATTTTTACTGTTGATATCTCTTTTTTATACTTGGTTAATTATTGTGATTTATCTACTGAGATTTATAAAATTTCATTTAGTGCTTACATCATAGGTCATGCAACCACTGCACCGAGAGATGGGTATAGTGGCACTACAGAAGATCTATTTTCTCGAGATGTGTGAGATAGGGGAGGTTTTGGTGTGATTAAAGTTTAAAAAAACACACGTTCTTGTTTATATACTTTGTATTTTGGAATTGGTGTTTGTCTGACCGTCGGGTCCCCACCTTGGGTTTGTTTCTTGTCCTCACTCACTTTGATGTTAATTTGGTTATCTAGAGGTACTTGGTGAGGTGGGAGCTTGTTGGATTTTTTACTGTTGTACCTTACAAAATTTTCTGTATTACTCATTTGAAGCCTACAATGTAATTATTCTTGATCTACAACTAAATATTATAAAACTTGGTACTATCTCAACCCTTGATAATTTGAATGTTCTACATGGCATGCAGTTCATTGTCTCATTCTCCTTCCAAATAATTGAAATTTGCTTGTATTGTGGTTGAAAGTTGGTATACCTGGGAGGCATTGAAGTATTTTTTAAAGATTTAGGGGGTGAAATTTGTAGTGTAGCTAGCTTTGTGTCTTATGCTTGAAAAATATCTTTTTCTATGCCTAACGATAACTAGATGTGTTCCTAGCTCTGATGGTTGCAATTGTTATACTTCAGGCTGCCAGCAGTATTTGTAAGGATTATATCTTTGCAGCATTCTCTCATCTTCTAAAAGAGATATCAGGTGATCCATTTATCTTTTAAAGTATCAGTTATAAGGTTGGTTAAAAGCTCCTAAGTTGGGTTCATTTCCAAGTTGTGCTCTTCTTTTGTGCTCTACAAATATTCTTTATCATACCAGAGTGAGCTGTTTTATCTTTTTTTTTTTATTTAGTTTTATTGAATCCTCTGTTTAATTTATATCTTTTCTTTAGTGCTCTATTATTTGTGCTACTTTTTAATTTCTTTCCATTTCTTAGGATTAGTTGCAATAGAAGATAATATTGATATATAAGTCAATTCAAGATATACTATCAGTTTTGTGTGCCTTTGCCTAAGTAGCCAGGCTCAGGAATGAAATTATATGTAGTTTTCAGAGATATAATTATATAATCTGCTAAAACAGTGGGACAATAAAAAAGAAAAGTTTAGTCTTACGTGCTTCCTATAGCAAAAACCTTTATCCTTAACATGGCAAAAGAATTCTTGACCCAGCGAGTTTTGATTAGTCTTGATATGACTGTTGCCTGCAAACATAGAAGCATATCTTTATAATTGAGGAAATACCTATAAGAATGTAATTTAAATATTGATCAAGGCTTTGTAATTTTAAATATTCAAATGAAATGAAGGAAAAGTTATGCCTTGGTAGAAGGGAGAAAATCTTCTTCCAATTTACCAATGGTTTGGTTGTTAGAAAGAGATTTTTAGCCTCTCCTAGATTGAAGAATGGTTAAATCCAAATGGGATGGATTAAGATGAAACAAAAACATGTAAATGAGTTGTAAGAACAGTGTAAGACAAAGTTTGTCCCGTTATATTTAATTGAAGATAAAAGGTGAATGAATGTTATGGTATCATAAATATGGGAATTATTTCTAAAATTTTGTATATGAAGTAGATAAATTTTATATCTTATGATTATTTCCAAAAAAAATGCATTAAAAGGTTAAGGAGAAAAATCAACAATTGAGATTTCAGTCAAAAGGGTGTTAGTAGTTGAATTAATACAACAAAGAATATAGATAAAAGAATTGTTTATTTTTAAAATGTAACTCAAGGATGAAATTAAGGAGCAAGTCAATTTTTAAAGTTGTGTAAATGCTTAATATAAGTATGAATTAAAGAAACATTATGGTTCTAAAGAAGGCAACAAAAACAGCAATATTATTCTTAATGGGGCAAATAAATTTCATAAAAGAATTATAAATTTGGAATGGGGTATCATGAATAGTTTCAAAATATTATATTTAATTATTATTTTGGGAAAAGAATTATAAATTTGGATTGGAAAAACATTATTATAATCAATGTAAAGAGATAGAGAACAAATCCAAATCCATAAAAGAAAGTATCAAAATAGAAATAACAAAATTTTCTAAGAAATAGGTAACAATCTACATATGTCTCATAGAATTAAAACAGCAAAAAAAATTGATTCTTAATTTCTATTTTCTTAAAAAATAATAAGTTAAATAATAATAATAATAAATGTTAAAAGTTTTCTCATTGGCCGATAAGTTGTCCTAAAAATATTGATTATGCTGTGCTTGGAACATAGTCATTGAAACTTTTCTTTGGGAGAGCCTTAGTTACAATATTTACAATTTGAAATTTAGATGGAGAATGGAGTGAAATACTTTCAACGATTTTTCTTTGATATTGTGGCACCTAATTTCTACATGTTGCATGTGATGGATTAGTTCCTTAGCAATGCATATGGTTGATTGGTTGTCACATAAAAGCTTCATAAGTTGGCTTGGTTTCATACTAGTTTCCTCTAGGGCTCTTCTTATCTAGATTCCCTTATAATTTCATGGGTTAAAACTTTGCAATTACCCAGGTCACTATTTCTAGAGACCATTAATTGCTTCTTATGATTTCCCTTAAATAGGTGCAATAACCTAATGTTGATACTTTATCATGGACTAAGTCAGCCCAATCAGCTTCATTGAATAATTCTATATTCATATTTAAACCTTTCTTGAAAATAGTTCTTTCCTAGTGTGAGTTTTAGATATATGAGAATTTTATGAACTATTTCCAAGTACTCCCTTGGTTCATTCATAAATTGGCTAAACACTTTAATGATAAAGCCAATATGATGTCTTTTATGGGAGGGATAGATAAGTTTTCTTACAAATATTTGATATCGACCTTTATCATTTGGAGTCAAATCCTTAGATTTCGAAGTTTCTAAGCAATATCCATGGTCATATCTATTGGTTTGCAATCCATCATACTACATTCATTTGAGAGATAAAGAACATAATTTCTTTGAGATTTTGAAATGCCTTCTCTAGTTCTAAGTACTTCCATTCATAGGAAATATCATAGATTTCCAAGGTGTTTGATTTCAATTTCTTTGACCAATGTTTTTTTTTTAATTTAGACAGGCCTTTTAATTAGTCATCAATCATAATAATATCCTTGGACCTTCGCAATTTTTTTAAACAAGGTAGATTTGTTTGCATTCCCTAAAATTTTCTTGATTTTTCTTACATCTCAGAATTCAAATGTCTTTTTAAAATAGTTAGCTTTGTGATTAAGCCAATTATAATGAACAAGTTCACTCGTACTAACTCTATGCCTATTATGGTTGCTTGGAGGTTGACGTCAATTGCACTTTCTTGACTTTAATCCTTCTGGTTGTTAACGGTTTTCATTCGCAATTGGAGGTATCTATGAATGGACTCTCACCCTTTATCTTGCCTACAACACCTTTAGGCCATTATTTCTCTCACTCAAGTAGTTGTCTTTGATGATTTATCTAATGGGCATTGTGAACACTTATGATTGGCTCGCCCCCCCACCGTGAGATTATGACCCTAGTAGCTTGTTGGTTGTGCTTTCTATCTTTAGTAGGCTTACCACCTAGACCCTCCTCCTTGATGGGCATTTTTAGTGCAAATTCTCATTCTCATTTTGCTTTGTTTGGACACTAGTCTTACCCTCTTAGATCAAATTGTTGTGGTTCCTCTCTCTATTTGGTTTAGACTCTTCGCCCATGATTGGCCCTTGTTCTGGCCCATATCTCTATTGGATGGACAATACATTTTGGCTAGCTAGTTTGTTCTTAGTATCCTCACTCAAATCTCTTCACCAAGGTCATTCGATTATACAGTCTAAGGCATCGCTTGCCTAAGTCTACAAAAGCAATGCTTCTTTGGCTAGTTTGTCATCCAAGGCTTCCCTCCCCACATATCTTTGCATGAGTTATTTGGTCATATCTTCAAAAGCATCTCTTGCCCAAGTCTTGGCAAATAATACTTTTTAGTTGGTCAGCATCCTCTAAGGTTTATTCATCCAGGTTTCCTTACTCCAGTCTCTTTACTCAAGTTACTCAGTCGTTTCATCTAAGGCCTCAATCAACTAAGTCTTGTTGTTGTTCTTCTTCTTCTTCACAAGTGAGGCATGCTTAAATGGCTAGAAATTTATGTAGTTTTACTATAAACAAGTTATAATAGAAGTTTATGATGCAACAAAATCTTTCTTATGCAACATAGATGTTGAAATCACTAAAGCTAACATTAACTACTTTTTCAATATCCCTATTATTGGACTAAAATTGTGTACAAACTATGAGAGTGCAACCTTTAACTATGAAGAGGCAAATTGAATTCTAACAAATAGTCCCAATATGTATCGGATACATGAAGCGAAGCTTGAGCTTGTAACACTTAAAGCCTACTTTATCTAACAAAATATGATAGAGTGCAAAAGCAACACCACTCACCAATTCATCTATTTCAGGTTTCTTATAGTTGATCTATATCTAGTCCAATAAATCTTAGAGGGACCAAATTCCATCTAGTTGTTGAGTATTATGGAAATGTGGTGATCACTAAAGCATAAAAATAAAAACTACTCTTTTACAGCACCATAGGTATTGATTAATTAATTTTTCATGAGGACAGCACCATGGGGACATAATATCCTTTCTAATTCCCATTTCATGCAACCAACACTTAGTAGGCACAATAGGATCTAATTTAGGTCTAATTGAAAGCACAATAGGATCTAATTTAGGTCGAATTGAAAAATTTTCATCTGATCTTGGGTTGAGGTTGGATAGGATTGAAGTTTTACTGTTAACAGCCATATTATATACATGCAAGCTGTTTTCAAAAGTTTTATTTCCTTAGCTTCATTTATGGAAAGAATGCTATAATATAGTCATGTTGACATTCATGTATTTGAAAATTTTTAGATTATTGATAAGTAATAAGGTTGTTGTTTTCTTGAAAATACATATGTTGTTTTTCTTACTAAATTTAAACATATTTCATGGTTGTCTCATAGAATTTTGTCTAATAGTTAGTACTTCCTGTTTTATTTCATATTTTATAAACAATGTTAATGTTAAGGAAGGTGCTTTTGATCTAACCATTGGTACTTCATGTTTTAATGTTTTATTTCATATTGCAAGTTTTTCAATCATAAATATTATTCTCTCTTACACCTAACACATGCAAATTTCTTGCTTTTGTGAAATGCATTTTTATATCTTTGATGCAATTGTGACATTGGCTAAGTTTAAATCGTGTTTGGTTTTGAAGGATCAAAATAGTCTCTTCATTCTAAACCCTATTTCAATCTGTAGCCTACCTCATAAGGCCCCAGTACCAACTTGAAGCAGCATACAGGTTTATTCCTTAGTGTCAACCACCTGTCCTTTTTGAATATGAATTAAATGGAATGATCCAATCTAGTCAAGTTCAAGAAAGATTGCTTGTCTTGAGGCATTGTAATAATATATGTATGGCATGATATTGATTGAATTTGATTCAGTGAGCTATCAGACCATGAGATATATATATATATGTATATATATATATTTATATATATATAGCAGTAGCAAATATGATGTTGGAAACAAGGGAGAGTCTGAGAAATAGCAAAAGAGGAAGGGTATCATATGTATGAGGCATTGAGATACAGGAATCCATATGAATTGTTTGAGTTACAAGAATTGTTTGAGTGACAAGAATGTGGAATCATATGTATGTAGGTGAAGGAGCGATAGAGGAAGGAGACAAAGGGAGGGTAGGTAAGCATGTACGTAGGGTAGCAAGCGATAGAGGAAGGAGACAAAGGGAGGGTAAGTAAGCATGTATGTGGGGTAGCAAGTGATAGAGGAAGGAGACCAAAGGAGGGCAGGTGTGGCTCAGTGGAATTGGATCAATATTCTTTTTTAGCTTGCATGTCTATTAGGATATAAAAGCTTTGTCCTTCACCACCCATTTTTATGAATTCATACATTGATGCACATTTCTTTTTCAAAATTAATGCATGGGAATTGATAAAGTGCTTAGGGTTTCAAAAATCAGCATGATTCTATTAAACTAATATTGTTTAACTTTATTCCCTAGCTTTTAGTCATATTACTCATGTTTGATCTTATTTAATGGTTGAATTTGTAATTGTGACAACCCAACTCGCCACATGATGATTAGAACCTGCTAGCTCGATTGTAACCCCTTAAAACTTCATTTCTCTATATTATAGTTTTCAAACGAATAGAACCTCTCTTATATTTTGTTCATTTTCATGAATATATATATATATATATATCAAATTTCAAATGTAATACAGCTGTAACATTTCACGTAGTTTATTTTTACATGACCACAACCATAGTTAAATATTTTTATATTTATATATCGACCCATATATCTAATATTTATTCACATATATTCACAGTTATCTACTGTATCCACACAAATATATATATACATGATACAAAACTAAAATATATACAATTTGAGTTTATATACAAAGCTTTTACAAAAACATTTTTTATTGACAAGTTATTTTATATGCTTGTTCATCTTTGTGTTATAATTTTAATGCACCTGAAATACTGATGTCAAAAGAAATAGGCTTAGACAATTGTCACAAACACAATAGACTATATCTAACAAATAAATATATGTGAAACAAATAAACAATAAGGAATGCCTCATGCAGGATCTAAATCACATATATAAAACAAAAGAATGAAAAATCAAGGTCTTAATTAAGCTTAAAACATAACATGCTATATAATTATACATCTTAAGCACAAAAAAAATAAATATATACATATAATCTCTTATTTGTTTTTATTCATTTTCTTAATATGATTTTATTTATTAGCATTATTTTCAATTAAATAAATAAATTTTATGATTGTTATGATGTTGCTCTTATTATCTTGGGAAAGTTAATCAATGTCATCTTTTTAGTTTACTTAATTACAATAGAAGTTTCATTTATCACTTATCTATTTCATATTTTTATGAACAAAATGCATACGTTTATTTTATAGATATGCATTAATATGACTACTAAAAACTTGATCATATAACTCATTGATGACTAGCTACTATAAAAGTAATAAATCTCAATCATGTGATTCACTGGTCAATAATTATTATGGTAGTAATAAATATCAATCATGTGATCCACTAGTCTCTGTTCGTTATAACAACAGTAAATCTCAATTATTTAACTCATTGGTCACTAGCTACTATAATAGTGGTAAATCTAAGTCATGTGACTCATTAGTCGTTAGCCGATATGACAATAGTAAATCTGAATTATGTGACTCCCTAATCACTAGCTACAAAAGCGGTACAACTTAATAATGACTCATTGGTCACTATATCTATTTCCAGTTGTATCTTAAATTCATTATTTCACATGCATATAATTCACAAGTTATTACATATATTTTCTTTATCTTTTTTACTATATAATCTTACCATATTGCATTATAATATTTTTCTATACTCATATATAAATCAAGACATACAATTAATTTTATACAAATAATAAACAATTCAATTTACATATGTTTTAAATAAATGTCATCATATCATGCATTTCTTAATTATATTAAATATCACATTTATCATAACCTATTCTGCTAAGTCAAATTCAACAATCTACATAGGCAACATATTAATCAACATAAGATAACAAGTTGTATATATCATATATTTATCTTCTCATTCTTATGACTATCTATTGCATAGTCAAATCAATTTAAGCATAATAGTAATACATCAGAGTATCATAGATATTATACAGAAACATCTACACTATGTCATATTTGTTACTCAGCATTATATCATGCATACACATATACAAATTCGTCAAAATGCCTATCTCAAAGTTATCATGTTGTCTTTCTCTTTCCTCGTTTTCGTGCTTGATTTCTTGTACTCATTGTCTTGCTGCTTCAATTTAACCTATTGGGTGACAATAAGCTTTATGTTATAAAAGGAATTAATCTATTTTGTAATCAAATTAACAGCATACAAAGAATTATCTAATTAAGGTTTTCGTAAACTCATTGAACTTCTTTGATAAAAATCTCAATTTGCTTTACTTGTTTCCTTTCCAAACCCAAATTTCTTTCTTTTTCACTTTTTTTTCTTCCTCTCTTCATCTTCACTTTGTCTCTCCGCAGATTTGGCTATCACGATGGGAAAACTAAGCAAGGTTAGGGACAAACCTCAAAATTGGCGATTCCCTCAAGAGGAGATTTAGATTTACTATAAATCAAAGTGCTACCCTTTGATTCACATCTAGTCATGCAAAGGATGGAAAACAAAATAGGGCTTGACACTTGAGGTTCTCAATTGAAGAAGGCATTTAGTGGCATGTTTAAGGGAGGAAGCAAGAAATTGAAAAGAAATGGTTTCATGATCTGCAACTACCTCCTCGATCCGCAGCTTTTCACTCTAAAGGAAGAGTTTTGAGGGCTTACATGCATCAAGTTTGGAAAAGGGGATCGGGTCTCAAAATCTGGAAGCTTCCTGTTTATAAAAAAACAATTTAAATAATTAATTTATTGATTTATACCACTAATTTCAAAAATTAACAATAATTTCAAGTGAACTGTAATTGAGACGAAATCAGTATCATTGGATTCATCTCAATGAACTCTATCTAATAATATATTTATTTTTATATTTTAGAATAATTTATTTTTCAATTAATTATGCATGTTTTACCATTCTCCTCATAAGGATTTGAATAACTTTTGTAGATGAGTTTGAGGATTAGAAGAAACAAAATGATCCTCCCAAAATATGTATAAAAGTTGACCATTGCTTATAAAAAAAACAAAATAAATAATTTATTTATTTATTTATCCCACCAATTTTAAAATTAATAATAATTCCTAATGAATTACAATTGAATTGAAATAAGTGTCGCTAGACTCGTCTCGATGAGTTTTATCTAATAATATATTTATTTTTATATTTTGAAATATTTTATTTTTCAAATAATTTGGCATGTTTTACAATTCTCTCCTTGTAAGAGTTTGAACAACTTTTGAAGATAAATATTGAGGATCAGAAGAAACAGAATGTCCCTTCAAAAATATCTATAGGAGTTTACCACCATCGATTGCAATAGAGGATGAGGGACCAGAACATTGATGACCAATTTTGGCTTGGATGAACCCCATCATAGGTTTCCCTTTCCTTATTCAGAGCAAAGTCAGCCTCCAAAACAGAGAATTGGTTCAAATTTGAAACCCACATGCCATGATGATATGAGGAAGAAGAGCCTCTCCCATTCCCAAGGTTGTGATTGGTCACCTTTGGTATTGGATCAGTCCCAACTAAACCAGTTGGATCACCCAATACATCCATAGCACTATGTGCAGACTGTTGAGGACTATAAAGCAGGTCCTCCAAGTATGTGTGAGACTTTTGTGCAAGTGCAAGTGTGGGATAGGATGTGCACATATAGAAGTAGAGTAAACTTTACTAGAGTGGAAAGTTCACTAGTACATGACCTCCACATTGAGTCGGGGGCCTCCAATGAATCAAGGTAATTGTAGTCATGTGTAGTTGATTTTTACAAAAAATGAGCAAATGTAAGCTGTATATTTGAGGCTTTGAGACAATCCATCATAGTATTTTTCCTTGCAAAAAGGGCTAGCTTGGAAGGATTTGAATTGTACTGGCAACTCACAAAATTTGATCCACTAAAGGCCAACAATTATAGTTAGAGAAGTTCGATGCATATATCAGAGATGGTTTTCTGTTTGAGACATGTTTTACAAGTGGCATAAATCTGTGTTTCGTACTTATCTCATAAATATAATTATGAATATTTTTATGTACTTTTGCATTATTCTGTGATACTTGGCATCAATCCTTGCACCTAGTTTTCAATTGCTCTTTTTCTTGATGCTTTATTATTGAAATACAATAGTTTTTCAACTATTTTGGCAGAAGTCACAAGGATCCGGCTAGGGACAAATGATGGAACAGAAGAGTTTCCATTGCAGGTTGTGCTAGAAAGAAGCAAGATGACAATTTTTCAAGGTAGCTTGGACCTTCTAGTGGTAAGATTTAAACTACTTGGTGTTAGTACTTATCATAGGCTGCACATTTCTGATCTTTGTCTAGGTAAAAGTTATGTCCATGATTGTTAGAAATCATGGCTTCACTAATCTACTAAATTTCACTTGATTTGCATTTTAACTTGCTGCTGTTAGAAAAATATGGTCAACTTACCTAGTAATCTGATGTAAGAGCTGCATCTGCAGATCGAAATTTACTAGCACTTAAACTCGTTACCCATTTGATGCTTACCTCAAGCACCGTCTTTTGCACTGTATGCTTTTTGCATCACATAATTACTTTAGTAGGTCTCAACCTTAAATCTGTGACCAATGATCAGGAATTCCGTCAGCTGCTTAGTGGTGATTTGGAGATATTGGAAAAGATGAGAGACTTGATTAAAGATTGGGTTCAAGAAGGCTTCCAATGCTTCTATCAGAAACTTGGCCAACATTTTTTGGTGTTATGTAGAATTGGTAGCCCGTTTGCTAAGGAATCATCATTGGCTGGTTCAGAACAACCAATACAAACTGAGAGAGTGCAGGCAGGTCTTGTGCTGGTATTGGCCCAACTTTCAGTTTATATAGAACAATCTGTAATTCCAAGAGTAACGGAGGTAGGATGCCAATATTATTGTTATTTGAAATCATTTTTTTAGTCATCCCATGTTTCTTTTGTAGACTGATGCGCATTTAAAACGTGCAATATATCTCTTTGTTTAGGAAATTGCTGCTTCTTTTTCTGGAGGTAGCATAAGGGGTTATGAACATGGACCAGCTTTTGTGCCTGGAGAGATTTGCCGATTATTTCGCTCATCTGGAGAAAAGTTTTTAAACCTTGTATGACCTTATCTATTTGTTGATGAATGTTTATGCATTATATCAGTTCTTCTTTTACGTGGCTTTATTGATGTATGTTCTTCCTTGAGGATGATCAGTTGTTCTATTTGGGGATGCAATATTGGTTGAACGTACATCATCGATAGATAGATACATTTATAAACACACACACACTTAGAAGTGAGGGCTAAAATGAAAAAGAGGTCCTGTTAATATTTTGAACTGGCATAGTCTGCTACGGTTTAGTTTTTTCTACCATTCTAATTTATCTTATTTTGCATGACTTATTTGTTTATTTAATATTCCTTGTAGTGATATTATAGAACGTGTGATTTTTTTTTTGCAGTACATAAACATGAGATCTCAGAATGCATCTATCATCCTTAAAAAGAGATTTACTACTCCCAATTGGATAAAGGTTAAATTCTTTTTGCTTGATTCGTATTTCTTTTTGGTTTTTTATGGTTCATCATATTTTATTTTGCTTGATTTTCAGCATAAGGAACCTCGGGAAGTTAATATGTTTGTAGACTTGATCCTCCAAGAGGTCTGTCATCTTCATAAGTTTAGTTGCCTATTGTTTTTGGTTGGCATGAACTTCAATGTTTCTTCATTTTAGTTGTTTAATCTCATACAATAGGGAAGTTTCGTGTAAAACTGTGAAGGTTCATATGAATTTTAATTGTATGCTTTAGTAATTGGCTATTTTTTTAATCTATGTATCTTCTTTTTTCTGTGCAGTTGAATGCTGTTCTCACCGAAGTGAGGCAGGTGTTACATCATGGTCATACTAGAAGGCATCATCGTTCAGACAGCAATGGCAGCACAAATTCTTCTCGCAGTAATCCTCTCCGTGAAGATAAACTAGGAAGGTCAAATACTCAGCGTGCAAAAAGCCAATTTTTGGAGAACCACCTTGCAAAGTTATTTGAGCAAAAAATGGAAATTTTTACAAAAGTTGAATACACACAGGTTTGAAGTACTTCCAGTTAGAATTTTGCATGAATTTTAGAAATTTTATACACTTGATACAAAAATTTGCCAAATTATTTTTTAAACACTCAAATCTTAAAAATTATTTATATTACTTCAGAAACTCATAAAATTATTAATGTAACATCCCCTTACTAAAATATAACTGTCCTCACCTTAATCATAACAACATTATTGTACCATTAAACATTACAATCATTCTATTCTCTCTCTAGTCTCTTCCCCCTCTCCATGCTAGTATTTCTCTCTCTTTTCTCTTCTATCTCTTTCCCACTCTGGCCACCTTTCCCAATGATGGTTTCTAACCGTTGGCCAGGGTTGCAGCCATGAGAAATAGAGTAAGAGATGAGAGGAGTGATGATAGATAAAAGAGAAGGAGAGAGGAAGAAGACAGAGGTAATGGTAGTTATTGTTGACAAATTATTTTCCCCATTAGCATGGAGGAGATCATCAACAGAGTGGAGATAGTTACCTAGAGATAAGGGGTGGCAGGTGAGGGGCGAGATAGATGGATAGAGATATATATATATATATATATATATATATATATATATATATATATATATATATATATATATATATATATATATATATATATATATATATATATAGAGAGAGAGAGAGAGAGAGGTGCTGAATGTCGACGTCTAGTTGTGGTGATTGTTTCATGTTAGGATTGTTAGAAGGAAGATTGGATTACAAGGGTATTTTAAATTTTAGTGAGGGTTTAGTTATATTAGTAATTTTATAAGTTTTAGGTGTGACGTAGGTAAATTTTAACATTTTGTGCTTAATATGTAATTCAGTGTGTTTTTTGTGTTATCTACAAAACTCTTTAAATTTTAGCATTATTTATTTTTTTCTATTTTCTTAGTAGAACTAGAATAGTTGATCATGTGCCAATTGTAACATCAATCTAGAATTGAAGAGATTTGTAGTCTTAGCTCAGTTATCAATATGTAAATTCTGTTCCTAACAAGCAGGCACATGGAAATTATCTTCTTATTGATATGGGTTTGAGACTTAGAGCTTTCCTATTGCATTGTTGCTGACATTTTCTTATGTAACAAACTATCACTTAGCTTCTCATAATGTTTATTACTCTTTTTTACAACAATCTCCTTAGAAAATTATGATTTCAGTAGTTTACTCATTTTGTCATGACTCCTGCATTACCCATGCAAACTTTCCTAAATGTTTATCTTGTTAACTGAACCTTAATATGAAGGAAAAGTGCAATCTAGTGCTGTAGCATTTGTACCATCTTTTATTGCGTTGAATTTTAGCAAGAATTTTGAATCCTGTGTATCGGTTTAAATTTGAACCTTAATATGACACCAGGATACGTTTAAAATCGATTCTTCTAATATTTGGTGTTTTATGTGGATGTTATATCTGAGACATGAGACATGATTAAGTAATCCATCATCACCATGATTGCCTTTTTTAGAATACTTAGGAAGACCAGGATAGTTATGATTGTTCCATGTCTGTATGTTTTTTTTTTTTTTTTAATTTTTGGAGGCATCCATGTCTCTGTGTTTTGTTGTATTGTTTGTGTTGTTTTATGAAAATTTTGAAGTTTTTTTATTTTTTGTTTATGATTTTATCATCCATGCCTATGTTAACTCTATTTTTTTTATGATTAAAATAGTTAAACATGAGTTCTTGTCATGTACATAAATTTTTTGTAAGTCTCCTTTTTGAAAGTTATTCTCATTTTTTTTTTTTTTTTTTAACTCTATTTCTTACATAGCCAGAATGCATTTGTGAATGCAAAATGCATTGTTTAGGAAGCAGTGCAATGAAGACATTTGAGGAAGTTCTTTCTTAGAGTTCAGGAAACAATTTATTCAACATAACACATGCAAACAATTCATTCATAGAGGAAGTTCTACGGTCATGACTTAATGAAGGCATTTATTACTAAGAAACATGGCGAATTCACTCGTCAAAAATTACATTTCATTTTTGATCCACATAGTGCATGACAAAAGGCTTGTGAAGATAAAAAAGAAAGAACAAAATGAATAGCCGATAGAGATGGATAACATGGTTCTATTTGACAAAGAGGATGATGGAATAAAACTTTTGGCTCCTTAAAGCTCTAGAAAATAAAACAAAAAAGGATAGAAGGTTGACAATTGAATTTGATAGTACAAATACAAATGAGTTTCATTTTTGATCCATATAGTGCATGACAAAAGGTTTGTGAAATAGAAAAGCAAGGACAAAATGAATAGCTGATAGAGATTGATAACATGGTTCTATTTGACGAAGAGGATGATAGAATAAAACTTTTGGCTCTTTAAAGCTCTAGAAAATAAAACAAAAAAGATAGAAGGTCGACAATTGAATTTGATAGTACAAATACAAACGAGTTTTATTTTTTATCCATATAGTGCATGACAAAAGGTTTGTGAAGATAGAAAAGCGAGAACAAAATGAACAGTCGATCGAGATTGATAACATGGTTCTATTTGACGAAGAGGATGATATAATAAAAATTTTGGCTCCTTAAAGCTCTAGAAAATAAAACAAATAAAAGATGGAAGGTCAACAATTGAATTTGATAGTACAAATACAAATGAGTTTTATTTTCTATCCATATAGTGCATGACAAAAGGTTTGTGAAGATAGAAAAACAAGAACAAAATGAATTAGTTGATAGAGACGGATAATATGGCTCTATTTGACGAAGAGGATGATAGAATAAAATTTTTGGCTCCTTAAAAGTCCTAGAAAATAAAACAAACGGTGTAAACAGAAAAAGATGGAAGGTCAAAAATTGAATTTGATAGTACAAATATAAATGAGTTTTATTTTACCTAACATGTTAAGGTTCTTCCATCTCATAAACTACTGCTATTGTTGCAATCCCCTTTTGTTTTTTTGATTTTATTTCTGTTGTTTTCTGACCGAGCAGTAGAAAAATTGAGCAGTACATCTCCCAAACATTCTTTGTTCTATTTATATGATTATTCATTCACTGCTTTCAGGAATCAGTTGTATCAACTGTGGTGAAACTTTGCTTGAAAAGCTTACAAGAATTTGTAAGACTCCAAACATTAAACCGAAGTGGGTACCAACAGATTCAGTTGGATATTGAGTTCTTGAAGAATCCCCTGAAAGAATATGTAGACGATGAAGCAGCGGTCGAATTCTTGATTAAAGAGGTAAAGTTTTCATGAATCAAGGTCTGATACGATTAGGGTTTCTTTAGGACAAATTATCTCAAGCCTACATTTTCACAAAGTCTCTTTAGAAGAAACTTAAAAGCTTTAGATTTTCATTTATTATCAAATTTTATTATTATTATGTTTTAACTTTACTCTTCTCTTAAAAAATAGATACAATTATGTCTTTATATATCTTATCATTAAAACAAAACAAAGACTTAAATTGAGCCCTTCTTTTTTGTGATGCATTGCTCTGCATTATTGGATTTGATTTGACTCTTTTTCTGCCCTAATTCAGGTGCTTAATGCTGCACATGAGAGGTGTCTTGATCCGATCCCCCTCGAGTCTCCCATTCTGGACAAGCTCATAAACCTGAAGCTAAACAAGAGTAAGGATCAGAACACTTCTCCCTTCAGTACATAAAATCTGCAACATTTTATTTGAATCGTAACCTAATTCTGAATCTATATATCTGTAAACTATTTTGTTCCATTAATTTTTTTTTTATGTTCCTACAAATCCATGAAAGGTGAAAGGTTAACAGCTTATATTGTTATTAGAGTTGGTTGTAAACCATTTTAAACAACGATAACAAATGTTTTTTGGTCCATCGTAGAGTACGTTAGGATGAGTGCAGTTTCTTGAGGCTTAAATAGGGCAGTTAAAAATTCGATCATCTTATGCTGAACTGACCACTGAACTTATCTAATCTAGGCATTGGATAAGAAGAATCTGAGCTGGTCTTAAGGCTGATTGGAGTAAAAAATGATGTGATTGAAGTATTTTAACTAATTATTAATCATAACAAATTTACAAAAACATAAATAAAAGTTCATTTAACTAAGTCTATACGTACATACACAAAAAGATATAAACATGCAACAAAGTTTAACATAATTATTTCTCAATTAAAAGCTTAATTTGAACAAATCTTTCATTAAAAAAAAATAAAATTACATAAATTTATAGATATTTAACCATATAAGGTCCTTCTAGTTCATAGCCCAGTTTCCTGTAATAATGACGCGTGCCAATACCAGAAATTACAGCAATTTTTGATGACCGATGCTCCCTTAGAGCAATCCTCTCTGCCTCTTCCATAAGCAGCGTTCCATAACCCTAAAGCACCACAATAATATTTGCTTTAACAAATAATTATATTAAAAATCGAAATAAAAAAATTAATTTAAAATAATCTAAAATTATATCAACTAACTAAACTTTCAATCTAGGTTATGAATATAAAAAAGCAATCAACAAATGATAGAAAATAAAACATTGAAGGCAAGTCTACCTGATGCTGCAGCTTCTCGGCATCACGCCCATGAACTGGAACAGCAGTTCCATACACATGAAGCTCCCTCACAATGGAGCACCTTACGTTCTTCAACTCATCACATGTTGTATTGCGACCACATTTGCGCAATCTTAGCAAACCCACAAGTATATCCTATCATACATTTCTCAGTAAGCAAGCAAGCAAAACATATTACTAAGCAAAAAATGGCTACAAAGACAAAACCAAAACCAAACAACTAATTCGACAAGTCTAGATTACCTGCTTTACATCTTCGTATGAAAGAAAGGTTTCCCATCCCTCGTTTGCCACATAGTCTCGTCGAACAGGTTCTACTTCCTCGGGCTTGATTTTGTGATGAATATCCTGATAAACAATTCACCAAAGTTGTGTGAAGAGAGAATAACAAGTTTCCACAATTTTTGAAAACAAAGTGGGAAGGCCAACAAACCTGAATTCCAGCTTCGCGTGTTCTAACATCGCGACATTTTAAACCCAAATCATTCATTCGAGCCAAAGCAAGCTCTCGAAGATTGCCCTTCTCAACCCCAGAAGTAACTAATGGCATAGGAATATCTCTTTGGACTCTATACACTCGAGTCCATGGCGGTACCATTGCTAAAATCCTTGCAATTATGTCAACGAGAAGCTCTGGTGGATAGTTTCGATACCTGAAGGAAGCAATAATAATGGAACTAAACACGACATCGAAAAATCTAAGAGTTCGCTCAATAGTGTGATATTTGTGAGATGTATCAAACAACATCATACCTTCCTGTTTTCCACAGCTCATAAAGACCTGTTCCACGGATCACAAGTGTTGGGTAAATTTTGAGACCATCTGCCCGAAAGGCTGGGCTCTCGAAGAATTCGCGGAAACTCTCCAAATCCCTTTCAACACCGACATTTGGGAGATCGGGCATCATGTGAGCGACAACCTAGCATTAAACTCAGCATATGCTTGATGCAGTAAACGCAATTACAAAAGCTTAACAAATTTTTCTTATTTTCAAACTGAAAGGGTTCATTGTTAATCATTTGATATATTATTTTATCAACATTAACTTTGTGGTTAGAAAACAAATACTCATCAATAATAAATTATCAAATGCATAAAAACATCTTTTGTGACTACTTTTCATCAATTATTTTAATATTTAACAACTGAGCCCAGCCAACTTTAAATAAGCCAATTGGTTCATTTGCAATGTGACTAAAATAAGGGCAAACTAGATTACATCAAGAAGAGTGATAAAACAGAAATGCTGCTTTAATGTAGAGATTCTGGTATTGCTGAAAAGTTTAATAAAGAAATGTAAGTTCAAACCTTAAACCCAGCATCCTTAGCCAAGCAAAAACAGTCTGCTACAGCAGCAACCGTGTGTCCTCTATTAGTGTCACGGGCGACATCTTCGTATGTGCTTTGAACTCCAATCTCCAATCGAGTGCAGCCATAAGAAAGCATCTGGCGCAAATGAGGCCCTAAGCAGTAATCAGGTCTTCTGCTATTCCAGCAAAATATAGCATAGTTATCCTCTAGGCAAAGTTGGAAAACCTATATAACTAGTTAATGTTAACAGAACAGTCTCAAATACAGCTTCAAAAGTATATAGATGCATGCTTGTTTGCAAAAACTTATGTCAGAAAAACTGTTGAAAAGAACAAAAAAAGGTAATTTTACATCATCAAATAAAGATATTAGGCAGTAACTTTATACATTTAAGAATTTTGTGTGGTAAGGAATGAAAAAAGAAGTCCAAATGCCTATCTAAAAAACAGTAAACAAAGAGCTTGAATGATAAAACAATATAGAGGTGAAATGCTTAAGCAAAATAAGAAGAGAAGCTATAGGAAATGTTGGCCACCACATTTGAACTCAAAAACTACAGTGGCAAGACAAGCATTGTACCGATTAACCCTAATTAACACCATGGATTTTGAAACATATGTGTTTCTGAGGTAAACAATTTAGAATCAAAATGAAATACTAGCCATTTGTCGTGACGTGTAACTTGTACAATATGACACATGTATAGGTGGTGTGTTTTTGAATGAAACCAATGTAGAGCACATTCTAAGCGGGGTTTTCCATATATCCTAAGTGTGCAACAGTAATTCAATATCTCTTTATTAGACCTTGATCAAATCCAAGCTTTGGATGGAATGATCTCAATCCAAGCTAAGTGTGGCTTGTTTACCATCAATTGGAGCTCTATCTAAAGATATAGCCAATTTGACTTTTGATTACTTCTCAAATTTTTTTATTAAATTCTCAATAATATAGAACCAACATATGCCTCTATAATTCCATAAATTCAATTCCATATACGTTTAAATATTTAGTTAAGTTAATCCAATTTCAAGTTAGTTTAATCTAATTTACGCTTGGCTCATAACATTTCAATTTGAATTGAGCCGTTGCAATTTGATTCGAGTTGATTCAAGCCAAAATTCATTTCAATTTTTGAACAATCTTTAATCTTCTAGCCAACTTAATAATCCTAAATGTACGATCACCCTATCAAGGCATTGCCTTAACAACAAACACATTATAATGTCCAAATTAACAAATATTGTGGCTTTGTCAAAACCTGATCTACCATAAGACAATTAGAGATGAAAATGTGTACAAATAAGGTGTAGCTACTAACTCGACACACCAATGAACTATAATGTCAGAGTGCTTCAAGCTTACTTAAAGCACAATATAGTATTTTGTGAAAAAATTGCATACAAAAATACAGAATAGCATACGATATATTCATTCCCTATCCTTCATGTTTCTTCCAATGTTTAATATTCATAAAACTACAAAATTTCTTCTAATCAACCAATTCATTTCATGTACCTATAAAAACCATAGCAACACTATGACATCCCTGAATATAAATTGTCTTATTCCTAAACAATATATCAATTAAAATGATTGATGTAGCAATTGAATCTTAATAAACACAAATAATGAGTTAAAATTCAATATTAGTTGGTTAGAAGATTCTCTCCAAAGGACAAGTTATCTCGAAATGTTCAATAAACCAATCAAAGTAAAACTCTAAGAGCAAAAAGATTGTAGAAGGGACCAAAACAATGAAGTCCAAAGCACAACAACTACCATTTTAAATATGGATAATTAGATCTAGTTGATGAGCTAGATTAACAAATATGGATAACAACTACCATGTTAAAAGGATGTTATCATTCATTTCCCTTAACCTGAGAAGAGAGAAGTGTGGTTGTGCTTTTAGAATTAGTGCATTCAAGTTTGAATTGGATAGAGTTTATTTATGCAAAGAATAACAAGTTTTAATTTTATTAAGGGAGGTTGATTGCATGATTCCTTTTTAGAGTCCGTTTCAAATTTTTGACAAAGGGATAAGATTGTTTAACCATATTAATAAAAAGTCTTTATTAGTTAATTTTCTTACTTGAAGAGGATAGAAGGGTAATTGTTATTCTTTTAAAATTAATATTTGATGATTGAAATATCTAGAACTCACTTAAATAATAAAAACAACAATAATAAGTGTTCTTGATGCGAAGTAGGATGAATTACATGAATCCTCAAAAGTCATTACTTCTTTAAACCAATAGCCATTTTGTAAGATTAATTGGCTTCCAACTATAAATAGAATTCATAGACAACAAGAACATTTCAAAGTTTCCTCTCAAATTAAAGTATCCTACTTTGATTTTCCTTTATAATAGATCCTATAGTTTTTGACCTTTTTAGAAGGGAGACAAGTGTTTTGCTGTTGTAGAAAGACACTAGCCATCTCTATAATTGTCACAAGGATGAAGCCAACCCCTTCCACTGCATATTCTGCTAGATGGAGGAAAATTTAAAGAAGCAACAGTCATAACAAAAAAGCTAAGATAATGATCAAGGGAGATCAAAGAAGGCAAAAGGCAAAGAACTATCAGGAGATGACCTTCATATTTTAAATAAGGATAGTTTGGAATTGCTTTTAGAATGAGCCATTCAATAACAAATAAACAAAAAGAGGTTTGTTTATAATGTTTAAAACACTTTCAAAAACAAAATAAACAAAATTTCAAATCTTTTAAAGTATCTTTTCATCTCAACCACACTTTTCTTTTGTGCTTTATCATAACCACAATTTTCTTTTGTTGTTTAGCAACAAAAGTTCTTAAACATCCTATATAGAATTGCTTATCCACAACCTTTTAAAAGCAACTTTTAATTTGTAATTTTTAAAAGCAGCTTTTACTAGCAACTTTAATGTTCTCATTTAAAACTAGTTCTAAATAGCACTTTTTAACAATAAATTTTTTAAAAGAGGATAATGAGCAAAAAATCAAATTTTTAAAAGCAAATTTTACAACTTAACATCAATATTCTTTACATTTTAAAAGTAACTTCTTATCAACAACTTTTTAAAAGCAGCTTTTCCCACAGTTTTACAACTATACCAAACAAACACTTACATTGCAATAATAGATGTGCCAAATAAACCCTAAGACCTCAACCTTTTCCTCCATATTTTATGCTAAAGATCTATTATCTGAATGCATCTAACCTTTATCTAAGGTGAACATTAGAAAAAAAGGAACTTTTTTTCCTTGCACATAGGTTAGGGATTAGTGAATGAACATTCTCAACAAGCGATGATGAGCATGAGCAGTAGGGAAACAAAGGGAAAGAAGCGAGAGAGAGGAATAAAAAGAGAAGGGATGGCTAACAAGCCTCCCAAAGGTGGATCGATAGTTAAATCTCACTAGCGACAACTAAGTTATGCAAAAGATATTTTCATAGACAACATCTGAAGCATTTTATCCATCCAACAATCATTTTTGATACAAATGTTAATGAAAGACCACATAGAAGGAAAGAAAAATTCATGAAAATAAAATCTTAATCAAATTATTCCTAAAATGTTGCAACCTATTTTAAGATTATGAGAAAAAAAATAATATGAGAATGAAGGGGAATCAAGAGAAAATGCTATTCCTAAACATTACACTTATTTTAGAAAAGAAATAAAAAAGGAGACTGAGATGGGAACCTACAAAAATATTTAAATAATTTCATAATAAACTAAATTTTCATAATAAATCACAATTAAATCAAGATGAATGATCACAAGAAATAAATTATACTAAGTGTCCTCCAATCTAATCCATATTCAACCCATCCTATCATACATCAATCTCCCTCTCTTAGAAGAAAAAAAAACACTTCAAGTTTATTGCAATTGAAAAAAAGGGTTGGAACACTATAGGTTATATGAGGCCAATCCAAGTAAACTCTCAGCTTCTATTTAGTGTTTGTCCAATGTGCACTTACTAACAAATTGTTTAGAGGCTGGGCCACAAAGAAACCTCAACAAAAACAAGCATTTTGTTCTGAATTAATCTAGAGATTTTATTGAATATGATCCCAACAAATACTACATATCTATCTAGATTCTAGGACCTAAGGAATTTCCTCAAAGCACAACCTTCAAATTAAAAGTTAGATTAAATATTTTATGTAAAATTAAAAAAAAAAGTGCTATTAAACCCATCAATAAATGAAATTTTCATATTCAAGGGTGGAACAAAGATTGGTAATAAAGAAATTTTTAGGGTAAAACAAAGTCAATGTGTACTTTTCTAGAAAAAAAACATTGGTTTAAACTCTAGAAGAATAGACTCAAATGGGCAAGAATCAAAAAACTTAAAAGCTCCAAATTATATGAAAATAATTTATAAAATAGTTTTTTGGTTATATAACTAATGAAAAGCAAATGTGATAAATACAAAATAATTAAGTTATTAAGTATAATGGTAAATATTTTATTAATATGATATAATTCAACAAAATTCAATCAAGTATAATTAAGAATAAGATTATGACAAAATAGATCAACAATATCACAACAAATATTGTCTAAATAATTCTTATAGCATATAAGAACAGAGCAAGTTTGGATAATTTTAATATGAATACCATCAAGAAATGCAATAAAAAAAGGCTTAATTTTTTTTGGAGGCAATAAGTTTAGAAGAAACTAAATTTAATATACAATTATCATAATTTTAATTACATAATTTCATAGAAATATTTTAATAGATGTAATAGAAGGAAGTTGTAGATGATATCAAACACAAATGTTAGAGATGCTAAAATAATATAGCTCGTAAATGAGATATGAGCTTTCAAATTGTCTTTATGAATATTTGAATAAATCATAATGAAATCCAAAATAATTAAAACAACTGACAATCTAAAATTTTAGAATAAGGATAATGAGAATTAAAATTTCTCAAAATAAGATACGTTATTTCATAATAACAATGAAACATTCATGAATTTTAACAATTATATAAAAATAAATCTAAACTTTCAAAAATATATCACATTTAACAAAATTTGTATCACTCACCCTTTTCTTAATTTTTTGTAATATTTTTTCTGGATTTTTTTTTTTAAATTCTAATTTTTTTAGAATTTTTGTAATTTTGAAAATTCACAATTTGTGCAACCTATTATAAGAATCATCCTAAAACTACATCGTGTAACCCTCCATGTAGCTAGATAAATGATATAAATTGAAAATAATTTTCTTTCCTTTTTTAATCTCCACTTTAACAACCCCTAACCCTAATAAGGGTTCATGTGCAACTACAAGCAATACTTAATCTTGGTGCAAAACATGATAGAAACCAAACAAAAGCCTATTGGCAAGGAGGGATGTTGAGTGCAAGCAACAATGAGATGAAATGAAAAAGAAGAGAGCAAGAGAGAGAGAGAGAAAGAGGGAGAATGAACGAACACTAGGCAAAGATAAATCGATCACCAAGGCTCACCAATGGCAAGTCCACAAACTGTGCAAATGTTTTTCTCATAAACAATCATCTACAAATTTTCATTCATTCAACATTCTCTTTTATTTTAAATACAAGTGTTCATGAAAGAGCATATAAAAAGAAAGAAAAAATTCATGCTAAAAAGTCCTAATCAAATTATCACTTAAACATTGTAATTATTTCAAGGATGAAATTAATGAAAAATAACAAGGAAATCTATACCTAAACATTGTATTTATTTTAAGATATAAATAAAAAAGGAATTCAATGTAGGAATCTAAGAGGATCTTCAAATAATTTCATTATGAACCAAAAATTTATCAAGATGAATTACCCTAAGAAAAGAATTATGCCAAGTGTCATTCACTTTGGTATGTGTGTAGCTCATCCTATTCAACATCAATCTTATGAACATTCTAAACACATCTCATGGAGACAATCTACATGATGACTAGCTAAAAATTCAGGGTAGGCCAATGATTTAAAGCCTGTGGATTGAAAATGCCTAGATCTGGTGACAAGGATGTCAACATGGAAGGTGATGTCTAGAGAGTCACCATTGCGGATGGAATACTACAAGGCTAAACTTTGACACTAAATGATGACAAGCACGAGCATAAAGGGCTCAAAAGGAGAAAATGACAAAGAGAGACATAGAAAAAAGATATAGAGAGAAAGAGAGGGATAGAAGGGATAACAACCAAGCCTCCTTAAGGTAGATTGATTGCCAAGCCACTAGGCTAAACTGAAGTTTTTCTCCACAAACAATCATTTATAACTTTCCATTCATCTAACAATTCTTTTTAATACAAGTATTCAAGAAAGACCATATAAAAGAAAACAAAAGTTCATGAAAATAAGATAGATATAAGAAAGAACTTTTTGCTTGAAAGATTTGTACCATACATATATACGTGCTATCCAACGTATTACACATCTAAAGTTAGGTTTTTGGATCAGTGACTGGACATTCTCAAGAAGGCTTAAAAGAATGTGTGGGCAACCAATAAGAAACAGTGTTCAGCAGCATTCTAAGTTAAAGTTGCAACTCAGCAAGAAAATGTGTCCTAGACCTCTTCACATAACTTACCAACCTAAATTTATGAACAAGTCAATATCAGCAGAAATTATCTAAAAGAATTGTAGCCATTTATAGGAAAAAAACATTCACCTGGAAATTAAAATGTCAATAGAGTTGAAATAATAAGAGGAAAAACAAATAAAGTTGCATTCTACTTCTGAGTTTTTGATAAAATTTCAAAAAATGAATTTAATAATGTTTTGTAACATGGGATTAAGAACTATATTGGTCAAAGGCATTCGAAGAAAAAGAATGCAACTGATTCCATCTCATTTTCACAAAAACTCTCATGAAATGACTTGGAATGGCTAACTTAAAATTATTTTGGCACAACTATTGTTAAATATTAAGTTAATTAATGAAAAATATATTGAAAAAATATTGTTGTTAATTGATATTGATAATTTGTGTGTTAATACTCTGCTGTTATGAAATACTTATTTTGAAAACTTTTACCAAACTATCATCATCCTTTCAATTAAAAATATGAAATAAAAAAATAATACATAATAGATGTTGTAAGGATAAATTTTTCTCCTGAACTATTAAAATAATAGAATGATAGAATAATGGTAGGACTACTATTTGGAAAATTAGTAGAAATCATTAAGGTGTTCGGAATAACTTAAAACAAAGGCTTTTTTGACAACAAAACATTTTTTAATTCATGCCAAGCATACCCTTAATTTGCAAACTTCTAAAACACAGGAAAGGAGAGGTGTTATCACATCTTCCACTGTATATTTTCAAAATTAAAAGAACAAGACATAATTGAATGGTATGGGATCTCACGTTTCAATTGTCATGCCAATGCATTTGATGGCACTATGCTCCGAATAGCTGACTGCTTCTTCAACATTAACAGAAGTATGACCAGACAAAGCATCATGTAGATTCCTAATGAAATAGTCACGATAGTCAGCCGGCAACGACATAAAGGTTCCTCCCATTAAAATGAACTCCACCTGAAAAAAAACATCAGTACAAGCAATCACTGAACTCATTGTCCCACTAAAATTGTTCATAAATTTAGAATATGAGCATCATAGACCTTATCGACACTGTGACCCAGCCTCTTCAACTGATCTATTCTACTTCTAGCTTGCACATAGGGATTGTATCTAAAGATCATCCAAAAACATAAGTATGGTGAACGGAAAGCATGAACACAGAAGAAGAGGATGCTATGCGAAGATACATACCTGGCACGAATGGCTCTCATACTGGTGGGCTCGTATCCCGTATAAGACTGAGTGCTGTACTCAAAATCCGAATCGGGTCCGCCGGGGCAATAGACGCAGATGTTTCCTGTGGTGGCGATGTGTGGGCATCGATGGGGCTTCGACATGACGGCCACGACGGCAATGCCGGAGGCGGTGCGGACAGGCTTAGCACGGAGCTTGGGTAGGAGGGCGTCTCGGTCTCCTTCGGGGACGGCCGCGATCATCTCCACAAGCTTTGGAGCACGGGCAAGGCCGTATTTTCGGCAAGCCTCCGACTTAAGCGCGTTCAGGTCCACCGTCTCACCACGGCGTGAGCGCTCCGCCATGGCGGAAACGATCTCAGCGATGGCGCGCACGCGGGCCTCCTCCTCGCTTATTCCCGGTGGCAGCGCCACGCCCCCGCGCCCTGGGTTGGGCTTCTTCCGACCATTGGCCGTCGCCATAGGCACGAGGTCGACTGATTCGAGGCAGCGAACACCTCGACGGGAAGGTACTGCGGCAGCGTTAAGCCCTACTAATGAGAAAAATATTAAATGGAATATAAATTATATCAATCAAGTAATATGAATTTATTTATTTTATACATATATTAATTACTTATTATTCATTAAAAAAAAAAAAAGGTAAAAACGGGATGCGATAATTTAGTGATTAAAAGTTAAATAAAAAATTTTTATTTTTAAAAAGTGAAAATATGAATGATAAAAATGTTCTAAATTTTTATTATGATTTAAAAAATCAGTTAAATGAGCCTTTCCTATAAAACATTGGTAATTTAAAAATAGATTAGAAATCTTTTCCTTTACATTCAATAATGAATTACTCCACCTGGCTTGAAGATTATAAATTTTCAAATTATTAAATGCAATTTATATTTATTCTAATATATTTTTTCTTTGCATAAATGAGTTGATCTTTCATAGTCTAATAAATAAACACCTTAAAATTTGTATAGAATAACTTATATTTTAAATAAATTTAATCAATAAAGATATCAAAAATCACATCAATTAAAAAAATAATAATACTCACATTAAATATGATTGATCATGAAAGTAAAAAAATTACTAAGATTAAAAGATTAAAAGATAAAAAGTTAAGATTAATTGTTGTAATCATTTTTGCTTCATAAAAATTTTTGTAAATATTTTTTTCATCTATAAATGCATTTCTCCTCCATAATTTAATAAAAAAGCATTTCTAAAATCATACACAATAACTTTTATATTAAACATGATCAAAATCAATAAAAATTAATGAAAAATTAAGATTGCCAATATAAAATAAAGCTGATAAATAAAATAAAATAAAATATTAAGAATAAATTATTAAAAAATTAAATATTAAAATTATGTTTATGATTAACTATATAAAAAGTTTTACCATATTGAAATGTGAATTTTATGAGAGTAATTGTATCAATAATATATATTATAATATTCAAAATTTAAAATGGTGGAAATTATTATATTTAATTTATCTAAATTATCTTTAATTAATGCACTTAATCTAAATATACTAACATGGTTAAAAACATTAATGTTTGTATTTATCAAATAGTTGTAGTTTAAAAGCCATTTCCCAAACATCAAAACTTGCAAAACATATTTTACTTGCACAAAAGTTGTGAGTTTAAAATGAATATTTGAAAGAAAATTATGTAAACAAAAAGAATTTAAAAAAAACTCTAAAAGCTGAACTAAAAACTCACTGCACAAACAACAAATAAAACTAGTTAATTGCAAAAACAATTAGAAGATAGGAAATATTTAAAAAGTGTTTTCCTTATTTACTTTGAAGAGAATTGATTTAAAGATATTATGAAGTACATTTGTTGCAATTTTTTAAATATTTAATTTGATTTCTTTAAATAATATGATTAAAAAATTACACTTATTACTTAAAAATAATATAAATATCACTTTCTATGTAACCTAAACTTGGATGATAATAAAAAAACAAACAAAAGAATATAAATAACATAAAAAAAACAATTAAAACTTTTAATAAATTTTAAGTAATAACCACATTTAGATAACTATTCAAATAATAATAAACTAATCACCACTTACAAAGTTTTATGTGAAAATATTAATAAACACGCATTGTTGTTCTATGAAATCAAGCTTTCGTTAAAACACTTATATTATATTTATACCATATTTGTAACATCTTAATTTCACTAAATCAAAATTATATCCTTTTGGGTCATCACATCTCAATTGAAATGGATTTTATCCTTCTCATATAGCCTTTCTCCTTGGTTATTCAACTATGAAATTTTTATAAGATTTAATTAGATCTTACCCTCAAAACATACTTCAATATTTTAAGGCCATGATATCTCATAAAAATTAAGATCTCTATCTCAATAGTCATATGAAATAATTTATCCCTTCACCCCCTAAAAAACAATTTATCATTTCACCTCTTTGCACAAAAATCACTACTTGTCCAATAATTTCTTTCTCAATACTTCACTCTACAATTGCTTGTGCCCTCTTAAGGTGTCAGGTCTCAAGTATACCAACTCTCATAAAAGAAATTATTGATAAGAATGATACTTATCTTAACCTTATAATGCATTTACTATAGCTCAAAAAGCATGCATGAGACACCCAAAAGAGAAGCACATACACACATGCACCATGTAGAGATCAAAGACATAAAGGGGAGCTAAACACGGGCCCCATGTAAACACCAAGCAGTGTTGGGTAATGGGTCTTAGAGAGCAACAGGTTAGGAGATTGACCAAAACTAAGTAGAGTCAGCTTGAGTATCGATCAAGGTTAGAATCCTATAACAACTTAGGTTAATCAAGTCAAGGCATGACTCCTAAACTCAGCTTAGACACAACAAGTTGAGTATGACTTATTAATGATAATTAATTGGTTTGTGTTAGGTCAGACCAATTTTAATATTACACATAAGTGGTCTTAGATAATGATATCCTAATAACACCAGAAGGTAGCCAACCCCATTAAGCTGACTATTGAATGTAGAAAAGGTAATATAAGGATAAATCACATGCATTGCTTTGCCATGTAGGATTTGCATTGATCAATCACACATTTTTTGATCGAACAATCATGATTTTATCTATACTTGTTAATAATCTTTTTCATCTAGTTGTTCATATAGAATGCTTGATCGAATGACCGAGAGCCCCTTTGTCTTCATGAATAGTATCCTAATCATCTTTATCATCCATTCAACTTTCAGATCTAATGATCTAGATCATATGTCACTTTGATTAGATGTAGACCCTTTAAAAGTTATTCTGATCAGACAATTCCGATTCTATTTGTCTAGAATTAGATGACAACTGTGTTTTGTCCTCCTCTTTTGTCTCTTATAATGACTAGCTTTCGAAAAATATAATTCTAGTTGTCGGGAGAGTTATTTTAAGATGTTTATTAATTCAACTATAAATAGAGATCATTTACTAATATTTTATAATTAATTGAATCAACTTAAAAATTTCATAAGTGCTTAAGAGAAGTCCAAAATTAAGAGCATCAAATTTTAACTTACTTGAAGGAGCTGTGAGTTCTTTCAATTATTATTTCTTCTACTCTTGTCTACAATCATTTTACATCATCTTGATAATATCTACATATTAATTTATTATGTCACTTTTGTTTGAAAGATTTAAATGTGAAGGAATTTTGTATACAAAAAGTTTTGTAATGCTCTTGACTTTTTTATGTAACTAATTTTTGTAGATTTTGGTGTATCATTAGAACATCGATTTATAATTAGTTTATCCCTACTGGCCTTAGTAAAAGGGAATGGTTATGAAAGCTCAATCGATGATCAAGGGTGGATGTAGGCACAGGTTTTGGTCAAACCTTTTTAAAAATCTTTGCACATTTCTTTTATGGTTGAATAATTTTATTTCGTTGACAATCTTCTTAAAAAAATTTTTGTGTGAAAACTTTTCTTTAAACTTAGTATCAGTTGTGTACAAATTCCAACTTTGCTTTGTTAGTTTTACAATTACACATAACATATAATATAAAGTGACTTTTAGTATGCACACAATCCATTTTATTCATGAAACAAATAGAAGCATTCATTTGTTATATATGTACAATGACATCATCATGCAAATATGATATGCATGTTAATTAAACTAGAGAATAATGTTTCAACTAATTAATGCTTTCA
Source organism: Vanilla planifolia (assembly GCA_023846275.1). NCBI lineage: Eukaryota > Viridiplantae > Streptophyta > Magnoliopsida > Asparagales > Orchidaceae > Vanilla > Vanilla planifolia. Next base: position 72,019,335 of record CM043865.1, on the reverse strand, counting down.
CTTGAGTCATACACATACGAATTATGTTTTGTACTTGTATAATTTTTATATTCTTCCAAAATGCATGTTAATGAAGCTTATAAGTTAGGTTGTACAATTACATTGTATAGATCATACTATTAAGATAAGTATAAAGAAAAATATTTAAATCTTCAAATGCTTGCAATGCTCATATAATGCATACATAAGGAACTCATTAGCTATTGCTAAGCCATGTCACAACTATACAATGAGCATTGGATAAGAAGAACGTGAGAGCTCAATAACTACTGAAATAAGTTATCATATGAAGGAAATCACTTATTAGACTCATATGATTATTCTAATTAAATAACTATACTAAACTAGTACAATCTCTATTATTGTTCTGCACAATACTTTAAAAACTTATAATTATTTGCACTGAATGGTTGCATGGATCGAATTTATTCACAAAACAAACAAAAGCATTCATATGTTGTATAGGTACAATGATATCATCGTACATATACAATATGTATGTCAACTAAGTACTACTTTCACTTGCATCGTAACCATGACAATATATTTTATACTTGTATGATCTTTACATCCTTCCAAACACTTGCTATAGATCTTATAAGTTAAATCATATAATTACATTGTACATAACATACTGTTAACATAAGTATAAAACAAAGTGTTTAAATCTTTGAATGCTTATGATGTTTTTATCGTATATACATAAGGAACAAAATTGCTATTACTAAGCCATTTTCAACTATACAATGAGTATTAGACAAGAAAAATCCAAGACATCAACACTCATTGAAATAAATTATAGTATATATGTGATCCACTCATTACACTTGTACAATTATCTTAACTAAATGATGTAACTATATTAAATTGATATAATCTCTATAATTATTTTGTTCAATACCTTAATTATTATAATAAAGTATGATTGTGCTTTTCAAACTAGTACGAGTTATTTCAAGTTAGTAAACCAATAAGTCATCAAGCGCATCATAAGGGGCAATCGGCTTTACTTATCCATCGCCAATACACGATGCAATGGTTGTACTAGTACGATACATCATTGAAGCCTGTAATGATTATTTCATTTGCTTTGAGAATCTACTTACCATTAGAACTCCTGTATTTGGCATAACTCATTCGTTAATATAAATAAAAGGAAAAATCAAGTAAAATAAGATTATGATCAAATTGGAAAATATGTTTGCAAGTTGATTAGTGAAACCAAAATTCTTGGGCTATGCTTAACTATGAAGAGCATCATTCTTATTGTTGTAATTAAAGTTTTCACTATTTTACTCGTTACAATTATGCATCAAGTTGTTATATTGAATGACAATATCATTCATCATCATTTCATTCTTGTGCTATATAAGCTTTTTAAATAAATGTTATAGCATTTTGTGAGATTTTTTTTAAATGGTGTAGTACACAACAATCCCAACTAATGCACAATTGGATAAAGGACTGTCAAATTAATGTTTAAAGAGTTAAATTAATTTTTACATATTAAATTATACAATTATCTTTACATGGTCCATCAACACACGATTAGATAAAGAATTGCTAAATTAATACTTAGAGAGTTAAATTAATCTAAAGATTAATATTACATAAAGTAAAAAAGTATATATTTTTGTTATTCTAATCAATTTACAAAAATACTTACATCTATATGTTAATATTATTCAAATAAAATTCAATTAAACGTTCCTTATATAATGTAATCTAATTATTTCTATAACTTTAAATTACTTTTTTTATAAACAAATATTTTGCTGCCAAATTGTGAAAATAAAAACAATTTGTAATAATAAGGTGCTTTCGGCTTTGACACGTCACGATTAGTATAATAAATTAGAGAAAAATTAAAAAAATAATGTATTATCATCTAAAATATCACTTAAATCAATATAAGTTTCTTATTTATATAATAAATCAGAAAAAAATTATAGTTTACTTTAATAATAATAATAATAATCATATTTTTAAAAATAATCATGAATTGTTTTATATCTTTTTTAAAGTAATAATGCTTGTATTATTAAAAAAAGCAAAACAAGATTTCTTCTAAATTGTACAATCATCTTCACATGATCATACAATGCACAATTGGATAAAGAATTGTTAAATTAATATTTAAATAGTTTAATTAATCTTAAGTTTAATGTTGAATAAAATAAACATTAAAATCTTATTAACACACAAAAATGATTTTTAAATATACATGTAATCATTCAATATGAAGTTAGTTATTGCACTTATATGACAACTCTTTCATCATTGTGAGAAAGTCAAATATTGTAAGTTTATATGTATTGTTACAAAATCCTCATTATAATGATACAATACCTTTCTCATTATATATTAGCTTAGTTGCTTCATATTAAACTTGGTACTAGCTATGTACGATTTCCAAATCTGTTTTGATAGTTTTACAATTACACGCATTGTATAGTATAAAATGATTCTTAGTATGCATACGATCCAATTTATTCATGAAACAAATAGAAGCATTCATTTGTCATATAGGTACAATGATATCAGCATGTAGATAAGGTATGCATGTTAACTAAACCAGAGAACGATGTTTCAACTAACTAATGCTTTCGCTTGCATCATAGATATACGAGCCATGTTTTGTACTTGTACAATCTTTTTATTCTTCCAAAAAACATGTTAATAAAACTTATAAATTAGATCGTACAATTACGTTATATAAAACATACTATTAAGATAAGTATAAAGCAAAATATTTAAATCTTTGATCACTTGCGATGTTCATATCGTGCATAATTAAGGAACACATTAGTTATCACTATGCCATGTCACAACATTAACTGTGGATAAGAACCTAAATTATCATATGTAGACAATCCACTTATTAGACTTATATGATTATTTTAACTAGATGAAGTAATTATATCAGATTAATACAATCTTAATTATCATTCTATACAATGTCTTAAATAACTTATAATTACATACAATGAATGATTATCATAAAATACAATGATGTTTGATGGACTCATACAACTCATTTCAAGTAAACCAATAAATTATCAAGCACATCACAAAGGAAAGTCAACTTTTCTTATCCAATGCCTTTATCAATCCAATGATTATACTAAAATAAAATCTCAATTAACCCAACAACTATTTCATTTAATTTAAAAATCTAATTATAAACATTATAACTATTTTATTTGATATAAAATCAAATAAAATAAGACAATAATCAAAATGAAAAGTAACATCATAAATAATGAACTATACTTAACTACAAAAAAGAAAACATCATTCCTTTTATCGTAATCAAAATTCTCACTTTTTTACTCATTTATAATCTTGCATCAAACTATCATTTTAAATAATAATACCATTCCACATCATTTAATTCTTATGCCATATAAACTCTTTAAATAAAAAATATAATATTTTGTGAGATTTATGTTACTATGTATTATTGTAAACATTATAACTATTCTACTATATTTCTTTTTTGTAAAATATACCACTACCAACTTTGTTAAAAGATGCAAATGATTTTGTTAAATTTACCCACTATCAATTGCAACAAAAAGAAATGATTAGTTAGGAAAAACTTAATCAAGTTGACAGGTTAAAGATGTAAACACTTATTGAGTAACACCACCTTAATTAAAATTCTGTACTCTCCTTTGAGCTTGGTTCCTTTGCAAATCTCATTGCTTAACAATAACTAATGTAGTCAAAATTTTCTAAAAAATAAACTATCTTTCAAAATCTGGTTCAAGTACAAGTAAACTATTACAAATACAAAACAACTCAAGTCTACAAGATAGAACTATAATGTAAAAATCATTTATCAAAGTTTTAAAGCGAGCATATTTCTGTACTATCTTTGTGGATTTCGCTGCTTACTTTGCTTATTAGGCCTCGCCTTTGAACTGGATTCACCCGTATCTTCTTCCTCCTCGGCTTTCTGCTCGGCCTCAAGTATAGCAAGCTTCAATGGCCAAACACACAGATAAACGTTTCACTCGTCCTCCTCATTAATGCCTAATATTTAGTAATAATTGTGAGAAACCAAATTCAAGTAACTTACCTCATCAAGTATGGGTTTGAGTTCTTTGAAGCGTGCATCAGCGAGATCAAAACCATCTTTGCGGAGCTCCTGCAGCAGAATGTACTTAGCCATCAAAGCCAGCTTTTAAATGTCTTAGTTTATATATACTTTTGAATGAACATGTAACATATAAAACTTCTATAGAATCCTGTGACAGACATTAGTGTTCTATCAAGTACAAAATCATGAGCTAAAGAAGGACTTGGACACAAAGAAATAAACAAAAGAAAACCTTAAGCATTCACCAGGAGCGAGATTATAACTTGCCTTTCCTGTATGTTGGGTGTGCTCATAAGCAGCCATTTGCCAGTATGTATTAGTTCGTTTGTAAAAATCCTTCAGAGATTCTCCAGGCTTCACAGAACACAATAGGTTTAAGGAAAGTGATGAAACAGAGTAAGTGTAAAGATTAAAAGAAGAAAGAGAACATGTTCGAGCAATTACACTTTATGAATTCTTTAGCTTTTGACAAATTAGAAGGAACTAAGAAACGAAGAAGTAATTCATTTTTTAATCCAACCAAAACATAGAAAACCATATAGCCAAATCTATAACAACGTTAGTATAGCAAGTGAATTCAGATAAACTTCTCGGATGCATGCTCGGGAGATATAACATCATTATAAACGTATTATTACAAAGAAGTCTGTAATAAAGCTGAACACATCTCACAGATGATCTGTTGAATGAAATATATTAATCAAATAAAAATTCCTCATCAAGGTATTTGTTCATCCCTTGTCATAAATCCTAGAGATTTTATGTTTCTTCTACTTCGGTCATTAAAGAAATTCCTTCAAAACCATTCGGTTCCCCTTTTTGTTGTTGATTAACATTCTCACAAGGGACATCTCGGCAGAAAAACTCCCACATAGAAAGCATATAGGGAAGAATCATTCCCAGAGAATCTATTGCGCAAATCCTAATCATACATATTATTAAAGACTATTTTCACAGCTTGAACATTTAACTCATAGGCATGACATTGATCCAATTTTTAAATAGTTTGTTAATTTTTAAGAAGTGCAAAAACTAACCTTAACTCTCCTCCCTCTTTGTATCTCTGCTGCCAACCACATCTGCACCATTGAACATTGTCTTTCCATCCTACAACTGCTCGGAGATCATGTAAAAAATCTTCAGGTGCAGGTGTTGGGCTCGTCATGTTCAAGCACAAGGTTCTCGAGTTTGATAATGTACTTATTTTGTAAATAAATAATAGGATCACGAAGGCGGATAAGCAATGAAACAGAGGCTACAAAATGATTCTGTTAACCAAACTCTTAGATGTATTAATCCATGTTCCGCAAAGCCTTCTCACCCTTTTCCAAACTCGTAAACTTGCTCCTCTCATTAACGTTATTTACATCAAACCAGCTATGGTAGGGAACCAACCCAAAAACCAAACCTGGAGGTATTAATGTTGCCATATTTAACGATGCTCAACGAGTGTCAGACCTTACTGTCACAATTCCTACAGGTTGAAGGGGGAGAAGTTGACATGGGTCTCCTGCAAGAGGATTTGTCCCCTTCATCAACCTTAACAGGTTCGTTTCATAACAGCTAAATGACAAGTGACATGGCCACTTGATGAGGCTTGAAGAACACAGACTATTCCAGTTGGCAAAAAGAAGACTTTAAGAGATGTTTGACGAAAGTCTGCTATTATATTGAAGCCAACTTTTCCATGTTGCCATGAAGAATGTAAAGAGCTTAAAAGAAGCCAGATATGATTTGTGGATATGTAACTTTCCTTATGCTATTATATCTTTCCAAGTTCTATCATATCTTTTGTTTAATTTCTTCTAAGACAATCACAAAATAGATTATAATGATAATTATGATTATGATTATGATTATGGATTCACTATTAGAAATTCAATGCATAATCTTAACATTCAATGTGTATTCTTGAATAATCTAATTTTTTAATTAGACAGCAATGATTTTGGTGATGTACATATATTACCGTAATAGATGTATGACTATACGATTAAACTTCTACTTGATCATGTAATTGTGAATGAAAAGCTATACTTCTTTTCAAAGTTTTATTCATTATTGAAATAAGTGAAAACAGGGACCCACTTAAGGATAAAGATACACTCTATAATGGAGAATGAAGAAAAAAAAACCCAAATAGTTTTAAAGAACAGTTACTAAGTCATCTCAAGGTAATCATTTGTTGCTTCATCACCATTTTTAAGAATATGTCCACCCGTCAAGCACCTTGACCTCTACAGTTCATAGGCAAACCATCAAACAAGCCCAAAAAGTTGTTATTCCATGGAGATCTTGAAACAAGGTAACATCAAGATGTTTACATATCTCTACAGATTATATAGTTTTTGGATGGATTTGATCCCACTAAAGTGACGAACCACCTTAGATACTTGGGCTTCTCTAATCTACTATACCAGTTCCCCATAAAGATGGGTTCTTTTATACACAAGGTTCTTCTAACAACTGAGCATATTCATCCACAAATCAGATCCAAAAAACTGACGACTGTTGTATGAAACGACCTTCAAGCATATTCTTCAAACAATATGGCTATATGTATTGAGAATAAGTACATCAAATAAACAATTTCCACAAAACAAATAACAATGCTTATCTAATGGGGATAGCTTAAGAATATAACTAAAAATAACAAACTCTTTCATGTATGTAAGAGTAATTTAAGCAAATAAACATTTTCCACAAGAAATTAATAGTGCTTATCTAATGGGATAACTTAACAATATAACTAAAAAAAATACTTTCATGCATTCATGCATGCATGCATGTATATATGCATGCATATCTACATATATGTATACATTGATGCACGAATCATGTATGTATGCACGGATGCATGGATCCATGTATGTCGGTATGTATGTATGTATATTTACTTAGAAGAGAGTAAGAAAGTCACTTAAAATCTTATTATAAAGTTATTATAGATCTATAGCAAAGCAGCAACGACAATGGCTATGCTGCAGCACTAGCGTTAAGATTGTACAACTTATCAAACAGCCACCTAAATGTCGTGTTTCATCGAACCTCACTAAGCATGTAAGTTTTGGTTCACGATTCAAGCATGTCAAAAAAATATTTTTTTTTCAGAAATATTGAAATACAAGAGAGTCATACACATCAGGATAGGTCTTGGAACCTTCAAACCTATTTCCCAATAAAATTGTTCAAAATCTACATTTTAAGAAGGGAGATGTGACTCAAATAAATTTTCAGACATTATGTTCTAACATTGAGAAACTAGATTTATGTATGTGATCACAAGAACAAAAAAAAAAAGGGGACAAAATATTAAATTCTGCAAATGAGATGTTACCATTGGCGTCCTTTGGGAATCCGCGAGGCCGAGGCTGATTCTAATCTGCTCGATCCTAGCACGTTTCTCTTTTCTACGAATGTTCATTTTCTCGCCCCTTAAAATGGAAACAGCATTTCCCACATCCACATGCTTTCCATTTTCGTCAACAGACTGCAAAATGTAAGCAAAAAATAAGAATGCATAAATAACAATTATCAAGGCATATTCATAGGTACAATACAGAAGGATGGAGTTGAAGGTGCAACATAAGAACAAAATCTTCTTAAATAAAACTTAAGAACCATGTTTTCTGTTGTGTTTTCCTCAAAACTGAACGCCAAGTTCTAATGCAGTTATATGAAAATGCAGTGTGAATGCCATGCTTAGTCACAACCATACCTTTTGATCCAATGAAGTTACAATTTAAAACCATCTTTTTCTAAGACAAGAGTAGGCATGACTTTTCTCCTAAAATTGATTATAATATAGGGAGGAAGAAAGGAAACTTAACACATTTAAGTGGTTATTGAAGAGATACTGTCAATTTCCTAGTTAAAAATTATGAATACATTTGTTTGATTGCTTGTAAAACAATCACTAAAACCAAAAATTGGTATACTTAACGATGAAGATTACTTTTGGGTCATGTGGGATGCATGAATGCAAAATCATCAATGTCAAGATAAGCCTAAGGTCAATGCTTGCTTTATCAGGACAGATAAATCACTTCTATCTCACAGGATGAGGTTTTCATTATCATTTGTTCTCTTCAGATGTCCAAATCATACCATTGGTGATTACACTAGATTTTATCTTAAGTAGAAAATTCATGAGGGTTACCCAAAAACATCCTCAAAATTCAAGTCGGAAAGATTTTTTTTGGCTGTGCCCAAAAGGAGAACTTTTAAACAATAAACGTAGCTAGAAAGTATAAATCTATAAAGGCAAATGTCCTCTAGGTGCTAAGACTTAAATGCCATGGGAGAGGGTTAATACTCATCTTTGCACATAATAAAATCTTCTAAAATCCCATAACTAAAAAGATATAGAATTAAACTTGCCTATTTTGAAATTGCACAATTAAAGACATATGTTGAAAATGATTGCATATTTGATGTTGTACGAAGATGAAACAATCATGTAGATGAGCAAAGAGAAAAAAACTCAAAGACCAGTCCTCTTCTATAAAAATGAGAATCTTTTATAAAGTTTTGACTTGAAGAGAGCCAAAAGACTGTGATGTTGCAATCCTTCTAAATTCAACCATTGAAGGGCAATCACAAATTTTGCCCTCATCAGCAACCAACGAAAATCTGCTATATATAATCATAAAAAATCCAAGGAAAACCTACTATGGTTTGAGTACTATAACAAACCATAACAAACAAGCGACCTGTTGGAACATCCACAGTAAACCAAAAAAATGGAAAATTTGAAGCAAATAAATAAATAAAGAAAATGCAAACATTGTTGAGTCACTACCGAGCTCAACCTATTCAGTCTCCATTAAATCAGAGCAGATAGAAGTTCTAAAGAGTCACTTGAACCCAGAAAAAGCACAAAGTTTGAATCCATTACTTCATGCAAGTTGTTACACAATCATATGATTAGAAGCACCAGCAGTAATTATCCCTTGCTCGCTTGTGATATAAATGATTATGTGATATTACCTTGTTGTGTAACAACTTGGATAAAGATGTAATGATGGTATGAAAGCCACAATTGTAGATTGGGGGGCTCCTATGAATTGCAAGAATAGGAGATGTTACTTGTCTTGGTCTTGAATTGAAATCAATTCTAATGCTCCAAGTTCAAGAAGCAGTATTCTTTCTAAAAGTCAATGAAATGTTATAACTGTGAAACATTTTTTCTTTTTTTATTATTGTCATTAAGCCTTATTTTTTGAAAAAAATGATTGGCAATGAAAAAGAATGAAATCGTCACTACTATTTCACAGCATATCCATCAAATCAAACATTACCTGAAAACTCTTTATTCACAAGTTCAAATTATAATGTACTTCTCAAGCATTAGTGTCTTGGCCATCTTTGTTTTCATTCTTTAAGCATGTATACCCAAAGTTATTTATCAATAAAGTTTTCTTCATGCATCAGCGAAATCATGTATTATTGCAAAGCCAGAAAAAAAAAATCATCCAAACTACAACTTCGGGTAATACTACCTCTAATTGTGGAGAGCTTGAACTTTAAACCCTCAAAAGTGTCTACGTTGATGTTTTCCATCTATAGCGGATTATAAGGGCTATTGTTTAGCCTGCTTTTGTCTTGTACAACACTACTTTTCTTGAAAATCATATCTTCTACATCAATAAAAATTATCCAAGAGAAGTCTAATGAAGAAAATCATTTGGAACATCTATCTCTCTTTCGACATCTTTACCAAAATAGCCCTTTCCATCCATAACTCTACAAAATCCATGAAAATCATATCATCGAGCACCCACATCTGATATAAATAAGGGAATAACTAATGCAAGCTCCAATTCAAAGTGAGCTGTGTTTTGATCTTAGAAATTGCTACAAAATCATGCAATGCATTCTTCAGATAAATTCTTGATTATGCATTACATTAGGATAGATGATCTTTAGCATTTCCATTGCCATCACAAAGGAAGACTTGAACGAAGCACCCAATTTCAACTCATCTTTCACACTACAGATTATCCAAGAATTACATGGTCTTAGTCTCTCAAATTGATCTCAACATTCCAATGAAAATTTAAGATGCTGGAAGATTCAAAGCAGAGATCCACAATTACAAAAGGAATGGAGGAAATGGTAAACAATGATGATGGGATATTGCTAGCATTTTTGAGAAGAAATGAGGTGGAGTTTTACTAAAAAGAAGATATAAGGCTCAGTTAATGGCCAAGGGTTACATCCCAATAACCAGTGGCAAAATTAAATTTTATTGGGATACAACTAATTTGTCTCAACTAATTTGGCCAATGAATGAATTAATGGTAATCTAGATGAAGAAGTGCATAAATTAACTGTGTCTTTGATCAGAACATTTGGAAAAAATGGAAACAATATGCAAGCTAAAAACACCTTATATAGGTTGAAATAATCTTATAGAGCCTGGTTCACCAGTGTAAGTTAGTCATTAAGGTTTAGTAAAGAACAATGTTAAGCTGTTCACTTTTTGTTCACTACACAAGCTTAAGATTGAAAAAAGTTATTCTAATAATTTATGCTGATGATATGATGATTACATGAGATGATAACAATGAAACCTATAATCTCAAATGGATACTACAATCAAAATATAAAAATTTAGGATAACTCCAACGTTTTCTAGAAATGGAGACAAGTAGATGTAATGAATGCATTTTTATTTACAAAGGTAATACACTCTTGATCTTCTAAAAGAGATGGTAAAACTTAATTGCAAGCTAGCTCATACTTTTCTAGAGTGAAATTGGAAACAATAAATCAATAAAGATGATCCATTCCCTATAAGAGGGCATTTGGTGAGTCAAAAACTAACAAGGAGCGGCATTGCCTACAATGTAAGTTATTACCTAGTAGATGCATTCCCTATAAGAAGGCATTTGGATGAAGCAGATCAAAGCCTATGGTACTTAAAGGGAACTCTCAAGAAAGAATTTTGAATAAATGATAACATGGATGTTGAAGGATTTGTTGATGTTGATTAGGTTGGTTTTGTTTAACATTCAAAGTCAATTGTAGATAGCAACCAGATAGTGTTTAGGGAGAAAAAACAAGCTGAAGTCAAGGTTATCTGCAAGCTAATATGGATTGAAAAGCTTCCCAAAGTAGTACACTGTTCCTTTGCATGGTCAAATCAAGGCATACAGTGATAGCAAATGTGCCATTGCAAGTGTACACAACCCAATGCAGTATGACATGAAGCATGCATGGATAAACAAAACTTTCATTAAATACAAGATTAAGATTGGAAAAATTAGCTGTACAACATTCCTACAACCCATAAATACCAAAACTATATTTCAATTACATTTATAGTTAAAACTGAACAAGGAATGATTAATATTTATTCACTAGCTTGAGGGGATAGTAAAAAGCTATGAATCACATTTGGAATTCTACAGTCAGACCTCTCAATTTATTTTTTATTCATTTTATTATTTCCAACCATAGGAAATTTGATCAGCCGATTACTGTTTTCCAAATTTAGCTCCTAGAACATCAATTTCAATTGTCAGTATCCAAGTTTAGCAAGTAGAAGATTTACTCCTTACTTTATTTCAATTTATATAAAGTACCCATTGCACAGGGAATATGAACAATAGAAATTCTTCTTTCCCATTCATTTTGTTTTTCACACAGTCAAATCTAAAAGAAATATTATAAAAGACAACATATTGATAAGAATTAGGCCTGCATAGCCAAAACCTAACCTCCATGTCTCCATCTCCTTCATCATCATCATCTGTCTCATCAGCATAACTTCCACTGTTACTTTCATCTTCAGAAGTTTCTTTATCCTCATCCTCAGAAACTTCTAACCATTCACATTCAGAAGCCTGGAACAATGCAACAACTCATATTCAGAAGTAGAAAACTATGACCATTCAGAATCAGTATTCTCTAATGTACAAAATTCACAAGATTTATATAAAGATGGGTTGTCAAGACCTAACTAGGAATGCACATATACAACAATCCTAAGAATTAAGTAGAAATTGCACGTCACATGACACAAACACTTTTAATAACAATAACCATAGGTATTGTTGGATAAAAGCAAAATATATTAGTGGATTAAAGTTTCATATAAAATAATTCCCAAATTGTGGCAAGTCATAGTTTGATTTATATTGTTTATATGTATGCCTTGCAACTATCATATAATAAAGAGAAGCAAACACAATATAATAGAAGCTCAGCTACACAGATTTAACTACTTCCAAAATGAACATCCTGAAGCAATAACAACATAGCGCTGCTAAATCAAGCCATGTTATGTGTCAAAAAATGAGTTTTGTGCTAAGAATGGATGAAAAATGGTTATTCCAGACAAACCAAAATTTGTGATTTTAAAAGTTCATAGACCAGCAGAATAAATAGAATCTATGTGAACGTAAGGTTACAGAAAAGGAGCAGACCTAAAAATTGGTCAACAAAAGGTTGTGAATTAGATGCATAAAATAAAATCAACAGCACAGAAAACAAAACCAACAGCACATGTACAACAAACAAAAATAACATGCTAGGGGATGATGACAAATGCAACAAGACATAATGATTGCTGATGAACAAGATATTATACTTCAAAAAAAGAAAGAAAAAACAACATCCAAATCTAAACAAAAGTAAAAGTAGCACTCCATGGTTCTGAAGTGAATATGTTCACCACTTGAAAATATAGTTCATTTGAATAAGAAGAGTAAAAGAGAAATAAAAAGATCGAGAAAAATCAAACCACAAAGAAATGCTAACATTAAGCAAGAATTCAGATGTTTTTTTTTTCTGTGATGAATATATCAGCAATTTTTTTACACAGGCATATTTAAAGACCAAATAACAGGTTATGCCAAATTTGCTTTGGGATTCATGTTAAGATAGAAACAGAGATTGAGAAAATTAAGGGGGTACAAGAACTTAGGTGACATAAAAAATGTTATTATTATTCCACCAAAAAAGTTTACTATTCTTCATACCTGTTTTATGCAATTCCACTCATCCAGTTTACTGAGGTTAAGTGAATAAAGGTCATCAAGGGTAATTTCTCTATCTTTGACCTCCATCATCCCACCATACAAGTAGAGTGTGTCCCTTCCCACAACCATGCAAGAATTAATTCGTCCACAAGGCCTAACCACCTGTAGCATTACATAATTGGTACACTTCTTTATGAAAAAGAATTACATTAAATTTCAACAAGTGTAACAGCTTACCTCTGGTGTAGTTGCTTGCATTTCAGAAGAGTCTACCAATCCATGCACTTTCACATCACTTACCTTGCTTAAGTGACCAGTATCTAGGCCTAGATTTTTACTTTGTTGAATTGAAAGTTGCTGGACAGCAAACTGCACATCAGCTGCTTCATCAGATCCTTCCATATTCTCATCCTCTTCATATGTGATACACATCTGTGATTCAACTTGGTTGATTTTACCAGAAGGTTCTATGCCTTTAGATGATTCGCACGTAGTGCCGCCTTTTAACTGAAAAATGAAAATTTTAATGAACATCAAAAAATCGCAAATAATTCAATACAAACAATATTTACCATCTCACTTAAGTTACGGTGAAAGAGGCTTATAATCCAATAAATGAAACGTTCAAAAACTGCAAGATAGGTAATTCAACGTGAGTTTATAATATTATGAAGCAAGAAATTAGACATATACCAAACCTTGCATTAAACACTCAAATTGAGAATTTTATTGTGTAATCGTATTACCATACAATGTGGCTCTAGGAATATTATCGTTGTCAGAAGTGCTATGAATTTCACTGCCGACAAAAACAAGCAATTTGCATCAAATTTATGAAAGTTAAGCACAGCGAAAATAATCTCATTATGGTTCATTCAAATAATAGTTTTTTGTCAAAGCACCATGCAAAGTTTCACGCTTTTGACATTTGCCCATGTAGGTTAGTAGAGGCTAAATTTTCTATTGATAAGCATTGAAAGTCCCAAAACATGAGACCTGGAAGTTCCTCTGATGGATTACCCACAAGAAAGGGACAAACGTACTCACAAATAACACATAAATGCCAACTAAAACTGACTTGCAGGGGAGCCTGGGAATATTTCAAGGCACCAGTTAATTTTTTATTTTAATTAAAATATGCTTTACTTTCTAAAATTATGTAGTTGTCACTTTTTTAATTTTTAAAAAAGAAATATATAATAAATTCTATGATGCCATCATCAAATTGGCTAGGGTTCATGTAGGAGTTAAAGAATGCAGCCTCAACCTACATTATGCCGGAAGAAGGAAATAAAACTTTCCTAAATTCAAGTTCCAAAATATTAATCCAGATTTCCATAACATATTACTTAATAGTTTTCATGAATTTACCATTTACCAAATTGCAGAGAGCACAAGCAGTATGAATACAGTGAGGATAACATGACAATTAGTTCCATATTTTTTATTTTTGTTTAGTTTCTGATTTGTAATTCATAAGATGAAGGTTGTCATGCAAAGGATCATGAATCTTTCATATTTTCTTATAGAATGAAGGTAGATATTCTCTGAAAGTTTCTTGTAATCTATTGGACAAGAAATTAGCTATACAATTAACAACAGAGAGGTCACTCCTAGTTATTTTTTTATGGTATCAAAGCAAGATACACTGCCAAAGATATCTTCAGCCACAACTCTCTCCCCTTTCAATATATTGTACATGAAATTAGCCAAAAAAAATAGAAGGAAAAATTACCCAATTACTCTGTTTTGTGGTACAAAATCTGGTTACCCTACCACCTTACAATGAGCTTCAACAACAAGACGCTTGGAACTCACTCCCCTTCTTCCAGAAAATTTTCTAGTATTCTAAATTCAAAGCCTTTCGTCACTTGGTGGAAAATTACCATCTTCAACCAACCCAACACAAATTGAATGAGGTAAATTTCAGAGATTGGTTCTAGTCAATTCATTTGGTGATCAAAGGGAAACACAAGATGAGATATCCTACTGAAGAACTACGGAGACCACTATCAACATGGACAAAATGTGAAGTCTAAAACTTAACACTTGTGGCTTGGCTAATAAATTATATGGAGCTCAGAATTGAAAGTGTCTACCTGTTATTAAGATAGCGATGAAGATTTGGAAAGCTAAGTAGGAGATATACGCCGATCTAGAGAACAGCAACATGCTTTGAGATTTGTTAAGCATAAAATTATACAAGGTCCAACATCTGTCACTGAATACAAGAACAAATTACTTGAACTTTATGGCAAAAAAGGGAGATGCAATGTGACAAACTGTTATTGTCCAGAATGCAATAATATACTCGGAAAGGAACTCACCATCAATTTATTGTAAGGCCTTAACAAGGATATTAATGAAGTTAGAGGTAGACTATTAAGTACCAAAACTCTTCATGCCATTCTAAACGAACTTACTGAAGCTAGATGTGAAGAAAGACATTAGAGGGTAATGCTATACAACTCATTCAATACAACCCACAATTCAAACGCCAAAAATTCTGTTCTTCTCAACCATGGGGACTTATCATTCTGGGTGCCGCTGTCAAAACAAAGTAGAAGGGAAATTCCTGGCAAGCCCTTTTGAGTAAGGTAAATCCAACAGTCTACACAATGAAAATTCTCAATCCTTCAATAAAGTCATATAATCTCCGATTTATTTCCATATGGATGGAGCTAAAGAAAAATCTATTAAACCCTTCTAAGGAAACAAAAATACGTGCAATCTGTGTGCGAAACATAAATGCAACAGAAAACCATCAATTTTATTGTAGAGTTTGCAAATTTAATATTGGATACTGAAGCTTTTGATTACATAACAAATTCCTGTGATATCGTCTCAACTTGGGAAAAACAAGAAGATATTAAGATAGAAGTTATTGACCTTATGCCATCTACAATTAGGAAAAGGAAACACAAATAGTTTTGGCTTATGTTAAAATCAATACTCTGCATTCTAAATCTTAAGTTCAAATCAACCATTGTTTAGTAAATAACCTGAGGTATCAATTTTTCAATAACGTTTTTCTCTTCCTAATAAGGAACACACGTCAGAGAGTATGACTATCAATCCTGAAGAACAAAATGGCTTATAGACCATCTTTCAAAACAATGTGTGCCATCAATAATATGACCTATACTACTTACTCAAATTCTGATGTCATGCTTTGTTACCATGGTCAATGTCATCTAAGTTTTGTTTAACTAACATATTTTTATCTTCACATATTTATAAGTAAAGGATGTTTCTTCTCCCAGTGCAAGAATTGAATGTATACAAAACAACCCTAAAAATGTATCCCACTCATTTTATCAAGCATCCAAACCTTTACATTTAATTCACATTTACATTTGAGGACTATCCATATTCCAAACCTCAGCAAATTTATGTTGCATTAACCTTAATTGATGACAAAACCCAAGCCCATTGGACTTACCATATGAAAAGTAAACTTTTGGTTGCCATGCTCATTTTGTCAGTTCCAGAAAATTGTGCTATTATATTGCTATCAATATACATATACTTAGTGATGATAATGATAATGATAATAATAAAAGATAATTTTTTACACATGAACTTGCCATCAAACTACAAATAATTACATGCCAAAGCTCATGTGCATACCCTTTAACAGAATGAGGCAGCCGAACTATCAACTCCTTAAAATTGTGCGATGCTAAATGCTTAGTAACCATGTTATTTACACAAGTGCTGTTGATCTAATGTTGCACATTTAATCAATTCATTATCCTCCCAATTCTAAATTTTTGAACCACACTCAATTGCCTACCTTATTCCATCAGGTTCACATCTTCGACTCTCCTGCACTAAGGCTTTGGAAACGTAGCACGTGTCCATAACACCAATCCAACCAAAGATAAACTTGATCCCAAAGCTATTCAAATACATAATTATTAGCTAATCTCCTCCCCAAAAAAAGGGTATAAACATTATCATCCTTCTTCAAAAAGAGTGTAAATATTTCATAAGATTACGGGAAATATTCTATTATTTAAATAGTTTCCTTCCAATGGGATTCCATTTTGCTTCCAAACTCATTATCTTCAACTTTCATAGAACAAGACCCAAACATTATACTTTCCAGATTGATCCGTCATGGGAGAAAAATTGAAGCACCTTCTTTAGAAACAAATCTCGTTTATTCAAGTGATTTCCTCCTTCAAACAACCAACAGAACAAGGACAGGATACCTTTAAGGACATGAAAAAAATCAATACTATTGTCGATGACCTTGATGTTTCAATTACTATCAAAAAAAGGTGGAGATCTAGTACATCCTATTTCAAATCATTTGACTTACCCAAGATTATCTGAAGATTATAAAGCATCTGCAGAAATGACTTACATTATGGAAACTACTAAAAATGTCCAAGGTGCTATGCTCGATCATGGAAAGCAATGACAGTTTTGGAAGCAATGCAGACGTTATAACAAACCATGGGGAGATGCTGACTTATCTGAAGGGAGGAAAACTGAGGGATTAAAGTACATATTTACATTGAAGTTTGACCCTAATTGTGACAAAGAAATATGAAGCAAGGTTAATGACATAAAATTTTACTCAATCAAATAGAAGAAATTATGAGACAACTTATGCAGCTGAAACAAAATTAAACTCTATCAGACTTCCCTTCATCTCTTATTATCAACTTTGACTAGGAACTATAACAAATGGATAGAAAGAATGCAAGTTTGAACAGAACCTACTATAGACAGTATATATAAAAATGCCACATGAAGTTGAAAAGATAAACAATGCATGCAAGCTAAAGAAAGCAGTTTATAACCTAAAACAGTAACCAACTTGCTTGGTTTAAAGCTCTAGCTCAGCTTTTAAGAAATTTGGCGACAACCAAGGGAAAGTTGATCATAAAATCTTTGTATAACAAGTCAGAGATAATAAAAAGTCTATGCTACTAGTAAATGTTGCTGGCCTTGTACTTGCAAATGATCATATCCAAGAAATTACACGACTAAAAGAGATATTAAAACAAAACTTCAATTAAGGAAATAACAATTTGCAATATTTTTTAATGAAAATTGCCAGCAGTAAACAAGGAATTGTTATTTCAGAACAATAATAAACACTTGACTTAACTAGTGAAACTAGAAATGTTTGTTGTAAATTAGTTAGAACTACATTAGACAATAAATGGAAACAAACATTTTCTGGGAAATGCACATAAACATAAAACAAAATGTATCAAATCTTGGTTAAAAAGCTCATATATTTATCGCTCACTAGGCAGATATTGACATATTAAGTGTATATGTGCAGTAAGTCAACAAATGCATTTTATCAAAGAAAAATATTTAGATGTTGCAAAACAACCTTTTTAGTACCATAGTTCAATGAAAATATTAATATAAAAATGGCTAAAATAGATGCAAATTTTGTCATGGTATTAACTCCTAATCATGTTGCTTTATTTGATAATAACAAATCCTAAGCATTTCTAATAAATTTGGTTTAAGTAAATTTTCAGGTCTTAGGTAACCGATACTCGTGTTTGTTGGAAATTTAAAGAAGAAGATGAGCAAATATCAAATCTTATGAAAATCATCTTGATTGGAAGGCAAACCAAAAAGAGATATTTTTTTTATATTAATTTTAGTTATTTCAATTTCATTTTTAAAATATTAAGCTTGATTAAAATTATTCCTTCAAGGCACATAAAAAGATAAATTAAATTTCATCTCTCATATCATTGATCATTATCTTTGATCCAATATCTCGAATCCACTTTTTTTAATTATTTGATCAACATCCTCAAAAAGTTTTGTTTCAACAATAATTTAAATAAAAAAACTTAAATAAAAGATAATTGAAAAAAACTAATTTTAAGTCACCTAAACCTATTCCTAATTACTACCCGCCATTTGCCGTGTTGCTACCGGGTTGAAACATTACTCCCGAACTCGTTTGGAATTATTTAACCCATTTTGAATTTAGCATGGATTGGGGCATTAACCTCCGAATCTGTATTTAAAATTATGTTTATTGGCAAGCACGGGTGATTAAATCCCACACAAACTGGACAGCCAACCTTGAAATCAGGCTGACTCTAAATGCCATAAGATTTCTTAAAAGGAGAAACTAGAAATGCAAATGCGCAATGTGGGACTAAAACACAAGTTTTTCTACATGGCGAACTCCCGAATTGCGGGAGTGACGTGAGCCGTCCAATCATGCATTTCGCGATAGTAAGGTCACCACTTCATCTGATTTTTCAAAAGTGCTAATTTTATTAGCCGTTCGATCGTGCAATTTCATGCTCGCACATTGTCCAAATTTCATTTGCTCGAAAAGTTAAATCCTACTATCAGATCGTGATTCAGATCTAATGGCCCAGATCAATTTTATATCTTTAAAGGAGCGGATTAAACCGCATTCATCCAATCTCATGATCGCGATTCGGTCTTTTCTAACGACTCCAAATGCAACGACTATTTTAGCAGTTATTTCGAGTAGTTGGGGACATTTTTTTAAATATCAATTTTCTAATTAGAAATTACAAAAGCTGCGAAAATTGTAATAACTAAATTGAGTGTTTGGTAAGTGTTTTTAGTCATTAAAAGATGTTTATAAATAGAAAAAAATTTTTAGGAAAATAAAATGATAAAAACTTTTACAAAATTCCAAAGAAAAATTCTCAAGTCAAGACTTCGAACCAATTCGAAGCCAGTACTAATCGTCGCCTCCTTACGCTTCACTTTTTTTCAACGAAATCCAAATTTCTTGTTCTTTTTCCAATCAACTAAGCTCTCATTTTTTAACTGATTAAATTAAAATAATTGTGCCTTGTTAAGTATTTTGTCAAACATAGGAATTTATTTGTACAGATTTTTATCGTCATTTCTTTTCCTCTTTTTTCAATTCTATTTTATTGTAAGACCATTATAGCCTATTTTTATTTTCATATTGTGAGGATTTAGTTAACCCATCTTTTAACGAAACATTTGTATAATTTATTTTCGTGTCTAGTTTTTGTAGAAGGTGACGTAAGCTTGAATTTAAACCAAACCACCTAAAAATCACTTGTGTACATATTTAAATTTTTGTACCTTATTTTCACATGATTTTTCAAAACTTTATTATTAAAATAAATATTACAATATTTTTAAGAAATTAAAAATTTTAATTCTAGTAATTCACCCTTCTTGTTGAATTATATTTCAGATTTTGTAGAAACAGATTTAAAAGAATTAGTTGAAAAATAGCAAGTCAACAACATATTATTGCATAAATTATAAGGAAAACATGTAAGTTGGACAAGCAATTAATAGACTGTTGTGACAAGAAAAAGTTTGAAAGCTCAAAACTTGATTAAAAAAAAATTTGAATTGATTTAACAATAAACAATAGACGATGATTTGAGTAAAACAATTTTTTGAATATATCAAACTGTAAACGATAGACAATTTATTATAAATAAGTCAAACAACATACATGTCCACTTAGTTTGTCTTTTATGTGCAAAAATATCCTTACAATTTTATTAACATAGGAGCTACGTCAATAGCCCTTGACCTCCATCCTTAGAAAATAACCAAATAGGTCTTCATTGTTTGTATAATTGTGCAAGAAAATCTCTATAGCGAAAGGCCAATTAAGGAACAAAAAACATAAATATCTAATTATAATATTAACAAAACAATAAAAATCAATTTGTTGTTTTGAAAATTAGAACCTATTCATACATAGGACAAATTAAAGAAAACTATATGTTATTTAATCATGCAAATATAGTACAAAATCCTAATAATAATGATTATATGAAACATGCAGGAATTTGTAAAAATTTCATTAGTTTTAAAATTATAAATAACAGCCACATTTAACAAATAAGGTGCAAGAAATTGATATATTCACTAAAGCAATGGCAAAATCTTTATGCCTTAATATGCAAAATTGAAATCATTGATGTTCATTCACCAGCTTACAGAAAGAGTTTGAAAACAAAGAACTAAAACTTAACTCAATTCCTAGATTCTAAAATTTATTAATCAAGATTCCCAAAACTCATTGTACCAGATTTTCAAAATTCATAACTTCTAAAATATTTAGTAGAAGATGCATGAATGAACTAATTGATTTAAGCACAATTAGTTTCCTATTTGTTTTTTCTTTCTTATTTGTAATTCCTAAGATGGTAGATATTTTACAAAATGTTTTGTAATATATACAACAACAAATTACCAATGCAATCTTATGCTATTTTACATTAACAAGGCGATATTTTTATTAATTATTAATTTAAAGGAATTAAGAAATTGACTCTACTGGCATTAAAAAGGAGACTTCCATTTATTATAATGTTGTCTTATAATTCACGGTGGAGCATCCTAATACTTGAGAAAAAATATCCTTTTATTTCTATGAATTAAACTTAAATGATTTAGGTTAAAAATAAAAAAAAAACTAAGTTTCTAATCAAAAGAACAAAAAGTTCCGAACTTCTGATATGAAAAATAGAAGAGCAGCTTAGAAGCAAAGACCAATTATCACTCCATTGTTACAACTTGTTAAAAGATTGACATGGAATAATTTGGTTAGTATATAGCGTACAATAGCAACTCAGATACTACTTGTGGGGTACATTAATGGAGCAATTTGTCCATCTTCACAAACATACTAATAATTTAATTCTATATATCTCAATACAATGCAGCAAACAACTCTAGCAAAGTCTGTATGAACTTAATAAATTTTCTACAAATTTGAGTGCCGTTTCTCATCAATTCTTTATGGATAAATTTGTAGTCCATTTAAAATATTGTAGAAATAGAATTCCATTATCAGAATAACATCTGGACATCCAAGTTTAAGGAGAAAGTGTAGTATAATTCAGCAAATATTAATTAGAACTTAAGAATCACACACTTATATTTACAAATACATGAACATCACAAAACAACGGCCACATACCTAAAAGGAGAATCTGAGGCAAGAATATCTAACAAGAGAAGTACTTCAACATACTTAATTGATAGCATAAATATTGCTATATTAATACCTACATCATTATACCTTATCTTTGGAGGACCTACCCTTCCGTAACTCCAGGGGATACCTAAGAAGAAAGTGCACTTGTGTGAGGCTCAATTATTAGAAAAGGACTTCGAAGCAATTCATGAAGAATGAAAATTAAAATCATGACTGAAAATCTTTACAAGAAAAGTTAATGTGCAACTATGTGGATAAAAACTAACCTTTTGCAAGGAAAGTTTAAGTGCCACTGCACCAACTGATAAAAAATAACCTAAACATTTGAGCATTAAGTTTTTTATTTGGATGGGCGACCAAGGCTACCGTTTACAGAAGTTAGACCATACATGGTGCCATAGCCTAGTGCAAATCATTGAACCAAACAAGGCCCAAATGTTAGCTAGCAAATTTTAAATCACCAAAATAACTACCAGAAAGCAAGATGAAAACATTAAATGTCACCAATCAACATGCTTAGCAATCATGGACCTAGAGATCTTAAAAAATATTAAGTGTATGTACCATACAGGATAACATATGCAGATCCCTAAATTTAAAAATAATACACAAGTTTTTATATTCTTATATTTTGGGTGCATTTCTTGTTTAAAATAATACACATATTTTAATGATTCTAGGTGAGTAATATTTTTTAGATTTAACCAATAACATTTCCATATATTAATGGTCATTCTTTAGTTTAAAATAACAAGTGCATTTTATTTTTAATATACAATTTTTTATAACGAACATTAAAAGAAGGCTCCAACAACATGTATACAAAAGTATCAAAACATGTGTACAATTTAAAAAAAAAGCATAAAAATGACAATTATATGATCATAAAATCCAAGAATAATAAACATACAAATATAAAATCATGCAAATTATTTTAAAAAAAACATTATTCACACAAATATCAAAATCATAAGATAATGAATTTTAATAATAAAATGCATACAAAACATAAAAGTATGTATATTATTTTAACTTAAAAAATATATTTACAACTATAACAAAAAATATGTACTCAAAAACAAAATATTAAACAAAAACAAACACAATTGTTAAATTCTAATCAATTCATCTATATAAATGTTGTCATGTACGATATACGTGCACAGTAAGTTTTTTTCCCGATTTTCCTGGATGTTTCACAAATATTTGCTAAACATGAAGGAAAACTGTTGTGAGAATCTTATTTTATTTTAAAACTCTTCCAGTAATGCTCAATAGAGTTCATATTGCACTGATATTAGCTGAAAATGTTTCCTGGGGGAAACTAAAGCCTATATATTCACAAGATAGACCATACATGGTGTAGCAGCTAGTGCAAAACATAGAACCAAACAAAGCCCAAAATCAAATTTTTAATTCACAAATATAACCACCAAAATACAAGAAGATATCATTAAGTGGCACCGAAGACTCAATGCATGTATCAAGGTACGTGGCAATCACAATAATGAAAATGTTTTAGTATTAACAGATATTTGCTAAACAATAACTTAAAAAATTGTCAAAATCTTGTTTTATTCAAAAACTCTTCTAACAATGCTTACCAATGTTCATATGACACGATGACAAAATCCGAACAGTGTTAATACTCACAAAAATAGTGTTATTATTAACAAAAAACATTTCTTCAGCTAGATATCTCATAGGGGTTCTAAAACATTTTGTCTTATCAAGTCTATTGGAACAAGATCCCTAAAATCTATAAATTAAAGAGATATGACCTTGCCAATTTTCGAGAGATCCCTCAAATCCCATGATTTAAAAAAAAAATGGAATCAAGCTTGTCCAATCCCTCAATATCACATAATTGACAAAGGTTTTCATTCTTATTTTTATTTAATTCCTATTGTACAAAGTTAAATTATTAAGTTCACAATATAACACAATAAGATTCCTTTCTTATTTTAGAATGATTGATACATATTGTAATTAATAAATTTTCAAAGCAATTATCTTAAATATTCTTCCAAAAAGCTCTCTAGTTTCATTGTATCTAAGCCCTTGGTTTGTCCCCAAGCCTTTCTAGTTAGCTCTAGCTATCATGGTCTCGATTTCTTAGCAGTCATCACCACACATATAGTTTCACCTCCAAAATGAGCAATCCTATTTAGACATCTTCAATGGTTGAATCCTCCAACACATCATCAATATCAACCATTATTCACAATTCCTTTATTGTAGAGATGAACCATTCACCATAGATTAGCCAATGCAAATTGAATGGTTCAAACTATCGTATGGTTTCAGTTTGTTTCTCTTGTTATTCATACGAATGGTAACATGGGCTTTCTCAAGTCTTGTGTGGCTAATAAGATTGTGGCTAACAAGTATAAACCAAAATTACACCATTTACATCAAAACTCGTGAAAGACTTGAGTAACCTTCTAAATTCACAAAACCTTAATCTACATCTCCCTCCACATCAACAGCCATGCTAGTGCAATGCAATAACAAACCATCTATTTTTTGGTCAAAAAGGGAGAGTGATCAGTTTTGGATTATTGACATGGAGCCTCTGATCACATGATTACATGTCGAGACATTTTTTTCTACATATCAGAATAACACCATTCAGAAAATTGTAACAATTACCAATGTAAGTTTCACCTTAATTTTAGGCATTGGTGTTAATTGTTCTGGTGTTGATTTAATATTAGTTCCTTCTCTTCTAGGTTTAAACTATAATTATCTTTCTATTAGAATGTTAAATAAGGATAAAAAATATTAAAATTTTTCTATGATCATTGTGAATTCTAGTATTTGTATCTAGAAAAGATGATGAGAATATTGAAAAATAAAATGATTTATACTGCTTCATTGATTGTCTAACAAAACAGACATTACCTAAAAAGATTTTTTCTTTTGTTTCAATTTCTTCAAAAATTGAATCTGAAATAATACTTGGTATAATCTCTTAAAACCTCCTAGCCTCCAATATTTGAAAACTCCATACCAAAATATATTATCAATAAATATCCAACTTTGCTTTAGTGTAAATACTATGTCATTGCAAAGCAACCTAAGAAAAATTGTATCGTACATAATCATCAATCTTCACAGTCTATAGATATAATATATAGTGACTTGTGGGGACCTTCTTGAGATTGTTCATTGAAAGAAACAAGTTCATTAGTCACCTTTATAGATGATCAATCAATACACATGCATATTGGGTAAATCTCTTGAACAAAAAATTTGAAATGATATCTATATTCAAATAGTTTCATAGAAACATCCAAAATATTCCCAAAAATTTTGAATAGATAATGTGGCAAAGTATTTCACTTGTGAACTGAAAGATTAACTTAATGATAATGATATATTTCATCAAAACTTATGTTCCCATGCTCCTCGATAGAACAAAATGGCAAAATGAAAAAATCATCACCTCCTTGAAATTGCCAAATCTCTTATGATTGAAAGTCATGCTTTAAATGCTTTTTTGGGTGAAGTAGTATTTACAATTGTCTAATTAACAAATTGATTTTCCTAAGATATTCAATTACTCTATACTTGTTCACAATATCAGCCCTACCAATGGAAAATTTGATCCAAAAGCAATCAAATGTGTTCATTGGTTATTCTTATAGTCAAACAAGTTATCAATGTTATCGACTCACCTCAAAACAATTCTTTATCCCTCTAGATATCATTTTCATTGAGACTAAAGCATTCTATCTCAAATTTCTTTTAAAAGGGAGAAAGTAAATTAGACCCGTTGGAACCCATCAATTTTAATTCTCATTCAACAAACATATCATCTCTATTTCTACTAGCATACCCTTTCCTTCACCACCACCAATAAATAACCAAAAGTTTGAGCCAATAACTGAATCTGATTTTGGAGAAAATTAATAAAGTAAACTAATAATCAAAAGAAACTCAAAATTAACTTAAGAAGGCTGACACTTCTAATATAGAACCAATCATCAAAACTAAAACAAGATCCCTTACCACAAATATGTAGAAGAGTGTTGTTAAGATAGATGAACTTGATATCCATATTCCACTCATAAAGGGCATAGGATTTTCTACTAAGCATGTGAATTCAAATCATTGTCTAACTATAGACTACGTAAAGGATAACCAACCACTTGTGGTTCAAACTCCCAAAAGACATTAATAAAGCTATATAGGATATAAAATGAAGCATAGAAAAAAATGTAAGCCTTAAAAGATAATGTCAAATAGGAGGATGCTAAAATAGATTTAACATAAATTAGTAGGATACAAAAGAACATTCACTCTGAAGTTGGGGTCAGAAAAAAAGATAAAAATATACAAAACTAAACTGGTTGCATGGAGATATACTTCACAAATGAGATTAATTATTAGAAGACGTTCACCCTAGTTGCCATGCTTAACATTATTTGAATTCTTTCTCAAGTGACAAACTTAGATTGGTAACTATATCAAAAAGACGTCTCTAATGCTTTCCTAAATAGTAATATTAAGGAAGAAGAATACACGAGACCTCCAACTAGTTTTCAAACTTCACAAAAACCAGGAATTGCATGCAAGCTAAAAAAAAATCTTTGTATAGAAACAATCTCCCCAAGCAGGGTTTGCTCAATTTTGTATAGTCTTGAATGAGTTTGCCAATAGACAAGTCCAAGCCAACCACACCATGTTCTTTAAGCAATTCAAGGATGGCAAGAAGACAATTTTGATAGTCTATGTTAATGATATGATTATCAGAAGTGATAATATTGCTAACATTTATCATTTAAAACAACTCATTGAGTTGAAACTCCAAGTCAAGATCTAGGGAAGCTTCAATACTTTTTTTCAATGAAAACCACTAGGAGTAAACTAGGCATTTTCATTTCTCAAAGAAAATATACCCTAGAATTTCTTAGAGAAATAGAAATATTATAATGTAGATTGGTATCCACTCTTGAGAAAAAATGGAAACAAAAGAGTACAAAGGATGATCTACTTTGATCAAAGAGTTAAACCAATGTCTGATTTGTAAATTGATATTACTATCTCTCACCAACCTAATATTGCACATAGAGTAAGTGAAACTAGTAAGTTTATGCATTGACCCACTAACAAAACACTTGAAGATCATTTATCAAATTCTTCAAAACTTAAAAGGCATATCCAAGGAGAAATGTTGTTTAAGAAGGCTGAGAAAAGGGAAATAGAAGGATTGGCAGATGCGAAATAAGATAATTCTATGAAAGAAACCATGTCAACTGCAGGTTATTATACAAACTATGGGATTATGAGGTCATATAGAGAAGCAAGAAGAAAAGTGTAGCTACAAGAAGCAGTGTTGAAGCAAAACATAGAGCCATCACTCAAGAAATCAGCAAGTTGACTTGGATAGAAAAATTTCTGAAGCATTTAAACAAGCCTGCCTTTGGTATCCATAAAACTGCATACTAACAGGAAGGCTAACATTGCTATGGTTAAACCCGTACAATATCACTGGATGAAACATATGATGATTGAAAGGAATCTTATGAAATCAAATTTTGATAATAAGATTATAGTTTTACACCATGTTCCTACAAAGCTTAACGTTGTAGATGCTCTTACAAAAACCCTTATGAAGATGTAATATGAGTTAAACATATCAAGCTAGGAATACATGATATTTATTCACCAACTTGAGAAAAAATGTTCAAAAGTTGCCTCAAATCCCATAATTAAAGAAATGAAATCAATCTTGCCGAAAATATATCTCACATCTCATAATTAAAGAGATATGGTATTAGTCTTGTCAATTCCCTCAATATCACATAATTAGAAAAGTTTTTATTCTTATTTTATAGCTTTCCTTTTGCAAAATGCTAGATTATTAGCTTCAAAATATAGCATAGTAATAGCACAATAGAATTCTTTTCCCATGAGTCTTCAATAAAATTATTTCAGAACTTCTCAACAACCTATCTGATTTCAAAATCAAACTAGATTGGGCTCTCCGATTGGTCCGATCATGAACAAGGTTGCAAACTGATCCAATTTACACATGTAACCAAGGACTTCATTTCAATCAATAAAAAACTAGATCATGCATATAAATTGGTATGATCAATTGAACTGGGAAATAAAATGATTTGAACGCATTCAACCAAATGAACCAGATGGATAACAAACCAGTGGCTACACATTACGCCACCTAATTTGAACTAGTACAGCAGCTGGGCATCCTTTGTAAAATTAAGCTTTCATATTTTCAGAACAAGTGTCAAAACATGAATGCAAAATTATTAAAACTTCCATTTGACAAAAATTTGAAAAAACAAAATTAAAGAGTAGAATACCATCGTCGAGTGTCCAACTGAAAGCCATATAACTCGTTCATAAATAAGCTCATTAGCTTATCTCCTACACAAACAAAAACTCAAAGTGAAAATTAGCATAGGAGCTAACATATTCAGAAGAAAAATTTCTACCCCAACCAAAATTCACTATAAGGAACATGAACTCTTAAAAATATGGTTGTCCGTAAAAACAAACTATAGAACCCACTAAATATTTGTGCATACATAACTTGTTAGGTCATATATGCAAACAAAGAAATTGCATATGAATCTCTCAATTTTTAATCCTACAATAATTAGAGCCTTCATTTTTAATCTAACACTATTTGTCATCAACAAGATGTCAAATAAAGTGCAACTGGATCTTTATTGATGGTTAGCATACTTTAAACCATGTAATACTGCATACATCAATTCTTGAAATGCATACTACTCATAGAACTTCCGGCGTGCTGTTTCCTTGAAGTATTCAATTCCAAAAGATCTTGCATATTTTTAGAACTTTGAAAAGCTCGTGATCAAGGGAAAAGAAGGAGATCTTGAACTTTACTAGTCAAACATATTGAGAATATAAACCCACAAAAAAAATCGACAAAAAAATTAAGATAAAATGAGTAGATGCTCAAAAAAAAAATGATCAACCTTCAACATCCATATCTACAACTCCCCCAAATAGAACAGCCCTCTTTTTATGGATGCACATGGAAAAACCAGCTCGAGGGCCAGGAGCTATTCCAATCTTCTTAACCTAGCAGATGAGCCAGAGAATTCTATCAATGGAGATGGTTCATATGTAATTTTTAGATTGAAACAATATACAAGGCAAATAAAAAATAGCAAAGCAAGATTTACAAGCAAAAACATCTGATGATAGAACCCAATGAAAGAAATAGATATACTTGAACAACCATAAATGACCATAAACTTATTACACAAAATGAATAGCAGGTTTTACTTTCCATAACAATTGATTTCCCAATGTGTACCATGTCATCAAAAACTAGAATCACCATACAAGCATGTGGTAACTGGATGATGTCCTTAAAAGAGGAGAGGAAGTAATAAACTTTGTAAATAGTCTCAGATAATAGCATCATAAATATACAGTAAATGAAAAAACAAAACTTGCAACAGAAAATTCTTTGTTAAATGAAGAAAACGAACTCATTGCTATTGGAAGAATGCTTTATTTGTGGCGTTGATTCAGAACAAATTTCGTTTTGTTGGCTATTTAAAATTCAGATCTTTCACCAAAAAGAGGAACAAGATCCAAATCTTTTAACATGAAGCATACATATCTAGCACTTAAAGAAGTAGGGAATATCAACAAAACCATGAATGCCATAAGCATGATTGCAGCAACCTCACACTGCGTTTACAACTATCATTCTTCACACAACCATAAGATAGTCTCTTTGTTTTACAAATTTGTTGAAGCCATCTTTAGCAGCATTACCAGTCTTATAAAATATGTTGTCATAAAGCTTTTCCAATACCCCTTCCAAAAAATTTAATTATATTCTAGCTTATTAAAAAAATTGTATAACTTTGATCAATTCATGTTCAGATCACTGTATTCCTTACAAACCCAATCAAATTACTTTAACCACTTTTCTAGCATTTTTTTTCCCAGTTTGCATACATACAGCTACAACAGTTTTTAAAGAAATGGCACAAGTTTTAATGTACTGCATAGCACATTCAACAATCTTATGAGAAATTTTGATAACATTTTCAATGCATGCATTTTTCGAAGGCAAGCACATGTACCCCACTTAGTGGGAATAAAGCTACTCCTTGTTGGAGTGTGCAATGAGTGTACCGCCATCAATTCACTCATCTTTAAGAAACCAATAAACCAAATCTATAATGTATTAAATGCCAGGTATTTCAGTCACAAAAATCCTGATAAGACTAGACTAATTTTAGCTGCAGCATAAGACACCAGGTAACTAAAATACCCCATTGAAATACTCCAAAGCTGCTAAAGTCTTATATACTGAAGTGCACATACAAAATCTACAACCTGAATGTTAATTAGTAGGCTAGTCACTCAAAAAATAGATTAACATGATAACTTCAATAAAAAAAAATGGCATTAACTTATGTTATTTTTCATTTCTTCTTTTCTGTAATGGTGTTTGATGCACTGCAATCCTTCCTTTTCTTCTTTTGGAGGACTGTGCTCCAGCTCCTCTGCACCCGTAACAGCCTTTTTCTAACCAACCCCTTATTGAAACATATCCATACATTAAATAGTTCTTTTAGTTTCCCCCTACTACTTAAAACAGTGCTTTTGTTTATTCCCCTTAATTTCCTTGCATTGGTAATTCTTCCCTTTGTTTTTCCAGCTTGGAATATGCACTCGCCTGATTGTTATTATTTGCACTATTTATAGATGAATGTCTAATCTTCTATGTCTCATCAATTATAGTAGAAATTTGATTGATATTTTGTATGAAGCAGCTTGCTCAACAAATTTGTCTTCAACAACATAAAGGCTGATTTGTTGCTTCAAATGGCATAAGATTTTCGTTTCATTCTTGGGAAGAAATTTCCATTTTAGTGTATAGGATTCTACAGTTCCCAGAAGCAAAGCAGGGCACTTTCAAGAATTTGAATCCCCACACGTCTCTCAGGAGTAAGTTCAGATCTATCCACGATAGTAAGAAATCTTTTTAAGCTTAACTGCTGCTGGAGGAATATCAGGTAAAATGGAAGGAAAACATATCTAAGGCACAATGGATGACCTCAATTTTTTTTCGATAACATTATACAGATGATGCAAACTATATATCTCATGAGGAAAACAGATGCAAAACCAGTATTAAGCAGCACCAATAGGCCAAAGTAAACAATTGCCACAAAGACTAGTAACCAAAATCTTGCAAAAAATTTACAGAAGTAAGCACAAGTTATCATGAACCAGCAAGCATCCACCACATACTATTTTTTTATTAACTGGGAGTAATAAACGAAAGATGAAGACGCCAGACAATCAAAGCAAATTGCTGCTCTGTAGCTAAAATAATAGATTCTCCTACACTCTTTCCCTTCATAAAGGCTGGCTAATCTTGGTACCTCATCTTCGGTAATAGAGGATGAAAAACTTTTGCATCTTGCAGTCCTCTAAGCAAACCCTATTTTTTGAGAAAAATATCTAATAATGCTAGGCATATCAAAGCGGAACAAGTAGCGTTGATGCACAAAAAGCTACCAAAACTGAACAAAATACTAAAGCTAAATCAAACAATAAGGAACTACGCATGACATGAAAAGGGTCATCAAAAGGCTAAAACAGTAAGCAGAGAGACTTTTAACAAAAACATGGGATGCAGAAAATGGAGTGGGAAAGCCAAGGCTGATGAACCTAAGAGAAAAATGTATTCAATGAAAAGTGGCACCACAAAATTTCAAGAACAGGAGCAAGGCATAGCCAAAAGTACATACTAATAAACAATAACACTAGTATTAAAGATGACATCAACTAAAAAACAACAACACTCATTTTTTCTGAAGTGTTTGTGTCGTGTATGAGAACATGATACAAATGTTTTATGCATAAGCATGCCAATTTTGTCACCTTTATTTATTGGGATGGTCTAAACACAAGTTTTTATACCATACAAAACCATTTGTATGACCTTGTTTGTCCAATTTAATCGCCCTAATGAGCTGCCTTTATCTATGGTATGGTGGTATTTGGCTTCTTATGCAATTGCTAGTATGTCTCTTTTGATTATATGTTTTCTATATTGTCACATGCCTAGTTTTGAATATTAAACACAATTTTAAATGGCTTATCCA
This sequence comes from Vanilla planifolia, assembly GCA_023846275.1. NCBI lineage: Eukaryota > Viridiplantae > Streptophyta > Magnoliopsida > Asparagales > Orchidaceae > Vanilla > Vanilla planifolia. Next base: position 71,987,127 of record CM043865.1, on the reverse strand, counting down.
ACCTATTTCTCTTGCAGTGTCATGTGTTACATCCACCTCTTCTCATATGAGGTTAGGTCCCATACTACCTCTCCATGGCTTATGATGGATACTTCTCACTGTTAAGTTTGGAACCAACTTTGTTGGACAACAATGCTTATGTTTTGAAGTTCACATTATCATTTATGGCATCCAAGTAGACGGCTAACATGTACTATATTATGTCTTTTGTCAATCCAAGGTAGATAAGCAGCTTGTTTGTAGTGGTGCACATACCAAGTACAAGAGCTATAATATCCTAATAGGATGAGTCTTTTGCCATTGTACACTACCTTGATGACAATTATTATGCTAAGCCCATCTTGTTTTTTTTTCTTCTTGCTCTTTAGGTGAAATTAAAAGGGAAAAACATTTTATATCATATAAGGGAACAAATTGTTAAATCATTTTTATCATTAGATGACGAAGGCATCCACAGAGAAGATCACATCATACTCAGCCTATCATTTGTCTTGATTGGTCGATCATAATGTGAGAACTATACAAAGCAACACAAAGTAATTTTAATAAATCTTGCAATGGAGAAAAATTTGTGGGTAGCCTAGTAAATCACACTATGTAACACGGGATGGATTAAGTTTACTAATATATTTAACAGGGAGATAGACACGACTAATACAAAATAACTAAAAGAGGTCTAGAAAACACAAGAACTAATTCATGAAATACATATTACTAGTTGCAGTGGATAAGGTTTGGATCTATCAAAAGAACATCCCATATGCCATTTATCATATCTAGGCCAAACTTTTCCAAATATGATGGGCAAACTACCACATAAATATGCCAACAATCCAAATATTATTTCTTTATGATTTATTTAGATGCTTTGCAATTATAGGTGCACACAAACTATGCTTCATTGAGCAGCAAGCCTTCACATTACAAAGCTTACAGGCAGCAACGAAACACGAAAAATGGCAGGAATGAAAGTTGTTGAAGGAGAAATGCCGATGAGGGGCATTGAGCATTGAGAAAAAAGAGAAACGGTGGAACTGTGTGGTTTAGGGAAGAGGAAGAGAAGAAACCAGAGAGAGCTCAAAGTTTAATTCAGAAAAAATTATAATAGGAGGCCACAGCTGTCTGAGAAGAAATTTGAAAGAGTTTCCTCTAGGATTTTTGGAGTTAGCATAGACAAGGAGATTAAGCCTCACTATGCAACCAAGAGAATGGATTTTGGGAAATTCAATTTGTTGCAGCCTAGCAAGAAATGAAAAGAAGGTTAAGGTTTTAGTAATGGAAGTTTGAGAAAGGTTCAAACAAGAATTTTTCTAAGGCAATACCACTAAGAAAATAAAGATAAGAAAACTATATATTTAATAGTGCATCTAGTTGATGCATGCTACAATGAAGCTTATGGCCTTCTATTTAAATAAATTTGAAAATGTAAAAGAATAGGTGATTGATATACCTTTAGTACATATGTTTAAAACTTATTGGATTGAAAGTGATGGCTCTATTATGTCAAAAATTCAACAAATTAAATGAGTAGAAAAAATTGGTATTTTGAAATTAGTATACATGGTATGATCCTTTGATGAAGTGTTATACCTATTTTTCATGCACATATTTAATTTTGCTAAAAAGTTAGCATGTCATTAACATCACATGTTTTATCTAAACAAGACATATTTATTATGTCATATTTTGTTTGCTGGTGAATCATAAGTTTTTTTAATGCAAAGAGATTGTTAAGAATATAGTATTACATTTAAATATATCAAATTAGGTACAGATATAGCATATTTGTAAAACTAATAAAAGGAAAAGCATATGCAAATTTGATATAAACAAATTAAAAATAAAATTTTGAATATAATTTAATCAAGAGAAAGGCTAATTATCTAAAGAAAATAAATAAAGATCATGTAAACTAGAATAATGTCATCCTATCTTAGATAGAAATTTCTAGTGATAAACTAAAAAATGAGATAACTGACCTATTTAGACAAATTTACAAGGTGATACTATTGGATAGAGCCTCAATTTAATCATAAAGAGTCCAACTTAGTTGAGACAACTAATTTGTTTAATCCTATATGAAAAATAAAACCCAAAACTTTATTATAATATTTAATTTATAATTTAAAATGGTCAAATTACTAAGGGAAATAAATTATGAATGAGAACTAAGAATTCTTAATGAATTGCATGGTTTGATTATGTGCTACTTTAATACTTTACAATATATACTCTTTACTTATGTCACTAATATGTTATCAACTCTAACATGCAATATAACCCCAAATGTATACTATTTTGTATTTACTGTATATAAATTTTCTTGTTAGGCTTATGACATTTAACTTAGCTAATTAACAATTTTAAGTGATATGAGTGCACTCCACAAGACCTCAAGGGAGAAGTGATTGAAGAGAAGACATAGTATTTCACTTTCTTAATTTTATTATAAAAATCATCTATTAGGAATTAAACAATTAGGTTGTCATCTATACTGCTATGAAGACAACAAGATCGAGTGAGGCACTGAGATTTTGATCACTTTATTTTTTGTTACATAATAATGATATCTAAAATAGTATTACTTTTATTTGTTAATGAGTATTGGTTTCTTTAATGGGAGAAAAATTAGTATCTATATTCCATTCCAATATCTATATGGAAAATTTGTTTGGACCCTCAAAATAAATAAAAAAAATCAAATGTTGTTTATTTTACAAAAACTTATTTGGTTTAAGCTTTTCAAATGAAATGAATTTTATGTTAAAAATATATATTTAGATAGAGTTTTAAAATTAAAGGACATATAACAAAAATATAGATAAATAAATAGGTGTCAACAAGGACACTACAAAGCATCCTTGTTAAATTGCAACGAAAATTTGGTGTCGATGCTAAACTTTGATCTCTACATTTGCCTTTATCCATTGTTACAAACAGGCTCTTTGGATTAGTATTTTCTTTACAAAGAATACAATAATCAAGTTGCGTGCCATTTTTGTCAAGGAAGGTATTGACCACCTCCCACTTACACTTGAAAGAATATAAGTCAGGTGCTCATGATAAGTTGGACAACTTGATGAGACCACAACAATGTTCTGGGTTTTTGTAAATTAGACCTAATGACGCAATAGGATTATTAGTTATACATAAATACAAGGATTTTTTTATTATATTCTAAGAATCGGAAATCGCCGAAAGCTCTGACAAACATCAAGAATTCAAAATTTATATGAATACAATATCTTCAGAAGAACTACAACTAAACTACACGACAGTGTAGGAGAACAATTTGAAGTTATGGATGAAGATCTTTAAAAATTAAAAGAGGCAATACCTCATGATGAAAAAACTGAGATTTATAAGACACCTTTTAAATCTCAATTCTTAAATAAACATACATACATTTTCGAGCATATGCTAGAAAATGTAAAATTAAAAGGAGACGATGATCTCACAATAATTAGGCTCCTTTACAAAAAAAATTAAAAAATTAAAAACAAAGTATCCAAAAATGAAATACCTACACATAAGTATGATACAATTAAAAATAACAACACTATTCTAAAGTGGAATAGATACACCTATAATGATCGTTTGCATGGACGAGCATATCATTAAAAATCCTCTTAAAAGCATTATTGGAGGAGCAAAATCCAATCTTGCGAAAAGACTATTCGACATTAATATACATCCTGATTTTTGTATGTCTTGAAGACCAAAATATCGACAAGACTTGTACATTATCCGTTAGCCTAAAAAGCATACAATTTCTACCAGCATCAAAAATCCTTGGTATACAATGGGAATATTGTATGACTCTGAATGATACATCAACATTTAGATCCATCACTCCCAAAAACTTTGTCAAGTTATTTAACGTCAATATTGGTAAAACAATACAACCAAAAGTCGTTGATATACGACATCTACGTCATGACAATGACATTCAACTATTTGTCAAAACCTTATAACCTAAGGTTCAAATACCTGTAGAATATTTTATTACCTCTAGCAATAAAATTTCTACTATAACAAAAAATCCGATCGATCGTACTTCATCCTCCATAAGTCTTCCCAGAAATTATGAAGAAGGAGAATCATTAGAACCAAATATGGCAAGCCGCCCAAGCTTCCATATAGACAATCTCGTCTAAAGTCGCACCTTACGACTTCTCGACAACAACAATACTCGACTACTTAAAAAGCCCATTATACCCCCATAATGGACTTAAAAAAGCAAGTCCAGCTCCATATTTATCTGCCTTTAACAATCCATCTTCCTGACTATGAAAATATAACAAGACATGCTTAGTTGGATACAAGTGTCGAAGCAAGCCTGCTTCAGCAAGTATTTATCCCAAAACAATTTTGGCTTCCATTAGAAACCAAAACCACTATAATCGATTTTATGGGAGAACAAGTACCTGTAACCCATAAAGTCGCAAATCTTTCGATATCACTACCAGATATCCATAACACCATTACCACATACCATTTCAACTTTGCCTTACTCCCAATCGATTTTAATACTGATTGTCTAGTAGGCCTAGATAAACTTTCCCTTTAATACCCACTTTTTTACATTAAATGGACACTCTATTCCACGTGTCCCATTACCAGCTCGAATCGCCCCTCATTTTATTCTTATAGCCCAGCGTGGTGATGATAATAACCAATCTCCAACACAACTCATTGACCATATTCAGAACATCATCCCACCACCTGTTCAAATACTCTATACCTACAATATTCTAAAAACAACTCCGTTTGAAGAAACTATTCATAAACTTCTCGAACCTTTATACTTAAATGACCAATTAAAATGGTTCGACAAATCACCAAGATACTATTCTATAGAACTCTCAAAACAATATAAAAATACGAACATACATGTCAATAGCATTATGGTATCCCCTATTGACAAACAAGAGTTTAACAGTAAAATACAATAACGGCTAAATCTTAAACTTATACAAAAAAGCCACAGCTCTCATTCTTTGACAGCTTTTATTGTATGCAATTATGCGGAGATAAAACGCGGCAAAGCAAGAATGGTAATAAATTATCGCAAGTTAAACTCTTGCACCAAATTCGACGGTTACTTTATACCTACCGCCAAACACCTAATAAAACAGATATAAAGTGCAAAATACTATAACAAATTTGACGCCAAATCCGGGTTTTAGCAGATTAAACTTGCTAATCAAAACTCTATAAAATTAACAGCATTTAGCTGTCCACAAAAGAATTTCGAACGATTATTCATGCCTTTCGGATAAAAAAATGCTCCACAAATATTCCAGAAATGGATACACTTACCCTATGTCATTGTATATATCGACGATAACTTAGTATTCTCCCAAACTGAGGAAGAACATAAAGAACATCTTTTAAACCATGACATTATTTTAAATCCAAAGAAAATTGAACTGTTTAAAACAGAAATCAATTTTTTAGAAAAACAGATAAAAAATGAACAAATATAATTGCAATAACATATAACACAAAAGTAAAAAACTTTTCGGAGACTTTTACTAATTTAAAACAATTTTAGAGTTTTCTAGGATTTTTAAATTACGGAAGAAAGTTCATACCAAAACTTTCCTCCAAAATAAAATTATTGCAACACAAATAAGCCAAAGAACGGGCTAAATACAAAATGACAACGGGAGACTAACCTCGTTGGAATACAGAAAAAAATATCAATCTCCTTATCTTTCGAAGAACAAAAGGAGATTAAACAAATCAAAGAATTTGTTACTACAAAACAAATTCTCTATTTTTCTAAAGAGGAAGATAAAATCACTTTACAAAATAACGCATCAGATCTTTCTTGTTCTGGCGTTTTATAGCAAACAATGCTGAAATAGTTGCATATACTTCGAAAAAATTTACAAAAACCCATAATAAATATGCAACTTATGACAAAGAATTATGGCTCTTAAATTGGCCATTAAAAATCTAAAAATCTATTTGCTCCATACAACATTTACTATAGAAACTGATAACAAATTTATTGCCTTGTTTTTACCCAAAAAAATATTAAATAATCTTGAAAAAAATCTAAGACGCATGTCTTGCTTTATATCTTGAAATATTTACTTATGACGTTAAGTATATTCCTGATTTTACTAACACTATTGTTGATTTTCTTACCAGGCCATGAACGAAGAAGATTTGCAATTGCCAAAACTTTTTGTTAAAAAAATGAAACAGACTAGAGAATTTACGAAAGTTCTCCCCAAGAAGGCCAAAGCCCAACAGGCCGAGTACTCATCCACAACCCAATAGGCCAAACAATCATCCCAAGCCCAACAGGCTGAAAATATCTCCAAAGCCCAATAGACCAAACCCGAACCTGCTCAACAGGCGCTAAAAAAAATTACCAAAAAAAACCCAATAAGCAAAAAGCCTTATAGGGAAAGAAGTTCCATTAGGAAAAATTGAGAAAGAAAAAAACTTTTACTGCCACTATGACAAAATGCTGGTATAATAAAGATCTGAAAAATACTGATCCTGAATTCTTTAAAAAGATTAATGATTGTTTTAGATGAATTAAAAAAAATGACTGGAGATCCACCAATTATTGACTAACCCAATTGGAGAAAAGTTATTTAAATATGAAACGAGCTGCATTTCAGCAAACTCCAAAAGACGATAATTACAGACGAGCTCACGAGTTACTACTGTCGAGATCATCAATAACACAATCTACAGCTCTTCAAATATTGGAGCAGCAATCTAACAATACAGAACAAATTTTTAATATTTTTCCCAAAATCCAGACTATAGATTTAATCTACTTCAGAATTAAGGATTTTTTATCCTTCAACAATTCAATATTCAAACAGAACAAACAATAAAGAGACTGAAGTCACTGTCCAAAAAATGCTTCCACTCTATCAACAAAACATCCTTGATGAAAACTAACTACTATTTTTCAAACAGCTTGAAGAAACCAATATCAAACAGCTGTTTAATAGCGAAAAGGTTTTCTATTTAAGAAACGGAAGACCTAGACAGATCGTCTGTTTTCATGAAATCCCTACCTACCAACAACATATACAAAAAGAAATTATACACAAGGTGTACGTCAACACTGTACAGCCAGATCATTATACAGGGATATACCAGATATATGTTGTACTAGCCTTGCTACATTTTCAAACAAGTTTTCTACAGTTTTCATGTTTAAAATATGGTCTATATGGGAAGAGAGAGTATATAAATCTCTATCTAGTCATACAACTTTGGACATTACAGAGCATTTCTAAAACCCCAAAGCTTGAAGAATTTAGAACTTGGATCTTTAATGAAGAGAAGAACATTGACAAACAACACAAGAATTCTTCAAAAAACAAGACTTCAATACCAAATACCTAGCCAAACAGGTTCATAGGAAAAAAGAATCTTCTTCAAAGACACATTGGCCCCTGAAGCAAAAGAGATCACCCAAAAGGAAAGAAAAATAAAAATGTTTTAAAAAATATTAAATTAGGACCAATTGGTTAACAGGCCAAAAAAGAATTCTTAAGTCTTTCAACTATTGAAAACAATTCGAACGACAAACTAGATGCTGATACTATGGAAGCATCAGCACTCACAGATCAAAAACATGATGGAACGATCCAAAATACAGAACACAACACTTTCAACAATCTCAAGGATTCAAGAATGGGCTATAACTGTCGCTCAAAATTCTCATTAACTTTTTTCAACAACAAGAAGAAAATGGTATTTTTTTTCCTTTCTTTTTATTGTATTTTTTGACAAATTTCTTTTTAAAGAAACGTCGTTCTTTTCTAAACTCAGGTTTCCACCGTCATTTAATTATTTTGTAATGTTGTTTCTTTCTTTTTGAAAAAGAATAAGATGGTCTCCATTCATATGTAGGAGGACATCCATAGATGTAATTTAAAACTTCGGAGAATTTTGAGCAACAGTTGTAGCTCATTCTCAAATCTTTGAGATTTTTGCTCATTTCTTTTTGAGCAGAGGTATTTTCGCAGATTCGTTCCATTGATTCTACACATGCTCATCTAAGCATACCCGTATTATGTTTATGGGATATTCCTGTCCTTGTGAACAAGAGATCTTTGTATTTGTTTGATATAATATTGTTCTAAGAAAAAGGAATTTTTGAAAAAAAATCCTTGGATCCAAACTCTTGTTGTTGAGTTTCGATCAGATGATATATGAATCCTATGTATGTAGATACAAATTCATCTATCATACAAATTTCACATAACTTCATTTTATGAAGTTTTTTTTCATAATTTTTATTTTCATTCCAGTCTAGATCGGTAAAGTCTGCAACCAGAATTTTGACAAGGTGCTCTATAGCTCCTTGTTTAACTTCATTTTGTAGAATTTCCTTAATTTTTACAGGATTATTTCTTTCGAAATTAGTTAACCATGATAATGCACTTTTCTCCCAGTAAGAAGCGACAAATTGGATGTATTAGCCAATATTCATTGCTGGTGAAAGCATAAATATGGTTCCCTTTATTTTTTGTCCAATCGACACAGTATTCCTTTATAATTTTATAAGGAATTTTGTGAATATTTAATGTTAGAACCCCTAAAGTGTCTTTTTCACTTTCTAGGTGTCTATTTTTATTTTTATAGTAACTACGCCAATCAGAGCGTTTACCATAGTTAATCATCATAGAATACGATGGTGGTGTGTGTATTTGAGTATAGGCTGTTGGCCCAATATTGTCTCCATGAGATTCTCTCATTTCGACTTCCACAGTTAGAGGAGGTGGGACATAGCCCGGTGGAGCAGATAGATACATAGTACTTCTACTAGTTTCTCCTCTCTCATGTGTTCGTATATGGTATTCATTTTCTGAATTATCATTTTCTCCTTGTTGAAAAAAGTCTATGACTTCATGATGTTTTTCATAAAAGTCAAAGATTTTTTCGCTAGTGATTTCACCAATGAGTTCCTTTTGTTGTATTTCGCAGAATTGTTGGTAAAAGGTTTTATCTAGTTTGTTTATATGCATAATTTCTTTGGAAGATTTCAATTTAACTATTTATTGTTTGGTTAATTTAGTTCCGATATATAGAAACTTGGTTTGTTGTTGTTCGAGGTTTTGAATTTTATTCTTGATCTCTTTTAATTAATCAACGATAAAATTTATGATTCCTACTATGACAGGGTTAACCTCCTTTTCTACTATGGCAGAGTTTACCTCATTAGGTAAATGGATTATATGTTCATAATCCATTTTGTTGTTTGAGATTTGACACTTATACATGCCATCAAGAACAAGAATGTTCATGTATATAGTAGGGGTTTGTGTGTTTTTTTATCAAAGAACAAATTTGTAAAAAAGGTTATGATTTTTTTAGTTTAATTTTTTCTAATTCTTTGTTGTATTTTCTTTTTTGACCCAATATTTTACATCTACTCTTCTAAAAACCTTTAAGGTTTTCCTTGGTTTTTTGAAAGAAGTTAGGTATTCTAATATAAACCACCATCCCTAGTAAACTGTTACATAAAATATGAGCATAACCTTGGTTCGTTTCCTTCTTCAAGGCGTAGAGAAAATACTGTATTGAATAGAAATGATTTAATTGAACAATCTAACCCATGTTACAAAAGAGTTCTCTAATAAAAAAACACAAACAAGGAATTAACTAAACATAAGTTTATTCATTAAAAGCTTATAAAAGCATACACTTAGAAAGTATGAGACTTGGCTCTGATACCAAGTTTATGCACATGCAAACTTCAAGCAAACTTCACACTAATATTGTAGCAGTTTTTGTACAAGTCACACAAGAAAACACTAAAAAACTTGAAGAGAACAAGAGTGGAAAGAGAGATGGATCAGGAGAGAACTAGGCTCCCCAATTTTTTCTTCTGCCTTCTCTTCTGGGGTGCTAGCTTATTTATAGTCACTAGATTGCTTCTTTAGGAAGTAAAGTTAGCTAAGCGCGTTATTATTTGATGTTGAGTGCGCCTTTACTATAGGCTGAGTGCGCCTTTATTTTTGGCTGAGTGCGTCTTTACTTTAGCTGAGTGCATCTTTTCTTTTAGCTGAGTGTGCCTTTTTCTTTCTGAGATGCCTTTTGAGCTATAAATAAGGATGATGTGCTGTTAGTTATAGTGCCTCTTGAACTATAAAGTTCTTCTTTTTGTGCTGGAAGACTGGTTGTTTGTTGTAAGTGTTTTGTGTTCTGGGTTTTGGATGGTCCCACCATGCTTTTAATCTGTGAGTGCTAATGTTTTCATAGTATCAACATCTAGTTCGTTGTCCAAATTATTTTCAAAAGTAAAAAGACTTCAGAATTTTTTTTGGCCTGTTGACCAATTCGTCCTAACTTGATATTTTTTTTAGAAAAATTTTCATTTTTCTTTCCTTTAGGTGATCTCTTCTGCTTCAATAACCAAAATGTCTATAAAGAAGATTGTTTTCCTTCATTGAACCTGTTTGGCTAGGTATTTGGTATTGAAGTCTAGTTTTTGGAAGAATTTTTGTGCTGCTCACCAGTATTCTTCCACTTCATTAAAGATCCCGATTCTAAATTCTTCAAGCTTCGAGGTTCCAAAAATTCTCTGTAATATCCAAAGTTGTATGGTTGTATAGAGATTGATATACTCTCCATCTTCCTATATAGACCACATTTTAAACATGAAAATTGGAAAAAACTTGTTTGAATATGCAGCGAGACTAGTACCGCATATATCTGGTATATATCCTGTATAATCATCTGGCTGCAGAGTGCTGACGTACACCTCGTGAGTAATTCCTTTTCATATATGTTGTTGGTAGGTAGGGATTTCATGGAAATAGACAATCAGTTTAGGTCTCCCGTTTCCTGAATAGAAAACCTCTTTGCTATTAAAATGCTTTTTGATATTGGTTTCTTCAAGCTGTTTGAAAAACAGAAGTAGTTTGTCTTCGTCAAGAATGTTTTGTTGATAAAGTTGAAGCATTTTTTGGACAATGGTTTCAACCTCTAGCTTTCTTGTCTATTGTGCCTGAATTTTGAATTATTGAAGAATAAAAAATCTTTAATTTTGAAATAGATTAAATCTGCAGTTTAGATTTTAGAAAAAATATCAAAAAGTTGTTCTATTATGTTAAGTTATTGCTCTAATGTTTGAAGAGATGTAGATTGTCCTATTGATGATCTCGATAGTAGTAACTCGAGAACTCGTCTGTAATTATCGTCTTTTATAGTTTGCTGAAATGCAGCTTGTTTCATATTTAAATAACTTTTCTCCAGTTGGGTTAGCCAATAATTGGTAGATCTCCAGTCATTTTCTTGAATTGATCAAAAACAACTGTTGATCTTTTCAAAGAATTATGGATCAATATTTTTCAGATCTTTATTATACCAATCTTTTGTCACAGTGGCAGCGAAAGTTTTTTCTTTCTCAATTTGTCCCAATGGGACTTTTTTTTCGATAAGGCTTTTTGCTTGTTGGGTTTTTTCTGGTAATTTTCCTTTCAGTGCCTGTTGGGTAGTTTCGGGCTTGGCCTGTTAGGCTTTGGAGATATTTTCGGCCTGTTAGGCTTTGGACGATGATTCGACCTGTTGAGCCGTGGACGAGGACTCGGCCTGTTGGGCCTTGGCCTTCTTGGGAACTTTCGTAAATTCTCCAATCCGTTTCATTTTTTCAACAAAAAGTTTTAACAATTGCAAATCTTCTTCGTTCATATATTTAACGTCATAAGTAAATATTTAAAGATATAAAGCAAGACGTATGCGCCTTAGATTTTTTTCAAGATTATTTAATGTCTTTTTTTGTAAAAGCTAGCAACATATTTGTCGTCAATTTCTATAGTAAATGCTCTATAGAACAAATAGATTTTAACTTTTAATGGCTAATTTAACAGTCAGTAATTTTTTGTCATAAGTTGCATATTTACTATAGGTTTTTGTAAATTTTATCAAAATACATGCAACTATTTCAGTATTATTTGCTATAAGAACGCCAGACTAAAAAAATCTGATACGTCAATTTGTAAAGTGATTTTATCTTCTTTTTTCGAAAAATAGAGAATTTATTTTGTAGTAGAAAATTCTTTGATTTATTTAATCTCCTTTTGTTCTTCGGAAGATAAGAAGATTTATATTTTTTCTGTATACCAACATCAAGGTTGGTCTCCCGTTGTCATTTTGAATTTAGCCTATTCTTCAACTAATTTGTTTTACAATAATTTTATTTTGGAGAGAAGTTTTGGTATGAACTTTTGTTCATAATTTAAAAATCCTAGAAAACTCTGTAATTATTTTAAATTAGTAAGTTTTCGAAAAGTTTTTTACTTTTGTGTATATATGTTCTTGCTTTTGTATTTATCCATTTTTTATCTGTTTTCCTAAAAAATCTATTTCTCTTTTAAACAGTTCAACTTTCTTTAGACTTAAAATAATGTCATGCTTTAAAAGATGCTCCTTATGTTCTTCCTCAGTTTGGGAGAATACTAAAATATCGTCGATATATACAACAACATAGGGTAAGTGTCCAAAAATAGAATTTATCCATTTCTGGAATATTTGTGGAGTATTTTTTAATTCGAAAGACATTACTAACCATTCAAATGCCCTTGTGGACAGCTAAATATTGTTAATTTTATGAAGTTTTGATTAGCACGTTTAATCTGCTAAATCCCGGATTTGGCGTCAAATTTGCTATAGTATTTTGCACCTTGTATTTGTTCTATTAGGTGCTCGGCAGTAAGTATAAAGTAACCATCGAATTTGGTGCAAGAGTTTAACTTGCAATAATTTATTACCATTCTTGCTTTACTGCGTTTTATCTCCGCATAATTGCGTACAATAAAAGCTAGCGAAGAATGAGAGCTATGGCTCATTTGTATAAGTTTAAGATTTAACAGTTCTTGTTTTTTACTATTAAACTCTTGTTTGTAAATAGGGGACACCATAATACTATTGACATGTATGTTCGTATTTTTATATTGTTTTGAGAGTTCTATAGAATAGTATCTTGGGGATTTGTCAAACCATTTTAATTGGTCATTTGAGTATAAAGGTTCGAGAAGTTTATGAATAGTTTCTTCAAACGGAATTGTTTTAAGAATATTGTAAGTATAGAGTATTTGAACAGGTGGTGGGATGATGTTCTAAACATGGTCAGTGAGTCGTGTTGAAGATGGGTTATTATTATCACCACGCTGGGCTGCAAGAATAAAATGAGGGGTGATTCGAGCTGGAAATGGGACATGTGGAATAGAGTATCCATTTAAGGTAAAAAAGTGGGTATTGAAGGGAGCCAGATGACGAAGGTTATCTAGGCCTAGTAGACAATCGGTATTAAAATCGATTAGGAGTAAGACAAAGTTGAAGTGGTATGTGGTAATGGTGTTATGGATATCAGGTAATACCATTGAAAGATTTGCAACTTTATGGGTTACAGGTACTTGTCGTCCCATAAAATCGGTTAGAGTGGTTTTGGTTTCTAATGGAAGCCAAAATTGTTTTGGGATAAATACTTGGTGAAGCAAGCTTGCTTCGACACCTGTATCCAACAAAACATGTACTGTTATATCTTCATAGTCAGGAAGATGGATTGTTAGAAGCAGATAAATATGGAGCTGTGCTCACTTTTTTAAGTACATTATGGGGGTGTAATGGGCTTTTTAAGTAATTGAGTATTGTTGTTGTCGAGAAGTCGTTAAGGTGCGACCTTCGATAGGATTGTTGATATGGAAGCTTCGGTGGCTTGTCATACTTGGTTCTGATGATTCAAGAAAAGTTACATTTTCTACTTATACCTAGAACTAGCACTTAATCCTTTCTGTCATTAAGTTGGCCAAATGCTTTCTTTTTGTAATATTTCTATTGCTCCTCTAAAAAGTAACTAGATAAAGCATCAAACATATCCACTAAGCATGTCCTAAGAAGATCCATAACTTGTACAATTTTGTGGAAGAAAGAAATATTACTCTTACAAGATTTTCTTTTTTTTTAAAGATGATTTTCTTTTTCATCTATATCGATAGCAAAACCATTTACTCAATCGAGGTTATCGATGGTGAGAAACTAAGCTCAAGAAGATGGCTTCTAGCAATACAACAAATTTCAATAAGGTTGGCAAGTTGTCATGAGACATAAGGCAATCATCTATAATTGAAACTCGATAATACATTCTTGGATGAGTTGTCTTCATGTTGTCAAAATTTATATCACTTCCATTATCTATTTTTAAAATGTCTCAATATCTTGAGCAAATTCCATCAAGAAAGTTTTTTAAAGAAGTGTTCCATCAACAAAGTGCATGGTAAGTAAGCTAAAGGGTAAGGCAACTTAATGTCAGTGCCTCTATCCGATGTAGGTTTTACAATACCACCAATGAGCCCTTCCAAGCATTAAGATTCTTTAAATCTATCCCATTGTAGTTAGGAAATTTCCTTTACCTTATACTTTAACGGTATTTTTCTTCCTTGATGGTGAAAAAAGTGAGGCTTACCATATTGCCTTTATCCTTGTTATCCTCCTCCTTTGACACAAAAGTGTCCCCTGGCTCAAATCAAAAAGGAAGATTGCCATGAGTATATTCTTTGAGATTAAGACTTTTCATTGTTGATTGGTTCTTCATCAACTTCAAGGCATGTGGTTTGTTTATTGATTAACCTCTTAATCAGCTAGTTCCAAAGGACGTTTGTTGTGTGACAACATGACTAAGTGCAATAATTTCTTTGCATAATGAATGCCGATAGTTTTCAAGGCTCGAATGTGGCTCCTAGAACATTTGCTAACCATGCTTTGTTAGTACCACAAGGATCTTTATGCTTTGAAACTAACTTGAGTAGAATCTGACCTCTGTAACTAACTACATGATACTGTGGCTTTACCTACATCAAACATAAAATTTTCTCCTGACATGTAGCAGATGATTCTAATGATGAGCATCTTTCAGATCCTGATGCTCTGAAACCAACTTGAGTTGAATCTGATTTAGGTACATTACTCAGCATGACGCTGCACCTCCTACATCAAACATATAATTGTCTCTAAACAAATAGTAGTCAATTTATGATGATGACAATCTTGCAGACATCATCATTATGAAAGAATGCTAACTTCATACCCCAAGTAACTGCAATACCTAGCAAAGTGAATCGCCTAAATTGGATTCATATCACTAACACTACATAAAGATCACCATGAAAGAAAATCACACATCACTGCCACCCTTCATTGTTTTAACGCTCAATAAGAAGGAAAAGGAAGTGTATATGTAGACACAATATTTCTTTCACATCAAAGACTTACAACAAAAGAAGAGCAAGAAGCATGTTTGACAAAAAAAAAACAAAACAAATCAAAAAAGCTAAAAGACAATCAAATAAAAATCTAAATCAAATAATATCAAATTATAATAATTTTAAAATAAATAATAAATAAACAAATCTGAACAAATCAAAGCTAAAAGACAATCAAATAAAAATCTAAATAAAATAAAATCAAATTCTAATAACTTCAAAATAAAGAAATAAATAAACAAATCTGAACAATACTAAAACATATGCAAACTTCATATTTTTAAAATTTGAATTTAAATGAGCTTACATATCAAATTTAATTTCAAATTCATCCAAAATTTAGCTTTGAATAATAGTTTTTTACTTCACAATATCTTGTGTCGCTATGACCATAAAAGCAAACATGTTATCCATCACAACTCCAAGGGCTTACAACACAATCAGGTCAACAGATTGCCTACTTAAATTATCAATGATCAATAAGCTGATCACCATCAAAAGCTTCCAGCCATTCCTATAGAACTGTACTCCACCATAAGTTACTTCAAAGACAAATATCAAATAAGGCATGCCTTTCTTCACATATGAAGCCAACCAAAACCTAGACAATTGCATTAAAATACGTCTTAGCAAATAAATGAAAGATGAAGGGTTCAGATCTATATTATAACACAAACACATAAATAACTGGAATGCTAAATGTGGTACTTAACAAATACATGAAAATTAAATAAGATGGCTATATTATGACACACACAAACACAAACAACTTCGATGCTAAATTGCAGTACAACAATGAAACTTCACATTCATAGAAGCAGAACTCATGCAACAAACTCAAGCTAATTTCTGCAGACAACCTATAAATTAACTGTTAAGGTCATTTAATAAGAATCATTTCATAAATAACAAGACAAATGAGCTAAAATGCGAAAGGACAAGCTGGATAGTCCTACAAAGCTCCACTTTTAAACAACAAAGGAGTCTTCCCATTCAATAGAATAAGCAAAAATTTAACTTTAAGACAGCAAAGAACCTTGTTCCACTCCCAAGTTCGAGGATCAATAGACCACATATCTGAATAAACAATTCCTTTCTCTGAGCCATTTTTATCAGTTGAAACTTCCTTAGCATAGCCTCCATATAGAAATACCTGTGTACAATCGTAAAATTAAATGTTCCATAACAAATCAAACCAAAATAAAGGGATTCAGAATTTCCAATATATTGCATTATGCCAGTATTAAAATTTCACTAGATCTAGCAAAAAGTAAAAGTATTAACGCAGCAGTGATCGCAAGGAAAAGAACATAAACAAGTAACACTAAAATAAGAAAAGAAACAGCCTCATGTTTTACAAGCAAGCAGCTGGGAAAATTCATCAAATATTTGACATAGACCAAGAGAAGTTTATTTTACAAGGGCATATAAAGATACAGAACATACATGTATATATCACGCGCATCTATGATGCAGGGACACTATTCTAGAATTGTTGAAATTTTAGTGTATCCCCCTACAAACTTGCTCAATTCCAGTAGCAGATGCAAATCCCCCTAAATGTAGCCAATATGCATTGCATACCCTAGGTTGCATATCAATAAAACTAATGATGTCTTCAGGAAAACTTTTGGTTCTTAATTGAGACAAATCATACAACTAACACAAAATATCAAAATAAGTATAATAATAATAATAATATTTCTAAGCAAATAGCATCATGCATGATGATATGGTTTTGTATTTTGTTCATTTAACATAGCAAAGTTTATTAATCAATGGCATGAAACATCAAGTTGATTTGGTAACAAATAAGTTTAATTATCATTTATAGGTTAGGTAGGAGATTAATCAAATGTTGAACACGTTACACATAACGTACTCTGACTACTACATCAATTAAGACTTTCCTTTTTTTTAAACTAAAAAATTAATTTTATTTTGCATCTAACAAACTACAAGAGAATCAATAGATAATACAAAAATAAGTTAAAATTGCAATAATTGGAATAGGCAATTTATCAAATCCCTAATAAAGATAATAAAGATTAGCATTTAGTCTTATAGGTTTTTCTTTTACCCTTTGCACTCATATTGACAAATTGAGAGATCTTTGATCACTCTAACTAGAGTAAAGTAATCATTAAAAGAAATATGACAAGGTAAAAACATTATCAAAGATGATTACATCATAAATGATCCACAAAGAGAATCTTTTGCAAGTAATCTGAGAGAAAGTTCTTTATAGAAGTTTTTGAGTTCTTCGGACTCTTTATTACAATCAATAGCCATACATTTCTTGTGAATATGATGAAACCTTGTAACAAAGCTCAAATGAAATGCTTCCACTTTACGATCACTTAATAGTATTGTTCTTACTAGGTATTTAATGTGGGTAAGAAGACAGACGAGATTCTTCCTGATAAAGATATTGTCACAATAAGGAAAATCAACTCTCCAAAAATAATCCAATGTAGAAGAAATAAGATATGAACTAGTGGGCATGATAATAACAGAATCAATAAAGGCATTAAAGATAGTGTTTTGATCAACAGAGATACCTATAGTAGAGACAAGAACTGGAGCAATAGTACCCTTATCAAAAGTTACTAGAGTAGTAATATCTGATGAATCTAACCATAAATCTGCTTGTTTAGCATGTGATTACATGGGTTAAGGCTTTTGTTTTTAGATTTTCTGATTTTCTATCTTATAATTCACATTGGGTTGTTCATTCCTATGGATTTGCTCGGGCTTTAGACGATGAGTTGATTATTATGTATGGTTAGGCTTTCTTTGTCAACTTTTATGTGATGTATCAACATCTTTAGAAAAGTATGTGCATAAGCATGCATATTGTATTATTTTCTCCATGTTCAATAATATATATGATTCTTAGATTTCAAAGATTCATTGCAACAAACATCTTTATCATGTCAATATTGCTGCATAACATCTATGAGTATAGGCAAGCACAAGTATACATCTTAATCCCAAATTCTATTTTAAAACTTAAATTTGTAATCTGAAAAATTGAAGCTAATGACACAAATATGCATATGTACCACTTAGCCAAGCCACCATCCATGCCAACCAGATGATGAATTATGACAACATGTTTTAAATGTTTCACTCAACAAAGGATGATATGCTTATTTTAGAGTTAAAGGCATTCAACAACTAAGAAAATATTGCTTTAATATCAATTGGTTACTATTCTATAATTTATTCTAATTTTACCTCATTAATTTCCTAGAAGTTGAAGTAACAAGAGTCAACCTAACATAACCTGTTTCAGGTCCTTAAATAGAATGCCTAGGTTCCCATCACATGATGTGATGTTATCAAAGAAGACATCCTTCAGCCCTCCAAGCCTCCTTTTCATCATTTATTACTAACCAATCACTAGGTATGATTGTAATGGCTATAATATATAATTTGCA
The DNA here is from genome assembly GCA_023846275.1 of Vanilla planifolia. Taxonomy (NCBI): domain Eukaryota; kingdom Viridiplantae; phylum Streptophyta; class Magnoliopsida; order Asparagales; family Orchidaceae; genus Vanilla; species Vanilla planifolia. Next base: position 71,968,433 of record CM043865.1, on the reverse strand, counting down.
TTCACCCCTCTCTTTCTGCATCTATGCTCTTTTTGTTAATCATCCTATTATTCATCTACATTTTGAAATCCTGGAAAAATAAGAAAGAGATTATATTGAAAGATGATTGTTTGAAACTTCTAGATAGAGCTGAAACATATTTAAACTATGTGCAATGCAATATGCGCTTACAAGGGTGGTAATAAGGAGTTGACCTTTCAACTCTGAAATAACTTGCATCAGCATCTCTCTATGAAATCATTTGCATAAGAGGTCATAGAAGAAAAAGTGATTGAGATATAAGGTACCAGCATAAATAAAAATGAACATCACAATCGTGATCATGCATATCCAAACACCATGCCACCAACAAACACACAAACTGAACTTGCACTAAAATGATTTATGATATTTATATTAAATAATTGAAGAAAGAATCTCATGTACTAACACTGCTACATATGCAGACACGTACAAAGATGCATAAGAATATGAAAGTGTGAGCAGACAAATGCAACATAAACATGAAATTGTCACACAACACAAGCAAGAACCACATCCACACACACAAACAAACACATTGATGAATGAAAAAGAGGAAGAGACGAGATATAAGCATATGTAGACACTCACATGCAAACTACACAAGCATACTTACCACAACATCCACACAAACAAACATGCATGCATATTAGAGATTCAAATCTAGTCAATTTTGTGATTTTTAGTAGACCTAAGAACTAACCAGAAAATGAATTTGTAACTTATTAGATTGGAACCAAATACCTGGAAAAGGTACAAACCATTCCTTGTTTCAAATATTTTAATGTTGGCACACTTATCTTTTAGTTTGTAAAATTGCCCATGATTTTTTAAGTTTTCACCATCCTTTTTTAAACTTTTAGAAATCAATAATCAAATTATCTATATACCTTATTCCAAAAAAAATCATTCTGAAGTACCCAAACATTGAGACCAAGACTACCCAAATTTGATAGACCTAAAAATTAGTTAATAAAAAACCAACCCAAAAATCATTGGATCCTCTTCTTGGTTCAAAATTTGGGTCAAATCTGGTATAGTAAATGATTCTAACCAACCCAATTTTCATCTTATTGCATGCTTAAATGATGTTTCATATAACACCCTAGGCAAAACACCTCATAAATCATATATAATACATAAATGCAAACATACCTTTAGAAATGTTAATGTTCTAAACTAGATCAAATGTCAACCCAAAACATTTATCGTATTCAAATCCTTTTAGATCTTAGAAAAAAAAGCTCTTAGACATGCTTAAATTTCTAAAACATCAAGCACAAATATGTCATGCATGAATACCTTAAAAAATGTTAAATGTAAATACAAATTGAACATGAGATATGGAAGGAACCTAGCATTCTATTATGCTTCACCCCAATAACACCAAACCACATCTCTTTGTTTTCTTCCCCTTCAACAATTCTCTTGGTGTAGCCACCACTAGTATACCCTTTGATGTCATCTCAATGCCCTCCCTTCACACCTTCAAATCTTACCTATCTTGTCTTTTCCTATTGCTCCCACAACAAATGCACCATAATACCCATCCCTCTCTTCTCGTTGTCACTAACATTGTTCGTCAAGACCTCAATTACCTCGTCCATGCACCTTCTTTCATCAGTACACCAACACTAGGCTCCTTCATGACGTCGACTAGGGCTATTGCATGACAACCCTTTTGGTTTTGGTCATGACAAGATGCCTCCATAGCCACTGCTTTCTAGAATCGATTGTTTCCATCACTATACTCTTGCCAAATACTCTTTCTCTGGTTCTATCTTAGATAATTACCGTTACTACCCTAACCGTCTTTCCCTCAACTATCACAAATCCTACTAACCTGCAAAGTGCTCTCCCCATCAATCACATTCTCTTTGTTAAGGTTCTATTGTGCCTCCCACAATCCCCACATATTGGCTTCAATCCTTATCAATAACGTTTCAATGAGTCTTCTTGATATGGCTTCCGTGGCTAGCTTTCATCTAAGCCTCTTAACATGGATTCTTCTACTTGTTCAACTACCCCCACCATTATCTCCATACCTTGATTCTCAATTCCAAATTATCTCCATACCTTGATTATCTAACATGTATGGTTCCAACCAACCCAATTTACACTCTAGTGCATACATAAAGGATGTTTTAGATGATCACCTTATACAAAATACCTCAAATTTAACTTTAACAATGTAAATGCCCTAAACTAGATCAAATATCAATACGAAACATTTGTTGTATTCAAAAACTCTTAGATCTTCAAAAATAAAATAAAATTTTTAGACATGCTCAACTTTCTAAAACGATATGAAATACATAACTACCTTAAAAAATGCTAATTCTAAATACAAATTAAGTATAAGATATGGAAGGAACCTAGTCAAATAGACTTCAACACCCCCCAGGTATCTCCTATTCATCTCGCTCCCAACTCAACAATTACCTCCTATGTGTAGCCACAACTGATGTTCCCCTAACATCATTGTCAATGTCCTCCTTTAACACTTTCGAGCTTTCCTATCTACTATTTTTTGTAACTTCGATAATAAACATTTGTCATGCCCATCCCTCTTTTCTTGCCAACTTGCATCACTTCCAGTCAAGAGCCTGCCTACCTTGTCCATCCATATCCTCTCAATGGTATGCCCGCCTCGACCTCCTTGTCACCAATGCTTCCTGTCATGAGATGCTACTACCACCTTTGCATTTTACATCGTATTGCTGTCATGGCCATTCTCTAGCCGAATTCCCTTTCTATAATTCTAGAACAAATCAGTACTCTTATTCTCCTAATCATCTTTCCCTCAACCAATTATGTCAATCCTACTTGCACTCAAAATCCTTACCCCACTGGTCACAATCTCTTCATCAAGGTTCTATCATGCCTCTCTCCAAACCGCTGCCTACTAGCCTCTATCGCTAGTAGCAACATTTCAACCCCAGCGAATCTTTCTGGCTCGGCTTGTCCCATTTCCTCTCCCTTGAGCCTCACATGGTTTCTTTTTCCTGTTCAACTACACCAGCATCAATTATATCACCCTAACCTTAACTTTGGATTCAATGGGTTATGTTGATTCGATTTTCTCAAATGCTACTGGTTTAGCTGCAGCAAATTGATCTGTTTCAGTCCGGTTGATTAGAAGGTGCTCTTCTTGCAGCACTCTGATTCCTCCTAGCAATTAGATTTCTTGCTTTGTTAGGATTTACTAACAAAGACACCTTAACTAGTGAAGTTGAATGGAGTTGTTCCTTGGTTGGCTATTGCATTAAAAGAAGACCGTCCTTTGAGCACTTGGCTGTTTCAATCCGATTGATTAGAAGGTGCTCTTCTTGCAGCACTCTGAATCCTCCTAGCAATTAGATTTCTTGCTTTGTTAGGATTTACTAACAATGACACCTTAACTAGTGAAGTTGAATGGAGTTGTTCCATGGTTGACTATTGCATTAAAAGAAGACCGTCCTTTGAGCACTTGGTTATTGTCGCTCATAAGCTATATCTTTTTGACAATTTGCAAGTTTTTCGTCTACACAATAACTAATTTTTATTTAATTTCATTCATGAGGAAAAGCTTCTCTCCATTTTGCAAACAAGGGTATGGACTATTGAAGATCATACGCTTATCCTCGGTAGCAAGAACAGAAATATGCTCCACCAAGACTACTGTGATAAGTTCTCCCTTTGGATCAAATTCCAAAGTTTACTGTTTCAGTATGGGAGTATGAAATGCTTGTCCAAGCTTGTCAGCTTCATTGGCACTTCAATTATGATGCGCCACCTCATGGCGAACAATATGTGTCTTTCCCTTTGCGAGGTTTTGTATGAATATCGATGCTTGCTCCCCTTTTACTTCTATGACCCTTGTTAAATTTAATGACTTTACCATTCAGATCCTAGTGGAATGTAAACTAACGATCATGGCTTGCACAGATTGAGTCATTTTTGGTCACACCCCCTCTTACTGCACCAAGGCCCGAGCCACTGTGCCTCCCCTTTATCTCTCAAGAAGCTTCGATTTTGCCAGAACCTCCTTCATCAAGCCATCCCCCTAGCTTTGCGGACTCTTATTCTTTACCACGTGATAGTGGTCGTGGTCATGGTCATGGTAGCTCGCAAGTTGTCATCCAATCTCCAACAAGCTTATTCCAATCTCCTCTTTTTCATTGGGCTCATCAAAATAAAAAAAAATTCTCCACTTGATGCCTAATGCAAACACATAATCTACCCAAGCCATTGGACTAGAATGCTATGCAACACGCTCCCTATTGCCAACCTCTAGACCTTTTGCCGTCTACTTTACTCATTCTTTGAATGTCCCATTGGTTAAAAGAGAGAGATCTAAAACGACTAACTTTGTTTCACTTCTCTCGTGTTCTTTTTTTGCTTTTTGCATCTTTTGTAAGCTTGCTTACTTGGTACAATATTCTAACCATCGAAACTCCCACTAAAATGTTTGATATCCAAATAGAATAGCTATAATATCGGGCTATGCCTTTCCCTCCATAAGAAAAAATAAACTAAACTAAAAAAATATCCATTAAATAAATTTAGACCATAAACGCATAATTGATAAAATGCAATCAACAAAATGGTAAACAAATCGATGGGTTAGGAACTAAGGCAAGCACCATTTGAATGATTCAAAATGAGTTGAAGTCAACACAAATCTAATTGAACTTATTATGAGCTTCATTTTCATTTCTAGTTTCGAGCCAATCAATTTCCACTAAAAACGTTATATGAATTAAACTGAGTAAAACAATGAAACAAATGAAGTTAAGGATATAAATTTATTTTATTGGTGATAAAAGAATTCAATAAGATTATTTAATTTAATTAATATAATTATGTGTATGTGTGTGTATAATATAACATACACATATATATGTGTTTAATGTTTTTGAGTTAGAAATTAAGCAAATGCTGCCTAGTTCAAAAAAACTTGCTGAAGAGAGATCTGTTCTACCTTTTCATCAAAAGAGGAAGAGAGAGGTGTCGAAATCTACCCCCCTACAGCACTTAATGGACTTCTTTACAGCCTCCAAAGTGTTTGCAGTGTTTGAGCATGACTCATTTCATAAAAAAAGAACCTTATCTTAACCTTAAGTCAGCTCTAAGGATCTTCGGAAATACCAGAAACTCTTTCTTTCATAAGCAGAGAAGCACGTAATTGCAAAAAGTGTCAGCACATGAATGCTGTGCTGAAATCAAACAAGAACCCATAATGCCCAAGATCTAGCCAGATATATAATCACACAAGACATTTGCAACAAGCTTCCGGTACATATGAGGTATAATCAATTAGGGTTTTCAAATGTAGATTGGTCAAAACTGATTCATGAAAAGGCCTACAAAATAGAAACTATTTATTATTACACGGTATGCTAATTAAACTGCAATGCAAAATAATTAAGAAAATGGGAGCATCTTGACAAATCAGTGCTGTCATATTGCCGACAAGATTACAGAACTTGTTAAAAATTTCAGTTAACAGGATAGTTAAATTCTTCAAACAAAGATAAAAATATGGAAGTGCAAAATAAGTGTCACACTATTTGAGTGAAATGGTAACGACTTCGACCATAGTAACTTGGCATCCCTATGTGTTATTTGATTATCATAAGGCAACTCAATAAGAATTTTAATTTTCACAGTAATAAAACCAAGGAACATAATTGATGGCATCCAAGTCACTAATACAATGCAGCATGGCAATGAATTTGGAAAGTATAACATTTTGATGATCCTATGATATTATACGACACCATAGCATTTTCCATGTGAAAAAGCAAAGTAGAGAACAAAAGAAAACTATTTCATAAATACAAACAACTGGCACACAAAAAGTATGCAAACAAGCTCTAGCAGCAATTATCTATTAGAAGTATTGTTTACCACTTTGATTACACATCTAATATTCCATAGCACTTCACAAATTTTTGCCAAAAGTCAGAATTCCTACAACATCAACGGTGAATAAAACATGATTGCGTCACTTAGGAGAGATAAAAGGGAGGTTATACTAAAACTAATGTCTAAGTGATTAATAAAGCCATGCATTGGCCATACAGACAAGCAATGAATGGTTGTCATTCAAAAATCAGCAGCAACAGTGAAAGTTTTAGTATCTTAGAAATACCAAATTCGGGTTATAAAAAAAATGGTTTATTTACTTCTACAAATAGAAATCTGTTTCTATGAACTGACCTCATCTTGGAAAATAAACAACTGAAAGCCACTTCTTGCGCTTGGCCACATGCATCCAGGTGTTGGTTTTATTTCTTGCCACTGAAATGGATAATATACCAGTTATAAATGTATAATGCCAAATAAATATCACCTAATACTACGGAATGCAGTACAAATAGCAGATAAAAAAAAGTTAAAAATACAACATAGTAACCAGGTAATATAAGATATTCATTTACTCGTAAGAACATTCTCAAAGTATCACAGACCTATGCTCAAAGAAGTGTAATCAGATTAAGACTTGTTATTGATATACTTAGCATAGAACAGCCGTATGTTAAAGAAGTATATATTAGGTGGATAAAAAGATATTCACAATAGTTCATGCATATGAGCATCTCCTCTGTCCCAGCCAGGGTAAAGAAGTTGATAGAAATCTGAAGCAATCCCAAGACCAACCAATGAAATCACCATATGTCTACAGATTTTAATGAGTCCACTCGATAAATCTTGAATTTCTCATTGAAGAAAGAGCAGACAAATCCATCATACTTCACCATGCTCTAAAGTAGAATCCTGACTTTGCCATTTTGGGATAAACAATAAACTAATCAAAATCCCCATATAATATAATAGTGCTGAAGATCAAATATCATCTCTCAGGAATCAAAAAATGGAGTTGCTTTTATTTTTAGCAAATAATTAATCAATTGAACAGAGGGTTAAAATAAAAAAAAGATATAAATATCAGGTAAAAACAATCTAATCATATGATTCTTCACAATAGTAATTTAACAAATGATTAATCAACTTTGAGACATTTAACAATATTATTAAAAAGATATTAGCAATTTCTACTCCACATAAATTATCTTACAAATCACTAATTTTCTTCAATAAAAGTAGTGCAACTAGTACCAAAAAGTCATAATTTATATTGATTAAAATCATAGATTCATTAAAAAACTAATTGCTTGACAGTATGAATAAAACCACAGAAAATGCTAACATATCAATCACAAATATCATTGAAAGCCATAATCAAGAAATATATGATGTTAAAAATGTTGAATAATTAAAATTAATTTCAATCAATAAAAACAAATGCCCAGCTAAATCATGCCAAACAGCTTAAGCTTCATCTGAAAAACTAGAAAAAGGAAAGGCATAGTAGAGAATGGCAAGGGTGGCATGCATCTTCCAATGTTCACTGATGGAACAGTGGCAAAGAAGAGTGGAATGGAAAGCCATAGTTGTGCCTTCTCAAAAAGGACAGAGGGTTGGATCATTAATTGTAGTGATGAGGTTGGATGAGAAGAGAACAGAAAAAAGGGAGCTGTTGATTAAATTAATGTTTGCTTGAGATGAAATTGTATGGAATATGATAGCTCCACAAATGGACGGGTGGCTGGTTGAATAATGATGGATTGACCAATGGGATCTATAAATTTCCTGACCTCATAATACCATATCAATGCTGATCCCCATTTCTCATATTTCTCAATTGCAATATCTTTCAAAAGTTATGTATAACACGTACGCCTTTATTTTGTAAAATTTAAATTCAAATGGTCCTCATCAGTTCCAAATGTTGTTACTCCTATAATTTATTAAAAAACACTAAGTCCAATGAAGAAATAGAAAATTAAAAAAAAAAGACTTACCAAACTTCACAAGGTTCCCTGGGAGAAGCCCCCACGCTAGAATAAAGAAGGGAAGCGGGAATCCAATATGGTTTTGATGCTATTGGCCAAGCAACACTATAAGAACCCCCTTCCTACCTACTATAGGGGGAGGAAGAGAGAGCTTCTCCAAAGACCATTTTATCATGGCCGAAGTCCCTCACCCTCGTTGCCACAGATTGTTCGCAGGCTAACTGCCTCCGGTTGAGGTTTGTAATCCTAATGTCTGCACCCCCGAGCTCATCGAAAGCCCTAGGCATCTTCTCTTCTCCACTATCGAAAGAGATTAAGTCATCGCTTTTGGAGCCTTCAAATCCCCTCATGTTTTTCATTTTTCTTCCCTTTCACTCTCTCCACAGGCACAGCTGTTCTCGTCTACACAAGAGCCGGCGACACCTAACTATGCTTATTTGGGATTTCAAAACACACGCCTGGCCATAGCTTTTCAAAAGCTGCCCGCAATGTCCAAAGAGAACTCGTAAGCTGACCAAACCGCATCGACCCATGCTGACAAGCTTCAACACATGCCGCCTACATAGACTCGCACCAACACACGTCAACACGCGCCACCTAAGACAATGCCGACACACTTCAACATGCGCCACCAGCGTCGACTTGCATTGACCTACTCCGATCCACTCTATCTCCACGCCAAGCCAAGCCGACTGGTGACTGCAGCAAACCCACATGCATGTATACGCACACTCATCTGGGTTCAGCCGAATAGCTTCCCCGCCCAACCACACTATCCCTGAGCCGTACCAAGTCGCCATAGCTCCTGGTGAAGCCGCCTCCTCATCCAACTGCATCGTCTCAATGCCACCCACGTCCCCTTCCTTTTCGATATTATCAGGACCTTCTAAATAGAGAAGAATAACACTAAAAAGCATTAGGCACCACAAAAAAGCTTAAATTCAAGACAACAAACGAAAATCTTGTCATTTTGTACCAATCTGTCTCAAAGGGTACTCTAATTCTCTAAGTGGAAAAAACTCTTTCAAATCAAACTTCTTCACCTTTGTCCTAATTTTTATTTAATTTTCCCAAATCTCATTTTCGCATTAATATTTTTTGGAGGCATCTAAGAAAAACAAGAAAGTTGAAATGGAAAATCAAGAGGAAGACACGCTTCTTTCCAAAATGGAAGTGTTTGGCAACCACAATCAAGAGGCAAGAGAGAACCCCACACCCCTACCTTAAACTTCGCAAACTTTAGAACATTCTCCACCACCCATTAGTAATCTTATTTGCTTATTTTAGCAACAAAGGAAACACTTTACAAAATTTTTCTCCACCCTTCCTATACTCATAAGAGAGCATATCAAAACATGTTTGGTGACCCTACCAAATGAGAACATACTGAACATCTCTTCCAAAAAAAGCCACTCGAAGCCCTATCTAAAACACCCAAACCACATTACATTATACCCATTTCCAAATCCTTCAGTGCACACGCCTTTGCAACATCTCATTAACCCTACTAAAGCCCTCTTCTGTCATTGACCTAATTTTAAAACGTCACAAGCTCCAATTTCTTATCCATATTAAGAACATCCCCCCTAATGATGATTCTCATCTATTTCGACAACATGCATATCAACCTAAAGTAAGTTTGGTCACCCTACTAAACGAGAACATGCTAAACATCTTTACTTCCAAAAAAAACCCACTCAAAGTCCTACTTATAACACTCAAACCTCATTACATTACACCCATTTCCAAACCTTCCAATGCACACGCCTTTGCAACATCTCATTAACCTACTAAAGCCTCTTCTATCCTCGACTTAATTTTGAAATGCCACAAGCTTCAATTTTTTATCCATATTAAGAACATCCCCCTTAATGATGATTCTTATCTATTTCGACAACATTAATATTAACCCAAATACCATCGAGAAAATTTCTCATTTCACCAAAAAAATCCTTTTGATGCCTCTACTTCCTAAACTTCAACTACCTAACTCTACTTTTTATTATGAAAATTCAGATCCTTATGTTTTCTTAAAAGAATTTAAGATGATTGTCACTTTACATGTCATAACTATATCTATCTGATAAAACATTTTCTATACCTATCTTAAAGATACAACCTCAGAATGGTCTTGGAAGTTACCTCTTAAGTCAATTTCTTCATTTAATCAGCTCAAAATACTATTCTTATCATCTTTTGCCAACTGTATCAAGCCTCAAAAAATCTATAAATCATTTGTCAATTTAAAGCAACATCAATCAGAATCACTTCAAGTCAACCTCTAATGCTTCAGAACACCTATTAAAAAAGTTGATCAAGAGGATTCCAGATTTACTCGAGCAACCATCATCAGGCCTCTTCAACCAGGAGATATCCAAAAACATTTGGTCAGATGTTTTCCAAAATCCTTTTAAGAAATCTTCAATAGAGTGATTTGTTTTATCAAAAAGGAGTTTTCTTTAGCTCTGTAGGGTAAATCAAAAGGAAAGGCATCATTACCTCAAAGTCCTCTCGATCAAAGAAAATAAAAGGCACGAGATGGCAAGATTACCCTCAGGGGGATCCATAGGACCATCCCTCTTGAGGAAACTAAGCTCAACATTTCAGTACTCCCTTAAGTGCTCCCCCAAAAAAAATTTTGGCAACCATTAAAAAAATCGGATTGTACCAGAAGTCGAGACTACTCTCGAAAAATAATTGGGGCACAAAAATTATGCAAATATCACGTAGACCACGGTCACACCACTTGAATGCAAGACATTCAAAGTCTTAATCGAGAGACTATTGAAGGAAGATTGCCTCCAAGAGTACCAAGTAAAAATTTCTGAACCTAAATCTGCCTCTAATAATCTTGTAGAACCAAGTACTACCGACAAAACTGAGAAAAGCGACCAGATTTTTCAATTAAAACTAAAAGATAAAGGCAATGCCCCAGTTAGGATCGTCTATGTCATCCCAAGATAGAGGCAATCCCACTATAAAAACTCCACCTTAAGAACACTTAGACAAACTATGATCACTAATGTGACAAGGCAACAAGAACCATCAGTTCCAATATCATTCAGGCACAAAGACATGATATCTTTTGGCAACCTCTATGACAACGCTATAGTCATCTTGGGGATAATTATCAAAGTTGAAATCTATCACATGTTCATTGACACCAGAAGTTTAGCCAATATCCTTTTTCTTAATGCTTTTAATATAATTGGTATTAGTTGAAACCTTATCTTTCCAGATATAAAGTCACTCATAGGTTTCTCTAGAGAGTTTCTAAAGCTAGAAAGAACCATCATATTACCACTTACAATGTAAAATTCTTCCGAATCAACCATGCATATGGTCAACTTTATTGTCATCATCGAGCCTGCCTATAATGCTGTCTTTGAAAGGCCAACAGTGAACACATTTCAAATGGTCGTCTCAACACCACACCTATGCATGAAATTCAGTACTATTTTCGAAGTGAGCCAAGTACAAAGGGACCTTTTACAATCAATGAGATGCTAGCTAAAACCCGTCTCCTATTGTGTCTCATTTTCTCTCAATTCATCTAACTCGACCAAGGTTGTAATTGTTTCCACTGAATGACACGAAAAAAAAAAGGAAAGCCACCCTCAAGCTCTTGGTAAATACTTCAACGTTTTTGCATGGAAGCCCTTAAACATGCCAAGGGTAAACCCTTCAAAACCCCAATATACCCTTCATATAGATTCAGAAGTTTCAACTGTTCAACCTAAAAACGAGTATTTACCATCGAAAAGCAAAAGACAATTAAAGAAGTGTCAAAGCCCTTCGATGCCGATTTCATCTAACAAGTCCGTTATCCCAAATGGCTAGCAAACATGGTACTCATAAAGAAAAGCAATGGCAAATGATGCATGTGCATGGACTACACCAATCGTAATCATGCTAGCCCAACGGACTCGTTCCCTTTGTCTTAAATTGATAATCTCGTGGATTTGGCCTTCGGCGTTACATGCTTCAATTTTTTAAATGCATTCTCAGAATACCACCAAATTAAGATCGCTAAAGAAGATGACGAAAAACTACATTCATTATCAACTTCAAGACATTGTGTTATAAAATCATGCCCTTCAAACTTAAGAATGTGGGACAACTTATCAAAGAATAATCAATACAATCCTTCACAATTAGAAAAACAGAAACTTCGAAGCATATAGAGGACCTTGTAAAAAGCACTTCCTCTGAGGCCAACTACAAGACCTAAGAGAAACATTCGAGACTTGTAGAAAATTCAATCTCAAGCTCAACCCCTTAAAATGCACTTTCAACACTTCCTCAGGGAAGTTTTTGTTATATGGTATCAAATGAGGCAATCTAAAGATTCTAAAGGACATCCAATGCCTTGCTGGATGCATCACAAAGCTTAACCATTTCATCTTCAAGTTAAGAGAAAAAGTTCAACCAATCTTCAAACTCTTACACAACAATGCTAGATTAAAATGGACAAAAAATTGTAAAAAAACATTTCAGGAAGTCAAGACTTACCTATCTCATCCCCTTATTTTAAGTAGTACGATACCTGGAGAATCATTATTCATCTACTTAGCAGCCTCAAGCTTAACTATCAACTCTGTATTAATCCAAGAAGACAAAGGTATGCAACAACTCATCTATTATATCTCTTACATTTTAAAAGATGCAAAAACAAGATATTCTCCCCTTGGAAAAAAATGGCACTGACACTCTTAAGTTTGCTTGACGACTACAACAATACTTTCAATCCCACACTATCAATGTCATCACAAATGAGCCTTTAAAACGCACTCTCCAATCAATAAAAGTCTCAAGGAGATTGCAAAAATGAGTTATCGAGCTCAATAAATTTGAAATTGATTTCATACCTCGATCTTCCCTTAAATCTCAAGTATTTGTTGATTTTTAGTCGAAGGGATTTCCCTCAAAATAGAACACAAACCTCCTTTAGATACCTGGAACCTATTTGTGGATGGAGTCTTAAGAAAAGATGCATGTGGTATCGACTTTGTTATACTAAACACAAAGAGTGTTAAACTAAAAAGAAAGATCGGAATCAACTTCCCAGTCACAAATAACCAAGTCAAACATGAAGCTTTAATAACTAGATTGAAATTTGCTTTGAGCTTACAAGTCAAACACCACTAATCTTTAATAAATCATAACTCATTAGCTAAGTTAATGGCTCATTTGAAACTATAGCTTGAATTCTCAAAGCATATAGGGCATTGGCACAAACTCTCCGACAAAAATTTGATCAAACTAATCTCACTCAAATCCCTTACAAGCAAAACCAAGAGATAGACCTATTAACTAAACAAGGGGATAACAAAGGGACCCCAAGGAAGGTTTCCCCCCTTCTTGAAAAACCATCCGTCGAGACACAGAAGTGATAATCCTCAACCTTAAGAGGCGTGCTTGCTGGATAACTCCTATGAAAGCCTATCTCAAGACAAGAACCCTTATTATAATGATAGCAAACTAGCTTAATAATTAAGGGCCTTGTGAATTGATACCAAAGTTCTTATTTTTCTTCTCATTCAAACATTATCCAAGTTACACCTTACATAAAAAAGTGGGTCCTTTTAGTTTTAAAAATAACAAGTTTAATAAAAACTACTATTTGAAGATTCATTTTCTTCTACAACCAATTGGATTACAATAAACCCCTTATTACTCGATTTGAGATCAGGTTCCAAAAACACCAATGATGCTACTTCATGGATTCACTTACATAATCCATAACCAAAGTTTTAAGAAAAATAACATGAACAAGGCTTGTAAATAATCCTAGAGAAATGATTGTATATGAACTATCAAAGACATTAAAGAACAACTAATACTGTAAGAGGTCCATAAAATCATAAAATGTTAATCAAATGACCAAACTAATCATCATGTGTACAAATGATCTTGTAAGTAATAAGAATTAGACAAAAGACTATTTAAAATAGATAAATTTGAACCATTTGATTTAGTTTAAGTAATAAAAAATAGGCTTGATGTAGCCTTAAATGTTAGTCTAAATTACTTGTGAATCTCATTAACTAGTAATCAGCAATTGTTATCAGAAGGAACTATACAATGCCTAAAATAACTTGAGAGTACCATAAATGGACAACTCCAAAGAGATATTAAAGTAACTAAACACTTTGATATTCTCAATCAATAACAATAGTAGTTGGATGACTATAAAGATTATGCCTGGGATTGTCTTAGGGATGGCATCAAAGATGAGAAAATCATGGAGAAGAAATGGTTGCATAGGTTTTTCAATTGGCCTAAACAAGAGCCTTGATGATGTTCAAGGTGTAGCTCTCACCACCAAGAATTTGCCAAGTCTTAGAGAGGCATTTGCCAAGATTTGAAGAGAAGAGAGTTGGAAAAAATTATCTTGGAAAACCCTAACCTAACTTCCACAGAGGTTATTACAATCATTGTAAAAAGACGACAAACATTGAAAAATAACAAGGTATGTCCCTGCTGTGACCATTATCACAAGATAGAACATACTCATGAGACGTGCTGGAATATCATTGACCAACCCATTGATGCAAAGCCTCCTTAAAACAAAAAAAACCATGAGAACAACACTAATAAAGAAAAAACTTCCACTTCCAAAGATGTCAAATCTACCTTGTCTAATAAAGAGCAACACAAAATCCTCCAAACGTTGTTTGTCTATCAACTGTGGTGCCAATCTCAAGTAATTATATTGAATCAGTAGACAAAAAGGTAATCATATACAAACTCATCACAAGAAAAATAATAAGTCTAACACTTAGATTGTTGATTTCGAGACTTCAAATCATATAATAGGGGATCCTCACATTTCAACCAAGTTCAAACCATGTCAAAAGTGGATAATTAAAACCATCAATGAATTAATGTCACAGGTGAAAAGGACTAGTTTTATGATGGTAGCACTATTCACTTTGTGTGGTCGATTCCTAAATGAAATTGCAACTTATTATTTATTTTATAAGTCGACAAAGGATTAGCACCATGTTGCTTAATTTTTCAGAAATATGTTTGAATTCAATGAGGAAAGTGATTGGGAGAGTTGTAAAACAATTGGACTTGCAACAACTCAAAAGTATTGATGCTCCAAGTAAACAAGTTTACGAGGGTGCTTCCAAGTCAGCCATTTGCCAAAAAATTATTCCAATTTTTTGTCTTCAAATAATTACCATATTATGCTATGATATTTTAGATTAAAGCATCCAAATTTTTTATATTTTGAAAAAATATTTCCTTTATTATTTAAAAATAAAAGTCCAGTCAGCTTTTAATGTACAATTAGTCAATATTCAAGGCATTCTCGAGTTTCTTTCCAAAATCAACCATATATTCCTTATCATCCTGTATCGTTAATCGATCTAAAGTTAAACATTTTTATGGGCCATATTGTTAATCCTATGGCCCGTGAAGTGGCTTGATGAAAACAAAGCTCTGTGTTACGTTTCTAATAGCTTGGTTAAGTGGATGTTTCAGTTAAAGCTTGGATCAAGTGAATGGCAAGCAAGTTTGTTTGAAGGTTGATCTTACACACTCATGAGAATGTTGAAGAAGGTTTCTAATATTAAAACACTTCATAAAGAACTTAGCTCTTGATGGTGTGACAACCACTATGGATAATTTTTTATTTACTTTTACTGATTTAGAATGTTAAAATCTACAACTATTTCCTATGGCACAATTAAGAATTCATGCCATACTCTAACACATGCATGCATTTGCTAAAATCTTGAGTGATTGTAAACTTTAAAACTGCATCAGGATTTTGAAAATATCATATCATGTTTTTTTAAGTTCAATCTATGTCTTAAGGTATTAAATCCAATTTAAAACATGTCAATTCAAGCCATGATCTTCACTACATATGGGTCATACAATATATGTTAATCAATATCATACTTGAAAGATACATTTTTTTGACTTATATTTGAACTCAAAAGTGAACTGTGTATCCATTGTACAAGTTCAACTATCATTTGAATTATTTGTTGTGCATAAAGTTAGTCATACAAGACATCATTTTGTACGAACGTGATCCAATCTCTGAGAGATGAGCTTATTCTTGTATCGTATGCGTACGAAACCTATTTCATACAAATATGCAAGTTATTTCCTCGGGATTTGTAATCTGAATAAGTCAAACTAGTACAATTTTATACTTTGTATTATTACATTTAAATTAAGTGTGTTAAACAAGCATTATATGTCGTACAGTACGAAGTATGTGCGTCGTTATTGTGCATTTATATGAAAATTATATATGAGTTGTTTTCCGCACTTACAGTGCATATCAATATGATCGTTGTATCATAACAATACGTCTCAATTTGTTTTCGTTTTGATTACCATACAATATGAAGTTCATGCATTATACTTGTACATACTAAAATTATCATTCTTCAGGTACATGTATGATATATTTATCGTATAAGTGCATGGTCTAACTTTAAGTTTTTACCAAATGCTAGAATGATTAATATATCACGATCATTGTTAAAAGTAAGAGCATAAACTTATTACCATACTAAACAATAGCTATATCGTGGGAGTACGTTTATCATTTAGTATATGTTGTAAATAGTACTAAGACAATCTATGTTAAAACCGTTAGTTTATATATTTTTTGGATTCTTCGTTATTGTATTATAACGATAACAATATCTTATTAGTACGTTTAGTTATTAAGCATTTTTTTTTTTTTGAAAACTTATGAAAATAGTTTAGAATTGAACTAATATGTCAAGTTTCGTATACTTTTTTCACTATCGTACGAATAAAATAATATGTATGAGTACGATCAGTTTTGATTAACTAATATATGCATTGTATAAGTAATCGTAGTGTACAATCATAACGTACAACATTTTCACAAGAGTTTAGTTTCGTATTATACAATGGCAATCTATCTTTAGACCAATATGATCACTATTAAAACACATGCATTACTTGTTGTATAGGAGTCATATAGTCTGAGAGTCATCTCACATTTGTATGATACATCATTTGAAGCTTATCAAAGCAAGTAGGGTCACTTAGTCGTCAAGAAGATTTCTATATAGACTCTATCGGTGTGGTACGATGTCCTTGATGTACTAATATGATCTTTGTTTAGAACACAATAACTAATTCTGATCATTTCAAGAATCCAAGTCAAGTCATTATACTTAACTAAAACCCTATTTGATCAATACAAAGTACAAATATGAGATTTACCTACTATGAAAAGTGAAAATCTAGAAAGCTTAAAAGCTAACATTGTTACATTCTTAAGATTACCAAGCAGAAAAGCTAAACTCTAAGACAAATTTCTACTTCTATCTGTTGAATTCACATCATCTTCATTCCATAAATTCAAAGCTCTGGTAACATCCATCATGTAGTTCTACGCCACAAAAGATTTGTATAGTTCTAGGAATTCTGTAAAGCGAATTAAAGTTAATTGGATTGTAACTATTGTAGTCGATTGCTGTTGTGATATTGTTGTGTGTGGGGCTAGGCAGGGCTACTGCTATAAGCTCTATGCAGCTAGTTGGTACTTAGGTTGATCGCAAGTTGTGCATGTTTTGACTTACCCGTTAGTTGGGCAAAAATCAGTTTGATAGTGAACCCTGGCAAGGTTAGCTAGTGGTGCAAGCAAGCACTGGTCTTGCTTAACCACTTGAAATTGTGTGCATCTCTCTTATTTTTGAAGATCTATTTTGTTGTCATCCACAAGTTCAACAAATCAAGTTTGCTAGTTTGACAAAATTTTTGGTTTAATCAACATCCATTGTAAAAGTTATACAAATCTATTATGTAAAAAAATACGTTGGAATAGTTTGTGTTGTTATTAACACATTTTATACAAGCTTTTGTTCATTCAATAAAATTCACCTCTCTTGTAATTGGCAAGACATTTTCATATATTGGTATGTTTCTTCAATTGATAGTTATACAAACTCACTTAGGTATTTCTTATGAAAGAAAAATACAAAATTGTTTCTTTTTTTAAAATTTTATACCATGATTTAAAATCAATTTCAAACCAAAATCAAATCTATGAGAACCAATAATTAAAAAAAGTATTTCAACTTTGATTCTAGGTGAATATCTGTCAAACATAATATCACATATCAAGGTTCATACGTTGATACACCCAAACAAAAATGAGTTGTCAAAAGAAAAATCAATATCTCCTTGAGAGAGTTAGGTTACTTAAATTCTCCATTAGTATTCATAAATATTTTTTGGCATTTTTATTATCATAATTACTTATCTTATAAAGCAAATACTTTCTAAAAAACTCAAATTTGAAACCCATATTAAATACTACAAAAATTTTGTCCTCGTTCTTGAATAACTTCCTCTACACTAATAAAACTTATTTGGTGTTTTGTTTTTGTGATCTCTAAAATCATATTAGGAGTAAACTTGATCTTAGGACTATAAAGCGCATTTTTTTAGATTTTTCATCATGTCAAAAAGGGTATAAGTGTTATTATCTAGTCACTAAATGATATTATTTCAAGATGGATGTCACACTTTTAAGAACCACGATTTCTATCACAATTTAAGACTCAGGAAAAGGTCGATTATGCACAAGAATTTCATCTATGCAACAATAAGGAAAGCATTACACCACAAAATTCATCTTCTCAATTTGAATCCACTCTACTATCCATTTCATATCCCAAGCCCATACCTCCTCAAAGTCCTAACCCTAAGTCATGTTAAAATCCAAATCCAAGTCATAGTGTTCAACTTAATAACCTAGAACTCAATGTTTATTCACAGAGACTAGCTAACAACATGGAAAATAATAAATACTTACGGAGACCACTTACTCGATAGAAGGATAAAGAAGGGCCTCTAAACATAACATAAATATGATCCAAATACAAGCAATCAAGAAGGAAACATTGATTCTAAAAATTCTTTTGCTGATAAATTTAATGATGATTTGATTTAACCAATTGCATTGAGAAAAGGTGCCTAATCTTGCACACAACATTTAACCCAAAAGGATGTTTCTTATCCTTCACCCAATTTTCAACCTTTTATACCAAGTTTTGATGATATCAAGATTCCCAAGTCCACTGATAAAGGTCTTAGAGATCCCAAATAAAAAAAAACTACTATGGAAGAAATTTGAACTCTTGAAAGCAACAAATATGAAAATTCATAATTTTGCCAATAAAAAACACAATAAATTATAAGCAAATATTTATTATCAAGTACAAAGAAGACATTAATTTGGATAGAACTAAGGCAACAATTGTTGCTAGATATTCTAGAAAATTATATGGTATATACTAAAAAGAGATTTTGCTCACATAACCAAACTCAATACCATCGAAATTCTTTTGTCGCTTGCTGTAAATCTTGATTGGCCCTCTCTGATATGGATGCCAAGACCTTCTTAATTGGTGACTTGAGTGAAGAAGTCTACATGAACACCCACTTATTCTAGACTCCAAGAAGACAATAGGTAAGATGTGCAAGCTAAAAAATTATATTTATAGCTTCAAAACAATCTCCACATCATGATTCGAAAGGTATGCAAAGGCTGTGAAAATGTACAATTACACCCAATGTCAAGCTGATAGTGCCTTTTGTAAAGAAATTAATTAAGAATAATCTTGCTCTTTTGATTGTTTGTATTGATCAAATTATTGTAATTAATGCTTGATTAAAGGAGTTCTCTAAATTAAAAAATCTTCCAACTAAAGAATTTGTTATCAAAGATTTTGAAAATCTGAAATATTTTCTAAAAATAGAGATGGCTAGAATGAGATGGCATCTCAGTTTTGCTATGAATGCATGTTCTTAATCTTTTGAACGAGCGTGGAATATTGGGCCGTAAGCCAGTAGACACACCAACAGAGAAATTCTTGTTGTCAAATTCTCGAAGCTTGAAAAATCAAAGTTGTTTTTTTATTAATAAAGGCCAAAGTCAAATTTTTGTTGGGAGATCAATCAATAAATCTGATACAATACCTAACATTGGTTCTTCGGTTAATGCACTCAACCAGTTTATGGATGATCGAACAAAGAAGTATATGAAAGTTGTTCACCTTATTCTGAAGTACTTGACACTCACGTCAAGAAAAGGATTACTTTTCAAACAAGGTTCACACATTTGTATAAAAGTAAAGTAATGAATGATGCAAATTAGATTGGGTCAATTCATGATAGAAGACCAAGTCTCAGATATTGCAACTATGCTTAGAGTAATCCTATAACCTAGCATAGTAAGAAACAACCACTTGTCCCTAGAAGTAGTGTTAAAGCAAAAATCAAAACCCAAGGTCACGAGATATATGATAGAATCAAGATAAGAAGATATTAGTAGAAACTCTATTGAACCACATCAACCTTTGACACTTATGTGCAAAAAACAATTAATTATTTTCATCACTAAGGATCCAATTTGTCATGATCGCAAAAAGCAAGTACAAATTGATCACTATTTTCATCAAAGAAAACATCAAAGGGCAAATTCACTTAATTATACTCAAACAATTCTTTAAGTTACTAGTATCTTAATCAATGATGAAATATATTTCAAGCTTAACATGCACAATACTTTTAGCCTAGCTTAGGGGTGAATATGGAATATCTTAAAATTTATTATGAAATGTTTCAACATTTGTGATTATTATTAGTATGTTATTTTAGAAAATTAGGAAGCAGGAATTCTCTAGTTTTATTTGTTTATTTATTTCAAGTTGTTTGAAAATTGTGTCTATTATTGCATGGTCAGTAGGAAGTTTGTTCTAAACTTATAATTTCTTATTATGAAGGATTTTGGTTCATCTTCTTTAAAACCAATAATATTTGATTTTTTTATGATGAATCTCATTCATTCCAAAATTTATACAATAGGTTATAATTCATATCTACTTAGTCATATTAGTTATTCAAGCTAAAGATTCAAAGCAAATAAGAGTGGCCAAATAAGCCTATCAATTCCATCATATCATTCGTAAAAAGGCGTAGGTAACAATTCGATGCAAGACTACTTACAACACTCCCCACTAGTGCAATCCAATATATGTATGGCATGATTTTTATAGAGACTTTTCGTCCCTACGGCCATGCTCGTATTCTGTTTTAGATAGAGCAAATACTCTATACCAACTTATCAAATGTAATATGATATTTTCATATTATTTTCAACACTCCAAAGATATATTTTTTTATTATTGTATATACTAGTGCTCAAGTCTATCTCGTCAACTGTACAGATCTTTCTAAGTTAAACTTTCTATAACTTATATAATGTATTTGAACAAGAAAAGAAGCATCTTCTTTTCCAGTAATTGATTTTAAGCCTTTATTAAATTGATCAACTTCGAGAAATTCCTTTTGAGCTTGAGCAAATCAAAATTGAGATAGAATTGCTCAACTTTGCTTGATCAAACTCAATCAAATATCATGTTAGCACGTGCATTGGGAAAGAATTATTTTTGGGTTGCTTGGCCCTTTACCATGAAAATTTAGGGCAAAAAATTGGTCAAATTAGATTTCTATATCCTCCATTAAAGGAACTATTGTCAATTTTGATCATCATTCTTTGATAGCATTAAATATCATATCTACTTCACATGGCTCCTCATCCTGTCAAAATCAATAGACAAAAAAATGGATCAACTACACGAGAAACATCGAAATTCTTACTCTGGTACAAAACAAGCCATCATCAAGAAAGGTACACAACCAGATGACTGGAATAGCCATGAAATATGTTAAGTTTTAATGATAATCAATATAAACATCATGAGGAATTTCATAATTTGTGAGTTTTTGACATCATACAATTGTGCTCAAGCTCATTTGCTAGTAACTTCTAAGATCAGTTAGGGGGTGAACTATAGGTGTATTCTTACTGAGGACAGCTATGTTAAATTAGTTTCATCATCCTTGCATACTTGTTGCAGATTTACCAAGACATGATGTAAACAACATTGAGCATGCAAGTCAATGAACCATAATATTTGTTCTATTCCATTCAATGTCCACTATTACGATAAGAACAATAGTACAATGCAACTACATGAAATTTTTATGCCAGCACCAATTGAACATGTCTTGATTAAGACTTCGAATTCCACAAATAAGTTACAAAACTTATTAGTAATGCCTTATTAGAAAAAACTCGATGCAACTCCAATAGTGAGTCCAACATAGCACTTCATTTATGTCACTAAACATGAAAAGATAGTACTGTTGTCACAATAGATTTTGAAGTTAGACCATGCAATAGCCCGTTAAATTTCGTTTACCCTCTTAATGTGAAGCTTACTACTAAAAGAATGCTCATAATGTCAGTATTCATTGATTCGATGGATTTAAAAGATCTAACATCATAGTATTCCTATTCCTTCCAAATCTGAGCAGCTACTAAGAATGACTTCGAAAAATTATGCCAAGTTGTACAATTTTTTTGTGTGCATTTTGACAAAAAAAAACTCCCACAAAGACAGATGAAATGCAAAGGTGTGTCATTTTCCATAAAAAAAACTTTGAGACAAGAACAGCCCATTCTCTATGATGTGCTCATTTACAATGGCAAATGTCCTTGTTAATCCTTTTTTGCCTCACTTTGCTAGAACCTTCCATGCCAAAATTTCCATACATAAAGCAAGAATTTGCAAGCAGATGTTGATATTACAAATCACCCTAATGTATTATTCATGGAGTAAGGTTCCAATTAGTTGAATTAATTGTCAAGAAGTCCTGCTCAGATATAACCAAAAAAAAAAGGTAGGGAAGTTCATATGCCCTGAAAAAACAAAGAAAGGGGCCACAACAACCCACCCCCAAAACAACCACATAATTTGGTATCGGTCTAACATCTAAATGAGTGCATATGTGCAACATATTTTTCATAGAAACCTCTAAACCAACAAATTACTACAGAAATATGATAATTAATAGACAGACTTGATATCTCAGATCTCTATACAAACACTAAGGAACAATGTTGTCCAAGAACTAACAAATTTCATAGTTTGCAAATTACGTAATTTGCCAACAACCAAGCACATTTGGAACCATGTAAATAATCCAATAAGTTATACCTCATATAGCATTAACCTTATCCAGCATAATTTAACAATATAGATCAAAGGTTCAACTTCGGGCATGTCCTTCAACTATTTCTAAACAAAAACAAGAACTTAAAAGGAAAGTAAAGCTTGAAGAAAAGTAGAGGGAAGGAAGGGTGCACCTTTAATGTATCAAGGTCAAATATGTGCAAGTCATTATAGTACCTATAGAAACAAAATAGAAACCCAATTACTTAATAAGAAATAAGAAAAATATAAATCAGAACTTCTATTTCCACTCAATAGTGTGACTGATTATAGAACACAAATTAGAATACTAAAATGACAAATATCAAAAATAAATATCAGCATAGCAATATTGGATTGGTTTCAAAAATGTAAAATGCATACTTATAACCTTATTCAAAGTTTCAAGAACATCAACAATAGGGATAGTTGACATGGCAGCCTTATGCAGACAATAGCAAGTTCTTTTTCTTCTGTTAACTCTATTTTTTTCCTCCATTGACATCAAAGAAAATTTGGCCTTTCCATTTACATATAATGTGGGTAGAAAATGCCAACAAGGCTAATATTTTATAACTAAGATAATTAACATAACTGATAACCCTAAAAACTGTCAAAACGTTAAAGGTCCAGCAAGGCATCCATCAAAATGGAATTAAAGGATAATTAAAGCAAAACCTTTCACCCAAAATAAGAGGCAAACAGTAGTTTCCCTTTGTCCAAAAATAACAATGTTTTTGAACAAAAGCACATCATATTTGTTTATGCTAGCTTCCTACCGAGCAACCTTACTATAAATTTACGTTCGCCTAAGACAAATGTAGGCAAAGCACATCCTACAAAAAAAAGTTCAGCAAATTAACAACATAAAATAACAAGTTCATCTAAATACTAGGCAACTTAAGTTTTTCAAACAAAGAGAAAAAAATGTTTTCAAAATGTAAAATCAAGATTTATTTCATAGATTAACATTTAGACTCCATTCAGCGATAGCTTTTGCAATTAAAAAGGTGCTTTTGAAAGGATGTTTTAAAAAGTTGTTTTTAAAAAAATGTACAAATAGAAAAAAGAAAAGTTATGAAAATTGTTCAACAAACTTTTGGAATTTTTGAGGTTCAAATGAAAAAAGCATTTTGAAAACTCCCACCAAACACAGACTTGTTTGTTTTTTGAATATATGTCTATAAAACCAATAAAATAAGCATACTTTTTTATCTCCTTCGGTCAACACACAAGTCAAGTCATCATAGATTGTAACACAAAGAAAAACCAAACAAAGATCGTAGTGAGAACAAATTATCCATTCAGATAATCAAACACAATTATTGCAAGCAAACTATTTTTGTCACCAGGTAAACACATCACATATGAAACATAATTTTTTAGAAGTCCAACTACACTTCTAATATATGGCAGCCAAAAAGATTTTGCCTATTAATGATAGCTGTTGTAAAAAGTTGAAGTTATACAGCAACCCAGCATGTTAAAAAAGTGCAAACTGAGTATATTTCTGCAGCATGATTGTCAACACGAACAACTTGATAAGCAAATGGAATAAAGAATGTTATACTAGCACAAAAAGACAAAGGAAAGAAGGTACTAAGTATTTCGATGGCTGGCAAGATGGGCAACCTCACTTCTCTAAGAGTGTCATAAAAGCCTCCAAAAAGGATTATCTTATGCTTGTACAGCACCTGAATATGTGGAAATGACGAAAAGTAAGATATGATGGCAACCAGATTCAGTAACGCATACAAATAAAGTCTTATTTACCAAAATAAGAATATCAATTTATCTAAAACAGCCAATGAAAATGTTGGCAGAGAATAGTTACAAAAATATTTGCAAATTAAACTTTTAAGTGGCATGGTCCAAAACATTCACGTTAGGAAGAATAGTACAACAGAAACTCTAGACTTTAAAATTCACGAGAGCTCACTCCTTCAGCAAGCATGAATTCAAATTTCATCAAACATGATAAAATTGGCCAAGCCATGCTAGGCTACTATGACAAAAAGGACCCTAAGGAAATGAGTTCGGCACTTGTACCTCAATATCATCTTGAACATATACACTATTGCCCCATGTACAACAATGAAATACATAGGAAGTGAATTCATATATGAACTATGTTCTAAAATTTTCTTATGTTGTTGGCTTTCTCTAAATTATAAAGCTTTAATGTTTATAGCATATATTTGCCAAGCTATATACAAACAGAAGATCTTACCATATCCATCTTATGCACCACATAAACTAAGTAATAAGGGTAAGCACATTTATTGTTTCCCAAAAGAATGATGGCAAGGAAAAAAAAACATAATAAAGCATAGAGAACCTTCAAATTTACTGTTTTAGATTCAAGCCTGTATCTGATATAGAATCAATCATTCTGATCGGGATTCTAGCCAATGTTCAATGGCTTTTTGCAGAGACAAAAATGTAAATTATTCGATCTAAGAATTGAACGTGAGCAATAACTAATTATTAATAATTTAGGAGAACCTGAGTGAAGATATTATGGCAATCTTGCAATCAGAAAGTTAATCACCAGGCTCAAGAAGTCCTATAGCATGAGAAAACAAACATTTAAGTATTGAAAATCCAAACAAGACATCTAGAACTCTATGCAATTTGAATGCTGTGCCATTGTTGTTCAGGGTTGTGTTTTAAGCATCATTCTCACGCCCAAAGACTAGCTACCCACAAGTGCTCCTTGATGGCATTCAAGCCACATAGAGGCATGTGCAGAATCCACATTTGGTTGCAACATTCTTACAAAAATAGAAACGTAAATATGCCAGCTCTTCAGAAAGCAAAATAAATGAAAAACTCTACCAAAGAAGGCTAGATCAAACTGCCCATGTCACCATTTTACAGATAGCACAAGCAAATATTAAAAGAATTAATTCACTGAAAACAGAAATTTCTTACTCAAATTTAGATACCTTGACATTATCATTCCTGAGGCTAGGAGAAGCTAGATGTATTATTTGTAAGTTACTTTATGATGTATTGATGCTTAAGAAATTGTTTGTATAAATTTCTTTGTGAGTTTGGAATGTTCACAGAATTTTCGTCACATAGTCTATCATTTCGAGATTAGCAAATTTGTACTTTCTCTTTTTTTCCTATTAACATATAAAACCAGACAGAAGGTACAGATAATTTTTTGTTAGATAAGGGACATAATTTTAGACAAAGGGATTGAATAGCATATACAAATCGTAAGCAACCAGTCCTAGAAACATGGAGGGCTTTGTCAAAGGATAGGGAAAACCATTTGTTTGAGGCTGTGTTTTCAGGAAGGAGTGGAATCATAGGGAAAATCTTTTTCGGAGGTTGTGGTTTCAGGAGTTTCGATCAGGAAAGATGATGAAGAAGACATGTTTTGGTATGGTACTTGAGATGTTAAGAAGGATCCTTTCTGTCAGGATGGGTAGGAGTCCACAAGGAATGGTGATGAAGTCGAAGATCGTGATAAAGATAACAAGAGAACTGTCAAAAAAGGAGTAAACAAAAATTAGGAGGCCATGGAAGAATTTTATCATTGGTTAAAAATTCTTTAATGAGAGACTAATATGGAGGTCAATAGAAGGAAAGGATCTAATAATTGTTTATGCAATGTTGGATGTCAGATTATGATCCAGAGATTCTATGGAAAAATCATCATGTGGGTGAGTAGTCCCATAATTGTCATCCTATGGGAAATTTGAACCCACATCAACCATGTCATCAAAGTGGATAATATGACAAAAATTGAGACTTGAGGGAAATACATCAAATCTACGTAGAGGTAGGTCAATAAACATTTATTGTCCAAATTCAAATGTAGAGAAAGGTCCACACTATCAAGTATAATAACTTGTAAAATGTATGCTTCTTCTGCAACAAAAATGTTCACAAATTCAATGCATATGGAAAGGTGAAGGAAGCACGAGAAGTGGCAAGAGAATGACACCAAACATCACCAAAGAGGGTAAAAAATTTAGTCCATAGATACTGGTTCAACAGAACAGCCTTCAAAAAAAGCAATGGCAGAAGAGAGCAATTCCAATAGTTAGAGGTCAAAGTCAGATTTTGAGAGGAGCTAATCAGTGGAAAGAGCAAAGCTAAGAAAAACATCCTAACATAGAAAGTAACAATGGAAAAGGGTATTTGGGTTTAAGTTATCAACAAAATGAGAGAGAACCAAAATTCTAAATAAGGAAGAAGGAAATGAATTTAAATTCAAGGTGGAGACACAAGTCCATTTATTCTAAAAAAGAATTTAGTGGTTTCTGAAAAGGAAACAAATGATGATAAGTTGGAAAGGCAGTTGGAAGAAAGATTTGGAAAAAATAGAAAAATGCAAAAAAATAATAAAAAATAAAAGTTTATATCAGAAAACTAAAAATCTCTTAATGTGCCAATTTCAATTAAGGCAATAAAAAAAGGGGACAGATCAAGAAAGCAATAAAAATATAGCTTTTTTATGAATTTGTTTGCTTTCCAAGCACATGCCCACCTGTGAAATGGTATTATTGAACCATTCCAAGTTTTGGTCAAAGACCAAACAAGTTTCAAGTAGGACTCAAAAGAATATAAAATACAAAGATAGAATTGGTTACAGCAAAATAAAGCAAAAAGAGAACTGAAAGAAGTGAAGAGCATATTTGATATATATGAAAGGTAATTCAAAAGAGAATAGGTAATAGGGATCCAATAGGAACTCTTAATGCTAAAAGAACACTGTGGAAGGGCCGACCAAAGGTCAGCCAGAATTGAACAAGGCAATGTTGTTGTGTGAATATGCTACAAATTTACAAATATGCTCAAGAAACTACTTGCGGTTCAACTCACTTAGAGCTTATTCATCATTGTTTGATTAACTGATTGAACAAACTTATGCAATTTTATAAATACTTGACTGATAAACAAGCTTGACTAGGTTGTTCAATTTATTAATGATCATGAAAATATTAGCTAAAGCTTGTGAACAAGCTTGTTTAAATTTCAATAATAAGCTTGTTAGAACTTGTTTTAATGAATCGCTAGGACACTAGATTAAAGGATGTTGATAAGCAATTTTTTAATGCGCTCAATACATGCTAACGTGGTTAGTAAACATGCTACTCTATGGTGTTGCTTGTTAGTCGCTCAACAATGCTCATTTATTAGACCAAACACGTTCGATAAACCTCAGATTAACACTCGACGATAACTCGGATTGATGCTCTTTTATTTAACCAAACAAGCAGCTCGATAATAGCTCAAAAACCACAATTTGGACCAAGCTAAAACCAAGCTCAAACCACATGTTTTAAATGAATTGAGCTTAAATTCAAGAAGAAATAGTCGATCAAGATCAGTCCAAGCTCAAGGATGGATTTAGCAAATGAGCTAAAACTCACTTGCAAGATCCTTCTTCGCTTGGCTTGAGTTCTCAGATCATGTAGTTCTTCTTATGAGCTTAAATGAAACCCTCTGGAATTTGTCTCAATTCAAACTAATCTCTCTTAACGATGTCACCTTAAAATTATTACAAAGGTATAACCAATAGAATAAAGGTCATGTCTGAAATTATAGTTCCAAATAAGACAAATTTCATAACAAGAACAAGTACTAAAATGAATGTTGTTGTAGCTCATTAGTTTTTGCATACAACTAGAAAGAAAACATATGAAATGATGTATAAGACTACAATAGTCACTGTTTTGTCCATTAGTAACTTATAGAATGGAAATCAAACCACCTGATTCAATGCTTCTTGACAAGGAGATCCTATGTCCTCATATACTTTTGATATTTATGTAGAGAGACTTTCATCATCAAGGATGAAGTTTTTTCAAGTGCATGGTGACAATTATGACTTGAAAGGAATAGTCTACATCAGATCTTTCTTGCACAAAATGTTGTCTTATTCATGAAAGTTTTGTTCGATCATTACAACTGGTATCAAAATATTTTGATGAACTTATGTGGAACAACAAAAGAAAGGTTTAGTGAAGAAAAAATAATATTTATTTGGGAAGAGTAAGCATCAAAGAATAAACAAGTTTATCCCATTGACAAAGATAAAGCAAAGCAAAAAAAAACATGAAAAGCATAAACATTGTCCATGGTCAACAAAGTTTGTTCAACAAAATCAATCCACTTGAGTCTTCCATCCTATGAAATGCAATTATCTTTTTTGTCATTTGAGGAATTGCAAGACTCAAAGAATAAACAAGTTTATCCCATTGACAAAGATAAAGCAAAACAAAAAAACATGAAAAGCATAAAAATTGTCCATAGTCAACAAAGTTTGTTCAACAAAATCAATCCACTTGAGTCTTACATCCTATGAAATGCAATTATCTTATTTGTCATTTGAGGAATTGCAAGACTCAAAGACGGTGTGTAGAAAATTCATTTGGGGAGGTTCAACCACCAACAAAAAGGCTCGGTTAATTAGCCAGAAGACTAGTGAATGCAAAAGAAGGAAGGAGAATTGGATTTTAAGAGTCTTACTCCCCTACACAATGCTTTTCCCATTAAGATTGCTAACAAAGTGCTTGAATGCAAAAGCTGTGGGAAATATTTCTAAGACACAAACACGAAAAAAAAGAATTTATGATTAATGATAGGAAAAGGAAGGGTTTTCATTCAAAGTTATGCATAAATATTTGTAAGGAAATGCCACAGATTTTCGAAAGTAACAAGTGGACTATAAGTAATGGAATAAAAAGTGTGATTTCGAAAAGACCATTGGATGTACAATTTAGGAATTCCTCAAAACCAAATAATGGGGAATTTCCCTATGGAGAAAATCAATGAGATGTTTTGTAATTTTATTTCAAAAGACGGACAATGGCGGAGAACAAGTTGATGATGAGTTACATAACATAGACCAAACCATGACCAGTTTTTGCCCGTTAAATCATCTTCTAGAATATCACAAAGCCTTCAAAGACATTTCATAGAATTTTTACAAAGAGGCCAACACTTTTCTTTAGAACGAAATATCTGCTCATTTAAGTTAAAGCATGAACAATTGTTATTGATATTAAAGATGCTAAGGCTATATTTGGTGGTTTCAAACAGCCCAATTGAAAAAAAGAAATGAAAAGGTTATTATTTATATGTCGTGTTGAAAAGTTGCGAATGAGTATTCAATGTTAAAATACAAAAAGTTATGTTATTTGAGAAATCCTTTTAACATTAAAAAATTTTTTATCATAACCATTTTCCCCTTGAATTTAATAACCAAACCACAAAATAAGCTTTCTCTATAACCATCATATAAATAAGCTTCTCCAAATACTTGTTTTATACAATAAGGTCATATCAACAAATCATTTGAAAATTTTACCCAAGTTATGGACAAAACAATTGCACCCAAAATCATAGCTGATACCACGTGCCATGCACGATG
This sequence comes from Vanilla planifolia, assembly GCA_023846275.1. Lineage (NCBI taxonomy): Eukaryota > Viridiplantae > Streptophyta > Magnoliopsida > Asparagales > Orchidaceae > Vanilla > Vanilla planifolia. Next base: position 71,938,101 of record CM043865.1, on the reverse strand, counting down.
ATTCTAACAGTGCTTAGGAATTGTAGCCAATTAAAACACCTTATAAGCATCACAAACATCAGTAAAATAATCCAATGGCAGATAAATTGCACCATTGCATCCCAACACCACTTGGTTTCACTCTGGTAAAGTGGATTAAATGCATGGTTGTCTATTAACTAAGGCAACATAATGATAAATTCTATCTAATAATAGAGCAAAGTTATCCATGCAATCAAGTTGTAGCATGTTGTTTATAAGATATTACAAATGTTCAACAAAGGTCACAATAAACTAAAATAAGTGTGTTCCCAATAATACAATAATACAAATGCAATTTGGACCAAAATACAACTACACAACTGCAATCAATGTGCAAGGAATGCAGTCATGCCACACAAAAATGATGTCCTAACTCTCTCCCACATGAACTCACTCCACCGTTGCATGTAGATGGCTCCCTTCCCATGTCAATTAGTAACATGAAAAAAAAAAAAAAAAGTAATAGAGCATGTAGTTATGTAGGGTCATCATTGTGATAACTCTAGCTTGTTGTGTTTAGCATCTATATTTGAATGTCATGTAATATGGTCAATTTCTTCATCCAAAAACCCCTCAACAACCCCTTGCAAAAAATGCAGCCATAACTGAAGAGTTAGTTAAATTCACTTAGCTTCCTAGTAAATATAACAAATTCAATTAAATGATACTGAGTGCCCAATTGCAAATGAGTAGCCCATGTGGCATAGGCCTATCTCTCCAAAAAGGAAGTACAAAATTCAAATCCAAACATAATTCTAGGAAAAAGAACATTAAATGTGTCCAATTATGAAATTAGGTATAACCAGCATCACAAAGATAATATATACATGCACTGACAAACAAATATAACCCAAACATTGTTGGTACTTCTATTAGTTATGGTTGCACACCAAAAGGTGGATTTGAAAAAAAAAAAAGAACTCCTAGGGTTTCAAAACGTGGTTAAAAATCCTACTTACATATGTAGAATCATCATTGTGATAACTACACCTTGTTGTGTTTAGCATCTATATTTGAATGTCATATAATATGGTCAATTTCTTCAACCAAAATCCCCTCAACAACCCCTTCCAAAAATGCAGCCATAACTGAAGAGTTAGTTAAATTCACTTAGCTTCCTAGTAAATATAAAAAATTCAATTAAATGATACTGAGTGCCCAATTGCAAATAAATAGCCCATGTGGCATAGGCTTATCTCTCCAAAAAGGAAGCACAAAATTCAAATCCAAACATAATTCTAAGAAAAAGAACATTAAATGTGTCCAATTATGATATTAGGTATCCTAATCTACATGGATAACCAGCATCACAGAGATAATATATACATGTACTGACAAACAAATATAACAACCCAAACATTGTTGATACTTCTATTAGTTATGGTTGCACACCCAAAGGTGGATTTGGGTAAAAAAAAAAACTCCTAGGGTTTCAAAACATTGTTAAAAATCCTACTTACCTACCAACCTCCCACCCAATATGAATAAAAGTGAATAGCATGTTGAAATCACATGCTATCATAAAATCATAAGTTAGATAGCAACAATAGCATACATACCTAGCTTGCTTTGACATTATAAAACTAATTTCTATGCATGTTCCATCAATGCAAGCCATACATTCCCAAACATTTACATATAAACATGAGAGCAACACAACTTTCAAAAATTTGTACAATGAAATAGTGAGTACCAAGTTAGATGCTCACAAGAAAGGCATGTATGTATTGTCACTTGCTATTTCCATAAATTAGCACAAACACAAAGGATGGATCCTCAAGTTTCAAGAATTCTATAGCCAAACCACTAATCACCCCAAGGCTAAGGTAAAAATGTTTTGATGCGGTATCAGGTGAGAGTTGGAATCTCTCTGCAATCGTGGACATAAAATCACCATGTTCTAACATAAATATAGCAATAACAAAATCGCTGTGTAATTATCCTTGAAAGATGCAAATCAAGTGTTGTTCCAAGATGATGTGACATGTCAATGAGCTTGTTTCCCCATTTTAGACATAATGAAGAATTTTAAATTACTAACCAACAAAAGCTCCTTTATCAATTTTGTACCAATTAGAGAATACATCAAGTTTTTATAATATCTAAAATTGATCTCAATCACTAGCAAAAAAGTTGATAGCATTTTTCAAAATTAAACAAGCAATAATGTTTATCACATACTTCAAAACTAAACTAACAAAAATATTGATCATATATTGCAAAACTAACTTAGTTTTGAATTATCATATAACATGCAAACTCTTTTGACACCATATCAAAATTAAAATATAATACACAATGTAGAAAACACATCCACAAGGTGAAATGCAGGTCATAGAGCAATGTTCATCAAGACATTCACAAGCCCTTGATCAATAGCAACAACATCAACCAAAAACATTGTTGTCATTCAGTGCATCCAATAGTAATCAAAAAAGGGGAAGACTTCACTAGTCAAAACCCACCAGATTAAAGAAAATGCATTGAGCTTGAAAATGGACAATCCTCGATGATCTACACTCGAGCAGCACTAAAAATTACTCTTTGTCACAATTTCCATGGGAAGATCAATTTTTCCATTGGAGGAGAGCCCTTTCAGACAATTAGGATTAACATATTATAAGAGATGACTTATTACATCTGAGTTCATACTTGACTTTTCCATGCTTGAGGGGGTTGAATAATCAACTGCTACATGGCACAACCAACAATGCACAAAACAAAGCTCTCAACATGTTGCTATCAAAGCACCTGACTTGTGCAAAAGCAAGGCATTCATGCAATCAACAAAAGAATGTTGATAACAACCAATGTCTAAGATAGAAAGGCCACTATATGCATGGTAATACAATTATAAGTCAAAGCATAAGTGTTAAAAAAGATTCAATAAATGAGGACATGAGCTACAATCAATTAAGAAAGTATTCTAAACATGGATAAAATCATACTCCAAGAAAATAAAAATAATTACTTATTTTAGGCTAAAAAGGCTTGGTATTACAAAGCATCTTACTTAATTAAAACCTAATGAGAAATAGATCCTTTTTACACAAAGTTTTGGCACCAGTACATTCATTTAGATATCTAAATTCAGAATGATAAAGACTTGCTCTTTTTGTAATTAATTATTTGGATATTTGCTAGTTGGACTTAATCACAAAAAGATTTTTAAAACACAGAAAAACTCATTTACAAATCTCATTTAGTGCAATAAAGGCTAATTATATTGAAGGGAAATATTTTCACCGACTGCTATATAATTAATACAAGAACAGGCACATACAAAGATTAATCCTAAGAAATAAATGTTCATAAGTACACAAAGGATTTACCATTCGATGGCCTGAGCGTGCAGTTGGGCAACCTTTAAAAAGAAGTTGTTCCCACTGATTAGTTTTCAAATCCAACGTCCAAAAGTCCTGCAAAAAAATTTTAAAAGAAATGGAATTAAAAAAATAATCTTGATACAGGACAAGTAAGCTTGTCTGTAAACATATCAATCATGCATCTTTATACATTTTACACCAACTAAACTAATAGAAGTAGTTAAAAGTGAAAACAAAAATAAATACAACAAAACTGCATATCCGATAAGATGAGATTACAAACATTAATCCATAACCAGAAAAAAAAAATAACAAAGAGAAATGTTATAAATATCTTGGTTAAAAACCTTCTCAAAGAATACTAAAATCAATGAAAATCAATAAAATTGAAGCACTAAAATAGCTTGTGCCCAAAAGTTCCTAATTTACATGTTTCATGCATGTTGAACAGCATTTAATGAGATGTTCAAGTAAGAAGAGGGGAAATAATAGAATCTTGCAAAGCCAATGAGGGAAAAATCAAAGACCTAGAAAGACATGTCAAGTCTTTCATAGAAAGAAATGGTGGGAGATTAGTCCGATTTGCTAGCTACAAGAATTCACTATTGTCATTAGAATCTCTTTAAGGTTTTAACTCATTGATGGGCGAAAGTCAAGCCGCACAAGTTAGTTGATTGGTAGCATTCCCATTCAGGGGTGGAAGCCAACTGTTCATGTTGAGCATATGGAGCACTGCAACACTAGGCAAGCTAAGACATGTCCAAAACAATCCTCCACATGAGTTAATTCATGGATCTTTATTAGTTGAGCTAGCATAAGGAAATGGTGTTATGAGATATAAACAGAAAAAGACAAACACTAACATCCTATAGCATTATGAGTCCATATCTAATATAATGATGTCTTTTGTCAATGCAGCCTGTGGACATATATAGAAAAAAAATTGAGCTCTTTCTTGCTATTACAAGTGGCATTTGGTGGGAATTTATCTATCAAACACTCCAAATTTTAGCACTTCCTCATATAATTCACAAAAATAACTATTGATTCATTCCAAGTTCCTTCAACTGATCATTCAAATTAAAAAGGGATCAATCTCATCACCCTCAGGCCCAGCAGTCAAGGATCTAAACTACGTTCCCCGGGTATGCTCATGCATGCCTACTATTGCATGAAGCAAAGCTTGGACTTTCACAAAAAGATAAAGAACAAGCAAACACAAATAAATGCTACATGAATCCAAATGTCACAAAATATACATGCAATGCAAAAAGAGTTTAATCTGTCCAAATCGTTTCCTCGAGAGATAATGAATTGAATACAAACAGTATTAAATCACACACTCTGTAAATCCATTAAGTGCATATAAGACTCAGTAGCAAAACAATGTCTAATGCACACAATTTCACTGTTAAATGAGTTTGATGCTAATGACTAACCCAAACACAATTGAGATTAAATCCTTAGTTCAGATAAAGTGCAAATAAAAAAAAACAAGTATGAACCAGCAAAGAGGAATGAAAAGATGAAAAAATAATGAACCAAGCCCAACTCATTTCAAAAAAGCAGCTGACCAATCATGCAAATCCTTTGCACCTCACTGTAGAGGTGAAGGGACAGTTTTATTAAAAGAAGAATTGTGCCCAATGTTCACGTTGCTATTTATAGATAGAATTCAAAAACCTAATTAGATAGAATTCAAAAACCTAATTAGCAAATAAACACCAAGAATCCAAAAGACAACACCATAGGACAACGGAAATATTCAAACAATGTGTGGCCTGCAAACAATTGGATACCCCTCACAGAACAAGTGGCGCAATGGCCCAAAGTGCTTTATGAAACAAATAGCATAAGAAAAATTGAAGACAGACATCTTTTGACTATTTTCCAAACACAAAACACAATGAATCATAACACCAGACATACTGTGTTAAGTTAGAAACATCTAACACCTTAGCAATTAATTCCCAGTACAATGGAGGTGATCAAAAATAACAAAAACATCAACTAAGTTTCCTAGAGGCTCCATAACTTGAGTCAAATCAACACCAATTCCAAACACCAACAAATAAACTGGCACAAAAGATTAAACAAGTCGGCAAATGTCACATGGGCACAGCCAAGCTCTACGTTAGCTATATTTATTATATGGTGATAAGAGCGATATCAAAACACTAATTTTTATAACTATTTATGGGGTTATGACTTTGACTGCTGCTTATGTTCAATAAAAATGAGCTATGGCACAAAACAATGTGTAACTTCATATTAAATAAGTAACATTGAGTTTAACAAACCCTTTAATAGCATTTACAAAAGAAGGTGAAGAGTTTTAGATCCCAAAGGGTACTTGAGCATCCAGATTAGCCATATCACATTTATCCAGATCTACATACAAACTTTCTAAATAATAGAGCCCCAAGGTGAATCATATAAGTACAATATTAATAACATGAACACAGACAAACACAAAAATTTTCAAACTTTTTTCATCTAAATTGTAACATATCTTATGATGAATTCCATGTAACCCGTATTACCATTACATTTAAACAAAAAAAAAAAATCAATGGCAAGGATATAGCAAACATAATCCTACCTGTCATGCTAGTTTCCAAGGAGAAAGAAATGGAAAGAACTTTTAAATGCAATTCTATCTCAACAGGTAAGAGCAGGCGGGGAGGAGATATATATATATATATATATATAGATATATATATATATATAGAGAGAGAGAGAGAGAGAGATTAGCATAAACATCAAGAAACAAGTATGCACAGCAACCTATGCGGCATCAAATGCCCAAAGACCATGGTGTACCACAAGCTGCCTCAGCATGGATCCATATACAACAAACTTATTGGCATGCAGAACACCAAATAGATAAAAACATTATTTCTAACACAACTAGTCCCATAATGGATCATATTTATACATGAATAAAACATATAAGATTTCAAAATCAAAATTGCGAATTCAAAATCTTGATTTCTCCTACATTAACACACATTCCCATACAAAAGAACACAGTCAAAAATAGTTGCGGTAAGGGAAAAGATGAAAATCACAATCAAAATCAGGAACATGGAATAAATAATTGGAATAGTTTACCTTGTAATGATGGAACCTTTCTTGATTGGGAGAAGTGAACTCACCACCTAATGGGAAAGAAATTCCATTTAACCATTTGAAGGTGTCCAATTTTAGTTTCATTAAATTTCAAATTTTACAAAGCATTCATTTACCAAATATGTAAATATTGCTTTTCCAAGCAACTGCCTGGTGAGCACTACGAGGAGGTGGACTGTTTGGGCTTGAGATTAATTTCCACTCACTTTTTTCTACATCATAGCGATAAAGATCGCCATAAACAAAAGTCTGCAACAACAATTAGGTCAATAAACATTTGGGTAGTATTTAAGCAAAGAAATATTTTAGCCAGCCAATATATAGATATATATAAACATGGAGGCAACAAGACAGAGAACTTTGTAAACAGTAGGTAAGTGAACCTTTTTAAGGAAAATTAAGAAATGATTCACTTGCAATTGCATGAAAGATGATTCGAACAAAAAGGAGTAATATCTTCGTATCAATTAAGCAACCATTAAGATCAGTTCCTTGAGCCAATGTATTATTCTCGACTTGTAAATATGACTTAAAAAAAACTACAATCAAAGTATAAACCATTGTAATGTATAAGTCCTATCTTACTCAGTATTATTGAGTGTAGCTAAAAAAATGTTGCTGCTCACACATAACCAAATCAATAATTTTCACATAAAAGTTCTTGTGCTTGGAAACAATGAACCAATGGTTACATAATTATCTAAACTAGTATACCAAGCATTCGAAAATGAAACAAAAATACTGGAAGCAAGACAACATTTAAATGGGTACATGCAAATACATGATAGTGAATTCCGTTGTCACGTGCATGTATCACCATTCACACTCATGACCTTATAAGTACAAAAATAGCAGCACCCTTTTTCTTCTGCTTATTTTTATTTTATTCTTGCACTGGTGAAGCTTATCTTAAACCATGAATAACTTAAAAATATATATTAATATCAATAAAGTAACAAGTACTTGCTAAGGATAATTCCTTGACACGTTTCATGATATTGCCTCAATTTAATTATCGAAGCCACAGGAAGTTACTCTGAGCTCAAACATTTCAGTGGTATTAGTGAGTTCACAAACAGTTGATAAGTTAGAAGTTTGAATTTAACTTTTAATGATGCTGAGTTCGACATTGAGAATGAAGCAACACAAATGAAATATTCAGCACCCTAGGGAGGCAGCACAGTACTGAAATTGTAAATTTCTGTTATATTAAACTGACTAGTTCGCAGAAGAACAGAAGGTTGCCCTGACATTGATAACAAAAGCACGATTGTTTTTGAGCAGGTCAATGAATCTACATCAGATGCATTGTTGTGCATGAATTAAAGCTTTAAGAAATGAATTGAAACAAATCTATATCAACAACTTTGGATTATTTTGACCAATTTCAATGCTTTCGGTCAATACCTAATGAAATCCATCAAAACTAAATGGGTGGGAAGGCTTTGTGATCTAGAATAATTTGGGTGTTTTCAATGAATTTTCACAAATTTGTGAAAAAACTGCCTACTTTGTTAGGTGGGATTTAAAAGAGAGCGCTAAACAAGAAGGCAAAAACTACCAAGAGCCAACATGTGTACCTGTCAACAACCGAGAGTCTGAGGATCCTAAAGCCTAAGATCATTAGTCCACTTTATCCAAGCTTTTTATGGAGATCAAGTGGCACAAAATTTAACAAAAAACTCCCTAATCAGCCAAGAAAATGGGAAATGGAAGAGAATAAAAAATGGCAAAAAAATACTAGGAGCTAACCCATGGAGTTGCCATCAGCAATCAGCAATCAAGAGTTTGCAATGCTTAACACCTAAGCGAAGTATTTCCTTTTCTCACATTTTTTATGGAGATTGAACATCAAAAATGAGGAAGAGAACGATGATGGCAAAAGAGGAAGGAGGAAGAAGTGATGCAAGGCAATGAAGGAGAAAATGCGAAGTGCTGGACAATGGGAAAGGTGGAAGTAAAATGTAAAATGGATCAAAAGAGAGGGATTGAGGGAATGATTAGTGGAAAAATAAGCATGAAAAGTGGAATTGAAACCTAACACAGTTGTTAGAATCAAGAAAAAACTCTTGAAATTAGAAAGCAATATCTATCATTCAATTCTTACAAATAATTTTTCCTTAATATAAGATATTCTCTTTATTTTTATACTTAGTTTTTCTAATTTATTCTCCTATTTAATTTTTATAGTATAGAATATTCTCTTTATTTTGTACTATAAATAAGACCAATTTCCCATAAATACATATTACGCAAGTGTTGCGCAAAGCTATAGATGTTAAAATTGATGATCACTCTAGTATATAACTTCAAAGTCATGATCTTCCCTTTTGTGCCCATACTTCCTTTGACAATTCCTCTAATTATACCCTTCTCTTTTCCTTTGAACAACACAAAACTCGTGTCACTTGCTCGATTCACGTTCTCCTTGTTCAATGATACTAGGGCTTCCATCTTTTTTCTTATTGGCTCTCTCTTTCTTACAAGAGCTCTCTTCCTCTTCAATCATTATGTTGTCTCTAAAATCCATTATCGACAATAATCTAGTCGTCCACGACAATTAATCATTTTAATAAGTCATCCTTTTAGAGGACAAAGCACCCACATAGTTTACTTGATATCAAAAATAGAAAGAGAAGCTCAAATAAAATCTCAATCCCTCAATCCAATAAATCAAACCTCATAATACCTAATAAATAAGAATACTAAAATATATAAATATAAAATAGAAATAAATAGAAATAAATAGAAATAAAAATATCCATTGGCTCTCTTTTCTTCTTTCCTTATTTAGAATTCTTTGAATTTGAGAATTTATAAAAAGAAAAGAGAAGGGCATGATTAGAAGACTCATCAAAGGAGAGTAGGGCACAAAATTCATGTCACTTGCTTGGTTCACATTCTCCTTATTCAACAACACCAAGGCTTCCATCTTTGTTGTTATTGTCTCTCTCTTCCTTAGAAGAGCTCATTCCTCTTCAATCATTATGTTGTCTCTTTAATCTAATACTAACAACAATCTAGTCCTCCATGATAGTCAATCCTTTCAACAAGTCATCATCCTTCTAAACCACAATAATTTATTCAACCTCTTCTTCATCAATGTACCTATAGCTCGATTCATATTCTATAAATCTTCAAAGCCAAACACAAACTTAATTATACAAATTTTCATGAATGGTTCCAATCCTTGTTGATCATAATGAAAGATAAAGGGAAGATTATAAGGTCTAATTTAGAATAATTAACCTTAGAAAACTACATGTGAGAGACTAAAAATTCCCTTATCATGTTGTAGCACATCAATTCGATAAAGCCCAAAATAATTAGTCGAGCATACTTATTCTATGAAATAGTAGATATCTAGGATACAATTCAAGAACTTTACTATGACAACAATTACACTAATAAGTTTTTTGAATTTCACTTAATCTTGATTTGTCAAGCACTGAACCTATTGAAAAGTACTACAATTCTCCAACTATGGCAAGAATTGATTTATTATAACACAAAAATGAAACTTCATTGAAAATGGTCTCAAATTCACAAAGATAGTGTTGAAAAGAGATGTCTAATATCCTTCATGGGCTCAACCCAAAATTGAATGAGGCAAACTTGGAACCATACATTTTTCCTCTATTAGCAAAGCTCTTACAATCCAAAGAAAAGAAAGTCATAGACAAGTTATACCCAACAAATTGTCTCCCACCATACCAAATCAAGAAACTTATGGATCAACTCTTATAACAAAGGGGAAAGGCCAACATAATAAAAGACAAAATTGAAGGAAAACTTCTACCATTACTATCAAAGAACAAATTTTCATTCACTATTTCAATATTCATCACAAACCCACATGAAACGCTCAAGAATCATTCATACTTCAAAAATACCTATGTTCCTAAGGCTCCCCACATATCTAACATAACCAAATACTCCTCTCCTCCTTTAGTTGTTTTTTCAAAGAGATTTTTTATTCAATAGAGATTATAACATCTATCACATGTATGAGTAAAAAGGGGCTCCTTATCTATAGTAATAGTTATCGCATATATGAGTAACTCATCATCCTCATTCTTCATAAAAAATATAATAGCACAATAAAATATGCAAATTTGATTCTCTAGCTATACAGGGAGACAAAACAAGCTCCTCTATATGGTTTATGACCAACAAATAGACCACAAAATCTAACATTGTTTTTGTATCCAATTGCAATGTTAAGTGGGTTGGCAAAGTAAGCATAGATGGATTAAAATTTGGGTGTATTCTTTATATCCCCAACCTCAATTACAATATTTTATCTGTCAATAAATTGGAAAAAGATGTTAGTAACTTCTTGCACATCAAATTGTAAGATTCAAGACCCAAAATTAAGTAAGACAACTGGTAATGCTAAGGAACACAATAATTTATAATCTCTTAAATGAAAAAACTCCCATTATTTATACATTTTAAAAGTATCATTTATGTCGCAGCATAAAAAATGGTGTCTTACCATAGCACAAGCGTCTAGGTCATGTTTCAAATATCTTAAATTATGGTATTCAAAGTTATTCAAAAATAAAGATAAACTCCTTTTGCATGCATTGCACATATGTAAAACAATCTTGCTCAACTCAACCCATTAAACCATACTCTAGAGCCATTCCAACTTGTTTGGAATAACATCTGAGGAACAATTCATATCCCAAAAATAACCAACATGCATTTGTTCATCACATTCATAGATGATCGTTCTTGTGTATGTTTAGTGCAAATAATGACAAGCAAATGAGATGCATATTCTATCTTTAAATAGTTCCACAAATATATGTCAAATGTCTTCCAATCTTAAATCAAAAACTTTCAAGCAAATAATGCACAAATAATTTCTCATAATATCATCCTAATCCAAGGATATTGCACCAAAGTTCATGCATACATATCCCACAACAAAATGAGGTTTTTCTCAAAAAAGTAACAAAATGAAGTTTTTGAAAGACAATTTGCATTACCTTGAATGGTCCAAAGCCTTATGCTCTCCAATTAAGTTCCTAATTCTTTCTAAGTTAAGGAAATTTTGATAACAAGCTACCTCATCAACCAACTTCGATCAAAAACATACAAAACAAAAGTCAAATAAATCTATTACTCAAGTCCTTCCCACCAAATTAAGTCATTAACTCTCCCTTTAGATGTTTAAGGTTCATTCATGACAACAATCAATGTAGATTAGATCCCAATACTCAATAATGTGTATTTGTGGGGCATGTTAATTTAACAAAAAAAAGAAAAATTTGATTACTCAATCTTTAAGAATCAAGTCCAAAACAATAAATCTATTGAAACAAAGGAAATATAGCAAGTTGATTATTAAGATCCATCAATTTCCCTTCGTATAATTCTACCCATCACCAACCTTCCAACTCACATATTGAACACAAAACTTATAATGTTGTCAGCTCAAAAAAGAGATCCTACAACCCACTCTCAACCTATTATGGTGTATACCAAACGAACACAACCTCTACACAATTAATTGCTAGAGCAAAGGTCAAAACTGGAAACCAATGCAAAAGGGATTACAAAGTATCAAGATGACCTTTATGTCCACATTGTTATTAAGAAAAGGATGAGGTCTTACACAAGTCAACCTATCTCAAATTACTAGACTTATACAAAATTGTCTTCCAAATAGTGAAAAATTGTTACCCAACCTAAAATTATTGTAATTCCAATGAACATTCACATTGCCTAACAAAAGCCAAAGTGGAAACAAACAATGATGGAAGAAACAGATGCTCTAAATGGAAATGGAATCAAGCAATATTTAGCAAGCCTAAATACAAGAAGATTGTGAGCTCAAACAAATATACATTGTTAAGTGAAGTGCAAGTAAAAAGATTAATAAATACAAAGCCTAACTTGCTAAAAGCGAGATAGACTTGTAAACTAATTACAAGGAACCTTTGCTTCAATGGTGAAACTAAACTAAATTCAAATCCTTCTATCTTTGGCAACACATTTAGACTAAGAACTTTATCAACTAAATGTAAAAACATGCCTCCTTGAACAAAGAGTTAGAAGAGGAAGTACACTTGAAGAATAATCCCATATTTGAATATAAACAATAATACAAAGTATGCAAATTAACCAAATTATTTTATGAACTAAATCAATCCCTTAAAGCATTCTTTACAAATTTCTAGCACTATGAAAAAGCTTACATATAATCAATGACAAGAAAATCATATCATATTTATTAAAGAATACAAGGATGGAAGGTAATTTATTCTAATAATATATATGAATGGCATGATTATCAAATGTAATGAGCATGAGGAGAAACGAAATCTAAAAGAACTATAAAAGAAGTCTATGTTTGAAGAGTTTGGAGTTCCAACTACTTAGATGGAAGCAAACATAAATTTTCATATCTCAAAAGAAATACACTACACACATTTCAAAGGGGACTAAGAAATTTGGTTGCAACCCCACAAGCATGCCATTAGAAAGGAAACTTAAGTCTAGCATCATTGAAGATAAGCCAACTACAAAGAAAGAAAGATATCACAGATTGGTGAGGAAGTTGTTCTATCTATCATTCACTCGACCTGATATAACCTTTAGTGTGAGCATCATTAGCCAATTTATTCAAGCTCCAACACAAAGACAGATGGTAAATATAAACCACATATTAAGACACCTAAAGGGAACTACAACAAAAGAGCTACATTTGCAAAAAAAAAAAAAATTTAAAAAGGATAATAATCAGTTTGTTTATATTTATTGGTAAGGAGTTGAAGACAACTCCAAATGACAAGTACACAACTGATTACTATAATTTTGAGAAAATTTTATAACTTGTAGATGAAAGGAACAATTGTAGTAACCCAAAGCAACACTAATGTTGCATGAAAAGATAGTGATCTTGGCATCGCACGGAAAAATCCTATGAAACTCTATAGTGACAACAAAAGTAACATAGGTATAGCTTATAATCTCACACAGCATAACAACATGAAACATTTAAAGATCATTTGGAGTTTCATAAAAGATGAAATCTACAGAGAAGTAATAACACTTGTATAGGTTCCAATGAAGAGTCAAGAATTAGATATTCTCACAAAAGCCATCTTCAAGATATGATTGGATCACTTATTAGCTAGCTAATAATGATCAATCTCAATTCCTTGGCTAAAAGGGTGTTGGAATTTGGAACAAATTTCTAAGACTAGAGAATAACATTTATCATTTAATTGGTGATCTTGTTTTGCTTTCTTAGTATAAGATACTCTTTTTATTCTCTTATTCTAATTTTCTCGCATAGGATATTCTCTTAATCTATTTTTTATTATAAAATATTCTCTTCATTTCCTTCTTCTACTTTTGTGGCATTGAATATTCTCTTCATTTTTAAAAATAGATATAAAGGTTAAGAATAAATAATCACTCTTATTCAAGAACTACTGCTTATATCATCTAGTCAACAAATCTTTTAAATGTTAAAAGTTTAAAGCACTGAAATAACTTAAGTAGTTGTCCATTCCATCATTCCTCTATCATGTTTTCCTTTTTTTAATGAAAGGTGCACTACGTGGCTAAGCTTCAAATAGGGAATCCATTTTTTAACTTTTTTATAAATTACTTGCCAAATGACAAACAAGGCAACACAGCATAGGCCAACTTCTAATTCTTTCCAAAGCAATAACTGAAATTGAATGTGATTTTTATTTTGTAAGAGGTAACTAGTTTATTGAAGAAGTTTCTGTCTTGTAATTTTCATATTTTAGAAAATCAATGACATTTTTCTTTCAAAAATCTATTGTTTGGTTCGATGACTTCAAATATAGCTATTAAGTAATGGTCTTGTTAGGATTGATAGTTTTTTGTTAACATCTTATTTAAATTTTACCTATGCTAAGATTACCTCCTAACTCTTTCATTGGCGATGATGGGAAACAAAAATTGAGAGTGCATCAACTAATAGTGACAAGATTAGCAAGAAGTAATAAGTGATGATTGACAACAGAGAGGGCAAATGATGGCATCCATCCAACAATGTTGGTCAGCAATGATGACCTGTGGTATCAAGGGATAGGCAAAAACAATAAAATGCATAGTAATTAGTAACAAGAAACATTAGTGGTTGGCAACAAGCAATGCTATTGGTTCTTAACAAACAATGATAGTGGTCAGCAATCTACAACAAGAGGATGCAATGACGAGCAAGTGATCGACAACCATGATCAATGGAGATGAAGCTAGAGGCATCAATGGTCGAAGAGAATAGTCAATGGCAAGCATGGGTTGTTAGCAACAATAAAGGATGATCAACAACATTCAAAGACGATAGACAATGAGCAGCGACAATGATCGAGGACAAGCCATGGTGATGGTCAATTCGCATGCCAATGTGATTAGCGGTCAATAGCGGGGCTAGCTATGACTAGCGAAGGTTATGGTTAGCAGTGACTTCCAAAAGTGGTTAGCAATGGGTGTTCAAAGATAGTGGCCATAAGTCAAGGTGGTGATGGGAACCAAACTTTATGCCTTCAAGAAGTCAATATATATATCTAAAATTGTAAAAGTTGACCATATATGCTAAATGCCAAAAGTCTTAGCTTAGAAACTTCTTTAAGATTGTAAATATTAGATATTCATAGATGTCAACAAATGAAAAAAAAAAATATTTTACTTCAAAAGAGATAACATGTCAGTGAAGCAAATACCCCCCAAAATAAATTAACTCTATAACAGTTAAGGAATGGTTATGAATATTACATAACAAGGCAAAAACTGTAGAAATATTCAATATGAAATGAAATTATACCAACCATATAATTCCATTTAACAATCATTACCTTTTTCCCATTGTAGAATTCCCCACCATACAGAATCAACTCTGTCTCTTTCTGTGGATTTATGGTCAACTACACAGAAAAAACCTATTTAAATACAGTGCAATAAGGAAAGAAAACTAAGGATTTATGGTCAACTACACAGAAAAAACCTATTTAAATACAGTGCAATAAGGAAAGAAAACTAATTTTCTACCATTGATCGACTGTAGTCGAGTTTTGTCTGCATCACCGCTGATACGTGAGAATACTTAAAAATCCTAGTTTTTAATTGATTTATGAATATGAAGGTAGAATTTGTCATAGATCAAAGCTAAGGATTTCAGGTTCAATCAATCACTTCGATTCACTAAAAACCTTAGTTTGATTGCCAAGAATAACACCCAACAATTGAGTTACCATTACTCGTGTGAACAAAGCTTTAAGGACCCATACCTTTCACCTTAAAAAAGCACGGACATTTAACATAATGCCACCTACCGTACAATTAGATCGAGGGGAAGGAGAAGGGGCATTCTCCTCCACGTGAACCTCCTTCTTCTTCGCCTCCTCCTTCTGTATACTCCTCTGTAGACAGACAACAGAAAATTTGCGTTGGATAACGGAGAGAAAGCAACAAAAGAAGACAGTTCACCGTACAAAGAGGCGCAAAAACTAAACTAGGGCTCGTGGGAGATTACAAGGATAGCATCGATATCATCCTCTTCGGAAACTTTCTTGCTCTCCCTTCGAGCCCTCTTCTCCTCGGCTTTAGCAGTTTTTTTCTCGGTCTTCTCCTTCCCTTTGCCAGGCTTCTTGTTCTTCTTCCCCATCTCCACTCCTCCGCTGGGACTTCTGCGCACGTGCGTCCGCCGGCGGGATGAGCAGCAGGTTTTCTTCCCGATTAATTTTAAAAAATTATAAAAAACTGTTAAATATAAACAAATATTTTTTTATAATGGGATGGAAAATCCAAGTAAAAAGCTATATTAAAATTACAAAATAGCAAAGTCATACATTAGATAGAAAAGTCCTATAATTTTTTAGATTTTTTTTGTTCTAGATTATATTCAAATAACTACTCATATAAGTTTATTTTTAAAATTAGTTTTATGATAAAAATTTATTTTTATAAATGTATGCACTACAAAACTTGAAGGATTATAATTAAATAATCGATAATAAAAATTTCAAAAAATAGATCGACAACACTTGGGATTCATTTAAAATGAAGTGATTAAAACATCAAAGTTTATTACAAAAATTATTATTAAAATTTCATGAACAGTTAGTTATCTTTAACCCAAAAATTGTGTGCCAATTTTACTTCTTATTCAATTGACGATATTATGGTATTAACTCGTAGTCATTGTATTCTATTTAATTATAATAAATTTTAAATATTTTTAATAAATTTGATTAAATAAATTTTTAAATTTAAGATAATTGATATTTATATTCATGAGAGATTTTTTTAAAAAAAAAGGAAACAAATGTCATATCACACATGATATTATCTTGGTTAAAGTAAAAAAATCACAAAGATGTTTATTTTAAATTTAATTTTAGATATTTTTATTTTTATTTTTATTATAATACTAAATTGATTAAAATTATTTTTGTAAAACATAAAAATTAAAATCTTGATTTAAATTAATCATCTTAGAAAAACATAAGATTTTAAAAACTTTGATCATTTTAGAAATTATCATATATTGATTACATATTTGAAAAACATTTCTAATAAATTGGAAAAAAAATTAAAAAAAAAACTAGTTCTAACTGACTTAAGCCTAAACCTTCTAAAGTAATTCAAAATTCTAGTGGGTTATGATGGTATTAGGTCAGAGCATGACTCCTAATCCCATATTTAATAATATCAAGTTAAAGAATCACTTTTAACTCATTATGTGCTTTTAGGCAAGTAAAGGTCACAATCTCCCGAGCAAACTCAAGGGCAATTAACCTCATATGCTTGGTGGATGCACACAAATAAAACATTAATACAATTATCTCACATACAAATGGAAAATATGGGACTAAGTTTCCCAACTACACATGCATCACTTCTATTTTTTGAGCTAATCAGATCAAATGGTCAAAAATTTCTTCACTTTTCTAAATACCCACATTCAAATATGAGCATACAATTATGCATTTTTTGTGATCTAACAATCTAATATTAAATCTTAACTTCTAAATTAATCGTATCTCTTATTTATCTTTATCAGATGAGGAACTAAGTGCTTCTCAAAAAAACTGTACAAAATGCAAATAATCAAATTCTATATTTAACCATATCATTATGGAGATATCAATACAAGAAATTCATCGATATGAAGTTAGTAATTTTTAAAGGCGAACCAATTTTTTTTATGAATTTATAAAGAAAATATTAATAAAAATGACTTATTTTAATCATCTTATTTAATAAGAGAATAAACCTCTCCTTTGTTTGAGACTGAGTGGTTGTATTTAGGAAACTTTAGAAGAGAGGGATAGAGAGAGAGGGAGAGCAAGAAACAAGTGAGAGGAAAGTTGGAGAGAGAAAAAAAGAAAAAAAGCATCGCCCTTTGAGAAAAATTATATATCAAAAAAGGAAGAATGAAGACTTTAAAGATATTTTTTATTTTATTTTATAGATATAACATGAAAATGTAATGATAATATTCAAGCTTTCTTAAAATAAGTATTAAATAATTACAATATCAAGTAATGACTACATATGAGTTTTAATAAGAAGTTGAAAAGAGTTAGAGGCTATTACATTTTTCAACTATAATTATTGTAGAGGACAATTATTTAGATCATATTAGAATGGCCATGATATTTAGAACTGGAGAGTTTTTTGGCTTAAGTGTGAAAATAAATTCTGCTAAAAATCATACTTATGTGATCAATTGATTATACTATTACGATGGTCTACTAAACTGCCAACCCATTCTATTTAATAACTTGGGGATATTATATTAGTAAATAGCCTTAACATACCAATATAATGAATGAGTGGATGTTGGTGATTATTCTAATATGAAATGAAAATCAAATAGTATATGTGATTTGTATTATTTAACCAAGAGATTATTTTGTTCGATTACTCATCCAAATGCATATCATATAGAAGTGTGGATTATATTGGTATTACTCATATATCATATTAATATATTGATGTATAATATGTTACTCATGAATAATACTTGTACAACTCTGTTATCAAATTAATAAGATCTAAGTTATAGCGTTATGCATCTAAACGCCAGATTGTACATGTATAAAAGGTGGATTAGAGTAGTACAATTAGTTGATAAAAATGTCATGTTATCATATTAGTACAAGGACTAGACTAGACTTGTATGATAAATTTCTGATTTGCTTAATGAAAATCAATTATCCGATTCATTGTCCAAATAACACTAAATATAAGTCACACAATATGATATGAGACGTCACATACCTTATGATGTGAAGTAAAAAATATCAATAAGACATGGATTATACATTTATTTGATGAATAAGCTTATTATAAATAGTTTATCCGATTCTTGATATGGTTGACTAATTATTATGGACCATACTAGTACGACCAAGAGATTAGATTGGTACGATCAGAGTAATTTAATGGTTTGACATTTGTTAAGCATTTATCGTATAATATGATAGGGTCTTTCATATTATATAATGTGATTACAATAAACTAAAAAGAGAGTAATATGTTGTTTCATAATTGGTAATGTTTTTAGAAAGTACTTTCTTAAAAAAATTAATTATTATTGATAATATGTAATACAAATTTTATAGAAAACTAAAAGAATTGATAACTAAAAAAGAAAATTGATGGAAGAGAATTCACAAAGAAATTAAATAGGTGAACCAATTGATTATGATATAGGTGAGTTGTTAACAATTAATTATTATTATTATTATTATTATTATTATTATTATTATTATTATTATTATTATTAAATATATGATTATATGAGCATTTTTATGGCATGACATTTCATGTATAGTATGCCATGTGATATCTCTAATTAAAAAAAAATCAAACGATCTAATACTTAATACAGTGAAACATTACTAAGCCATTAAGAAAGATAAAGAATACATATATATATATATATATATATATAAGAAAACACAAAAATAAAGAATCAATTTTTCAACATTGGATATGATATTCTTATTTGATTGTAAACTAAAAATGACTCA
This sequence comes from Vanilla planifolia, assembly GCA_023846275.1. Classification (NCBI taxonomy): domain Eukaryota; kingdom Viridiplantae; phylum Streptophyta; class Magnoliopsida; order Asparagales; family Orchidaceae; genus Vanilla; species Vanilla planifolia. The sequence continues at coordinate 71,918,591 of CM043865.1, read as the reverse complement.
CCTCTTATTATTTAGAATAACCTTGAATAACAGATAATTCAAAAAACTATTTTCATGCTTTAAAAACTCATATAAGAATAGAAATGAAAATTTGGAAATAGATATTTGCATTATGGGTTCAATTATTATAATTTGATTTTAGGAATTTTAACCTGTATATTTTTAAAGCATTATAATATAATATTAAGTGTAGTGTAAAAAATTCAAACTTCATGCTTCTCACTTATACAAAACAATTTATGAAAGAGATATTTATATTTAATTATTCTTTACATATTTAGTTATGAGAATAATTATTGCACATATTTTAATGTTTGAATTGTCCCAATATCTTTATTGTATCATTTTCATATCTCTTATCATACTTATGTTTTATACACTTTGAGCTAAACTTCCTCTTTTATTGAATGATCACCTATGAGATTAAGATCACTAAGGCACTATTGACTAAGTTATAAACATTTAGTTGCCCATATGATTGTTTATATGAAGGTATGATAACAAATAAACAACATATACCTAGTATTTATTAAACAATATTAGGCATAAAACCATATAAATGTTTGGGAATTGTAAATATTAGACAATATAAATTGGATATGATTCATAATAGTTTGTTGTAGTCATCAACAAATGAAAAATGATGGTAATAATGGTTTCATGAAGCTAACAATATAAAACCAACAATATTGACAAAAAAATGGAGGGCAACAAAGAAATAACAAAGGCCCAAAAGATAATGCTATAACAAAAAAATGCATAATTGCATTGATAAAAAGAATCTTTATTGCTTTGACAAATGTTTCTTACCAAGCAAAAGAACAAAGATAAAGATGCGGAAGTGTTTATTAGGCAACAAAAGAAGACTTAATTCTACAAGCTTCAAATTCAAATATATACTTAAAGTAAACTAAATGTATCAATGTTTCTCATTATAAAATTAGTTTGTCATCCCTTTAACACATTAGCATCTAATAGAATCATAATAAAAGTAATTGATGCAAGAAATAGTTTGAAATACTATGCTAGCAAATTATCTAAGCTTCCTACAAAAATCATAAGGACTATGTCAAACTGGCTCTTATAATATCATTGTATTCAAGATTATTAAAAAATTTGTTAGATAATTTAAAGGAAGATTCGATTCATTTACATTGAGCAATCAAGAAAATACATATTGGCCATTTCAATGATGTGCATTATGATGAAGGAAGCAACTGTGAAATGGAACAAATCAATAAATAAAACTATAAAACCATGTGATAAAAGTATATATGTAAAACAACTTCAAAAAAGTTTGTCCTTTACCATAATTTATTACTTTATTTTATGGTTATAAAACCATAGGGCATACGAGCAAAAATAGGATTTTTTGTAAAAATTCTTTCCAAATTTTTTTTTTGAATAACAGAGAAATGTAATATTAAAAGAAAATATTATTAGAATTAGTTCATTATAATGACTAAAACATAATATAAAATCTATTTTTTTAGTATTCTGTTGATCAGCAAGAATAATGCATAAGATACCATCAACTCAACTAAGTTTGTTAAAACCTTTGTTAAGGCAAGAAGATGTCTTAGTGACAATTGATAAAATATGACTGAAAGAGGCAAGCTATACATGAAACAAAGCCACAAAGAGGTTAAACAAAAGCATGGCTAAGAAATTGTATGACAATGTTTAATATTAGTTAAATCACATAACGCAAAAAGAGCCATTTCCAATGTGCCTCCACCTTGGGATCAAACCAAATGTAATTTTTGTAAACATAATAGGGTGAATTGTTAGAAATAAAAGCTTTAATTTCTTAAAAATATGTTAGCTTCTATTTTGATAATAAAATTTTAAGAAATCATAAAATAAAAAGATACAATAATTTAAACATGTGCAATATCGATTTTTAGGTGAGTCGGTATAAAATCAAGCCTATGTCCAATGCAAGCAAAAACTAGGTACAAAAAAACTATGTAAATTTTTTGTCAAGAGACGGATAGACTAAATCATCACAATAAGAAAATAAAACCGGACCATAATGGCCTCACAACACAATTTAATTAGCAAAAAAAGAAAAGAAAATGACAATGAAAATCTACACAAACAAGTTTCTATGTTTGACAAAATATTCAATAAAACACAATTATTTTAATTTAATCAGTTAGAAAACGAGGCCTTAACTGATTAGAAGAAGAACAAGAAATTTGAGTTCATTGAAGAAAGACATATCGTAATGACACGACGATGAACATAGGCTGCAAATTACTTTAAGGTCGAGACTTGAGAATTTTTCTTCAAACTATTGTAAAAATTTTCATTAATAAAAAATTGTTCAAGAATTCTTCTATTTATAAGCATTTTGTAACGACTAAAAGCACTTACCAAATACCAAATTAGTTGTTATAGTTCTTAAGCTTTCGCATAATTAATTTGGAAATTAATATTTAAAGAAAATTTCCCAAATGGCTTTAAATAACAACTAAAAGATCTATTGCATTGGAGCCAGATTAGCAGAAGAGTCTGGCATCATTCGATCACAAAAACTGCGTAATTGGATGAATGCAGTTTAAGTAGTGCCTTTTAGAATTATAAATTGATATAAGCCCTTGGATGCGAACCACAATCTGATGACATGATTTAACTTTTCAAGCACCTAAAATATGGACTGTGAGATAGCGAAATTGTGTAATCAGAAGACTGATAGAATCAATGCTTTTCAAAAACCAGATAAGACGGTAATCATTTTATCATGAAATGTGCGATCAGATAGCTCACATCACTCCGACAATTTGGGAGTTTGTCGTGCATAGAATTTTGCGTTTTAGTCCCACATTGTGCATTTGCAATTCTAGTTTCTCTTTATAAGGATTACTATAGCATTTAGAGGAAGCCTGATTTCAAGATTAGTTGCCCCGTGGTTCGTTCGGGATTTAATCATCCATGTTTTCAAATAACATAATATTAAATGTTAATTCAGAGAGTAATGCTTCAATCAGAAATAATTCCAAATAGGTTCGAGAATGATTCTTTGACCCAAAATAATTCCAAAAAGGTCAGGGAGTGATGGCCCGACCTAATTACTGCATCAAATGATGAACAACGAGTGGTAATAAGTTTAGGTGACTTATGACTATGTTTTTAATTATTTTTATTTAATTTTTTTATTAAATTATTGTTAAAAAAATTCAAGGATATTAAATGAAATAATTAATAAATATAGATTCAAGATATTGAATAAAAAATGATTGTTAATAATATAAGAATTAAAATTTAATTAATCTTTTTAAGTCTCTTAAAAAATACTTTTAATTAAGTTTAACATTCTAAAAATGAAATTAAAATAAAAAATATCTCTTTGTAATTTGTCACTCCAACCAAGATAATTTTCATAATATTTTACTTTTACTCATTTTCTTCTTTAAATTCTCTTATGAATACAAGTATCAGTTATTTAGATTATAAAATTCAATAAACTAAATTTTTTAGAACTACTTAAAAGTTTGTTATCATCAAATAAAACATAATTACCAATAATTAATACCACAACATAACTAATTGAATTAAGGTTGTTAAGATCATTCTCATGGAAAGAAGATATGTCAATGATAGTTGATCATGGCCAAGAGAGACAAGCAATACAAGAAATTAAGCCATAAAGAGGTTTAGTGAAAGCATGGCTAAGTAATGGTACAACAATGTTTAATATCAGATAAATCACACATTAAAAAATGCCATTATGAATATGCCCACACACTTAAGATCAAATTGAATATAATGTTTCCAAGTATAAATACTACTAAAAAAGGGGTGCCATAAGAAAGGGTTATCATAACTTGTTCATGAAATATTATCGATAAAATTGAGTTTAACCAAGCCTAGTATTAGCCACAACAAAAAAATTGCAACCTAAGGAATTTATCATAAAGTTCAAAAAAGACATTCTTATAAAAAAATTCTTTATTTAATTTTAACTTAATAATATTACTTTATCAAGAAATCTTTTCATAATTTTGAAGAGTAAACATCATAGAAGTTATGTGAAACTTTCATCCAAGGTGTCAATAACAAACAATGACTTTGATGCTTATTATGTGCAGGTGTCTTGTACGTGGTGGCACTTATATTGGTGAATAGGATAGGGTGATACAACATGACAAAAACTGTCATCCAAGTTAACAATGTGAGAGAGGTAGAGGTTCACGGTCTAATAAATAAAAAACTCCCAAAGTGGTAAAAATTATGATGTCAATAACAAAAAACATTATTATATCTTTGAGTAAAAATGATGTAGAAGCATTTAACATTGGCTCACAAATACATACATGTTGGCATAGCACAAGTTCCATAAGTCCATCGATGCAAAATTTGGTTGAAAAATGCTTCAAAAAATTCTTAAAATTGATTTTTTTATTTCACTGCCTTCCTTCGTCTGCCATCTTTTGCATCCATCACCACAGCTGCTGTCATCGTTTAAGCCAACCTGCATGCTTGTGTGACCTAAATTGACATGGGAACATTATTTGATCCATTGAGGCCATACTACCTCGTTACTCGCTACAACTTGATCCACTCCAACCTATGTCGACCTGCACAACTTGTCGGCTCATGTAGTTCCACTAACTCGCGCTTGCTTGAAGATTGGACTGATAGCTCCGCCCATGCTGCTCACCCCACCGTTTCACTGCGCACCATTACCATCGCCTAAAATGTACAACCAGTTTGGAAACTGCTTAATTCAATTAATTTTATAGTTTTTTATTATTTTTTATTTTTTTAAAATTATTGATAAATCTTTAAGGTCTTCATAAATAAGGATGTTCATTATTTTAAATAAAAGAGGAAAATGATAGAGTGAAAATTTATTTTACTTACGTGCTTCCACCATTAATAACAAAATGTGTACAACCAACTTTAGTTGGAGAGATTACATCTTCTTTTGTGAGAGACATGGATCGAAGGTGAGAAATCTTTCATTGGGAGATTCGACAACCAAATCTCTTATGAGAGACAATGATTGAAAGTGAGAGACTTTCCATCGAAAAAGTCGATAACCAAACAAATTCTCTTTTCCACCAACACCCCCAAACTGCCACATTGTCGCAATTTTTCAACTTTGGTGCTCCACAAGCTAACGCCTATAGAACTACAAGATATTACTGCTAAAAATATGTACTTTTTCAATAACTTATATTTTTTAAGTAGTAATTTAAAATTAGAGTTGCTATTTTCTATTAGAGTATGTCATATAGAGTTTGTCTTAAATTCTTTATTTTATATATGAAATTGGATGTGACAATAAATTATTTTGTAGGATTTTATGCTTAATGCGTAAGATGTTATCACATATTTAACTTAATAATTCATATTACAACTTTAAAATGCCAATTTTTTAATAGTTCTAAAATATCACACACATTACATAACCCTAATTAGTATATAATATATTTTTATGTTCTCTAATAATTTATTGAACATCCCTAATATTATAGGCTCTAAATTAGATTATAGTTAAAGTCTAAATCTACCTTGCATAAAAAAGTAAGAGAAGATTTTGCCATTATAAGGATACTCAATAAAAATGTTAACTAATTAATATCTTAGGAAGTTAAAAAAACTATTCAAAAGGGACTGGTGGTTTTTTTTCTATTGTATACATCTCTTTTTTGTACACTCTTTCTCATGGAGCCTTCTAGAGGTTTTTAAAAGGGGAAGGAACTATCTATTCAAGAAGGGACTTTGATGTGGCTTAAGCTTAGATAACTTGGGCATCTAGAACTCACAAAGATGGTAAAAAGTCAAATGACAAAATTAGGAAATTGAAGTGCTAGTTGGTAAAGCAAGGTTAGAGAGATAAAAAAGATGTTGGTTGAAATGGTTGAAACAAAAAAATGAACTAGTCAAAAGGATTTGCCAATCCTACTCAGATTGAAACTAGTCTTCCAAGCTTGTCAAGACAATATCCCAAGTGCAACCAAGGGAAACAAAGAAACAAGACTTGGGTAGGCTTGGCTAGCCAACCTTTATTCGAAAATAGAGGATTAGAGCTAGATGACATGGTCAAAAGAGCAAATGTGGCTCATCTAATACTTGTTGACTTAAGGAGTTGGGGCAAGAAGAGGCAAGAGATAGAGAGAGGCTGGCATAGTTGAATAGACTGGGACAGCAAATGCGCAAACCTAGATGAGAAGACCAAGGAAAACCAAGCTACATAAATGATGTGTATCAAGACAAGACTTGAGGAAGAGAAATGCAAATTAATAATGTAAGGAAACTGCATTTAACAATATCTGATTATGACCCAATAACAATATCATGTAAAATAAATTAACACATAAGTTGAGGGATGACATGCCCATAATGCAAACTTAAATCCAGCTACAACCAGGTCTATGATTGGATTTAAGTTCGTCCATTTTGCTTCTCATGAATTCTATTTCCGACAAGCTACCAGCTGTTTTATAAATGCTTATAAGATGCAAATATGGCATCCTATCAAGGGGATCCCATGAAAACAGCTGATTAGCTGCATACTCTGCCAGCTTGACATTGCTATGTAACCGGCAACCACTCAGAATGGAAGTCCATACTGCAGAATCTGGTTCAAAGGGCATTGAATAAGCCAATTCAGCTGCTGCCTCAGCCATGCCCATCCTACAAAGAAGATCAATTAAGCATGCAAAATGGGCTAAACTAGGTTTTATAGCATACACACGTATCATTTCATTGAAGTAATGTTGTGCTTCTTCCACAAGACAGCAGTGATTGCAAGCAAAAAGTATACCAAGAAATGTAATGAAATCGGGTTTGATTTTCCCCATTTTCATTTTCTCAAACATCACCATTGCTTCCTTTGCAAAACCATTACATGCATAACTGTGAATGATGGCATTCCATGTCACAATATCAGGATCCACCATCTGGTTGAATAAATACTTGACAATCTCCATATTCCCGCATTTACCATACATGTTTATTAGTGAGTTTCCAACTATTAAGCATGATTGATGTCCCAGTTTAATGGCCACACCATGAAATTGCTCCCCACTATTTAATATTGATAGCTTTGCACAAGCTCTGAGAAGACTAGAAGTGACTAATTCTCTTGGTTTTATGTCCCACAGCACCATCTTCTTATACAGTTGAATGGCCTGCAAATACAAACCATTATCAACAAAACCTGTTACCATACTATACCAGGATACTGAATCCTTTACTGGCGACTTCTTGAAGAGATTATAAGCATCCTTGGTTTGTCCATGCCGAAGCAATCCACAAATCATTACATTATAGCTTACCACATTCCTCTCGGCCATCTCATTAAACAGTTTCGTGGCTTTGTCCAATTGATCACTTTCCACATATCCAAATAAAAGAGCTGTGTGTGCTACAACGTCTCTCTCAGGCATAGTATGGAATAACTTCTCAGCTATTTCAAGGTTTCCAATTTGAATGAAGCCAAACATTAAAGAAGTGATGGTTTCCATATCCGGTTCAGGCATTTCCCAAAAGAGATTCATTGCCTCGTCAAGTTTCTTGTGTTTCAAATAGCCATTAACCATTGAGTTCCATGTGACATTGTCTCTGCAATCCATGCTATCAAATACATTCCGGGCGTCGTTAATTTTACTGCTTTTGATAAAACCGCAGAGCAAAGAGTTCCACGATGCTATGTATTTCATATCCATCTTTGTGAACTGCAACTCTGCTTCATCCATCTCCAAGCATTCACAATACATGGAAACCAACGAGGCTTCAATCATGTAATCAAGATGAAAGCCCAATTTGATAATAAAGCCATGTATTTTGCAACCTTGCTGAAGGTCACCCAAAAGAGAACATGCGTTAATTACATGTAAGAGAGGAGATATAGTAGTTCTAACTCCATCACTAAGCATTTTAGAAAAGAGATCAAGTGCTTCTCCAAATAGGCCGCAATTTTTTAAACCTCCAAGCATTACAGACCAAGATACATGATTCTTGACAGGCATGGCCTCAAACAACTGGATAGCTTCTCTAATCTTGTTAGCTTCAACATAGCCAACAATCATAGCAGTCCAGGACACTACATTCCGGCATGGCATTTTATCAAACACAGCTTGAGCATTGCACACCTCGTGATTCAGCACGAAACCTGAGATCAAAGCATTCCATGATGATGTATTTGGGTAATCAATATCTTGAAAAGCCCAGACCAAGCAATCAGTGGCACTGCATCTAGAATACATAGTGATCAGACAAGAACCTACGAACACATTTGCTGCAGATTGTTTCTTTATGGAAAGCCCATGAATCTGCTTCCCAAGATCCAAAGCTCTAACCTTTGCACAAGAAGTTAAAACCACAGAAAATGAGGTATGGCTAGGCTTCAACTGTGACCTAAGCATCTCCACAAACATTTGCACCACTTCTACGTAACTTGCATTTCTCGCGTAACCGGTCATGATGGAGTTCCATGATACCACATCTCGTTCAGGCATTCGGTCGAACAATGTTCGCGCAGAAATTAAATCTCCGGCATTTGAGAAATCAATAATCATTCTATTACATGAATGAATGTCAAGCCAAGCATTCAAAATTGCACAACCAGATGGTGGACTCCAATAACACGACGTCGCCATAACTCGGGGATTACATGAGGCAAAGGCAGACTTAACGATTATATAACTTTGTTTTCCAACTAAGCTGAGCATTTCATGGCAAGCAATCAAAATCTGTTAGGCTACCACCTCTTTCCCAACAGATAAAGTATACCTCTTTGATTTGGAAGTCATAAGAACATGGCCTTGGAACAGTGAAGCTCTGTAAAACTATCGATTCTTCGAACTCTTACATGCAGAACAATATGTTCTTCATTGTTGTTGATGTCAGGAAGGCTTCGAAGAGCTTCGAAAAAGGTGACACCTTTGGTTTGAGCACAACTTAGCCATAGAATTTAATACAAAGCCCATTAACACTAAAGAAGCTAACATAAGCTAACTGTAACATGTTGCGCCTATCATTGGTGGCATTTGACAACTCTACAACAAGGATACGTTGATGCCATGTTGGTTGGCTTTGCATGCAAGGTCAAGAAAGAATAGCTGATCTTTGTCCTATGCTTCATGAAGAAAGACAAAATAAGGCTATAAAGACCCATTTAACAGAATTTGATATCATTTCATTTTGTTATATTAGTCACACAATTCATTTATTTTTTTATGTACTTATTTATCTATATAATATGATAGAAATTTTTTCCAATCATGACAAACTCAATTCATTGATTTCTTTTTTTTTTAATCCTTGATGATATGTAACTAATAATATCATCAGCTTCATAATTATTTTCTAAACTATGTAATTCATGTGTTTTTTTATATTTTTTTAGACTTTTTATGTTATCTCTCAACCACTATATAGATTATCTAGAATTTTTTAAAAAGATTTTGATCGTGATCACCACATAATGAGTTTGAAATTTAGATCAATTAAAATACTTAATATGAACTTTAGATTTTTTTCAAATAAGCTTTAATCAGTTGAACTATGTAAAGCCTGGTTATAAATAAATTGGATAGAGGATACTTTTTCATCACAAGTCTTTAATCATTAAAAGTAAATTTTTCTTAATTAGTATATGATCTTATAGTTTATAATATTTATGTAACTATTAATTTGTAGATGAAAAATCATATTTCTCTTTATAGTGATGTCCATATCAACCATAATGTATTGCAAGAGTGATTGAAAAACAAATTATCCTTAACTATATAATGGATGACATGTATTTAAATATCGTTGAAGAATAATTTTATTATTTTTTACTAAAAGTATCATTATAAAATGATATAAATATTATCATCTAATAAAATCTATCCATACACATAAAATTACATATATTCTTTATTGAGCTAATCTTCCAAAGGTTCATGAGCATTAGAAGAGGCATATACAATTCTTGCTAAGATATCACAAAAGTTATTTCTCAACATCAACTTGTATACAATGGAAATAAACAAGCCTTTTAGATTTTAGGTGGTATTTGTCACTCCAAGTCGCACAACTTTATTGTGTCTTATTTTACCATAAATTTTAATTTAATAAATTTTTTTTTTCAAAAATATTTGAAATATATATACTTAAACGGGGCGCGGTATTCCCAAACCCTTCTTTAACAGCTTCACCGGGCATTCCGACTGAAAGATGCCGATCCTCTTCATCGCCGTCCAGTGCGTCCAATGCTCCACCATGCAGGTCCGAGGCTCTCGAGTCTCTTAACACCCACTCTCTCTTCCCTTCCTTTCGTCTTATTGTCCAGCTTCCGGATCAGATCAAGCAGCAGAAGAAAAGCAGCAACAAGTGGACGTGCGCGATATGCAACCAGAAACAATCGATGCGGCGGATCCACGGCCGAAGTTATCTTGCACGAGACCTCCGCAATTTCGTCCAGGAATTCAACCTCTCTCGGATGAGGCTGGAATCCGATGCCGGCCAGCCGTTCCTCTCTCCCCCAACGGAAGAATGCCTCATCGGAGCGGAGGACAAAGGCGAATGTCCGTCGAAGCGGAGGATGGACTGGTCCGAGTATTTAGATCACGGAGTAGAAGACGAAGAACAATGCGTCGGTGGAGAAGATCCCTATCGAGGTTGGCCTCTGCTTCTTTCTTCTTAATAGATCAGTCCCCGTACTCATCCACCACCTTTATTTTTGTTGAACTATTTTTCCCCGTTCTGGAAAGAAGCGAGCCAGGAAGCGATCAATGAGATGCCTCGAAAAATGCTGAATGTCGAGGAGAAGATGGCACCGTTCACGAATTTGTCGAAGAGGCGCGATTTTAACCCTGATGGCAAGATACACCTTACTTTTTGCAGAATTCAAGAGCGTGCTTTAGTGAATACTACGAACAAGTTTAAGGATTGTGAAAATGGGTGCAGGGCTCGCTAATGTGCAAAAGAGGAAGTCGGTTGTGGTCAGAGAGGGTTCATCGAAGTGGAAAGAATACTTCGACGAAGAGGAAGAGGAGCATGAGGAAGGAGAAGATCAAAGCAATGTGCACTCATTTGAGGGTAGCATCAGAGTAGATGAAGAGGTACATCCAGATTTCCAATTATAGTTGCTTTCTTACTTTGGGATTGTTTTTGGGAGATTGCCTCAGTTTTCTTATGCTTAAGCTGATCAAACGGGATAATAGAAATCTTTCGACTCAGTATCCATTTGAACTTTAACTGAAAACTGTCAAGCCAGTTCATCCAAATTTGTTATATGCTTCTAGATTCTGTAGTGTACACATTTTCTCTTTGAATTCACATTTTTATGTGCATCCTGCATGTTGCATAACGTTTTTTGAGCTTTTGTGGATCCTTTCAGTCACCCCCCACTTTTTTTTTTTATTTATTTTTATTTTTATTTTTTATTTACCTGTGTATATCTTTTTTACAACTTCCATGAATCTATTGAGCATTTCTCTTGGAGATATCAACCTGAAGGTCGGGCTTCCTAGGATTTGGTTGCTACTCGTACTTTTTGCTGGAATTCATTAGTAAGGTTTGAGGAGCTTGATACTCAGTTTGTGGTAGTGGCCAAGTCATGGAAAAAAGAGTGTTTCCACTGGCATTAGTTTAGTGAAAAGAGATTTTATATGGCATTTCCTCATATAAGATTCTTTATAGATATCTGTCAATGTCCTGAAGTGTTCCTAAATAGTAGGATAATTTGATAAAAAATGTAGAAATAAATCTTACACCATGCTTAGAGTGTAAGACAACTCGTTTGATTTTGGTCTATTATTTTACTTATATTGGTTTTTAATGAATAATATATTAAGATAATAGTTTATATATGTTTTGAAAAAGATGTTATAATTGTTCTATTATATCAATATGGTATTTTAAAGTTAATATTTTGATTTGTTAAAATGTTATAAACAATTATGTTTTTTATAGCTCTTATTAGAGGTAATTAACCAGATGTTCAACTTTTTTAAATCCTATTTTAGAAAACTAGTACATCTAAAGAATTTGAATAAAATATCTTGTTTATTAATAAAGTACTGTATATATCACCATCTAATCTCACATAAGGGACGTCAATGTGTACAAATTATTGAACCCTTCATAGTCATTAGTGGCTTTTGTTTTATTTTTTTAGTATTTTAAATGTTGTCCAAAATATAATGAACTTGAATGGGATTAGCTAATACCGATAATCTTATGAGGGCTTATTCATCTATTTTCTTATCTATTTCTGTTTAGTCAAGATGAATTTTGATTGAATAGACTTACGAGATTAAATGAAGGCCCTTTGTCATTTAGTATTATAGTCCCCATGTTTTATAAGATTATTGCCTTTTGCTATTTGATGTAAAATGTAGAACTTTAGCTCAACAAAATTCAAAATTCATTTGATTTCCTAAGCTATCTTCTCTCTTGGGCTATCATCTTTCAACATTTTGGTTCTTTAGGGTGGAAAACTATGAATGATGATGTAATTTTTTTGTTGATTTCTTTTACATTGTATATAATATTTTCAAAATAATTAAGATGTAATATTTGAAATATTCATCTTTGTTTTTTTTTTCAAAAATACTTCATGCAACTTTTTGAGTACTTTCTAAAAGCATCCATTGAAGAATGCCACTCCATAATGTTAGATTATGTCATCCTAGCCTCCCTTAAGCCTTTTATTGTTAGTGTAGTGTTACTAGGATCTTCAATGGCAAAGGATTGGTTGCTACCACAGCTATCACATCACTTTGGGTAGATTGATGATCATCAAAACAACTAGCATCTTCATCATTAGTGAAGGCATTAAATGTGAGTGTAGAGTAATTAAAGTTGTTGTTGGTGTATGAAGGAATTGACAAACTTTGCTTACTTGAAAGGTAATGTCTATTAGAACGAAAGTGCCATATTGTACAAATTTGTCGCACTCCATATCTTTTAAGTACCAAGGCTGCCAATTTATTGGTCAGCGTTACACAAACAAATTATAAAAGTAGAATAGTAAATAGAACATCCAATTATTAATATTATAATGTTTAATAATATTTCACAAACAAGTTTGGTTTTCAATGTAACTTTAGATAGAAAACTAACTTTAAGCGACTAGTAAAGATGATGTTAACTATGAGTAAATTAAAGTATTGGCATATAGAAAAAGAGGTTTGGCTCTCTTAGTATAAGGGGTATAATTTTTACTAGTTACTACATGAGATAAAATAAATAATGAATAAATCATAAAAGTCAATAAATGATCATCACCGTAACATGAATCAATTACAAAATAAAGTGAACAAGGTTAACATAAATTGCTATAATTGATAAATTTCTTGGCAAAATTCTATAAAACATAGCTAATAAAAATTTTCATAATATGCCAAAATGAATTTAGCTGACAACATTACACAATGATATCACTAGTTTGGCAATGGGAATTCTTTGGCCATGCTAGATGATTGAAAATGTCATTAATGTGATTATGATAACATTGCTTATTTAATGCTACGCATTTAATAACTGGTTCATTAATCATTGGGATCTTAAAGCCCATAGATTATCTAATATAAAGTCGCAAGTCATCCATTATAAAACGTATAAATAATTTTTTATAAAGCTCATGTGTTTACTAGCATGAATTTTATGCATTCTTTAGCATATAGTCCATGAGTTCCTTGGCAAACAACCTAAAATTAGTTCATAGATTTTTTATTATAATTAGCTCATTAGTCTTTTTGATATACATCAGTTTAATTCATAGATTCTATAATATAATTAGCCTGTTAATTTATTTTTTAATGATTATTTTTGTAAGTTGTCTTATAATAAGCCTGTTGTCATTTGATATAAGGTGCATAGTTTGATGCTTGTGGTTGATTAATTTGTTGGTCATAATGTTTTTTTTTTCACCTTGAACAGATAACCTAGAATGATCATGGATAAGCTAAGGTGTTGTTTGCCTGAAAAGTGAGCCACATTATTGGTATGTTTAGTTTGCTAAATTGAGCAAGGTTGCATCAATTGGGTTTTGATTTGGTTGACAATGTTTTCTTTAGGTTAATGCTTTAGTAGGTCCAAGGGGTGGGAGGAGATGATTTTTAGAGAAGCTAGCCAAAGGTGCATAAGATGATCATAGCTGACTAGAGGCAGATTATCAAGGCTATATAAGGTTTAGTTAATGATCAGTTTGATGATAGTAGTCAGCAAAGCAAAATGATGAGTATAAAGAAGAACATAACAATTAATGAGAGCTAACAATATTTAATTCATGCAAATCAATGCAAGCAGAGTTTTCTAGACTTTATCTAGAGTCAGTTTGGAGCCAAATCAAAGTTAAATGTATAAAAGATGTCAAAATCATGTTTAAAACATTATTAAAGTATTATAATGAGTCATTTATAAGACTCAAGGCTGTTATTTATTTTGTTTTTGCCCATTTGGTCATTTTAGCAGCTTTTTATTATTACTTTATTAGGTTTTTAGAGTAAGATATTTTGTTTTTTTCATCTTCCATTAAAGTTTTTTTTTTTCTTACACCTATTTAAATGTTTATGATGGAATGACAAGGTAGCTTTAGAATTTTTGTCAATTAAAACAAGAAAGTTTAATAAGGTGCATGCATGCATAAAATATTATCTCTATGTTCTTTGACTCATTTTAGTTGTGATATAGAATTCTCTTAATCTTTTGTCAACGATTCTATCATTGTTGTCTTCATCCTCTCTCGTATATGTTGGCAACCTGAACTCCCCCATTTTTCTATCAAGACTCACTTATTGCCAAGGTCTTTGCATCTGCTGTTCTGGATCTTACCCACTTGGCTAGATGCTTTGACATCACAATAGCATCCCCCACTTAATCCGGCTCACTCGCATCTTCCCATTACACGTTTTGCATTTGATTTACAACATTCTCTTACTCATTTGTGCATCTGATCACTTACTCATCAATGCATTTATGTTGTTCAAGCAATGTGCATGCGTTTGTGTATCTATGTGCTTACCCTATGCAGTTGTCCAACCTAATACGTTTATACATTTACTCCTCTACTCCATGCTTGCGTCTTTGCACAACTACGTAACTTTACATATGCATTGCATAGCCACACACTTGTGTGCTTGTGCCTTTATTCAACCTTTGTCACACCAACCTTATTGCACTTGTGTTCTTCACAATTATTGCAAGTACACAGCATGCAATAAGTAGGCATTGCATCTTACAACCATCCTATGCATGCATTTTTGCTACTAGTTGTTAACTCCATGATCATTTGTAGTAGTTTGATGATATCAAAATTATGTATTATTATTGCTAATGGTTTGCTTGAGTTGTTGTTTCAGGTATATGACAAGTATGATTGTGTTGCAAGTGGTGTTAGCATTAGTGTTTCTCATGGGATATTTTGAAACAAATCCTTCAAACAATGTCACGACTTTTAGAGGATGTTGCTCTTGATGGTGGCAATCATTATGAGTGCTCTTTATTTAATTTATTATATCTAAACTAATAAAACCTATGTAAACTTTTTCTTGTGATACATAGGATTGTATTGATCATTATCATTCAACTTGATCATTTTTGCATTATTACTATATCTCTTATTCATGAGTTGAAGTTGTGATTATTAACTACGACTAGTTCAAAACATGTCTTCTCATAGCAAATTCTTGTTTAGGATTATTAATAATCATTCATGTAAAGAAGTCAAATGGACACAAAGCTTTTGTATTCAATATGTACACTGATCATGTCAAACGATATTTTTTTTGTACAATTAGCTTTTCTACTTTGTGTCCCATACATAATATATGTGGAGTTGAATGTTATACACAATTGTTTTATTGTATTGGTATGATCATCATTCTTAGTAAGATACATAAGTTATATCATATTCGTAAATTAACAGTAGTTGTTATCAATCTTATATGATTGTTTTTTATTTTATGTTTTAAGTTATATGCATTATACAAAATGAAAGGTTTTGTTATAATTATATGATCTCATTCTCTCATAGAATATTTAGACTAACTTAGAGAAAATTTGAATCAAAATGCACAATGTAGATACGATCTCATGTCATTTGAATATGATTCACATAAACATAGTATAAAAGTGAAGTTGTTAAAGCTTCATACAAACATGATGTATCTATCATATATGTTTGAAATATTTATAACTTGAGATTAGTAAGTCAACCTTAAATTTTAATATTTTTATATTGATACGATATAGTTATCATATTAATATAAAGAACCTGAAAACGCATATCCTCTTATTGAATGTGTATGATCTTGTGATAACAGAAAACACATAAGTCTTAAGGGTTGTGATCATCTAATATGGAAGTTTAAAAACCCACGAGTGATTTTAATCTTGTGAGTTATGCATGCATTATACAATACGATTCCCATTGTCATACTAATATAATATTCTTTAAGTAACATGTCAAATAAGCGGTTCCCCAAGCGATTAGTTCTTTCTCTGTATCTCTTTGGTATGAACTTTGGATCATTTTTGTATAAAAGAAACTCATGAACTCTAATGGTTAATTAATATGATTAAAAATATGATGTTAATTATTGAAAGCTTCTTAAAACATTTGTTTAATCAATTGGAATATAAAAAAAAGATTAAAGTTATTTGAGAAAACTAATGCAATTGTTATATCTTATAGTAAGAAATCATATTGCTTCATTTGAGCCTAAAGTTATGCATTAGTATTAGTGAAGTTTCTTTGTAGCAAAAAACCATATTGAACAATCTTTTGCATTCTTTTTTCTCTATATTTCTACTATTTGGTAATTATTTTATACACACACACACACACTTATATATTAGTATGCCACTTGAAAATATTGTCTAAGTTATAGGTTGTCTATATAAGTTCAACTATTGTTAAAGCATAGACATTTCGTTCTATTTATTGTTTTATGTTGTTTGTGTATTGTTGTTGCATTGGCCTTGTTTGTAAGCTTTTTTGAATTATTTTTTGATTTATGTGATTAGTATTTTTGGGAGGTTTTTCATTTATCTGGCGTATGACAAAAGATTTGTATTTTAATATATAAGTTGGTCTTGGATTAGGGGTGGGTGTCAACTTTTGTTTATGGCCAAATTCATTTATTGTACTCTCACATAAATCTTTTAAAAAATAATGAATAGATTTTCTTAAAAACTTCTTAGATTAGTGAAATATAATTACAAGAATCATAATGTCTTCCTATTCTTGTCCTTTTGAAAATGTTATAATGCCCAATTCACTTTTCTTTTGTGGGAAGGCTATCTTACTAGTCACATTGTTTTTTTGCATACATTTGTCATTAATGGTTGGAAAAGAGGCTTGGTGAGGGTGGGTAAGAGCTTGGACAAATATTTGGATCATTTAGTGGCTGGTTTGGGCACATCGATGAGGCCAAAAGGTAGGGGATTTAAGAGAAGAGAAAAAGAGGATGTTGGGTTCAATCTTAATGATGCGACATCGGGACAATTTGAGTTTGTTGGGGGTGCCTTTGAGGAGTTGGAGGAGGCATGATGGTTTTTAAAGTAGGGCAATTGGCTTCTATTATGCTGAATCATGGGTCTACACAAAGCTCTTTTGTCTCTTTATCATTGAAATTTTTTAGTTACATTTCGAAAAATGTTGACACTTAATGCATTATGAGTGTTAGGGAGTGAATCTTAGTGTCTTGATATAGGACCAATACAAAAGTGCATGAATGTCAATCAACCTAAAGTCTTTACTTGTGGTAAGGAGCCCTAGTTGCATATCAACACAATTTATTATTGAATAACTAATGTGGAGTAATTTTTCTTATTTTGATTGTGAACAATTCTCCATGTGCACCTAAGAAAATCCTTCTCTTATGAGAATCTATTTGCATTTCATCCCCTCCCCTTATAATGAGCCAAACTATCATGTGCACCCAATATTCACACATCACTTGGAGCATTGTAAGAGTTGCCCACTTTTAGATTTTTACTACATGTTGCAAGTGACCCATAAGAACACAACCGACAAGAGCAACTCAATGCCAAGTGGAGCAATTGATCTTGATAGTACTTATTAGGTGAATAACAACTTGGATGCTCACATTGTGTTCAATATGCAAATGCATGGATATTTGTTAATCCACAATCTTAAGTTGTTGATGTAAGGGGTATGACTTTTATATTAATTTCATAAATTTAATATCTAATATAGAATAATTCTCTATATATACTTAACATTAAATAATTAGAATCCTATCTAGGTTGTGAAAAAATCACTCTTGGGGGATGATTACATAATGAATAAATAGATGACAATGAAAAATGATGGTCCAATGAGCAAAGTGAGGCTTGAAAGGAAGCATATATTGTTTGGTGATTAAGTCACCAACAAACATTTCTTGTTTTTGTTGATTTTGTTAAGTCAATTTTTTTTCTCTCTTTACACTTAATGTATTTTATTTTTATTTTTTCATTTTTCATATGTTTTATTTTGCACATTAATATTTATTATGCTTATAATAGAATTTGTGTTACACATACATTCTTGATAAGATTATAAGAATTCTTTCTAACATGAATTTAATTTCTTCAATACATCCATAATGTTATTTGATGACATATAGTAATACATTTAATAGGTTATTTCATCATTTACTAATTATATAATTATATCATAATAAACATGTAATTTATTTATTATATTTATCTATGTTCTCTTTTGTATAACAAATTTGATGATTCATAAAATGATGTATCATAGTTTACATATAACATTTCAATACCATAGGCTAATAACATAAAAATTGATTTAATTGTCTTAAAACTTTTTAATTATTCATTTTTGTAACTTTAGCAAGATAAATCAAATTATCTAAATAATACGAATGCAAAATTTGCTCAACATTTTTTTTGCTCTAATTATCAAATATAAATGTCTTTCCTTGTTATTCTTGTATTTACTATGATTGTGAGACAATGGTTTGGTTTGTTTGTCTATATGGATAAGACCATTCGATCCCTCTATTCGTGTCACATGTAGAAAACATCATTTGGTTGCACAAATGGAATGCAAAAATATAACATGAATAATTTCACCTAAGATTTTTAATTAAACTCTTCCCTCACATTTTCATTTAGAAAAATGCTATACTTAGTCGGGTATCTATTAAAAAATTCACCAAAATTAGAATATTAACAATTTATCTTTACTTGTTAATATATTTTCTCCAGCACATGAATCTCTACATCAACACAGAACAAAGAATTAATTACAAATATCTAAAACACAACAAATATATACCATAACAAAATGGATCTAAATGTTCATGTAACACAAGTTTTCATCAATCAGGAATATACAATATACAGCATAAAATATAGACTGACTTCTTCATCACTGATTTTATTATAAGGTGTTTGTGTTTTTTTCTCTCAACTTTAGCATGCTCTTTTATTATTCATGTAGTGCTTTTTTCCTTTTCCCAAATGCACTCTCAACACTGCAGTACTGTAGAATATGATTAGTATTTTTTTTCTAGATAAGGGAATTCTTTTATTTATCTACACTCCCTTATGATGACAAACGTTCCAAGGAGCTTATTATTATTTTATTAATTCACAATTTGATGAGTGAATTCTAATTTCTTTAATATAACCATTGGAGGTTACTCAAATATAAACATTGCAATCATATGATGGCTGCATTTGTTATGTGTCATGTGAGCCAAATGGGTAAAATGAACCCAAATTGGACAAGTAGACCAACTAGGTGGGACAACTAATTATGTAATGGCAGGTCATCCAAGTTTATTGAGATAGGAAAGGAGAGATAGGTTAGTGAGCCATAGAGGTTGGAGGAAAGTGACTTTGGTGGTCAAGAATTGGAGCACGTGAATGGAGAAACGCCGGCCATTGCTGCTTTCAATTTTTAAATGATAAGGTTTCCCTTTTCATCATGTCCCAAGTGATTGGTATTAAAGAAAACGCCTGGCCAGGAATCCATCCCATGAGGAGATTTTTTTTTTTAATTTAAACTATTTTAAATGTCATTTGCCTTGCACTCTTATTTTGTTATTATATTAATATTAGAAGATTATAAAAAGAATCAATATTCAATTAATATTTATTTAATTAATAAAATATAATTTTATATTATATAATTTGATTATAAACTTTCATCAATTGATGACTCCTTACTTAGCAACTATCATGTATTAAGAATTATTGTATATTGAAAATTAAGAAAACATATGATATTAATATTCAATCTTATATAATGTATTTGCCGAAATTGGTTAGCATCTATATGCAAATGTTTTAAGATCTAATTGAGCTTTGATAATGTTACTATCTTAACAAGGAGCATTTAAGTTGATAGGTCAACTAGTATCAAATTTTTTATGTGTTCTTGTTGTTGTAGGTGACCACTATTATGAACAAGTAAAAAGTCTAAAAGTGATTAATTCATATGATGTTATGACATAATTAAGAAGGCATTTGGTTTGCATTCACTTCATATATTAAAATAACCCATTGGAGATATAGTTGATTAAAAGAATTTAAATTCTTGTATGAAACGATATTAGAACTCATCAAGAAAGAGGTGATGATCCAATGGTTGTTTGTCTACTTTTGTATTAGGTTCAATTGTGTTAGGATATTGCTCATCTATATTATTTAGTATATCATAGGTCATGATATTTTTTTAATAATTAAATTTGAATAAAACTAGTTTAAAATAATTATCTAAGTTTTGTATTTCATTTTATAACAAAATAAATAAACTAAGAGTATGCTTGCTTTTAGTGAAACAAAAGAAAATAAAATGAAAAATAAAAAAAGAAATTTAGTGGTCACTAGTTTTGTTTTGTTGTGACTAAAAACACCAAAAAATTAATTTTATTTTAAATATAAATTTGCTTTAATAATAAAACTAGTCACATGTACTGTACTTGAAACTGTTTGAACAAACATTTCTGGCATCTAATTAAATGTGTTGAAAGTAAATAACATTTCGATTATTATAATAATTAACTAATTTTTTATATACAAAATCCTACAAAGACGTTCTAACTTGTCGATCTAATCAATTATTGTTTGATATATTATTTTTAAATTAAGTTGGTCTGTAAAATTATTTTCTTAAATTCAAACATGTATGAATCTACTTAACGCAAAGAACAAAATTGTTTTGTCAATCTAAAATAATATTTTAAAAAATAATTTTATTATATTACTAAAAAAATAAAAACCTATTTTAACTATTTTAAGATATAAATTACTTTTTCAAGTATTTATTAATTAAACATTTATTAATCACATTAGTTTTCAATATCACATAATAATAATACTTTTTAAATTTATTTTATATTAATTAAGTTAATATTTAAATATAATAGTGCAATGCATAATCTATCTATTAGATTTTCTTTGTCAAAATTAACTTGAATAGGCGTGTCTTAGTGCGAAATTTGTTCATGTTAATTTTAGCTTATAAAATAGGGGATCCATTCTTGATTGCATAAAGATTCTAAAATTAAATAAAATATATCCTTTTTTTATATAAAAAATGGTTTATTTGTAATATTATCTATTAAGATTTTTCTTATATTTCAATAATGTTGATGTAGGCTTGCCTTTCGAAAATGGAATGAACTACTAACTTTTGCTTGCAGTCTTTAAAGACCATCTTTGGGTACCCACAAAGATTGAGCATTTGCCCTCCAACAAAACTTGCAGCTTTATCAAGCTAAAATTTTAATATAAATGAATAAGTAATGGTGTTAGCATATATTCTACACATTATATAATCACTAAAAAAAGTTATGTTATACCGTTTAGCATGAACTTTGCTCAATGATGGAATACTAAATAGAAGTATAATATTTCATCTTAAATCTCATGATCAAACTAATACTATAAACAAAATGGTTGGTTAATTGTGAATATTTAACTTTCACTAAATCAAACACTCTTTTGTTGCAACCAATAGGTGCAAAACCTTAAAAACCACTCTTTTTTGCCCATGACCAAGTAAGAGTTGATGTGAATCAGGTAAGACACAATGTACAAGAGAGGGGATGGAGGTGAATTATACATTTAATAATTTTTTTTTATTTCAAAAAACTTTTTAATTAAGGTGACATTTTTATGCTTAGAAATAAAAAATTATTTTTTGGAAAATTGTCGACAAAATGAAATTGTATAATAATAAAAGAAATGCATCAAGATTTTTAGGTGGTTTGGTCAAAATTTGTGCTTATATCTACCTCTAATCACCAAGTGGGTTTCTACTAACCCTTTTTTTTGTCGATGTTGGTAGGGGTAAACCAATTACAAATCGTTGCTTCAATGAGACACCGAAATTCATAAAGGATTTGCAACAAGAAAAAGCTTCAAAAAAATTTGCATATACAAAACTTTCTACATCTTTAAAATTTTCAAGTTGATTCAATAACATCAAATATTGGCAAATAGTCTCTATTTATAGTCCATATAGAAACATGCTAAAATAACTCATATAATGGTTAGAATTAGCTTTTCCAAAAGTTAGTTATTATAGGATACAAAAGAGAAAGATGAAAGGCAGTTACCATCTGCTACGAGACAAATGGAATAAGAGTCATCCGATCAGAATAACCATTAAAGAGTATAGATCTAATCGAAGCAAGATATGAACTAGATTGTTAGATTCGAAAGCCAAATGGATGGTGATGATGATCAAGATATTGTTCATGAAGGGTAGAGAAGCTCTCAACCTTTTGGTCAAGCTTTTCAAATGAATGAGTAGATGAAAAAATACTATTCACAAATGTAGAAGAAATCATGACCGTTCAATCGTGAAAATGCATGATTGGATGGCATTTATTCACTTTAGTTCAAAAACAAAAAGGTGTTGTTTATTTTGTCCCATATTACAAAGTTGTGCATGCAGTTTGTCTTTATAGTACTTCCTTTATACCTATTAGTTAGCCTAATGGGGTTGGTCGCACCCTATTTCCCTTGGAATGTCATTACAAGCACCATGTGCATATTTAAATGAACTCGACCTAACCTGAATCAATTACTTATCATTAACGAGTTTAACTTGACTCATTATGCTTAAGTCTAGTTTAGGAGTCATGCTCTGACCCAATTTAACTTAAGACACTACAAGATTCATACCCTATCAAGACTCGGGCTTAACATGACTTGGTTTCAATTGGTTTCTCGAGCTGTGGCTTCCTGAGACCTAGTGCCCAACATTATGTGCTACTTGAGTTGAGCCTTCAGGCTTGGTGGAGGGATTGGGTTCTTAATTTGAATTTTCTTACATTTTATTTTTTTAATATTAAACAATATGCTTTTATTATAAGGTTTTTAAATTTAAAAATATTTAATTTTAAAGAGTGAATGTAACCTAATGCATCACCAAACAACTAACTCAAATATGCATGAATCATGATGATCTTATGTGTCATAATTATAAACAAAAGGTTTAACATGTTAACCATATAAATGTTTAGAAATTTAGTTCTTTGAGGATTAGTCACTTAATAAAGAGCTTGGTCCTTGGCTCTAAAATCAACAAATTGAGCTTTCAATCATCATTTGCTTTAGATGCTATAGTCCTTGTTTCAACAAACCCAAATTACTATATTATAGCTTAACACTTAATTGAAGCAAAACTAAGCTTAATAACAAAATTAGTAATATTTAACTTGGTTTTATGATCATCACATCAAAGGATACGATAATCTCTCCATTGAGGATTATAAAATCAATACTTGAATTAAAAGTATAGTGTTAAAAAATAATAATATTAATGAACAAATCAAGTAATATAGTATTTAATATTTTAGCTTGTCGTGAGTGATAGTCTATACTTTCCTTAAATTCTAGTACTAAGTTTTCCACTTTTATGCTATCATTCAATGGGATTTATTACACATAAGCTCAATCTATGTCTATGAAATACTTCAGTAGCTAATGACTTATTAAAAATATTATATAATTAAATATAAGATGAAATAAATGATAATTGAATCACTTTATTCTACATATACTTTCTATTAAATTGATATCTTAACTCAATGTGTTTTGTTTTTAAGTGTTGAACAAAATCTTTAGATAAACAAATTATATTTGAGTTATCACAAAAGATTAAAATTTAAGTAAACTCTAAGCCATAATTTAAAAGTTGTTTAATCTATAAAACTTGAACGACATAGTTACCTACAACAATGTACTCGACCTCTGTTGTTAATTGTGTTACAATTGTGTTTTGTATTAGCCCAATAAATTAGTGAATTGTCAATCAATTGGCACATATTAGAGATATTTTTTCTATCAGTTTTGCTACTAACAAAGTCATCAACTGTGTAGACAATTAAATCAAATCTAGACTCATATTTAGGATACTATAAGCCTAGAGTCTTAGTACTCATAAGATATCTAAAGATGTGTTTGACTATTTATATATTTGATTCCTTAGGATTAGCCTAAGATAATACACACAAATTTACACTAAACATAATATCAGACCTACTTATAGTAAGATACAATAATGATCTAATTATTCTTTTGAATAATTTTATGTCAACAAATTTTTTAGCTTTATCTTTATCTATGATAGTTCTTGTACTAATGAGAGTCTTCTTTTATTTCATGTTCTCATAACTAACTTTTGTAATTTCATCAAATACTTAGTTTAAGAAAAAACATTTCTTCACTTGTTTGCTTAATTTAAAGTCCTAAGAAGAAGGTTAACTCTCTTATTATACTCATTTCAAATTTTTTTTTATAAAATTAACAAACTTCATGTACATCTCTTTATTAGTAGTTCTAAAGATTATTATTTATATATACTTGACATATTAGTTAACTTTCAATTAAATTTTGAATAAATAAGATATTATCTATTTTTTCTTTATAAAATCTATTTAAAATAAAAAAAATGCACAATCTTTCATACCATGCCCTTGGAGCTAGCTTCAAACTATAAAGTATCTTCTTAAGTTTGTATACATAATCTATCTTATTATGTATCTCAAATCTTAAGGGTTGTTTAATATACACTTTCTCATTTATGTATCTAATCAAACATACACTTGTAACATCTATTTGCATGCATAAGTTAGTAAAATCCTAATTGTCTCAAGTCTAACTATAAGAGCAAATGTCTCATCCACATCTATCCCGTCAACTTAACAATAACATTTGGTTATGAATTTATCCTTATTCTTAACAACTCCATTTTCATTTAGCTTATTTTTAAAAACCCATTTTATACTAATGATTATTTTATCATTTAGCTTAGATACAAGATTTTAAACTTATTTCTCTCAAATTATGTTAACTTTTTTTATTCAATGTAATAATTCAAGGCTCATCTTGAAAAGCTTTTTCTACAAAACTTAGTTCAAAATTAGACATAAATGCTATATTATTAAAAGAGCTTCTAATCTTAACTTTTTTTTCTTACATCTTCTATGATTAACTCATTAGGATGATCCTTAGAATATTTCAATTATTTTTTAATCTAATTTTCTTCTTTTATTGGTTCATTGCATTTGACAACATTCTTTAATTTTTTAAGACTTAAATATTCTAAGTCATCAAGATAATCATTTTGATGATAACTATTAAATGTTTCAATAAGAGATTTGCCAAGCTTAACATGGATTATTTCTTCTATAAATAGTGTTCTCTTATTGTATATCATAAATACTCTATTAGTAGGTGAGTATTCTAGAAAGATCCCCTTATTAGACTTATCATTTAACTTATCTAAATTCTTTTTTTTTATTTTTTAAAATAAATTATTTACATAAAATGAGATACCTGGGGTTTCTTATCATAAACTCAAAAGAAATTATCTAACAAAGGTCTACGAATTATTCTATTAAACACATAACAAAAACATATTTAACTATTTCAATCCAAAAATACTTGAAAAGACTATACTCATTAAGCATACACCTTGCGACATTTAGCATGTTCTTTGTCTCAATTACATCATTTTATTAAGGGGTCATAGGTGAAGAAAAGGTTTGTAATACTTTATTTTTGCTACAAAAATTAACAAATAATTTGTTCATGAATTCCCTTCTATCTTAATAGAGACTAACTTAACCTTATTATTATTCTTAATCTTAGTAATCAATCTTATAAATTTTTTAAATACTTTATTTTTGTTTCTAAAAGAAGAATTCATATAAATCTAATAAAACATTTATAACAACCAACTCATATTTACTTTTACTTAGACTCTCTAGATGAATATGATTAAATAGATCTAGATTAACAAGTTCTAATATTTTCTAGTTGTAATATCCTTGATTTCTAACAAATCATCTAAGAGCTTAACATGTATGAAAACTGTCTAGCATATTAAGCTCTATGTTGAATTCTTTCAAATTCTTACTCTAGAATTCATAACTTACATCATTCTAAAAAGAATTAGCACTTACTTTACAAGTAATAACTAATTCAACTAAGCACACTTGACTTTAATGGCACTTTAAATAGATTCATATTTCTTATATCAATAACTAAATAATCTAAGTGCAAGTCCATAATTTTTTATTCTTTACGATAACATATTAAAACATCAATCTTGATACTCTCAACTTCCTAAAATTCTTTTAAGTAAACTAACATTTGACATTCAATTTTTCTAAAAAAATATTAAATAATTTTAGCTAAGCTATTAAGAAGGTTAAATTATTAATCCTAAGGGACCACTCATATTCTAAAAATGAGTCACATGCAAACTCATAAGACAAGATTTGTCTCCATAGGTTCTAATTATAAAGACACACCGAAACAACTACTTAACCTTTAAATTAAGAAATCCAAATCATCTTGGGTTCAATTGTGGTAGTATGTGATTGAGGTAGTTTTATAAAATTATTTTTTAACATGTTCCCTGAGGAATCTAATCATATTTATCTTACTTTAAATAGATGGATTTCTTAATTGGACAATCATAAGAAATATGTCTGTGCCTAACACAATGATTATATAGAATATGAGATTTAGTATGAAAATAAAAAAGTATACAAATTAGTACTATTTTTTTTACATAGTTATATGATGAAGCATGTTTATATAAATGAAATATAATAACTTCTATCATCATTTACATGAACATATGAACACGTTAATCTATATTTTTGAGTTAAATAAGATGTAACATTTGAATTTACATTCATAATACTATTGTTTCTATTCATATGAGTAAATGATGGAGCATGTAAATGCACATATGAATGAGGATAAGCATAAGAAGTAGAAGCATATAAAGGTACACTAGCAAACATCTTTTTTCAAACCATTTAACTTTATTTTTATCAAGCCAAACTTTGTTATGTTTCTTTTATCAAATTCCATAGCAATCCGTACTAACTTGTTGAAGAATAGGAAAATCGGACCGAATGATTTCTCCCAGAGACGTCGATTCCGAGTGCTCCAACGGCATAAAGGTAGTGGTCGAGGCAGCGACGGTCGAAGAGCAAGGATGGGAAACACCTACGGCGACGTTATAATTGGCTACCAAGGGTGTGGAATTGAAGATGAGCTTTGAGAGTGAGCGGTGAGACGTTGAGCAGGGTAAGTGGCAAACACTGATCATTTTGGCTTTCCCTAGATTGTTGGATGTTATACTGAAGTCGGGTCGAGGCAGGGTTAGTTATACAGGCCAATCTCCATCAAAAGGTGCGGTTTTCAAAGAATCAATACATGAATTACTCAAAGATAAAGTTGCATCCCTTTCATCAAATTTATTTTATAAAATACTCAAATCAATAGCATGTATAACTAAAACACTTTGAAGATGTTCATTTCTAATTTTAACCTTATAACATTATCTTTCTAATGAGTAAGCATGATACTTTTATTTATCATATTTTATTTTTAGTTTAACATACATCCTAATCATTTTGTTATGTTTAACTATAAGTTTATAAAAAAAGACATAATCACTAATAATATGAGTATCAATATTGAAGGAGGAAAAATACTATACACCTTGAGATAAAGAGTTTTCTTTTGAGGTGCATAAAATTTCTCTCTTTTTCTTTTTATGTTTCTTCTTCTTTTGATTTCTCATCTACTTTTTTATCTTGGATAGAAGAACAACTTTTTTTTATTTAAATTCTATAGTTTTTGTATAACCTCAAAATAAGTTTTTAGAAGACAAATATTGATTTTAATTTGTTAGACAAAAAAATAAAGATAGTATATTCTTTTAGCATTTTTTATCTTAAACTTCTAGAATGCTCATCAAAATCATTTGAAATAATAAAAAATATTTAAATAAAAATCATAAATTAATCCTAACTTTTAAGCTAAAAGTTTAAATTAATTTTTTCATAAATTTTTTTTTTGACTTTCAACCATAGGTGGATACATAAAGTCAACAATATAAATATCTATTCACCATAAAAAAGATTTGAAAATAATTGAATCTTCTCTCAAAAATTTTTTTCCTTGATGTAACCTACTTTGATACCACTTGATATGAATTGTAGAGGTGCAACGTATAAGAGTGGAGGGGTGAATTATGAGTTTAACAAAATTTTTTGATTTAAAAAAATTAATTATTTTTTTATTTTTAGAAATAAATATTATTTTTAGAAAATTGAGTCATAAATACTTATTTAACAAAATTGAGTCGATTCATGCTCGAGTCTCAGCTAGGGTGCAAATAGGTATTTATGACTCAATTTAACAAAATACTTTAGCTATTATGCTCTTAGGATATTAATGGTACTAATGTGATGTGTACATTATACAAAGATGATATACATTATACACGGATTGCCAAATGATGCATTTATTTTATTAGTTTATTTTTATCTCTCTCAAGATATAGTACATATATGATAATTATATCATATTATATAACTAGAACAAATCTATCCAAGTTTAATTTATGAGCTCTTGAAAAATTATTTTACGATATAAGATTGTATTATATGTTTATTATACAATAAGCTCACATTACAAATCAAGAATGATCATATTCATATAATATATGGATTATATTGATATGATACTAATCCACTTAAATGATTAAGTCGTCAAACCAGACTCTCGGGTAAATATATATCGTATAAGCACCAAAGTGGTATTGTAATAGTATAATAATTTTTTTTCTTAATTTTTTAATCTAAAACTAAGCCTTACTTATCATGATTATGTTAAATCGATCATACTCATATAGTTGATATAATGTACTAGTACAATAATGTATATTTTAGCTCAAATTAGTTAGTTTACTTGATTATATCGGTGTAATTGTGAGATTGTACAAGTATGACATAATTTTGTTCTCTTATTGTTGAAGTCTTAACCTTAGAACACAATATTTTGATCATAAAAATATAAATATTTTATTATATTTATTTGACAATACAAACTTTAATTGACATTTTTAATGACAGTCTAATCCTTATCTAATCCTTCAAATGATTATATTGTTTTGTATGAAATATAATATCATATTATACTAATCTTTAATATTCTATATCTCGACACACTTTTGGGCAGCTCTTTAGCATACTTGTATGATAGTATTATCATACTCTATAAATAATATAATATTAAGAAAATCACTTAGGATCACACCTGATTGATACATTATCTGATGACATTTAATGTAAACATATTGTATGATG
Organism: Vanilla planifolia; assembly: GCA_023846275.1. Lineage (NCBI taxonomy): Eukaryota > Viridiplantae > Streptophyta > Magnoliopsida > Asparagales > Orchidaceae > Vanilla > Vanilla planifolia. The sequence goes on along the minus strand of CM043865.1, from coordinate 71,888,970 downwards.
GTGAGATCATACAAATATGAAATGTATAAATAATACATTACTTAAAGCATTTTGCAAGTAGAGATATTGATTATGTCTGCAAATGTAAGTTTCTATTCTTGATGATCATTAAGGCATATTTGAATAATTATGTATGAAGTACAAACCTTAATGAACATGCATGTATAATATGAATGCAGTCTTATATGTCATATCAATATCAAGTGATGTGTTTAATAATTATAGCCCAAGTTAAAGTATAGATGATAAGCATCCAATGAGAAACTACTCCACTAAGATTTGGAATAACAAGTCCTTGGCTTGCAAGTTAAGTCAAGCTTGAGCAAAGCCACTAAGGCTCCTTAATATGTCTTCACATGTGAATTATTCTATAAAATAATTAATCAAGTTCTCTAATTGATTAATTTTTATTTAATCTTAATGATTTGAAAATTATTTAAGAAAAAGTATTAATAATAATAACATAATAATTTTGTACTCATCAAAAGTAGAGCATAACCAATAGTTTAACAATGTTGGTCTTCATTATGCAACTTAACATAGAATGTTCATAACAAAACATAATGCAATGAATAACATAACTATAACGCTCAAAGAGAGCGAGTGGTAGATACTTGGTGACGTGTTAAAAGAGAGAGGAATCACTGAGCAAAAAGTATTTTATATAAAAGGTTTTTAGGGGTGTAAGAACAAATTATTTCAAAATGATTGCTAAGGGGGATATGTTGGTTTATAAAAGATTTATGGAGATTCTTTTTAAGAAAAAACTTATATGGGATCTTATAATAACTCCAAATAGTAAGTGTAGTTCTTAGCATCACACTGATTAAAAATGATTTTCAAATCTCCAAAAACACATGCATATCTCACCATTACTCTTGAGGTTTCACTTTTTATAAAAGAAATAAATATTAAAACTATTATCCAAATGAATTATGAAACAAATAAACTCAAATCCTAATAATATCAATTTAGATTATATATAAATCCTTGTTTTACAAAGTTCAAAATTTAAATCTATGTTCTTCTTCAAACCTTAATTGCAATGTTTTAGGAGTATCTTCCACCACATAACTTTAAATTTGGCAACTTAAAATGGGTTGGATCTAACAAACTGTTTCAGAACTTTCTAAACTCAGATGAAATCTAACTATAATAGGTTAAAATATAGCCTAAAAGATATTACCTCATTTAATTCAAACCAACTTATATTTATTCTTTGTGAGAACACTGTCATGAGAATTATCTAATCTCCTCAAGACATCTATGAGGTTGTTCTTTCCTTCTTGATGGGCACATCAATCATTCGAGAATTATCTTACTCATTAAGTTTATGCCCTCTACAAGCTCTAGCTAAAACTTTGAGCATATTTATTATGTCTTTCTTACTGTCGAGGTATCCATGTCAATCATGATAACACTTCTTGAGATTCTCTTGTGATCTTTCCCTCATTGCAAAGTTGTATTCATACTACTAATATACCATTTAAGCCAGAATTGTTCCACTTAGGATCATCTTTTTTCATCTTCAGTATAATGGAATATGATTTCTGTTATGCACCTAAAACCTTAAATCTTAGTTAGAAAGCCTTTAGGTCGAAAGCGTCACCTTAAGTTACATTACATCATCCTTGAAATATTTTAAGGCCCATAACTTCTTCTTAAATAGCCTTCCATCCATATTGTCTTCCTAAAAACCTTTATGATATACTCAAATCAAGGTAAGACATCTAGATCTGTTAATGAAATAAGATTTGAGAAGTTTGAATAATAGAAAATGGCTCATGATTAGGAGTTCAAATCAAGAGCCTTAACAAGGGAAGAAAGTTGAATAAATAACCTCTCAATAGATGCTTAATCTCTCACAAGGGGTTCTTCTTGAGATTTATTATCTCAAGACACCTTCATGCATTTCCGTTGAAACCATAATGTTATCATTTAAAAAGTAAATGTAAAGAACAATCACTTGATGAGGAATCGTCTTTCAAGAGGTAATCCTCAAGATATCCTAGATTAAGAGGAGTTAGGCAAGAGGCATTCATGGACTCAAGCATGACAATGAAAGACTAATACAATCTAAAGGCTATTCCCATCTCAAAAGATAATTGTCTACTATCATTTAATGAGCTTATGACTTGTCCAATCAATAAATAAAGAGGTATAATGCAAGGGTTCATCAATGAATTAGATGTTTTCGCTATTTGAACCTTTGGACTCATTTATAATAGTTGATTGACAAATGAAAATACAAGAATTTTTGCTAAACTCTTTTTTGCTAAGAAGTTAATTAATTCTAATAATTTTCTATCAAAATCTTCTTGCTAATTCTCCTTCTCATGTGGCAATAATGAAAAATCAACTACTAAGCTAAATAATACATAATCAACAAATTGAAAGGATTAGAGAGATTTAACTTCTGATTCCTACTAAAATCTAAAATTGAAAAGATTGACAAATTAGACAATCATTTGAAGAGGAGACTAAGCTCATTCATGGATCGGCTTCTTAAAAAAGTAATTGAACTCTTGCAAAAATAAAATGAAAAAAATATTCATCTTGAAAATTATTCTAAATACATAACATATGCTTAAAGATTTGTTAATTTATTTGTTTAATTCTTTGGATTAACATATAAGGGAGAAGAAAATGATAAAGGTCTCTTAAAAAATCTGAGCTACAAAGGAAAGACTTTTTTCACTAAAAACATTTTATAAATGACCATGAAAAATATATCAAATAATTGGATGATATAAGCAAACAAATAAGAACTACTTAGATAAATAAGAAAATTAGATATCTCATAGAAACTATCTAATAAGCATAAAAGCAATCCAACAAATAAGATAAAAAAATAGCTCAAAAACCTTATTTACAAACATTGCAAAAAAAAAAAAAATGCTAAACTCTTCCTAATATATTCCAATTAAGAAGGATCTAACTTATCAATCATAATTTAAAAGAAGGGTAACTCAATTGAATATAAGTCAAACTATGTATTTTCAAACACATGTCTCAACGGCTATAAATAACATATCTAGAATTCTTTAATTCAGCAATGTGGCTGCCAACTCACAAAGAACTTTAGTGATATCTACAATAATTCATACCAATCCAAAAACAAAGTGAAGCAAAACTCCATTTGAAGTATTGCATACAAAACAAAAACAAGTATGTTTGTCTTATAAAACTCACTATAAAAAAGAAAGAACAACTTTAACATAGAAATGCTTTAAAAATTTCCTCATTTTAAATTGAAATTATAAGAAAAGATGAAGGTTGATGCAAAAAATTTGATACCAAATTATGTCTCATGATAGTTTTTGTTTAATGTTCTTTCTAATATTTAATAAGACTTTTTAATAAAAATTAATACAACTAATCAATTTGTTATTTCACTTAGATAATCCAAACTAAGGTTATGTCTAATTTGAGAAAAAAAGAAAAAAAATAATAATAAAATGTATTATGATTTAGTAATGTTAATTTGTGAAGATGCCAACAAGATTTGAAGTGATGATCAATAAAATAATAATTTATAAAGATCAAGACAACTAAAGTGATGTCACACATTTGCATGTAAATTAGTTTTACATTCAAGAAAAAGAGAATATTCTACTAACCGAAGTAATTATAACAGGAGTATATTAATAGAATACAATAACTCTTTTTTTTTTTCCAAATCTTTAGGTGCATTTCAATCTTCACTTCATATGAAACTCTCAAATCTTTAATATTTATTGAAGAGGACTAAGATATTTGAATAAAGAATGTATTAAAGATATTAAACTTTATATAGCTTTCCACGACAAAGAAGAAGTAAATAAGTAAGAAACAGACCTTAAATGTCAAGTCGATTACCATCACATTATTCTTGAAATATCACAACCTTTGTAAAAGGTCATGATTTTGCTTTAATCATTGCGAGCAACCATCTTGAAGAGATTTACGTGATCTCTAGTATAAGATACTTTCGAATCCCTTTGCATAATTAAGTTGAAGTGGACATTCTCTTTCACGTAATTGACTATTAAAAGCATCTCAAAGTAAAGTTTCTAACTAAATTCAAATATTGCATCTAATGTGGTTGATCAAATAGACACAATTCAGTGAACGTTTTAATCATTATAACAAACAAAGCATGAAAAGAATCTAAAAAAATAAATAAAATATAATTTATCTATTTTATTTACATAGCTAAAGTAGAAAACTTTTATTTATTTTAAGTCTTAAATTTAACTTTAAATTTAATAGTTTTAAACTAAAATTGTATTCCTATATAGTTTGAAGAAAAAATAATTCTATGTAAAGTGTTTCTATTAAATGATAAACAATTCAAAATGAAATTGGTAAACAAGTCAATCTCACACTTAATTATCCTTGTAATGAGTTGATTCTATTCATCATAAAAAAATAATATAATAATATCTTGCTTTTGTGATATTAACTCATATTTGCTTTTTTTTATTGAATATTAAAAAATTAATAAAAAAATAAATATATTTTAAAATACTATTAAAAATTATGTTTATAAATACATTATTAATAAATATCAGTATTTTATATTGATTAAAATAATTATTGATGTCTTAGTAAAAATAAAATAAATTTATTAATATTACTTTTAAAACAATATCGTATTTCTTTCTTCTAAACTTTATATTTTTATTTTTTATATTAAAAAAATCATTTTAAAAGTTAATAAACTAAATAGTTACTTATAATTTAAAATTATTTTTCTAAAAAGTTATGTATAAAAATAATGTAACACTGAGAACCAACAAAGTGTAGCTTTTTTAGTGAAAAAAGAAGGAAAAAGACAGATCAAAGCATAGCGGATATTCGAAGTGTTTCCACCCTTTTCCCGTGGGTTGTCAGTGCCGTTTAATTCAATCCATAATAATAACAATACCTTTAAAGATTTCATACAAAAAATGATTAGAAATTAAATAATATACAATTTTAATTTAAAAACTAAATTTTAAAATTTTCAAAATGGTTTTCTTCTAAATGTCTTTATTTTTGTATTTATCACCTTCAAAAATTGTTATTTTTTCTTCTAGGCATATCACTCCAATGCATAGTTGCTTGCCCACGTAGCAAAGCTGTCATGTTCTGACTTGTCCTGTATCGAGGAGGAATTTTCCTCTTTTTCTTGTAATTCCCGCACTTGCATTTCGAATCTCAAAAATTGCAGATCTACCATACCCGTGGTGAGATTGCAAAGTAAAGGCATCCATTTGACATTAAATTAATTTTCATGGAGAAAAACGACGAGAGACAAAAAGAGACCTATAACCGATGATGCTCTGCCGCTCTGTCGACCATCTCAACTTCGACCTCCGCCGGCGGGAAAGCTTGCCCGTCTTGAGCGACGGCGTGGTTGTGCAATTGATCCATGGGAGCGCACCGTGCCTTGTGTGAGAGCTTCCAGTCGAGGGCTTGACATGCGCGGGAGCAATAGTTCACAGTTCCACAAACAGAGCATCGCCGGAACTCATGCCGCCGGGTCTCTGGCCTCCCGCACCCGACATGGGAGCACATTCTCAAGCCGTCTCCTCCTTCCCCTCCGGCTACACCTGGCGGACCACCTCTCGAAGCGAACCACTCCACCATAAACCTGTTTGCCGGGTGCGACTCCAGCACCGGGACGTTGCAACCGAAGTCGCTGAGCAGGGAGCAGGACGAGAAGCCCCTGTTTTCAATCAACATCGTGGCGGCTGAAGTGGCCATCGCCGATGAAGACGCCGAGAGCACGGAGGTAAGCTCCCGAGCGTTGGCTTGAACAAGAAACCGACGTCCCTCAGTGACGTTTTGCCGCACGCCGTAACCGTCTTGGAGGCAGTGACCGAGCTCGCGGAGGGCGTCGACATGGCCGAAATACGCCGCACGCGCGCATAGCGCGACTCCAGCGCGGAGATCCTTGTCGTTCTTCGAGCCCCCGCTGCCGTTAAACTGGATCACAGCAAGCGAGTAGAGAGCAGGGGCGTGGGACACCATGGCTGCCTTCGCCATTAGCGATACCCCGCTTCCCCTGTTCTCCAAGCAGTAGAAATTTATCATCCCCAACGTGTAGCTAGCTTCCAGGCTTCCGGCATCCGAGCATCGTTTCAAGAATCGGTGCGCCGCATCACACCACTTGCCAGCCCTCAAAGCCGTCCCCTTCGGCGACAATTTCGAGAGCACCGCCGGATGCATCCCCAGACTATTAAATCTCCCACACCTGCACATAAAAATCGAATAATTCTCAAAACAGAGTTCAATCAAGAGCAAAAGCATGTAGACATTTGATGACGGAAACTCACGTGAGGAAGACGTTGATGATGTCGGCGGGCGACTCTGCCGAGGCCGAGAGCTTAGACAAGACAAGTAGGACAAGGTCGTCCGAGAGGCCTTTGAAGAAATCCATACCCTTAACCACTGTCCGAGCTCTCTTCCGTCTCTCTCCGGTGGTTCCTCCGCCACGTCCCCTCTTTGGGAAAACTCCCTTCGCTGCCGATGGCCATGCCGCAAGATTGGTTTTTGCGGAAGAGATGCTTCTTCGGGAGTACATCACCGTATATTTCCGCTTTGGAAACCGAATCCAAGACGATGCTCCCCACGAAACGACCACTTCCGTATTAAATACCAGCGTTCGTCCCCCAGGAGACGGATGAAGAAAAGGGCATTACTCTGTTCGGGCACGTATGAAATGACCATTATAGCCCTGCCACGCCAACGGTCAAACAGCGTTGACGAGTTTCCAATTTTCCCTGTTTTGGCAGTCTAATTAATCAGGTTCATCATTAATTAAACGTGAATACGACTTCAGGGGCCACGTGGCGTACCGAAGGAAATAAAGCTTTCGGCGTAACGGTAATTAAGAAAATTATGTAATTAATATTAAGCTAGGGAAGGGATTGGTTGAACAGTTCTAATTGAGAAGCAGGTTGTGAGATGGCCGTTGATTCTTTCTTGTGAGACTACAGTTCAAGAACCGTGTAGTACATTATATACTATTACTTATGTTAAATATTTAGTCAACTAATGGCCCGAGTTGTGAAAAAATTATGTTAACAAACTCAGTGTAGCGTTTCTAAACACGATTTTTAGCTTGTCAATGGGTTCAGATCAAATTGAGCTTACTCTAATTGAATCTTGTCAGATATCACATAAGTCATAACATGTCCCCTTGACTAATAAAATATTCAAATAATACCAAAATACTGAGTAACAATTGAATAAGTAACAAATCTTGAGAATACAAAAAAATCAAATAAGGGTAACAATAAAATATCATAAATCTATATATCAACACAGATATAACTACTATACGAAGTAACAATAGTCTCAAAATTATCATACAATCCATCGTTTGAGAAGAAAATATATAAATTTTTTATTCCATAAAATATAATATAATTCTTCACATATAAAATATTTTTCATTGAATTCACAAATAAAATATGCTCTCGAACTTTGGGTCTTAAACTATTTTTTAGAAATCTTTAGCTTTGTGAATATTAATATGTTAGCCTATAATATAAGTCATGTGTACAATATTCTCGACATAAAAGTTACTAGTTATACAAATAAAATAATATGAAAGTATAATATATAATAGATAAATTTGGAGTAAAAATAAAAAATGCATACCATTTGCAAAATTACATAAAAGTACTAAATTCACTATAAAATGCTATTATACATGATGTCTATGTAAGTTTATAATCATCATATATTATTAATGATATTTCTTTTTTCTTTTAAATTTATTATTTTTTTTTTCATTTTTTTACCTTTCTTATTTCTTTATTATAGCTATAATTTTCCTATATGATCACTTTCTATTATCCATATTTCCTAATATCTTGTATTAATGATGTTAAAGTTTTTGTATGTTATGGCCTTTAGTCAATGTGTCTACAATGAAATGTAGAGACCTTATCATCAACATAATTACAATGTACAGAGACCTTAACATTTTTCTTTGTTGTTATTGGTTTGGTTTGTTAAAGGTCATGATATGCAAAGACTTTTGTGTATGTTAATGTCTCTTGTACTCAAAATGGTGGGGTGTCTACCTATCATGACCCTTAATTTAGGTAATATAATAACAAGGTGTGATCTTAATATATTTAGCAACTGCAACATTAGGTAATATAGAAAATCTCTTAATATACTTATTTTATCTTCATTTTTTTCTTATCTTATATTCTGATTCTTATAATATGTACACACATACACACACATACATACATATATATGTATCTCAAAATAATAATATGATATCTCATAGGTTAGATTATATGTAGAGGAATCTATGCCAGATAGCATTGTGACGACCATTCACCCGACTTTTCTTGGATTCTATGCTACATTGTCTAATTCGTTTACTTTTTTTTGCCATTTTGAAAACATGTAAACCTTTTCTTTTCTTTTAAATAAAATAAGTACGAAAAGTAAAATTTTAAAACTCATTTTTGATTAACAATCTTTTCAAAAGATTTGTAAAAGCAAAATAAAACATTGATTTTTAAAACTATTTAGCATTCAATCATATTACCAATAAGAAAATCACTTAAGCTTTAAATAATTAAAATATTTAAAAACATAATTATCTTACAATTTTAACAAACCTAGCCAATAATAACATGATTACAATTCCAATACTTGAAATTTCCCAAATTTATTAAATATTTAAAAATTGGTAAAACCATTATTTAGGTAATATTATCATGTGATAGTCCTCACTACTCGTCAGTAACCCTATAATGTGCTTTATTATATCATGAAATGTTAGGCTACAAATAGCTAAACTAATTGACATTGGCTTAGTAGTAAATACAAGTACATACATGTAAAAAAAAAAATGATAAGTAACCATTTGCATAAGTTAATTTTGAGAATTACTATGATAATCTCAAATCTTTAATGTATAATTAAATTGTCACATAATGCATGCCAAATTATTGAAAAATAAAATATTCTTAAACATAAAAAATGAATAAAAAATTGAATAGAGCCTGTCTATATGAATTTAGCAATATTTATTTCATCTCAATCGAAGTTCGTTTAGAATTATTGTGAATTATCGAAGTTAATGAGATAGAAAATAATATATATTTTTAATTTTTTTATTAATAGTTATTAATTTATTTTGGTTACCCAAAAATATGTTTATTCCTTTCTTCCTACCTCCACCTAATGCTCCCTTTCTATAATATTCAATTTCACACTCACTTGGCCTTGTCCCATCATGCAGCATTTTCAGAGACCTTGTCATAATGCATCATTGTCCCTCTACATTGTTGTCGATTGGCCATTGGATTACCATGAAGAGGGAGACAATAGACCATTTGGGCTTTTGGCAAGGAATATTTTGTGAGTTCCCTAAACTTGAATCTTCGTTTGCTATTACACCTCCATTTGTGCTCGATAATGAGATTTACATGTGTTTAAGACTTAATCGAGTCATCACTTTTGTGTTGGGTGGATTGGAGGAGAGTTGGTTGGCTAGTCTCCTTGGATTGTAGGCACAATACAGTGTTAGGAAAGAGAAGATGGAGTCAAGAAGAGAAAGAGTACGAACAAACTGAGGGATGCGAGTCTTCAAGGAGTGAAAATGGAGAAAACTAAAGAAATGAGAAAACAAGAGAAAATGACTTATGTGGGAAAGGCAATGCAAAAGCATGAGTTATCAATTTATATTCAATTAAGTTGAATTGATACATAAAAGTTGTGTTAGAATATTGACATATACCCATTGCAGGATTGTAGTAGAAGAAAGAAAAAGAATTGGAAGCTAAATTCTAGATTTTTCTCTAACAACTTGGTAGGATAATTTAACATTATTATATGTGTATGTATGATATTGTATGTTAGCTGACATGATTAATATATCAAGCACTACATAATGATTGTGATGTATGTTGTATTGTTAAAATGAAAAGTTATAGAGTTGTGTAAGGATTAAAAGACTGCTATACATGAATGTGAAATTACCAAGTATAAAAAAATAAGATTTAGATATGTAGCTTGTTGTAAGTTACGTTACTTCATTTTGATATGTTAATTATGGTTCTTCATATATCATATTTATTAAATTTGATGATTCCATTTGCTTAGTAATTGTAGATTTAGTATATGCATTAGTTAAGTGAGTATAATTATTATAGTTATCAAATTTTAATGAATTAATAAATGATGAAACTAATTAAATTAAATTATATTATTCGTTGTAGCTAATGACTAGTGGGCAACATGATTATATTATCTTTGAGATGAGGTTAGTGGCTAATGGGCTATAGAGTTGGTACATATCACAGTGGGAGTGGTTAGAGACCAATGGGTCACATAATTGAGATTTGTCGTCGTGATCGGGGCTTGTGGCTTGTAAGTTACAATATTGATCTTTGTTTTAAAAAATTTATGTAATTAAAATATAGAAAGAAAAAGAACATGGGTGTGCCTAAAAATTTGAGATAAGCAAATAACAAATGAGGTTTTCATTGTAGCTAAATAAATCGAAAGGAGAATACCTTAACTGCCTCAATTGAGATTGGAAGCAACAACATGACTATCGTAAGTTTATTTAGGTGAAAACAAACATAATTTATTAAAATCACAATAAGAAAGAAATAAAATAATTTAGATTTACATGTGCTTATTATTCATTCACATATGTGATAGTTCCTTATAATATGTTGTTTTATTTGAGTTATATACTACTTATTATTTCATTTATTACTTATTACTATATTACATGATAACTCTATTTATAATAGTTTAAATTATGTTTATGTATATATATTTTATTATTATATTTTAACTATTAAATCTATAATGATTGACTCGATTTATTTTGATACTAACATTTCAGATACTCTAGAACTACAAAGTTAGAAAAGATAATAGTGAGCATAGGCACTAAATAAATTTAAAAAATGTTAAATTTTTGAGATAAATAGTTTCATAATCTTGTATTAACATATTGTATAATATTTGTATTATAAAAATTGAATGTAATTGTAAAATCAGTGTTATGATGTGCCATGGATTAAACACAAGTTTTGATGATGATTTTTAGTTGTCTAATTTATAATTGTGATTATATTCTACGTAGTTGTTCTATTATTTTTTTATTTATGTGAAATAATTGATGTTGTATAATGATAAAATGACCAAAATCTAGGAGAGATTCTACATATTTGAAATATCAAATTTAAGAGAAAACAAGTGTTTTAAGGGAAGGAAATATTTTAAATCAAATAAGAAAGTTAATAGCAAAAAGGGGTCATCACATTTGATGATATTAAAATAGTTAAAGTCCTAGGGACCAATATTTAATAACAATATGCTTGAATACCTACAATTTTAAGAAATAAAACATGTATAACTGCATGTTATTACACTTTGAAATGATATTTGTAATATGTTGTTTGAGTATTTCAATTATATATGTGAAAAATCATGTGATAAAAGCATGTTGTACTAAAAATTTCATCTTTAAGATCTATGATAAAATTAGGAGATGAAAATCCTAACAATGAGCCTATATGAATTGATAATGAAGGTAAACCCCTCAACAACCTACAATGGGAGAAGAGCAATTATTGGATGAATTGGCTAAATTTCTTTTTATCAAAGAAGAGTGCAATTCCAGTTACAAGTGAATTTGAGGATGATTACCACATAAACAAGTTAGTTGAGTAATTTTTTAAACTATTTCTACATCAAAATTTAGATGCTCTAGATCTTATGCAAACTAAGAACTGGCTTAACATCATTGAAATTTCATTTGATAGCATGTTTTACTCTACAAATAAAAGAGCCTTCTTGGAAGACCTTGTGATGAATAATGTTACAAATGAATGATGGGTTGGCAAGAAACGACTAAAATTTGAAGACAAATCAAATTTACGAATATCATGGTAGGATTTTTGTAAAGCCTTTTGGAAATAGTTTATAACTTCAAGTAAATAATTGAATGTGGGATGAATTAAACAAATTGAATCAATGAAGCCTAATTATAATAGCTTATAAGAAAATGCTTTCATCTTTTATTAAATATGTTCCTAATATGGTGATTACAAAAGAATAAACATATTATATGTTTAGAAATACATTACAAAATTCTATTAAAAATATTATGACTCTTTTAAAATTTTCTTTATATAGCTCAAGAACAGAGTAGTACCAAGTGACAAGGGTGATAAGATGAAATCTATGAAAAAGAAAGAGATCTAATTTTAAATTTGAAATTATTACTAAATTAAATAAGCCAATCATAAATGAATGAGAATCATAATCTTCTACAACTTCAATAAAATCAAGAATTAGTAAAAAGGCTTATATAAATTTTGTATAAAATTCTACTAGGTAGAGTACTAAAAATCTAGGCAAATAAATACTTTAAGTAGTAATAGATAGGGCATATTGCTATACATTATCCTTTAAATGTTGAAGGAAAAAAAGAATGTTAATAAGCCAAAATAAATGAATTATTTGATTACAAAAAAAATTGATTGAGATCATAATTTGTTAAGGCACATGGTCAATGTAAAAGGAATTTTTATTAATTCCTAAAAAATACTAGTTATTGTAGAATGATCTAGGCTTAGTAACGTAGCTAAAATATAAAGTTTTTAAGGTTAACTGGGTATTATTGAAATTTTGTAAAAAGATTTTCTTAAATTGTAATATCATTATCAAGCTTAATTCAAAAGATAATTGCTTTTCAATGGAATTTATATTGTAAAAAGAGTTTTTTAACCTTAAAAGAGAAATTAACTTTAGTACTTATCCTAATATTATCTAAGAGAGAAACTAAATTTTAACTATACATTGATATATCTCTGTAATGATTTAAGTGTATATTAATGTAGAATGATAGAGTCATATCATATGCTTTAAGAAAATTATGATTTTATGAAAACAATCATCTCTTATACATGATCTTGAACATCTATAATTGTGCTTATTTTGAAAATTTAGAGACACTATCTTTATGGTGTAGAAAGTTACCTATTTATTGATCATTAAAGTTTAAAGTATATTTTTATATCAAAAGAGTTATATATAAACTAACAAAGATGGTCTAATCTATTCAAAGATTATAACATGGAGATTGTTTATTATCAAAGTAAAGTCAATATTGTAGATAATACATTGAGTTGAAGAGTTAATCTTCATAACATATCTAGCATAGAAGAACCATAATTAATTTCAAAGCCAAATCATTTGAAATTGAATGCAATATTAGTGGTTATTAGAAGAAAGTTTTCTCAATTAACTATTACAATAAATTAGTTACAAGCTTTAAAAGATGCTTAAGATAAAGATGAAGACAACCATTAAATTAAGGTTAGCATGGTTGAAGGAAAAGAACAAATTTAATTTAAATGAAGAATGAGTTTTGTTTTATAAGAATAAAATATGCATTCTTGTAATAGGATAATATAAATAAACTTTACTAAAGTAATAAAGATGTACCATGATTTGAAGAAAATATTTTGATGAAATGGTGTGAAGAAGGATGTCTATGATTATGAGTAGATGTATGATATATCAATAGGTGAAAGGGAAGTAATAGAGACAAAGTGGGTTGCAACAAGTAGGAGATAGCATCAATAGACTTTGTAATTCGATTATTAAGGACTAGTCAAGGGTTATAATGAAATCAGAACATATATAAGAAATGTAATCCCATATAAATGCTAATATAATTAGATATTCTATAATAATAGTAAGAGATATTTAACAACATACTTACATTATAGTTAATTGGTTTGCTTACTTGAAGGTTTTGTAATGCCTCTTTTATTTTTTATTGGTTCTTCTTATTCATTATAAAAATTCACATTAACACTTAATAATAATAGTTAAATTTTATTGTGAAAGTATTTTTCAAAGATATGCTTATTATATAGTAACAAAAAACTCTCTTTTTCATTGCTATCATTATATCATATAGTATGATCTACCATTGTATCGTATAATCATGGGTTTACAAAGGTCACTGCATTACTATGATCATACTAATATGATATATATATATATATATATATATATATATATATATATCATATTAGTATGATCGAAGATAGTCAAAGTGTCATATCAGGGATTGGATAACTAATCTATGTCAGTTAAATGCATAAACATGCTAGTCTGATTAGGATATTGTGTTACGTATGTCTGATGTTGGTCAAATAGTCCCAAAATAGATTGTATTACTTTGCTTTGCCTTTTCTATGTGTATGATAGGTAATATATTTGCATGATAAATTGACCCCAATCATAATCATTCGATAATATTATTGTACAAGTATGTTTCATGATATATGCAATAATGTATGAGTTTGAGATATATGTCGTACTAGTATGATACAATTACTTAAATTAGATAAACGATCTCAGGTATATTATTTGCTCCTATTTTGTTATCTGATATATGAGTTGTACTAGCAAGAACTATCTATTTAATTATTTTAATAAGTGATCAAACAATCGGTCTCCAATAACATTATTTGCTTTCATTGTGTTATTTGATGTATGCATCATATAGTACAATCCATGTAGTTTATCATAATTTCCTAATAGAAGGTCTCTTATTGGATCGCTTTGTAGGCTCGTACTAGTATAATCTAATTGATCATCTTGTACAAACATTATAGCAAAATACTATAATAGCCTCCTGCCCCCTTTTAACTACTAATTGGAACTTATTTACAACTCTTACTTGACATTGAAGTCAATTTATACATACTTTAAGGAGAAAGCTTGAGTAGGATTCTTATCTTTTTATAAAATATCCAAAAAATAAAGTCAAAAATTGCTTTCTTTCTAGTAGACTTTCTTCTTTCTCCTTTAATTTATTGATAAATTAGACATTTGTTTACTATTTTTTGAATGTCACTCTTCATCCTTAGACACTAAAATCTAACTTTCATGTCTTGATATATCTTGATCATGTCTTGGTCACGCTAGGATGTATTAAACATTAGAACCATTGTTGTAATACCATGAATTTTAAATATTATAGTAGAACTTTTTTTTAGTTTTGAAATACGTACTTAATATTTTAAATATTATTATTTTATTAATTTGATATTGTGGGTATGAGATACATGTTAAATAATTGATCTAAAAGATATCAACAACATGTCTAGTAATATATGTCATAGAAAGTATTTCAAAATTTTATAATAAAAATATTTTTGAATAGATCTTTTCGCGAGTAATTTAAGGCATTTTTTCATGTTAATCGGACTCTATTTGGAATTGTTATGAATTTTTACACTTGTTATATAATTAACTAATATATTATAATTTAATATTTAAATATAAATATTTATAATCAACTTAATAATTAAATATAAAACTTAAACTTAAGTGACAGAACCCTCAGAAAAATCATGAAACTTTTCAATCCTGTCGCTGGTGATTGCAAGCCGAAAATCTCCATTAATTTTGCATTGGAAGCTTAGGAGCACTTGAGAAATCATTAATTCAAGAAAAGAGAAGCATTCGTCTACAATCAATTTCTCCATTGCAACCCTCACTACAGGAGGTTTCATTGTCTGAACAAAAACCTCAAGCTGCATCCATAAAGTCCATTTTTTTTTGCACAAGCAATGACGAATTGAAGGTGAAATTTTAATTTCTTAGGAGATTAGCATTATTTTTTGTTTAATTTGCAAAATTAAAAGTTTCCATAATCTAGCATAGTTACTAGTTGAGAATATCAAAATTAAGATATATATATATATATATATATATATTAATTTCTATTGATAATAAATTAATATTTTAAGAAATTTGTGACAAAAATTACATTCAATGAAATTTAGGAATTTGAAATTCTCGACTCTGAGCACAAAAATGCGAAGAAGTTAAGATTGAAAAGGAAAATCAATTAAATAGGTAGATCATCAATATAGTTTAGGTGGGTAAATTGATTAACTATAATATAAGTATGATTGTTTATTTATATTTCTTAAGCATATTAAAAAAATGATATTTCTTATTTATGATCATGAAATTGAATCTTATCATATATTTAAATTTAAATAATAAGATTTGCATAGTTTATTATTGATAAATAAATAAGATTTATATATGAATGAAAATAAATAAATTAAAATAAAAGAAAAAAATATACAATTAATTAAGAAATATATGATTATTTGTGTGATGTGGTGCATGAAAATGTCACATTGAATGAAAATGATAAGAAATATATTTTTTCTTATGATGTTATCTCTTGTCTCGAATGTAGTTTCTATAGCCATACTAGTGATGATTGATATGATATTGGTGGATTGATATGCCTATAGGTAGAGACCTACCTATTGGATATAGCTTGATGGGTATGCATATGGACATGATATGATAAATAATTAGATATAATCTTATGGATATTGATATGAACATGATATGATAACCAATTAGATATAGTATAAGAGGTATTGATAAGCACATGATATGATAAACAATTGGATATAATTTGATGAGTATTATTATAAACATGATATGATAATCTATTAAATATAATCTGATGGATATTGATATAGACATGATATGATATGTGAGTAGGGCGTTGAAAAAAATAAAGCCCAAATTAAATTTAAAAATAAACTAAAAAAAGAAATTAAATAAATAAATTAAAAAAATAGTATAAGTAAAAAAATACAAATCAATTAGATAAGTCATTTCTTTATTACTATTATTTCAATTTTATATAGTCATTCTTTCTTACTTATGAAATTCGTTATTTGGTTTATGATTATTATTTTTTATATTTATTATCTTATATTTATGATTTATCCATTAAACTTTTTAAGACTTATTCTTTATACTTATAATATAGGGTAATCAATTCACAACATTGAGATGACTCTAGTAGGATTAAGGATTTAAGTATGTAGTGAGTATGTGTTTGAAAAATCTATCATATGCTTGTCATATATTTAGGTTTTACTACTAGTTGATATTGTTGTATTATTGGAATAATTATGGCGTGTATTTTATATGCTTTGTAATTTGTTAGTGATTTTGTTGATTTGGTTGATGAAATATATGATATAGATGCGGGCTTTAATTTATGCTTGATGTAGATGATATATTTATTATTTTATGATAATTATTAATGTATATGTGATGATTAATATTATATATAGAAAATAGATAGTTTATAAGGAAGACTCGATCTATTTGTTTTCTAGATTTAGGCTAAATTTAATTGATTTTGAATATTATGAAAAGAAAATTAGGTTGAAAATTAGTCTCAATCATCACTCCCTACCTATGGTGTTAGGTGGGGCATTATAATATCATGTTAAAGCTATTGTTATTCTAAAGAAGAAAAGTTTCTAAGGATATGATATTAAGATGAGTAATAGATAGGTTTTTGTAGGATGCTGAATCATTGTAAAGTGATATTTAAGGACAGATACAAAGGTTTAGAATTAAAATTGAGTCATAAGATTTTGGGTAGGTTGAAATATATTAGTGAAGACACTTTCATGACATGTACATGTGTATGATTTTAGTATACATTTATATTTATGGTTATGATTAGTAAAGCAAAAACTTAAATTAATTAGAGACAAAAACCATGAGTTTATGTTATCACCTGATAGGAAATACTAAGTTCTATTAATGTGATTAGAGGTACATTATTTTTTATAGAGTTTACCAAATGTTATCTTATTTGAATATGGAGCTTCACACTCTTTTATATACTATGCATAATAAGAAAATTAAATATACAACTTCAAAAATTAGAACAATCTTTATTAAATAAATTACCTAATTGGAGTGAAATTAGAGTGGAACTTCTCATCAAAGAAGAAATAGAAATAGAGAGAAAAAAATTTCCTATGTAATTAATAATGTTACCAATTATAGAATTTGATGTTATTTTGGATATGAATTGGCTATTAGATTATCAAGTAGCCATAGATTGTTGGGAAAAGAAGGTGAAAATAAATATTTTTGATAAGGAAGAATTAGTATATTTTAAGCAAGGATAAAGAATTTCTATTATTTCTATGATAAAGGCACAAAGGTAATCCAAAGGATATGGAGGTTCCTTGATAATTGTGATGGATGCAGATAAGAAATTTTCTAAACCACATGAGGTGCCATAGTATGTGAATATTTTGATGCGTTTTTAGATGAGCTATCACGATTACCACTTGAAAGAGAATTAGAATTTGAAATTCAATTGGTTCCTAAAGCTGAACCAATTTCTAAAGCTTCATATTGAATGACTTTAATTAAGTTAAAGAACATAAAAATTTAAATATGAGAATTATTACAAAATGGTTTTATAGGACTTAGTGGACCTTCATGGGGATATCTGATCTTATTTGTGAAAAAGAAGAGATGAAAGCTTAAGAATGTGTATTGAATATCAAAAACTTAATAGAATCACTATAAATAATAAATATTCTTTGCTAAGGATAAAAGATTTATTTGATCAACTTCAAGGTGTAGTAATCTTTTCAAGGATAAACTTGAGATTAAGATACCATCAGTTGAGAATTAAAAGAGAGGACATTTTAAAGACTACTTTTAAAACTTGATATGAGTATTATGAATTTCTAGTATTACCATTTAGATTAACTAATTCACATATAATATTTAAGGACTTGATGAATAGAGTATTTAAAATAATATTTGAAATAATTTATTACAATATTTATTGATGATGTTTGGGTGTATCTAAAAAGTGAAGAATAACATACTAATCATTTACATGTGATACTACAAATATTAAGAGATTATTAACTTTATATTAAATTTTTAGAATGTAATTCCTAGTTATCTAATGTAGTGTTCCTTGGGCATGTAGTTAGTTTGAAAGGTATTTTAATAGATTCCTAGAAGATTTATGCAATAGTGGACTGGCCTAGACCAACCATAGTGATAGAAATCCAACATTGCTTTGGGAATGTCTAGATATTACAAAAAGTTTATGAAAAGATTTTCTCAGATAACTTTTCCTTTGATAGGTTTAATTCAAAAATTAGTAAAGTTCGAATAGGATTCTGGATGTTTACAAAGTTTTTAAATATGAAAATATAAGTTGATACCACTTTGTGTTAATGTTATCAGAAGGATCAGAGGGATATTAGATTTCTAGTGATGCATCTTATCAAGGTTTAGGTTGTGTGTTAATGTAATTTTAGAAAGTGATTGCATATGCATCCTATCAATTAAAAACCCATAAAAGGAATTATCTAATGCGTGACTTAGAATTGGTAGTGATTATCTTTGCTTTGAAAATATGAAAACATTATCATTGTGATGTTAAATGTGAAGTATTTAAAAATCATCAAATTTTGAAATATATCTTTATTCAGAAAGAGCTGAATTTGAGACAAAAATGATTAAAATTTAGTAAAGGTTATGTCTTAGAAATTATTTATCGTCCAAGAAAAGCAAATGTAGTGGCTGATGCTTTAAGCAGAAAAGCAAGTATTAATAATTGCTACAATTAGAACTGGAGGCACGAAGAAATATGAGTGTTGTTTCAGTTGTTATTAAGACCTGATTGATTGAAATCAATAAAGAAAGATAAAAAAAAGATCCATAACTACAAAATGTGATTAAAAAAATTAAGAATAATGGATCTCTGATTTTAACTTTGATGAAAATGAAATACTGAAGTTTCAAAATAAGTTGTTTATTCGTGATCACTAAAACATATGATAAATATTATTGAAGGAAGCACATAATTCTAGATATTCTATACATCCAAAAGAGAACAAAGTGTATTAGAAGTATACAATTATAACCCATCCTTAAATAGAAGTGAGAAGAGATTGCTATGGATTTTATTATGGGATTATATATATCACCCTCTAGACATGATTCTATATGGGTGATAGTTGGCAGATTAACTAAATGAGCTCATCTCATAACAATAAAGAAAACTCATATAACAAAAAATTAGCAAAAATCTATTTAGAGTAGATAGTAAAACTGTATGGTATACCAAAAGTAATTATCTATGATCAAGGTAAAAAATTCACATCACATTTTTGGAAATTTGTTCATTAGGTTTTTGGCACTCAATTGTGATTTAGTACTGTATTTTATCCTTAAATTGATGGGCATGTAAAAAAAGCTAAAAAAAAAATTAAAAGATCTATTACCTCTGCATGTATTTGATTTTGGAGATAATTAGAAAATTCATTTACTATTAATAAACTTTTTCTATGATAATAGTTATCAATCTAACATTGGCATGACACTCTACAAGCCTTTATATGAAAGAAAATGTCAATCACCTTTGTGTTAGAATGAAGGTAAAGAAAGGGTAATTTTGGGTATTAATTTTGTGGATGAAGCCACTGAGAAAATAAAAATTATTTGTGAAAGTCTTAAAGAAGCACAGGATAGACAAAAAAGTATTTTGATGTAAAACACAAATATATTGAATTTGAAGAAGGGGATCACATTTTTTTGAAGGTAAGTCTAATGAGAGGTGTAAAATATTTTAGTAAGCTCGAAAAGATTAAGCTCAAATTTATAGAACTTTTTGAAATCTTGGAAAGGACGGGACAAGTGGTTTATTGATTATCATTACCATCACAATTGGCTAATGTTCATAATGTGTTTCATGTTTCATTCTCAAGAAAGTATATTTCAAATCCCTCATATATTATAGGCTACGATGTAGAGAATATTTGAATCCAACTAGATATGACATATGAGAAAATTCAAGTACAAATTTTAGATCATGCTAAAAAGATGTTAAGAAATAAAGTAATTCTTATAGTTATGGTGCTTCGACAGAGCCAATCAAAATGAGAAGCAACATGGGAGGTAGAAGCAAACATGATGAGAAAATATCGAGAACTATTTTACATTTTGGAGTAAAATTTTTATAAAAAGGGAGAATTGTAATACCATAAATTTTGAAATATTATAGTAAATTTTTTTTGTTTTGTAACATTTACTTAATATTTTAAATATTATTATTCCATTAGTTTAATATTATGAGTACAAGATGTATGTTAAATGATAGATCTAAATAATATTCTCAATATATCTCGTAATATGCATCACAAAAAATATTTCAAAATTTAATAATAAAAATATTTTTGAATAGATCTTTTTTAGATGAATTTAATCGAGTTTGTTTCATGTTAGTCAGAATATGTTTGGAATTTTTACAAAATTTTAAAATTATTATATAATTAACTAATATATTATAATGAAATATTCAAATATAAATATTTATAAACCAACTTAATAATTAAATATTATTATAATTAAACATAAAACCTAAATCTAAGTGACGAAACCCTCACAAAAAACTTGAAACCTTTCTTTCTTGTTGCTGAAACCACAAGTCCAAAATCTTTATCAATTTTGCATAGGAAGCTTAGGAAAACTTAAGAAATCATTAATTTGTGGAAGGAGAAGCATTTCTTTACAATCAATTTCTCTATTATAACCCTCACTATAGAGGATTTCATCTTCCAGATGAAAACCGCAAGCTGTAGTTGGAAATTTTAATTTCGTGGAAGATTAAGCATTATTTTGGGTTTAATTTAGGAAATTAAGAGTTCATTAATCCGACATAGTTGCTTGCCGTGACTGTCAAAATTAAGTTATATATGTTAACTTTTGTTGACAATAAGTTGATATTTTAGGAAATTTAAGACAATAATTACTTCCAGTGAATTTTAGGAGTTTACAATTTCTGATTATAAGCACAAAAATGTGAAGGAGAAGTTAAGATTGAAAAAGAAAATTAATTAAAGAGGTAAATCTTTAGCACATCGATGAGGTGATTAAATTAATTAATTATAATGTAAGTATATTTGTTTATTTACATTCATTAAACATGTTGAAAAAATTAATATTTCTTATTTATGATTATGAAATTGAACTTGTTCATGTATTTGAATTTGAATAATAAGATTTGTATAGATTATTATTGATAAATAAGTAAGATTCGTATGTGAAATATGCAAGAAACTAAGAAATATATTATTTTTTATTTGATATGGTGTATGAGAGTAACATATTGAATGAAAATGATAAAATAATAAAAAAAACATTTTTTCATACGATGTTATCTCTTGGCTTGGGTGTGGGTTTTTTAGTCATACTGGTGATAATAGATATGATGTCGATAGATTGGCTAGGGCCTAATAATATGGACATAATAAGGAGTTGGCTAAGGAGTTATAAAAGGATTTAGTCAGGTAACCCTGTATAGGAGATTTTGAAAAATTAGGAAAATGATTTTAAAGGAGCAACCATGAGTAAAGTAAGGAGAGATAGAGAAATAAGTAAAATAAAAGGGAAAGGAGTAGTTAATCTAAGGAACTTTAGAAAATTTCTTATGTGTCCTAGTAAAGGAAAAAACAGAATTCAAGGTTCGAGAAGAGTAATTTAGTGAACTAGATCAATTGATGGCATGACCACTATAATCAGGAAATCAAGGTAGGCATTTCTATATGGCAGATTGTTGTGATGATCAATGCAATTTAAATTCTTAAGATTGAAAGAAATGAAAAGCTAATTTAGAGATGCTTTCATACATGATCCACATGATCATTGGTTTCCAAGTTTCACATATGTGATATGCTTGGTGTATTGTTAGTAGTGGTCTTTTATTAAAAATGATTCATGCTAATCAAATGGGTTTCATGAGTGATGCTTGTTTAGATGCAAATCATATTTATATACATATTGACCTTGGTGGACAACGTATGTTTCACATATTTATTATTGAGAATTTAATTTATGAATATAACTTAGTATCACATGAGAATTAATTATAGTATTTGGCATGAACATTAGAACGAATAAAGGAAACAAAATTAAAGGGGATTTAATATAAGATTTATGGATAAAAAAGTTTAATTCATATATTGGAGTGAAAAAGTCATATGACTTAGGTTGGAAGGGACCAATAAGAGCACATATATAATATCCTTAAATCTCTAAACCAAATACAAATTAAACAGCCTATCAAAGGATTAAAATCAATATAGATTGGATAGAGCTCATAGAGACTAGTCCTGTGATACTTATTTCATATTGATAAGAGTCTGTTTGAATTATTAAAAATTATTAATATTAAATTGTTATAATTATTTTTTTTGTTTAAGTCCATAACTTGATTTTAGATTATTTCAAGTATAGCTTTACCATTTTTCCGTTGTTGTGGCCGATATTGCAAACCCTAGGTTCCCACTCTGTGAAAAATAATGGATCAAGGAGGTAAAAGCTTATTATAGGAAACTAAGACACAATTTCGTGCATCCTCTCTTACTTAAGCCCTTGATTTGGAATTTTATCTTTGTTTTTCTTGGTTGGGTTTAATTTGTTTGGCTTAGGTTGGATTCAACATAGAAACTATTTATATTAATTTCTAATTAACTTTTTGTCTTGCTAGGAGGTTGCTTTAAGGAAGAATGTTGATAAATTTTGAAAATTTGGGCTTAAGAAGACTAAAACCTGAGGAGAGAGAGAAAGTACTAGAGAAGAGAAAGTATTGAAGGAGAGAAAGAGGGAAGAAGAAATATAAAGAAAATTTTTCACTAACTGAGAATGTGAATTTATGTAACCTTGAGTATATTATGAGTGAAATTATAATTATGTAAAATTTTTGAGCTAAGAATTATTGTTGTTTGATATGTTAAACTTGAGGAGTAAAAAAATTGACAAACAGATTTATGTATAAAAAATGAGAAAATCTTAATGTAGACACTCTACAATGATTTATATGCATGTGTTTACTATAATATTGAATGATATTTATATGACTTAATGTAAAGTCCTATACAATTTTTATGATGTTTGATATATTATTGTTATTGTTAAATTTATAGAACTATGTAAGTAGTAGTAATAGTAATTTGAGATATTGAACATGCAAGCATGATATATAGTTGTGGATATTATATTATATTGAATGATATACTAGTTATTTGAATATAACTAGCCTATTTGTGAAATAAGAAAGCACGATACATGAGGCATTGTTTTAATTGTAACATCTAATTTATATTATGAAAGTTTGAATCCTTTATAGATATGAACTAAAAAAAGTGAAACTATAAATTAAATAAATTTAAATATATTTAGTGAGCAATGAATTAATTGACATGTTTTGTTCTCTATGGCTAGTGTGTGATATAGTTAAGACTTATCATTGTGATGTTGGCTAGTGGCTAGTGTGTCATAATATTGAGATTTATTATTATGATGATAATAGTGGCCAGTGCATTATATTATTAAGGTTTTTCATTTTGAAGTGATTATTAGCTAATGTCATACATGATTGAGATTTATCACAAAGATATGTTTATTGGTAATATTAGGAGACTGAGTATCTTTATGCATAAAAACATGGTATAAATAACTAATAAATGAGAGTTTTATTATAATTAAGTAAGCTAAAAAGAAGATACTAATTGATTACCCTAAGAGAAAGTAGGAGTAGTAGCACAACATTGTAACATTCACTTACTTAAGTGGAATAGACATTGATAAATAATATCATATTAAGAAAAAAAATAAAAAAATAAAAAATAATATGTATATGCTTATTTCTTTGAATTGAAATAATTTCTTTTATAGTATTTTATTTTTTTAAACTTAAAGGAAGCCTTCATTGCTTATTTTTTTTATTTTATGTGATTTAGACCCTAGTATGGTATTATCCTAAAATTGTTTGTTCATATATATATATATATATATATATATTATTGGATATAACTATCAAGCTTATGAGATTGATTTAGCCTATTTCTTTGTACTAACATTTTAGATACATTAGAATCATAACACAAAGGTGAACACTCATAAGAAGTCCCTGACATAAAGAACTTATATTTATAAAGGCTTTGTACTAAATACTTTTGTAAATTCTATGGTTATAACATGTGTTATATCATATACTTGTAACCTATAAGTAATAATATAATAAATAGCTATGAAATTGTGTAATTATGGACATGAAACTATCTGGATAGATGTAGTATTTCAATTTATAATATGTATATATCAATTATGTGAGATGGTATGTTATATATATATATATTTAATTATTATTATTATATATAGGAAAATAAACAAAATATGTGGGAGGTTTTATCAATTTAAAACCTAAAATTTAAAAAAATATGAGCATGTATTAGAGTTTAATAATTATGTCTATTATGATGTGGTGAGAGGGGCTCTCACATTTGGTAGTATAAGAATATTTGAAGTTCTAGGGTTTGATGCCTGAATAACATAATGTTTGAACAATTGAAATCCTAAAGATGAAATATGTAAAACTATATATTGTTGCATATTGTAATGATCTTTATAATGCATTTTTAACTTATTTTATTTATATATGTGCAAAGTAATTTGATAAATCTTATTGTATGAAAAATTTCATCTTTATGATTTAGGATAAAATATGGAGATGTAAATCCTAGTGATAAGATTACTAATATCAATAATGAATACATGCCTCCTCAATAACCTATAATAAGAAGGGAATAATTATTTGATAAATTGGTTGATTTTTTCTTATCAAGGAGAGGTGTAGCTCTAGCTTTTATAGGAAAGTTTGAGAAATGGCATCAAATAAACAAGTTAATAAAAAAATATCTTAAATTGCATCAACTTTAATTTTTAGGTGCTATAAAGCCTATGTAAGCTGAGGATCAGCTTGATAGCATAGAGATATTATTTGATAACATGTTTTACCCTCCAAATATAAGAGTCTCCTTAGTAGCTCTTGTGATTGAAGGTGTTATAAAAGATTGGTAGGATGACCAGAGAAGATTAAAAATTGAAGGCAAGTCAAATTTAAAAATAACATGACAATATTTTTGCAAAGTTTTTTAGGAATGGCATATACCTCCATTAAGAAAGAACTAAATATAGGATGAATTAAATATACTATATCAAGAAACTTTGATTATAACAACTTATGAAGAAAAGTTTTCATCCCATGTTAAGTATGGTTTCTTCAGATTTCTCTTCATATCAAAAATTGGTGGACTCTACTCATTGAATAGAGTAGGATCAAGTTGTAAGGGAGGCAAGGAGAAATATAAGAAAAAGAAAAGGACCCAAATTTTCATTTGGAATAGATTCTAAATTCAAAAAGACAATAACTAGTAAATCAAGATTACAATCTTTTATAGCTCCTAAAGCATTGAGAATTAGCCAAAAGCCTTAAAAAAATCTATACAAAGTATCGTTGAGTAGATTTCCAAAAATTAAAGCTAATCAAATGCTTTAACTATCAATAGTTAGGCCACATTGCTATGCATTTGAGGAAGGTTGAAAGAGAAATGTAAAACTAATAAACAAGTGATGGAATGCACTACTATGGGTGAGGTTCTTTGGTGACCCAATAATATACCTCAAGTTGCATATGGTACTAATCATAGGAAAGCTTTTGTAATGCCATAGCAAACATCAAAACCATGTAGTCATGTCAACACTCAAAGAAGGCTTTTGCATCACTTAATGTTATTATAAGTATTTTTTGTTACAAAACATACCTATAATAGTTTTGTTTGCCTACATTACATCACATTCCTTCATATTGCTGATTTGAAGTAGGATTATCAGTTGCATTGCAAGAATTAAAAACTCCACTTTAAGTGAAATTGCCTATGAGAGAGAAAGTAAGATTATACAAATATGTCATACAAGATATGTAAATTAATAAGAGATTTTTTTAATCCTAATTTCTTATATAAATTTATCAGAATTCAATGTCTTTCTCATATGGATTAGTGAATATTTTATTAGGTCATCATTGACTATTGAGAGAAGAAATTAAAAATTCATATAACTAATTGCATCAATTTAGTTTATTTTGGTGAGGGCAAGAAAGAATACATAATATCTACTTTGAAGGCTAAAAGATTAATAAGGAAAGGATTTAAGTGCTATCTAGCTTTAATATAAGAAGTTAAAAGGAAAGAATTATAATTACAAGAAGTTTTAGTTATTTATTAATATTTAGATGTTTTCCCTAAAGACATACAAAGAGTGCCACCAAATGAAAAAAATTAAATTTGTAATTGAATTGATACTAGTTACAAAACCAATCTTTAAGACACTATATAGATTGACACCAATTGAATTATAAGAGCTAAAGAAATAATTATAAAACTTAATTGATAATGGTTTTATTAGATCTAGTGTATCGCTTTAAAAGGTACCTATCTTATTTGTAAAAAAAGAAATATGAGAGTTTAAGAATGTGTACTAATGATAGAGAATTGAACAAGATCATATTAAGAATAAATATCCTTTGCCCAAAATAAATGAGTTATTTGATCAAAGGAGCTAAAGATTTTTTAAAAATTGACTTGATATCGAGGTATCATCAACTAAATCTTATAAAAGATGACATAAAAAATTACGTTTAGAACTAGATAAAGCCATTACCAATTTCTTGTGTTGCCTTTTGAATTAAAAAAATACTCCAACAATCTTTGTAGATTTAATAAATAGGATGTTTAAGCAATGGTTAGATTAATTTGTTACTATGTTTATTGATGACATATTGATCTACTTTAAAGGTGAAGTAGAGCATGAGAAGCATTTGCATTTAATGTTATAAAGACTATAAGAATAACATTTCTATGCAAAGTTTTCAAAATTTAATTTTAAATTAACCAATGTATCCTTATTAGGGAAAGTATTAAAGTAATCTTTATTTATTC
Source organism: Vanilla planifolia (assembly GCA_023846275.1). Lineage (NCBI taxonomy): Eukaryota > Viridiplantae > Streptophyta > Magnoliopsida > Asparagales > Orchidaceae > Vanilla > Vanilla planifolia. Next base: position 71,861,272 of record CM043865.1, on the reverse strand, counting down.
CCAAAAAGTAGTAGCCATTATAGAATGACCCAGGCCTGCCAATGCGACTAAAGTAAGAAGTTCTTAGTTTGCTGAGCATTATTAAAAATTTATAAAAGCATTTGCTCAAATTATAATACCACTTATAAGATTAACATAGAAAGAAGTACCTTTTGAATGGAATCTAGATTATACAAGAAGTTTTTAAACCTTAAAGGAAAAGTTGACCTTAACATTTGTCATAGCATTAATTGAGAGAGATAGATTGAATTTTGAGTGTATGTTGATACATCTTTGAAATGAATTGGGTGTGTATTAATGTAAAATGATAGTCATAGCATATACTTTAATACAATTATGATCTCATTAAAGAAATTATCTTATTCATGTTCTTGATTTTGTTCCAATCATGTTTGTTTTGAAAATTTGAAGACGTTATCTTTATGGTATGAAAAATTACTTGTTTATAGATTACTAAAGCCTAAAATATATATTTTCATTAAAAGAGTTAAATTTAAGATAATGAAGATGGTTGAAGAACTTAAAGATTTTGATATGAAAATTGTTTATCATCAAGGTAAAGCTGATATTAAACTAGAAGGCTAATCTTCATAGCTTAGAAGAAGTATAGTTAATATAGAAATGTTTCATCTAGAATTGAATGCAATATCAATAGCTATTAGAATATATTTTTTAATTGATTGTTACATTAGAGTGGTTGTAGGCTTTGAAACATGCTTAAGATAAAAATAAAGATATTCAATAAATAAAGGCTAGACTTACTAAAGAAAAGTTACAAACTTTTATTTAAATAAAGAGGGACTTTTGTTTTATGAAAATAGAATGTGCATTCCTTCACTAGAAGAATGAAAATAAGTTCTACTAAAGAAGTTCACAAAACAAAGTATTCAATATATCTAAGAGTAACAAAGATGTACCAAGACTTGAAGTAAATATTTCATATAATAGTATGAAGAAGGATGCCAATGACTATGTAAGTAGATGTATAATTTATCAGTACGTGAAAGTAGAGTAACAAAGACCAAGTAATTTGTTGAAACTCCTTCTTATTCTAATTTGGAAGTGATAAGAAATATCAATAGACTTTGTAGTTGGATTACCAAGAGCTAATCAAGGGTATGATACCATATGGGTGGTTATATATAGATTAACAAAATCAACTCATTTTTTACATATTAGAACTACCTATGTACCTAAAAGACTAGTGCAAATCTATATTGATCAAACTATAAGATTTCATGGAATGCCAAACTCAATTATATCTAATAAAGATTCAACATTTACTTCACATTTTTAGAGAAAGATACACAAAATATTTGATAATTAAAGTTTAGTAAGACATTTCATCCTCTGATAGATAAACAAATAAAAAAGAATATAAAAACTCTAAAAGATATATTAAGATTATGTATTCTTGATTTTATTGATAACTAAAATACTTATCCAGTATTTATTAAATTCATTTACAATAATAATTATTAATCTAATATAAGGGTAGAACCATATGAAACATTGTATGACAATAAATGTTAATCAACATTATGCTAGTATGAAGTAGGAGATAAAGCTCAATTAAGGCCAGTGAAACTATCTAGAAGATTCGAAAGATTTGAGAAAAAACACAAAAAGACATAATATTATAAAAGAAAGTATTTTGATACAAGCACAAAAAGTTTGAGTTTTAAGAAGGAGAACATGTCTTATTGAAAGTGAGCCCAATGAAAAGTATAAGTAGATTTGAAAAATGAAGAAAGCTAAAGCCATGCTATATTGTACCTTTCTAGATATTGGAAAGAGATAGAAGGGTTGCATATAGAATAACACTATCACTATAATTGGCTAGTGTGCATAATGTGTTTCATATTTTTGTTTTAAGAAGATATGTTCAAATCTCTTATATGTTGCACATTATGATCTAAACAATATAATAGTGCAACCAAATCTAAGCTATGAAGAAAAGCTCATAAGAATCCAAGATAAAGAGATCAAGCAATTAAGAAAGAAAACAATCCTTATAGTTAAAGTACAATGATAGAACCAAACAAAATGTGAAGCTATATAGGAACCTAAGCATGAGATGAGTGAAAATACATTGAGCTGCACTAAATTTCAAGGGCAAAATTCCTACAATAAGGAGAGAATTATAATATCCTCAAATATTTTAGTTAGGTACAAATTAAATTATCCCATAAAATATATCAAATCACTAAAAAATAAAGTATCTAAAAATATAAAAATTAATATAAAATTAGATAGAGTTTGTTAAGAGTATCCCAATGATGCTTATTTCGTATCGATAAGAGTCAAATTGGAATTGTTATAACTTATTGATGTTAAATAATTATAATTTTTTATTTAAGTACATAACCTAATTTTGGATTATTTTGAAAAGAGCTTTCCCTTTTTCCCTTTCCCATACTTGACACTACAAAATCTAGGTTCCCTCTCTAAAGTGAAATAATGAATCACATAAATAGAACCTTGTTTTAGGTAAGTAAGACTTAACTATATGCATCCTCTCTTATCAAGCTCTTGATTTAAGAATTTTATCTTGCTTTTTTTGCTTGGTTGGGCTCAATTTGCTTAACAAAGCATTGGATTCAAGGTGGAAACCATTAATATTAAGTTTTAATATTTTGTTTTATCTTACTAGGAGGTTGCTTTGAGGAATAACATCAATAAATTTCAAAAAATTTGTGCTTGAGAAGATTGGAACCTAAGGAGAGAAAAATTGTCATAAGATAGAGAAGTGTTGGAGGAGAGAGAAAGAGAGAAGGAAAGAAAAAGATATATAAGTAAAAAAGTTTTATTAATTAAGAAAGAGAGTTTGTGGAGCTTTGAGTATGTTGTAGTGAAATTACAATTTTGTAAAATTTAGTGTATTGAGTTAACAATTGTTACTATTTGATTGGTTAAACCCAAGGGACAACAAATTTGACTAAAGATAGGTTCAAGCATAAAAATGAGAAAATCTTAAAGTAGAGACACTAATATAATTTTTATGTGTATGTTTGATGTAATGTTTAATGATATTTATATGACCTAGTGTAAGAATCTTACATAGTACTTATGGTGCCTAATATACTGTTGTTATTAAATTTATAGAATTGTGTAGGAAGTAATGGTTTGAGATATTAAATGAGCAAGTATGATGTATTGGTGTCTGTATTTCTATTGTATTAAATGATATATTATTTGTGTGATTATAACTAGCTTATTAGTGAGATGTGAAAACATAATGCCATGTGTTGCTTTAATTGCATATACATATTTATATATTAATAAAAATTGAAAACTATGTATATGTGAACTAAAGTGAAACTATAAATTAAATAAATCAAAATAGATTCACTGACTAGTGAATTTTTTAATTGTGATGTTCGTTTTGATAATGATTGTGGACAATTTTTCACTTTAATATTTATTACTATAATAGTGGCTAGTGTATCAATGAATGAGATTTTTCACTATGATAGTGACTAGTGTGTTACTTGATTTAGATTTATCCTATGGTTGTGTCTATTGGCTAGTATGCCACATGATTGAGATTTATCGCTATAATACGACTAGTAGCTACTGTATCACATAATTGAGATCGTCATAAAGTTATAATATTTGTGCATGAAAAATCTGACACAAATAACTAATAAATGAGATTTTTATTATAACTAATTAAACTAAAAAAGATATTAACTGACCACCCTAAGAGAAAGTAGGAGTAATAATATAACATAAGATTTACTTAGTTAAGTAAAAAATAATAATTATAAATAATACTATCATAAGAAGACAAAGAAAATAAAGAAAACAAATAAGAAATTATATATGTATATTTATTTCTTTGTGAAAGATATAATTTCTTTTATAGTATGTTATGTTTCTTATTTCTTTTAAATTTATTTAAGTCCTTAATGTCTTATTATTTGATTTAATTCATATGATTTAAACCCTACATTTGGAATGTTCCAAAGTTATTTGTTTGCATATATATATATATATATATATATATATATATATATATATATATATATATATATATATATATATATATATATATATATAATTCCTATCGAGTTTATGATGGTTAGCTTAGCTTATTTCTCACATTAATTTTTAAGGTATATTTGAACCATAATAGAAGGATGAACACTCATAAGAATTACTTTTAAGAATGAACATGCATTTATAAAAGGCTTTGTACTAAATAACTTCGTAAATTGCATGGTTGTAACTTGTGTTATATCATGTACTTATGATATGAATATGATAGTATAATATGCAGCTATAGAACTGTGTTGATGTAGATATAAAATTACACTGATGTGTATAATATTTTAGTTTGTAGTATGTATGTATAAATTGCATGGGATGGTATGTTATATATATATATATATATATATATATATATATATATATATATATATATATATATATATATATATATATATATATATATATATATATATATATATATATATATATATATATATATATATATATATATATATATATATATATATATATATATATATATTAATTGTTGTTATTGTATATAGGAAAATAGATAAAATATATGAGAGGTTCTATTCATTTAAAATCTAAAATTTAAGAAAAATAAAAGTTTTATGGATTAGAGTTTAATAATTAGGTCTAATTGTGATGTGGCGAGAAGGGTCATCACAACATCATATACTTTTCCCTTTATCATGTAAAAAGGAAATAAAAATTGATTAAAAAGATGTTATTCAAGCTAAATAGAGCTCATGAGAGTGCATCATATTATTTATCAAAGAATCACCATATGTTACTCAGGCTAAATAGGAGTCTTGATAGTGCATCTTATGATAAGATGAGTGAAATTTAAGTAACACAAGTAATTTGTATACTTAGAACTCAATGGACCATTAATGATAAAAAAATGATAAATCGATCAATGAAAATAATAAATGAGAAATATTATGGATTATATTAGAATATATAATGAAAGTATTTTGTTATATATTTTATGATGTATATTTAACTCAACATATAACATGACTAAAAATATAATGTTTTGCCTATACATTATATTGTTTTTGCTTTCTATGTTGATATTAGTTGGATTAATCTTTTCTTCACATTAACAATTACTAGTAAAGCATGATGTTCTTCTTGGGACCACAGTGGAGCACCGAAGTGACATGTTTATTAGCTCACTTAATTTGTTTATTTTTCTTTCGACTCATAAATTATGTATTATGAATGTTTTAATATTTTATACACTATTGTAATAGTGAGACACAAATCTTATTATGATACTTTAATTTTATTTTTTTAGCAATGGTTATTATATAAACTTAGTTTTAAAAAGTCAATATATAATCTTTTATGTGATTTTTGTTCAGAATTTCAAACTAGATTATATGATTGGGTTTTATAAAAAAACAGTTGTTTGAAGGAGTTGGTTAACTCAAGTTAAGAGCCACAATTATACAAATTTTTGTTTGGACAATTAAACAAATTATTATTTTATTAAAAAGGATGATATTCTTTTATATGATAATATATGATTTATTATTTTATATTATCCAAGAATTGATTGGTAATAAAAGAAATGCAACTTTAACAATTAAATTTTTATTGGTAACTAACTATTTTATGATTACAATTTTATTTGAAAGTATATAAAATATATTTTGATATATTAAAGAAAATAAATATCATGAAATATAAGATGACATAATAAAGCTAAATCATAATAATTATATTATAAATACTAAAAAGCAAAAAATAAAAAGGTGAAACACGCATCTAATAATATGCATACAACAAGACTGTCCTAGATTTAGCATGTAACTATAAGTTAAGTAGCTATGAGGCAATGTAAAAAATATGGATAATATGATCAAAATTAAGAATTATAAAGAAATAATGCCACCAAACTAATAAACAATAAATAAAAAATATCTAATAGAAAAAATGTGTGCAATGAATTAATGTTATGTTATAACTATAAATTTACAAATATTCATTGCCTAAATCAGACTTGATTCTCAATTGCATAATTTTAACCAAATTATACTTCTATTTTGCAAAATCAAATTTATCATAAAACTACTTCATGAGTCTACTTATGGTTTTAAATCATCCTTAGTAATTGCATTTAGGAAATTACTATATCTAACTTGAGAAAAACCAATTTTTTATTTATATTTCACTCTAATTATCATACTAAAAAGTGTAATTATAAATGTTTCTATTATAAAAATCCAAGAAGTCAAAGTTCTAATCACAAAATGCAAATTAAGATGAGTTTTCTTGGACCAAGTCAACCTTTTCCTTGATCAATCCTAGTCACATAAAAATGAGATGGTCAAATTTTTGGTTTCATAGCTTATGTAAAAAATTGCTCATTTTATAAATTGATCTATTTGAAACTCTTGAATCAGGTCATGATCCCACCAATTAATAAGATAAAAGGAGTTTGTTTTTCAACTTTTGTGGAAGGATAAAGTGTGTAGGTGTAGTGGTTGTGATATGCTCATGATGAACTTGGTAATTACTTCGAATACCACATGTGCACTAGTTATATGGGAGTATATCATATGTGAATGAAGAGTTTTTCATAATATCGATGGTCCCATGATTTCAAGTTAAATCTTATCATTTTTTTAAAATAGATTAACCCAAAAAATTAAAAACAAATGTGAAAACTAAGGAGATATTTTTGAGAAGGGAGACAACCTGAAAAAAGATGTTGAGAACAATAGATTTGTTCCTTGTTTACATTCTTCTAAAAAGTTAGGAAAGTAAAGTAAGCTCATTTTGGAAAGTTGATAAACTCAAGAGACTCATATCTTTTGTTTAACTTAGAGCACCAAGTGTGACATCAACCATTTGTTTGCTTGATGAAGCTTGTTATCATGAGTTATACAAAACCATCAACAAGCATTGGCCAACTCCTCTCTTATAGTCATTGCCATTGACAACCATTGTCAATCTTCATTATTTGTTGTTGTTAGAAAATTATGTCCTTTAAACCAAATAGTATGCCAATGAAATCGATTAACTTTTCATGCACTTAGGTGGTTTTTTTGTCTTTTGATATTTCGTATTATATAGAAGTCATTATTTTTAATAATTTCTTTGTCAAGTATTTGAAAAAATTTGTTATTGGGAAGGACATTTTCAAAATGTTAGATATTATTTGTTTTATTCAAACTTTAACCTTTATGTATATTTGTATATATTGTACCTATAATGGTATTACTTTTTTGTCTTTCTCTCTCATTTATTTTCCTCTCTTTTTATTTATTCATTATATCCTCTTTTTTAAAATAGGCAAAATTTGCATATCTTGATCACTACTGTCGTGATGAGCCATTTTCTTTTTTTTTTGCCACATGCACCATTTTCTAATTTAAATCATACAATTCTCTTAAAAACTTTATTTATCCCCCAAATTCTAGATTTCAAATAAACAAAATCTCTCCAAAAATTTGTTCATTACTTCATTATACAATACCATTTATTTCATATATATATGACATTAAATCATCAATATAATTTTTATTTATAATTATTAACTAAAAATAACTACAACTATCATCAAGACTCATTTCCACAACCATAATTTGTCACAATATTGATTTTCATAATTATATTTCAAACTTTACAACATAACATCTCATAATTTCTAAATGTAGGACTATATAACTTTTTAACTCAAAATTTCAATATTTTAAAGCTTATTTTGTAGCTATGCTCATTATTACCTTTCAAATACTGTGCTTCTAGCATACTTAAAATATTAGTAGCAAAATAGGTTGAGCTAACTATCATAACAGGCTATCTCTAATAATAAATAAATATAAAATAAAAATAATATTTTAAGATAATAACATGTAATGTCTAATCATATATAACAACATAAAAATAAAAAAGAAAAGACTTATTCAAATTGAAATATAATAAGAAAGTCATATTTTATAAAAATATATTATAAATTCTAGAAAAAAATAACAAATACATATAATTCTTTATTATTTAATCATTTTTCTTAATATGATCTTGTTTATCAATGTCTGTTTTATTTAACTAAGTAAACCTTATAATGGTTGTGCACTCCCATCTTTTGGATAAATAACTAATATTATCTTTTTAGTTTACTTAGTGATAAGGGAAGCCTTAAAATTTTATTACATTTATTATATTCTAATGTAGAACATGCTCAATTTTTTAATATTTTCAATGGCCATATCTTTTTGGCAATTTCAATTGTGTGACTTTCTGGCCACTAGTCATCTCTTAGCATCAAATATTAATCATACGATTCATATATTAGCCTCTTTATAATGACAAATCTCAACCATGTGATACATTGGCTACTAGCCACTCTACAATGATAATCCTAATCTTGTGGCATAATAGTCACTAGCTGCAAAGTAATTTAGAGAATTTCCTATTTGTTGAGTCATCACTGATTTTAATAAACGTAATCTTTGTTTCATTTCATAATTATAGTTTTCTTAATTTTTATAGTATTTAATTAGATGTATACATTTATAATGATATATCATAGGTCATGCTTATAGAGCTATAATTTACTAAATAATTTCACATAACAACATCATCATGAGAAAGACATAATTCTAGTTATAAGTACTAATATTAATATAATTATATAATAGAATATTACAAGAATACATTGACATAGGTTCTATGCATGATTCATACACTAAGTCATATTTACAACAAATCAGTACTATATCAAACATACACATAATATTTATATTTGAAAGTATAACTTAATAGTTTTCTTCTTTTTCGTGCTTGTTCTTGTCGTTAGTTAAATTCCCTACTTCTCAATTTCAACTTGTTAAGTAACATATGTCTTAGGTTAATAAAAAAAATTTATGAAATTTTAATTTATCAAGATTTGTAATTTCTTTATTGTAAAACTCGCTTCAAATTAATACATTTTTTCTCTCTCTTTTCGAGTATTTTCTCTCTCTTCTTAGTTCGACCCTTTCTCAAAACCTTTACTTGTAAATCTTTAGAAAATTTTCTTCCTAATCATTCTAAGCCAAATAAAAATTTAATGAAGGTTGCTTTGATTCTTGTGATAAATTATAAAGGTTTAAAGTTAAACCACAAGGAAATAAAAAGAGATCTCCATTTTTTGTTTTTTGACATCACATGTCAAGCAAATGCTTTCCTCAAGAACCATAACCCCAAGATGATGACATTTAAATAATTAAACAAAAACATTCTTAGGATGATAAAACTAAATGTGAAAAAAGACAAATATAAAGATGAAGTATTTCTATCAGATGGGTTTATTAGATCACTATTTTTGCAACAATAAGTGAAATAACTTTCTTTCTCACTAAAGTTAAAGCACAACTCCATAAATAACAAAATAAATAGCCAATATCTCTAGTTGATCATAAGAAATGGTTAGGATAGAAATACAAAACATGAAAATTTGGTCAAGATTAGGTTAAACATAACCCTTATGATGCATAATTGAAGAAGTGAAGCACCATAATGAAATAACTTGACAAGTTCTTTTGGCTGAATTAGTGACCAAAGAACATTGAGTTGAAGAAATGTATCATTTGAGAAAACTTGAATATATAAGAGACTCATTCCTAATTAGGAAGATCGTATATAATTAAAATTACTGATTGTCCAAATTCACTTATAATATTTTAAAATTTTGTTTTGTATAATATATTACAAATATTTAAGCATAGAAATATTTGCATTTGAAACAATATAATGGATATTTTAAGAAACTAATTTAATAGAATAAAACAATAATATATTAGATGGATATTAATAAGCATGATATTCATAAAAAATGATGAAATTATGATAAAATTTATATAATTTTTTATATAAGAAACCAAAGAAAATAAAAGAACAAAAAGGAGCAATCTTTAAATATTAGGATAAGTTAATTTAAATTAACTATAATGTAAGTAAAATGATAATTTTATCCATAAAAATATATTCATGTAATAATAATAACATGACATCATTATATTTCGAATCCATATTTTGATGTAATATATAAAAAATATAATTAAAATATTATTAAATATGCTATAAGTAGAAGATAAGCACATATACCTGTTATATGTTGTGATAAAAATATTAAAATATATTTAAAAAGAGAAATATAAGAAGAAATAAAGTACAAAATAAAGAAAAAAGAAATAATATAGATATACTATATGAATCTCATTTAGATATGTTATGTGAAAATAACATGATAATAAATCATGAGATTAAATGAGATAAGAATTGATATTACAATTTTTTTAAGGCATCATTCTATGATTATCATTATATGTGATTATTCATTAACATATGGTATAGAGATTGATGAGTATAAATTGTGAATTATACTATGAGATAATATTAAAGACTTATACTTAACTATCATTATTGCATAATATAAGGCTATATGAGTTGAAATTTGCTATTGTTAGTATAGTTATGTAAGGTTAGATGAACAAAGATAATATGATTGATACAATTGGCTCACCATGATATGCCGTATGATTAAGGTCAAGATATGAGACTATAAGATGTTGGATAAAAATAAGATAATATAAAGATGAAATAATGAATATATGTAAACTAAACTTTGGTGTATAACAAGCATTAGATGCTTATAATTAAAAATATAATAATAGTGAGAAATGATAAAAAAAATGATTAAAAAATAATAATAAAAATAAATATTGTAATTGTATTAAGAGAACGAAATATTTATTTTTATATTATATGAAAAAGAAAGTAGGCTTCTATTGTTTATTTAAAATATGTTTATACATAACAATTTCATAGACATCATATTTTTATTATTATATTTTATTATTATTACATTGCAAATATTTTGAGAGAAAGAGATCAAAATATTATATGGGTTAAAATTTATATTAATAGAGAGGCATATGATAAGGATTATTATATTATATGTTTTCTAATATTCTATATGATATGTTTATACTTAGGGATCACTAATGATATACATATAATATTATTAAAATGATTGTTTTATTATTATAAGATAATTGTATTTGAATATGAGAAATAATTTTATGAACTAAATTTTAACATCATCCTCACATGGTTTGATAATTTATATTTTAAATTTTTATATTAATATTAAATTATCAAAAAGAAAAGATAAATACAAATTAACATCATAAGTTTTCCTAGTTGAATGAAGCAAAGAGATACTAAATAAAAATAACTAGAAAAATTTTTATAAATAAAAACTTTTGTTCAAAAATCAAATATAAATTCCCACTTCTCTAATATGTTGAAACTTCTTAGCTTTCTAAAACTTTATCGATGAAGTCACTAAAAAGAGCCCAAATGTAAACTGTGATTTGCTTATATATGAAAGCCAAGAAAATCAAAGAACAAACTTAGTTAAAAAAAGAAGTCAAGGTTCCGAAAAGAAACCAAGCGCCTAGTTGTTATTTGTTCCTCGAGAAACATGCTTTCTTGAAAAAGTCCATAAAATATATGATGTTAGCTCATTAAGTAACAAAAGTCGAAGACCCAAAAGAGAAGTCAAGTTCTTTATTATGCTGTGGTTTTTAATAACATGGTTTCCATGTAAAACTAAGAAAATATATGAGTATATTAATTAAAAAAAAAAATCAAAGATCCAAGGTCTAAATACAGTGCCTCCTCGTTGTTGCCATGGTGCTCAAGAAAAACGATTTCTGTGGATAACTATAAAGACCCAATGAAACATTTAAATTGATAAAAAATAAAATGCACATAAGAGAGGGACGTACAGATATTCTTGAATTAAAAAGATTAAATATCTCTACCTCGATAGCGTAGTGATTAAAGATGGTTATTATAATTATTTTTAATTATGAATCAAACTTATACTAGAAATAGATTCAAATTATAAAAAATCTATGCTCATAAAAAACCTAAATAATGATGAATTAAAATAAAATGATATAAATCTAGCTAGAACTTCTTTTAAGGTTTCAAATTCATTAAAATATCTGATAGATATTTAATTAATGATGAATATACATTATGACAGAATATTTTCTGAACGGTACCAAATATAACTTAACTAGTCTCGATATGTTGTAGCACAAAAGTGTCCAATTGATGGTTGGCAACATTAATCAAATCATTGAAATTACTATTAATTAAAACGAATTTAAATTGTTTGCGTAACTTATAAAAGATAGAAACATATATTTATATTACACAAAATATACAGAGGGCAAACGTCCAAAAACTATTTGTAAAAATTAAGAGGGCAACAGATATTCGATTTAGAATATAAAGATGACAAGACAAAATATAAATATTTTTTCCTAATAATATATAGCTTATTGTTTACCTTTTGTACTTTTAATATTATGTATTAACTTCATATGTTACAAATATTACACTAGCATATCAATATATTATATAAAAAAATATTTTAGTTATTTTATGCATAATTTAAATAAATATTATATATAATACAAAGCATCATACTGGGCACAAGAAATCTAGCAAACCTGACAGACCAATAAAGGTGTAGTATATTTCCAATAGATGCCCCCTGCAGAAGCTTCAAACAAGCTCTAGATTACCAAATTAAACCTTTTCACAGCTTAGCGCATTGTTATAGTGGCAATGAATGGTTCCAACTGACCAAACCAAGGTGAGCATGTTGAAATTCTATCAGGAAACGAAGGAAAACAGACATACCACAGTTTGTTAGATGAAGGTATCTTTTCCGCCACGGCGATGCTGTTTCTTCACCTGCAGTCGTGAAGACAAATTAACAGCAAATTGAAAGTTAATGCACTCTTAGATAACGAAACAATTGAACTTTTATTGCTTTGATATCATTTCCCTTTAGATACTCCTTTCTTTTAACTTACCACACTAAACTTGTATCGCACATTGGATACTCCAACAGGGTATTCACCTTTCTCGTCATAGTCAGCAAACTCTCCAGTAGACAAATCGATGTCATAAGTTGTGCCTGTCAACTATGAAATAGGTGAAGAATAAGTTGATTAGTAGAAATAGAGAAATTTGCATATGATTCTGACACTATAATTGAGATCAAAGCAAAATCTGTGAACTGAGGAGGTAACATAAATGTTAGGATTCAATGCAAATAAACCTGTGAATTGAGTTGTTTAAGTCCTTTTGAACATAGCTGTATTTTTTATTAAATTTATGTGCAATTATTACATGTTTTAGAAATGTTGAGATTAAAAAACAACATCATGAAAATACACTATCACTCACAGATTCAGCTTTCCAAGCATCAGCAAAGGAGAAACCAGTGAGCTCAAAGCCCCTGCTATCAAAAACCATAAGGTTTGAATATTCTTCTTTTTGGCTCTGCTCAAGAGTTAACGGCCGTCCTTGTCCAGCAATCATCTGAATGTTTCCATCTCTTCCACACAGTTTGCACTGTTAAAATACGAATTAGTGTTGGAAAAACACATCCTTAAATGCAAAAGAGACATTCCCGATGGAACAACAAAGTTGAATCCTTGAGAACACAATTCGTAAGGCGAAGTAGCCTTACAGTTCAATGTTAGGAAAACCATTTACAAACAAATGCTGATTTCAGAAAAGAAAAAAATAGAAGAAACATCAAGTACATGTTGTACATCGCACCATTATGGTAACTCATTCAGGTTCTGCAGGCAAAAGTTTATTTCTCATCACAATAGTTCAATTCTTCTGATTGATGGAACACTACTTAATATCCATCAGAAGCAGAAAATCTTTGAGAATCGTAAACAACTTCATTCCCGACGAATACACCATTCTGCCTAAATATACAGGAAAAAGATGCCAAAAAAAGCCAAGAAAAAAGATCTTAAGAGATATAAAAATACATTTTTGGAATGTTGGACCAAAGTAATACATCGAGTTTACATATTCCTTAATTGAGTTCACCTGTAACTAAAACCTTAGACATACTATATCATTAGTGTTTAAATATTTCATCAATTTGCAATTTATGCTAGCTATTATATCCAGGCTTGAAATTTATACTAGCTACTTCTATCCGATTATTTAGTAGGTTGTTCTAAACATACACAAATCATCAACAGTATCAAGTATCATAAAGATCATCAGATTTTCTTGGGAAACAAAAACCAGAAATTATGAAAGAAACCTTAAAAAACTTAATAGATTATGAGACCATAATAAACTATGGTAGCTTAGAATTTAGATTTAAGCACATGGTTATGTAGAGCTCAATTAAGGAACCTAAAAAAACTTGCTTTGTAATTTTTAAAACTCAAATAAATTAAATATAAGGCTTTGAAGTTAAATGAGTAAACTGAATTTATTTAAAATTTGTGACATTTTGTTCTTACCATGTCATTGTATCGTCTTCATGGGTTGTCCCATCCCAACTTAAACTGCATTTCTTAAAGGGCTCTTTTCAATGGTCACTGACCCAAATATTAATCTCACCATAATTTGCATAACTATAAAGTTCTCATGGAATCTTAAATAGATTTTGTCCCTAAAATGAGCATTAATATCTTCAAAATATAATCTAATATAAAGACCAAAATTTTTTACTTCATAATCAATATGAAAAAATTCATCTTTATACCCCTAGAAAGTAAATGCACAGAAACACTCCTTATTCAATGATTCTTCTCCCGAGATATTATTCGATGACCACTCTTCGCCCTTTTTGAGTGATATAGGCCCACCAACTTCCTCTTAATGACTAATAAATGGGTCAGCTCTAATACTAAATTATGACATCCTGATCTCATTATATCAAAATATTCTCGACTCTAATACCAAAAGTGTTAAACCATGCATGTGTCTACATGTGGGTGGGCTAAAACTCACCTAATCCAAAGTGGGAATAAGAAGACCTACTCTTTCATCTATGGGCCTATCATGAATTATTTGTCCAAAAAGTTTGTATGAAATTACCAATTGCTACCTTCTTCAAATGGCAAAAGGAATGCCCACCAACTAAACTTTTGGTCAATCATCGAACTACATACTACCAATACTACCAAAAAAGGTATTTTGTGACATTTTATTATGACCCATCCAACTTGCCAAAGAAGAGGCATATCAAAAGCTCTTTGAATGATAAACTCCATTCAAGATAATCACCTTATGACTAATCATTATCCTCAATGTTGTGAAACATCACAATACATGAATTCATGACTAACAACTTAAAAGAAAAAATGAATTCCATACCACACACTACAAGAATTCATGTGTCCTTGGTTCCTTGGTTCAACTGAACACACTACAAGAATACAAGATTTGCAAGTGAAAGCAAGAAAGAATTCCATACCACATCCAAATAAAGTACTATAGCATATATAATCTTCCAAAACATAGAAATAAGCTATCACATCAAGCTTTGAAAGTTATTAATTTAAGAACCCATTTGGTAAAAGAAAATGCAATTGATAATTTCATCATTTGGTAAAGAGAAATGATAGAAGGTAAACCTTGATCAATTTCCTAAGCAACTTAAAAAACCTTAGAAAGGTAAAATGATTATTATTACTAAGCAAAGGCATGTTCTAGTGACAATATAACATGTTAATCCAATCCTACCACAATCATGAAGCCTACAACTAACACGTGAGACTAATTGGGGTAAGAGAAAGTGAAAATTATTCATCAGATGCATATAAGTGAAAAAAGAGATTATTGATGCAATTGTCAACACCATCAACCAAAAGAATCAAATTGCTACATACCTTGCACAATGACAGCCTTTTGTCAAAACACCGTGTTTAAGGCTTTATCATTTGAATGGATCCAAAAAAATATGACCCAAATCGAGAGACAATGCAGATTTAAGTTTGCCATTACTTGAATCCATCAAAGTTTTTAGTGATGTGATTCTTCTCAATATATGCCAAGTGATATTGGATTGTACTTTTTGGATTGAGACCAAGGATGACAAATAAAGAATCTAGTAGCTATTACATAAGCCAACAAGCCCTAAAAGTCTAGTTAGAGATACAAAGCATTACTTCTTCAAACAAAAAACTTAGGGTTTTGAAAAGCACAATTGAGTTAAAAAAACCCCTTCAACAAATTGTAGAAGAGTTCCTAACCTAATTTCAAGAACCATGAAGACAATCACCAAGAAGAATCATAGAACACAATACATCTTATGTTAAATGCTTCCATACTGATCAAAGAACACAAAATACATCTTATGTTAAATGCTTCCATACTGATCATTGGCATGTACTCAAAATGTGGTAATTGAGATTGCGAATATAAAAAAACAAGTCAAGAAGCTTGTTAATAATAAAGTTGAAGTCAAGAAACTCACCTTTTAGTGCTCCAATGATAATGGTACTAAAGAAAAATGGTTGTTATAGAATGTGCATCAACTATCATAAAACAAGATCAACATGATGAACAAGGACCATCTACCAAGAATTGATAATTTATTAGATCAATTCCAACATACCAAGGTTTTCTCAAAATTAGATTTGAAGTAGGTATGTCATCAAAGCTCCATGACCAAGACTAGTGGAAAATAACCTTCAAAACTCAACGAGAGCTATATGAGTGACTTATTATGCCATTCAAATTATGCAAAGCTCTCACTTGTTCAATGATTTAATGAATGGCATTCAACAACCAAATATTGAGGATTTTGTTAAAGATTATCTTGATGAAATACTCACTTATAGTCAAAATTTGGAGAAACATCTCATAAATGTAAAAATGTACTCTATTTTAACAAACTCAACTCAAACTCAATACTAAGAAGTGTGAGTTTGGCTAAAGGAATCTTATATATATTTGTGTGATGTTGATCCTGTTGAGACAACAATTGAGTTAAACAAGATTAAAGCCATACAAGAATATTTCAGGCCCAAAAACAACATTGGCATTAAAAACTCATCAGAGTATGTCAATGCTGAGAAAATTTACTTAGGAATTTCTCCAAATCACTGCATGTTTTGATTTATTAATTCAATTGATTGAATAAAAAATTCAAGTGGAATGAGATTTCTAAGACCACATTTCTCTAATTGAAGGAAATTATATACAAAGCATATGCCATTACTTTGCATGTGTCTTTAGCAACCATTCGAAATAAAGTAGGATGCCATGAGCTATGCTATCAATGTTGTTCTTATGTGAGAGAGAAGACCAATAACATACAACTCAAAAGTCTTACAATGATCATAGAAAAATTATGTGATCCAATCCAGGACAAGGGGTTGTTTGCATAACATCAAATTGTCAAATATTGGCAAACTTACATGATAAAAAAGAGGCAATAATACACTCAATCCAACGCCAACATAGAATTTCCAAATTCAATAAAAATTCCAATAAGCATTAGACATGAAGTGCATGGCCTACATATAATAATTAAACTACTTAATCAAACATAAGACGGGAATTCACGAAAAATTGATTAACATAATCTCTTGACTCTCAATCAATACTCTATGCTTATTGACTTGATGCAAGTACAATCAACGGAACATGAAAACCATTCCACAATGTATAATAAGGAACCTACCTTTGAAGGAACTATGGCAAAGATAATGAAAAGATGACCGAAAAGGTTTGTGCCACAAAGTTCAACAACTCTTCATTCCACTAGAAAGGGATAAGTTGAGATGGAATTAAGAAGTTTCTATATCAAAGATTGTTGAACATTTATGAAGATCATGACTATCAATAAACTATAGTGATACATATAATAGTCTTGGATGAACAATGATGTTGAGAAACGTGTTTGGAGATGTGCATTATACTTGCATGTACAAGCTTACCAACTGAAAGTAAAGACTCTACAAATTTAGGTCCCTACCAATGGCACAAAGTTCAGCAACTCTTCTTTCCACTTGAAATGGACAAGCTGAGATGGATTTAAGAAGCTTCTATATCAAAGATTGTTGAACATTTATGAAAATCATGACTATCAAAAAACTATAGTGATACATATAATAGTCTTGAATGAACAGTGATGTTGATAAACATGTTTGGGTATGTGCATTATACCTGCATGTACAAGCCTACCAATTGAAAACAAAGACTACAAATGTAGGTCCCTACCAATGCCCTCAAGAACCTAAGAGAGAATATTGATAACTTTCTTGAAGGTCTACCAACACAATAGCAATACCACAATCACCAATTATGGTGGTCGATAAATTCTAAGAGACGATACTCATTTCATGTTGAAAAAAAGTTACTAGTAAAAAGGTTACTAATTTATTCTTCAAGAAGCATGAGTACATAATGGAATAGCATTTAAACTAGCATCCACTAAATAGACTACATTCTCAAATGGATTTTTGTATCAAATAAGGCTATCATGTAGCTTATTATTATTTCACAACATTCAAAACATGGATAAGACCTTAAGATTCATTCCAAAAAGGTGTATTCGAATTGTAGTTTAAATCAAAGCTGGTTATATAGAAAGGTCAATCTCAACTACGGGAAAAACTTCTTCTCACAAAACATGAAAGGTTCACGCAAAAGTCAAAAAAAAAAAATGCAAAATCCCAAAAGAAGCATAAGAAAACAAATGATCACCAATAAGTTGAGAAGAGCTATGAAGTTAGAGATCTTGTAAAACTACATATCACTAAGGAAAGAACAAAGTAAAAAGGAAGCCAAAACCAATTTGACACAACCCTTTGTAGATCTCAAGGAAGATAAATCAAAATACCTATAATCTTAAGATATCATCTTAAATGGAGATGTTTTCCATAGTTAATGCTAAAAATCCAAAGCAATTAATGCTAAATTGTGAACTGCAATATCTCCAATACATGATCTCATGTTTAACTAGTCCTTTAAGAACAAGGAATCACAAAATTTTCCCACAACTTCAACATTCATTGAAACTATGAAGATAAAGGGAGTTTGGAATAAGATTGGGACATATAACTACACTTTATAAAACAAAGACTCCATGGACTTTTAAACCACAAAAAAGAAAAGAGCCCATAATTAGGGTATCTACCATGAATACAAATATCACCTCTCAAAACCTTTTTTCAAGTTCCAAGACCCAACTACTCTTGAGTTGTAAAATCCTTAAATACAATGATAGTTCTTGAGACAAATAGCTGTACAATCTCTCAAGAGAGTTCAATTCTTAAGAGCACAATTTCCATCTCGAAAATGTTGGGAGTATAGTTCTATTAGTTGTTTTCACTAGTCTCAAGAGATGTCAGAGATGAGTAAATTGAAGGTTTTTAAAATGCCCATAAAAGGGGCCAAAAATACCCCAAAGGTGGTGGAACGTAAACATATGGACACTTGAAATAAAAGAAAGAAAATTTATAAAGATTATTCTAGAAAGGAAAGCTAATCTAGATCTCAATTCAAATATTTATTCTCCCTTTCTATTTAACTTAAACTCTCTCTCTCCTTCCTAGGAAACTAATAAGAGATCTATCATCTACTCAACTATGCATCAATGACATATCAAAGAAGAATTTGAGACGAGTAAATTGAAGGTTTTTAAAATGCCCATAAAAAGGGCCAAAAATACTGCAAAGGTGATGGTACATAAACATGTGGCACTTGACACAAAAGAAAGTAAATTTATAAAGATTATTCTAGAAAGGAAAGCTAATCTAGATCTCAATTCAAATATTTTTTTTCCTTTTGCATTTAACAAAAACTCTCTATCTCTCCTTCATAGGAAAATCGTAGGAGATCTATCATCTACTCAACTATGCATCAATGACATATCAAAGAAGAATCCGATAAAGCTTTGATATGAAGAATTCACAAGTTCAAAGTCAATCTCAATTCCAACAGCTCACCCAATTCAAAATTCAATAAGGAAAATCTTGATCAATGCAATCTACGAAATTGACAATTAAGATTTGGCAGATAGAACACTAAAAAAAAAATCTTTCAAGATGAAAATCTTGCATATGCTCTACAAACCATGATGCAAAGTCACGTATGTGAAATAGAGAGGTCACCTAAATGTATGACTTTACATTCCTCCATTATAGAAAAAATAGTTTACTATGTAGATCTTAAGAGATATATGTCATTATAAACAAAGCCAACTAAAGCTATTATAAATTTGTTGAATTGCAATCATAACATGCATCAATCTAGTTTTTAATGCATAAAACAAAAAAGGAATGCAAATCAGTTTAGAACCTATCATCAACTCTCTAAAAGTAGAGTGTCCCCATTGGAGATCAAACAAAATCCTAATAGCTACTACATGCAAAAAGTTATAAACAAATCAGAGACAGTAGTTAAATAATTACTTTTTATGGTTCTGTTATGATTGCCCAAACCATTATCAGCTTTTTCCCTAAATCAACCAAAGAGTTGAATACACATTGCAAAAATTTCATGCAATTTTAAGAACTTATTTAGACTCAGATTATATAACATAAAGTTATCACAAAAATTGCAAGCATTTGTTAGCAAAATTAGCTTTAGAAAAGTATAACATAAAAGATGGTCAAATGCAAAATGTTACATTTGTTCTCCTAAAAATAAAAGTTCCTTGAAATCCAAAGAAAATTCAAGGAGTCAAGCAATCCTTTCATGCTCTATCTATGCATGTAACACATGGCTGGTGCACACAATGTCTAGAACCCAAACATCAGGTTTGTTTAGATTGAGTAAAAATGTAGGAACATGTACACAATATTAACATATCAAATTTGAAGTAGAAATTCAATATCTGGAACATTGCTTTTTCAAATTCAAAAGTGCAACTAGGGTTTAAAATCTTGCAAACATCAACTAAAACAAAAATAGAATTTTAGATCAAGTTTCACAGATTTAAAACCAAGCGAACATCTAAAACAGCAGTAGATGAGATCATAGGAAACCAGAAAAAAAGACAAAAACCTGCAAAGACAAGAAATCAAAACAGTTGACAGTTTTGTAACCCAAGAGCAGAGAAGAAAAGCAAAAATATTTAAACAATGACAAAGCAGAGCAATTTGAACTGTTGATCCCACTCTGGTAATGAATATCCACATTAATGAGACCTACGAAATTACAATAAACACTCCCAATTTGCAGTATTAGGCCTCTTGAACGTAGATGCATGTAATTAAAACTATCAATTCTAGAATTTGAGCCTATACCACAAGTTTCACATATACCATGACTTTGGAGTAATGTACCATTATCAAGGCAAACAAAACCCAAATTAACCTCACAATGAAGCATAATGGATAACATCCAAAAGTTACCCTAAAATAATGTAGAAAACTTACCAATGACCATTGAAAAGCATAAAGAACTGCAAGCCATGTTCCATAGATGCATAAAAGCTAAATAGAAAACAAATTCCAAGCACCAAATCCTATAAAAAGCAAATAAACTGTTCTATATAGTATAATCACAAAGTTTAACAGTAATGCCATACCGTAAAGCTCACAATTCAATCTTAAATAAGGTTTAAACATAAATACAGTTTTAAACAGACAGAAGCTTTCACAAGCTCCCCAACTTCCCTATAAGGAGATTGAGAGGCTCAAAAGAACGATCCAGAATATAGCTTCTTATGCATGTAATTTACCACAGAACCCGCGCATCTCAATATCCGGAATAAAAAAGGAACGAAGTATTTCCCCAACCGTTACATGTTCTCACTGTAAATTCACTAAATAGCTTTGTTTCTTTCAGCAATAGACCTTAGACCAAACGCGCTTTACCTTCTGCACCAGATGAGCAGTTCCAACCTTTGTCGGCAGGGGCACCTCTTCGGACAACGTGACGCATGCTTCCTTCGGGCTGATCTCCCCGCAACGCTCACACTTCACCTATTGTCGTTCTAAATTGCATGAGCAAAAAAACCGTTGACAAGCTTAAATCCGAAGGATCGAGCAAAAACCTTCAAGTAGTAAGTGTAGGTTGGGTCATCGCAGCCGCCAACGGGCTGGAGATCCGTAAGATTCTCCAGCTCCGCCGTGAAGGAAAGAAGGTAGTACACCATGTCGAGCACCAGCCGATTAGGGCTTCGATTCGCCGCGAGCTGAGAGTGCAGGTCAAAACAACTTCGAATTCGAAGAGGGCAAAGACGACACAACCGACAAAAGAATGGTTCGTTTCAACAATATATATATGAGAAGATAATGCCACCAAAAATAAAATATTCGATTTCACATAAACACCATCGAAGAAATATAACCTGCACGAAAAAAGATCGGCCGGTTTTAAGCCTCAGCCCAACCCCCACAGTGACGTGACATCAGTGAAGAAGCAGACAATAAATAAATAAAAAATATAAAAATATAATATAGTATTTATATGGATAAATTAAGAACAACTAAAATCAAGACACCACCAATAATTTTAAATATTTAATATATATTTTTTTACTTTTGATTCAATAAAAAAAAATAAAAGAAAATAAATCAAGATTCACCTTGGCGGGGGTTTACTATAAAAAGAAAAAAGTTATTACCGAAGAGACATGTCCTCCAAAGTTGAACTGACATAACACAGTGGAAGCAATTGAGACCTAATAAAAGATAAATGAAAACTCTCATAAAAATTAATGATGACAAAAATGGCAATTCGACTCTCGCGGCGCTACCTGAGCTCTCCCAACTGAGCTCTCCCAACTGAGTTCTTACACGGAGCTACCTTTGCGCCGGAGCTACCTTTACGCCGGAGGTAAGTTTTCGTCCCGGTCTCCGGCGTTTGCCGGAGAAGCCTTCATGCAGTAAATATGGGATCCGTCAACCGATCCTTTGCGGAAGTCCTAGGCGGGGGGGCAAATCCCCCGCCGTGTAAACCCCGGCGAGCCACTCTATTCAACGGCGAGCCGGAAATTACAGTGTCTCCCGACGAAGTATCTAAACTGTCTGAACCATATAAATTGGCGTTAGTCGGCAAGTTTTCACATGGGAGACCTCCTCTTGACGTTATTCGCACTTCGATGGCCAAAGCCGGTTTCCGAGGGGCGGTCACGGTCGGGCTTCTTAACTCCCGCCATGTCCTGTTAAGGTTTGCTGTGGAGGAGGATTATTTATTCTGTTGGCTGAAGACGGTTTGGCATGTTAAGGAGTTTCCTATGCGTCTTCTGAAATGGACGCCGGAATTTCGGTTTGAGGCGGAGCCGACGACTGTGCCAGTCTGGGTTTCGTTTGATAATCTACCTCTTCACCTCTTTGATAAAGCCATTTTGTTCTCTATGGCGTCGGCAATTGGATCTCCACTCAAGGTCGACACGGCCACGGCGGCCGTTTCTCGGCCTCATGTTGCTAAGGTATGTGTTGAGCTTGATGTTACGAAGGTGCTTCCGAGAAGGATCCGGATCTCGGCACAGTCCGGCGTGGCGACTGGTGGATTCTGGCAAACTATATCATACGACAACTTGCCAAAGTACTGCTCCCAATGTTTGACCATTGGACACAGTAGGGAACAATGCAGAAACCGGCCCATGGCGGTGGTATCACTACAGGAGGATAAAGGCAAGCAGCCTTTTATCGATTTGCCGCGATCGAGCTGCTCCACGCCACCTAAAATAAACTTTGAAATAGGGCAATGCTCTTCCCCTAAATCCCCGACCAAACCATCCTTCCTGGTTACCGAGAAGTCCGCTGCGGGCGTCCTCGGTTCCCTGTGAACTGGACAAGATGCTGGCCAAGGCGGCGGATACGGATATTGACAGAACCTTGTCAGAGGAATGTTCATCGACAGCTTTACTTTACCAGCAGCCAGCTTGGTTGGAGCATGAGTTGCTTCCACAAAATCTGCAAGAAGAACTGGAGCGAAACAGAGGTCCGGTGCCCATCTTCACGCCCTCCCCATTCCCCACGGAAATTCAAACTGGGGACACGGAATCCTCCAATATGCCGAAGCAGAGGATCACAGACAATAATTCATCACACTCTTCCCCTAGGATGGAGGTACGAGAACAGTCGAACGCGGTTGATATGGATCCCGGTTCTGGCCGATCAGAGCTCCTTGGCGAACTTCAGCAAGCTGCTGAATTCCCGCCTCTGGCGGCCATCAAAGTTAAAAACAGAAGAACCAAAAACAGGGGAGGGACGAAAGTTGTCTCGCCTCCACACACTCGGAGTGCGGCGGGCTCCAAGCCGCCTCCTATTCCTAATGATTAACGTCCTTTCGTGGAATGCGCGCGGGGTTGGCAACAGTGCAACCCGGGGACGGCTTCGTCGGCTCGTCCTCACGAACCCCATCAACATACTTGTTTTAATCGAACCCAAAATTGGGGTTGATCGTATTGCAGCACTGGTTTCGGAACTGGGCCTGGCTGATGGCTGGCCCTTGCTCAACGGGAAGCTTTGGTTATTATGGTCTCACCACTGTGGTTTGTCTTTGGTTCGGTCCTCCGACCAAGCGGCTTTGGTGTGTGTGGACCTGGCAGTTTCTCAGTCTATATATGTCACCGCGGTGTACGGTATGCATACTCGCAGCCTTCGTCGGTGTCTCTGGAAGTTTATTACAGAGACCAGCGCTTTGGTTGGGGATGTTCCGTGGTGCGTCTGCGGTGATTTCAACGTCACCTTGCGGGCGCAGGATCAATGAGGGACGAAGCGGTTCTGCAGCAAGGAAGCTTACGACTTTGACGAAGCCATCTCGGCGGCTAATCTCATCATCCCATCAACAACAGGAGGGCCGTTTACATGGCAAGGGAAGCGACATGGTGCCATTCTCCTTAAACGACTTGACTATTTTCTTTGCAATGACAGATGGATGGAAGAATTCACGAACAGTCGTGTCGAAATCCTCCCCCGCACCACCTCTGATCATGCTCCCATTCTGTTTCGGCCGGGACAGATTTGCAGCACGCCCCCAAAACCGTTTCGTTTTCTGAACATTTGGCTGAACCACGTGAACTTCGCGGATGTCGTGTGTTCCTCCTGGCAGGCTCCTATCGCGGCAACTGGGATATTCAAACTGGTCGGGAAAATTGCGAGATTGAAGAAGGCTATTAAAGTATGGAATCGCTCGGTTTTTGGAGATCTCTTCAAGAACAGGACCATGGCTGAAAAAGCGGTGTCGGATGCAGAGGAGAAACTAGCGATTTGCCTCTCGACGGAAGCGTCTGAGGACTTGGACAGGGCAAATAAACATCTGGCCTTAATGTTGCAGAATGAGGACTACTGGCATCAGAAGGCTGGCCTCCGCTGGATGCGTGACGGGGATGCGAACACCAAGTTTTTTCACGCATTGGTCAGGATGAAGCGACATAAACTTGGGATTCAGAAGCTTCGTCGATCGGACGACTCATGGACGGAGGGTGTGGAGGAATTATCTCGTTTTCTTCCGCTTCATTTTCAGGAACACTTCACTGGCACAAGCGGTTGTAGCCAGGCGATCGCCGACTGCTTGACTTCTTCCATGAAGAAGGTCAACACGGATTTCAACGACGCTTTAACCCGGTCAACCGATGCCGTTGAACTGGAAAGAGTACTTATGTCTATGGCGGCGTCTAGTTCCCCGGGCCCGGATGGATTCACGGTGGAGTTTTACAAACGCTTTTGGGCAGTACTGTCTGAAGACCTTGTGGAGGCCGCGAACGATTTTTTATCCGGAACTCGCATCCCAGCGGCGGTTGGCGCCACGTGGTTGTGTCTGATCCCCAAATCCCCGGCCGCGTCTTCTCCCTCCGACTTTCGCCCCATTGCCCTATGCAACGTGAATGCAAAAATCCTTTCGAAATTACTCGCTTCTCGCCTGGCTCCTCTTCTCCCGACGATCATTTCGGAGGAACAATCGGCAGTGGTCAAAGGACGATGCATCACCGACAACATACTTTTAATGGAAGAAATGCTGACCCGGTTGAACACTCGACGTCGACATCGCAACGTCATTCTGAAGCTCGACTTCAAATCTGCATTTGACAAGGTTAACTGGTCGTTTTTGATTGTGGCGCTGCGGGCAAAGGGTTTTTGTTCGAATTTTTGTTCGATGGTTATGAATCTACTGGAGGCAACCCGTCTATCGGTTTTGCTGAATGGCTGCCCGAAAGGCTATTTTCAACCTTCCTGCGGTGTTCGGCAAGGAGACCCGCTGTCACCTGCATTATTTGCAATTGTCATCGACGTCTTCAGTCAGAACCTGTCGAGCGCCTTCCAATCGGGGCGCATTGAATATTTTTCTTCCCCCCGGCAGTGTAGCCCGATCTCACACATGGCTTACGCTGATGATGTAGCCATCTTTACAACCATCCGCAAAGCTTCTCTTCGTCACCTTGCTAGAAGCATCAACACGTTCCTGAAGGCTTCCGGGTTGGACCTCAATAAGGAGAAATCGTCTGCCATACATGCCAAGTCTTCATCCTTATCTGGGAATGTTCGTGTTAATTCCATCCTGGGTTTTCCCTCGGCGAAGATGCCTTTGCTTTATTTGGGCTGCTGGCTTGATACCAGGCGTTCCCGCAGCCACCTGTTCCTACCTCTGGTTGACCGAGTGAAATCACGAATTGCGTCTTGGCAAAACAAACTCCTTTCGATGGGCGGGAAGAAAGTTCTTATTAACAATGTTTTGAGCTCGATGTCCGGGTACATTGCGGCTGCAATGGCCCCTCCCATGAAATCGGTAATGGCGGTCAATAGCTCGCTTGCTCGCTTTTTCTGGGGCAAGACAAAGG
The DNA here is from genome assembly GCA_023846275.1 of Vanilla planifolia. NCBI lineage: Eukaryota > Viridiplantae > Streptophyta > Magnoliopsida > Asparagales > Orchidaceae > Vanilla > Vanilla planifolia. The sequence continues at coordinate 71,834,667 of CM043865.1, read as the reverse complement.
ACACAAATAATCATCATTGGGCTGCATGGCACAGGATTGCGCGGCCTGTGGATGAACAAGGTATTAGTATAATCAATTTTGAGGTATAGGCTCTGGCGCACTCGGCGAAGCTGTGGTGGCGGCTCCTCCACACTTCTAATCTTTGGACCAAGTTTTTTTGTCAGGCGTATCTCACGAGGGAGAACCCATTCCAGCTGAAGCATCGCGTTTCTCCCGTTTGGCGTAGCCTGGTAAAATTTAGGGCGTTGTTTCCGGTCTGTTCGGAGGAAGAAGACAATGGCTCGCCCACGGGTTCAGCTCGGGACGCGTCGCCCGGTTCGGTTGGCGCGTCCGGTTTGATTGGCGTTTCCGGTTCGGAGCTGGACCAGATTCTTGGTTTAGTTCCATTTGGTTTGAACTTGGTGGATGAATTAAGCGGTTTGGTGGGATGGCTTGATAAATGCTCGGACCCGTATGGAGGATTTTCCTTTGCAACAGCCTATGACATCTTGAGCAAGATGACGTTACCTTCCATTCCCAAGCATTATGATAATCGACTCCTCTGGCATTCTAGAATTCCGGAAAAGGTTTCCATCTTCATGTGGCGCCTATTCAACAATGCGCTGCCTCTTCCATTGAACTTACAAAAGATGAATATCTCACTGGCGCCGAAATGCCCTTTCTGCCCCGACGTGGACACAATGGAACATATCTTTTGGCACTGTCGTATGGTATACCCAACTTGGCAGTGGTTTGGTCGTACCCTGGAGGTCTATGATCAAACTAATCTCCTTGAGCTGGTGCAACATTGGTGGTCACACAAATCCTCTCTCAAATCACTTGCATTTTCAATTCCAGCAGCAATATGTTGGTTTGCTTGGAAGACAAGGAATGCGGCACTCTTCTCAGGCACATGCTGTAGGCCAGACAAGTTTCAGTGGGAAGTCCAAATTTTCTTAATTTCTATGTACCACATACGAGCTGGGAAACTCCTTGGCATTGAAAGTCTCCTTCTTAGGAGACTGGGTCTTATGTAATATTTCTATCAGTAATAAAAAAAAAAAAAAAAAAAAAAAAAAGTAAAGAGAAGTTTTAATTGCATAATAAAAAAAAAAAACATAATTTCTTCAAAAAAAAGGTCAAAATAAATGATTTCTAAGAGTTTAAATAAATTATTCTATAAAACGCATTAAAAAACAAAGTAATACAATTAAAAATAAAGATAAAATATTATATATATAATCATTTATATATATAATAAAATAAAAATATGATTAATTATATAAAAAAATAAATAAAACTTCAAAATTAATTCAATCATCACCTTAATATAATCTAAATAAAAATTCACAAACAAAATACTAAAATATATATATATTAAATTGTCTAAGAAAAATGTCATGATCCAAACAGTAAATGTTAAGCTTATAAAACAACTTGACAAAAAGAGTTTTTGATGAAGCATTTAAGATTTAGTTATTCATTAAGTTCAATGTTTTGCATCAGCTATGTCAAATGGATCTCAAGCAACTGAGAAACCTCGAGTGGTCTCATAACAATTCTCTACAGGTCAGGCATGCCAATCCCAGCTTTTGCATCATAAGTCTTTTCGAGCACAACATCAATTGGTGTATCTTTAGGTCCATCTGTAACAACAAACCAATCAAAATAATGACAAATCAATAAGATACAAAACCATGTTTCATCATATATATAATATAAAAAGTTCTCCATGTTTGCATATAGTTGTGTATTTGATCTCACAAGAACATTAATACATATCAACAAACAAGTTTGTATAATACAAAGATATAACATCATTGAACACATAAATGCACCATAAGCATATGAATTTGATTGAAAGATTCAAAACTAACAATAGTTCGATCAGCTCAACCTTGACGAGCTCAGATTGATAAGAAACAATATCTGGTTCGTTGGATCAAGGTTCAATCTGAAGTTGGAGTCAAATTAACAGCAGTTGGCTCATCTTACCAATTATATGAATCATAGTAGCAGACACTAAAAGATTATATAATTTAATGTCATTTAAAATCATCATTATCTAGAAATTACTACTAACCTCATAGTTACTAATAATCATTGTATTATATTTCAGCATTTCAATAATTGATTAAAGTTTAAAATCTTATGAGATTTTATCCATTTATTCCAACAATAGAATAGCCATGTCTTCAACAGTACTTTTTTAATGATATGTTATATAAATCAATTTGATATAAGTCAATGTTGTTCCACTCTATTTTTGCTTTTTTTTTTATTCCTTAGATATTTTATCTCAAATATTCTCTCTTTTTTTTTGATACCATTTCTCATTGGAACCATCTATTCTACTTGTTGATAAGGTCTTGCAAGTATTGCCTTGACCCACCATCCACATTTGGTGTTTGATCATTGTTTAGACGTGTATGGTCGAGACTAAGAGATCACAATGAGAGTAGAATTATATAAATCCAATTAGAGAATTAAGAAAATTTGGTATCGATAGTGATCAATGAAAAATCTGGTCAAACGTTGGAACTGAGTATTGAAAGAGATTGTTATGAGACAACAAAATACCCCAAAGATAAACCCTAACAAACAAGATGAGACAAGCATTATATTTGAGGTTAGATGTAACCAAACTAACATAAGATGAGTTGAGCTAAGCATGTGTGGCATAACTCTCAAACAATGTGAAGGATGACAATTGAGAAGAATAAGAACAAGCAGGAGAAAGCTTCGATGGCCAATTCTAAGAGTTCATGAAATACTATGAAGTGAAAGAAGAAGCCCAAGGCAACACAAAAGTCAACAATTGGGAAGACAACCTTAGGGAAACAAAAGATAGAATCGAGAAATTACATGGGAGAAAGCTTCGATGGCCAATTCTAAGAGTTCATGAAATACTATGAAGTGAAAGAAGAAGCCCAAGGCAACACAAAAGTCAACAATGGGGAAGACAACCTTAGGGAAACAAAAGATAGAATCGAGAAATTACATCAATCATTTTTAGACCAGCGCATACCAACAAGAATTGTTGGAGGTTACAACCTTAGCAACACTAAAAAAAGGAAGGGTGAAGACTTCGAAAAAACTACAATGGTCATCACCTATCATGGATAGACATTGAAGCTATATAGACGGTTGACCAAAGCCTCACCTTGATCAAAAAGACTATGAGAACCAATAGGGTGCAAGAAGAGGAGAGATATCGAGAGGATTTGTTTAATCTCTGAGTTCAATGAAACAGTTGGCCATGGAAATTATCAATACGACCAGCCAACAAAATTTGATATAGCTAGACTTGTGAAACGATTTGCACCCCTCATCCCTTGGCCTTCCCACTAGGATGGATGCCAATGATGAGTTGAAAATTGAAGAAAAGTTTTGGGTGAATTCATTGTTACTTGAGAATACATTTATGAGGTTGCTCTGAAGTGATATCTTTTGATATATTATAGATTATCCTACGAACTCCTAATTTGTGAGATTTGGAAGCAATTTAATTTAGATGAGCACAACAGTACAAATTCACCAAAGATAAGACAAAATAGTTCATGAATCAAGATTGAGAACTATAACCAATGAATTTGGTAGCTATTGGTTGGATTAGGCTCCTTGTGAATGTTTGTCAGGGTTATGTACTGCTTATGTCTAGATAAGAAAAGCTTGATAGTCGAGTTGGGCCATGCTCAGAAAAGGACTATGAAATGAAAATTCTCTGTGAGGGGCATCTGACACTGTTAGGAGAAATTCAAGGATTACTCTCAAAGAGAAATGTGATACATGAAATTATTCTCATGTTACATGTCTGGTTATTGAATATTAGCATGTACCAACACTTAGTTGTAAAGGATTAAGAAATTAAGATACTAGTAAAAGATACACAAGGCTTGAGCATTAAGGCAAAGTAATCCACCACGTGAAACGCCAATTATTATGACAACAAAAGAAAGATGGAAAGTGACATATGTCCAATGATTATCGAGAACTAAATAAGATCAAGTGAAGAATCAATAATCTCCACCCCGTATTGATGAACTTCTCAACCAACTAAACGATGCATAGGTTTCCACAAAGCTTTATTGAAATTTGGATACCACTAATTTTAAGTTCATGAGCAGGTTACTTGGAAAATTATATTCAAATCTAACACAGGTTTCCACGAATGTTTGTTATGCTTCTCAAGTTATGAAATGCACCAGCCATTGTAGATGATGAACAATTTATTATGACATTATCATGATGAATCTTTTATGGTATATTTGGATGGCATACTAATTTATGGCCACGATTTTGATAGGCACAAGGAGCATGTCCAGAAGGTTTGTAACTACACCAGGTCAATTAGCTAGAGCAAAATCCAAAGAAACGTGTGTTCAGCTTATTGACCCTATTCTATTTGGGATTTGAGGATAGAAACAAAGAAATTAAACTAAACGATGCCAAAACAACAATTGTTTGGGAATGGCTAAGATCATAAATATTATAACGATGCAACGGTTCATAGGAGAATGCTACTGCATAAGAGAGTTTAAACAAAGATTTTTTTGATGAAGCAATACCCTTGACCTCACCTGAGCTAACAAAATGGCTGTGGAAGGAGAAAAACAAGAGAACATTCCTCTTATTAAATAAGATTTGTGAAGCTCCCATATTAAGTTGAATCAGTATATGACAAGCTTTCAAAGTCAAGGCAAACACGTTGAGATACACTATTGAAGAAATAGTTCTCTAGTTTAGCAGGCTTGTAACATATTACTTTGATAAGTTGCAAGGCACTCAATGAGCCTACTTGATATGATAAAGAGTTGCTAGCGCTCCATGAAGCTGTAAAGAATTAGTAGCCTTATTTGCTAGATTAAGAGATGGTATTCCATTTTAGTCGTCGACCCCCATAATTCTTGTGAACGTTGGGCAAGTTGTACTAAGCACAACACCATAAGTGGATGACTTATCTTCAACAATACAATCTGACTTGGAAATACAACAAGGAAGTTCAAAACAAGTTAGTTGACATGCTATCAAGGCACCTTAATATGACATTTATGCTTATAGAAAATACTCCAGGTTCAACCAGCGGAACATGATTAACACTTGTTGAAGTATGTTCAAGATCCACATTATTGTGAGATCCTCAAAGAAGTATAGGCTTGGAAACCTCAAGTAGTTATTATGAAAGGGAATCAACTTCATATTCCACAAGATAGAGACAAGGCTAATTGGATTCGAGAAGTACATGCATTCAAAGTACTTGACATTTTGGAGTAAATGGGATTATCTTTAATGAAAGACATGAATATTGTTCATGAATGAAACATGATGCCATAAGGTTTATTTGATGAAGTGCACAATCCAGGACCTCAAAGCCTGCCAAATAGAATTATAGACTCTAATGACCAATAAAGTATGTGCACCAATGGACATTTTATAAGGTTTATCGATGACATAGTAAGGCACAATTATTTTTTTTTTGTGGTCTTCTATGGATTAATCAAAGATAGCTGAACTTACACCCTGATGAAAAGAAATTACAAGTGAAGCAACATGCCTATTTTTTGAGAATATATGGGCACATCATGGATCATTGATCAGCACAATCTTTCATGGAGATCCATGGTTTTTGAAAAAATTGTGGTAAACTGTGGCAATGATGGATATGATATTGCAATATCGAATTTCTCCCGCAAACCAACCAACTATAAACTGAATTGTCGTACACTTGCTGAAGGGGTATAACTTGAAGCATCCAAAAACTTGGGATGAGTGTATTCCATAACAAATTTGCATATAGTTGAGCCATGTATGATTCAATTTGACAAAGCCCATTCAATATATGCTATGGGTACTTGCCAGAGTCATTTTGACTTGGAGCTCCATCTGAACATCTATATGGGAATCGACGGAATTGTACAACAAGCGGTACAAAACTTCATTGATAATATTTGGAAAATGCACAATGCAATCAAGAGATGATGGGCGCTCCCATTGAAGAAGCACATAGAAAGGCATGCCAAGGATTGTGCAAGAAAAAGGTTGATGTTGAACATTTGGTTTGGTTATACCTTAGGAAAGAATGAAAAATATAAGGAAGAATTTGAAGCTCATCAAATAAAGGGACCTTTTGAAAATTTAAGCAAATCAATGACAATGCCTACAAACTCGATTTGCCATTGAACAAAGGAATGTAATCCATGGTGAATATTAAGAATTTGAAGCAGTTCAATCATTCTTTATTTAGACAAATAAAAGGACCATAAGGTACTATTGCCAATGGATGACCTCGTGAGAAGTAATGAGCATTCATTACCTAAAAATACCATCCTCAAGAGAAAGGAGAAAAACACGAGGCAAAATACCAAAGTTTCTTTCTATATTGGACGAAAACGACAGGTAGCTATAGTTGCTAAGTGTTATGGCTTCGATTAAGAAAGAATTGAGTTTTTTACCTCATTTTTTCAACTTAAAGGAAGTATGTTAGATCTTTAAGTGCCTTCCAGAATGACCAATAGATTTTCAATAAACTAAAACCTAAAGAAGTACGAGCATAGGATTAGCTATTAATACTACTTAACACGAAGGAAGTTAGCTCAACAGGTTAAATACCTCAAGATAAATCAAGAACACCTTGAAGAATTACAACTAGTCCTCCACATCTTGGTGAAGTGGACTCTTGAAGAATATCATGTGCACCAAACACTTATATAACATTTGTCAACTGCCGAGGAAAATCACTTGTACTTGAAGATTATGAGATAGAATTGTAGAAACAGCACTAATAAGAATTCGAGGCAATAAACAACTGCTGAGCATGGCCTCACACTCTCTTAACCAGGTGGGCATTATGACATTCTGTTAAAAATTCCAACGTTTACAAGATACTTTTTAATTTTAGGTAGATTATTAGCATTTTGCTAATCTAGTAGTGTATATATTATATAAACCAACTAGATGTAAATCAATGGTAGCTATTTTATTCTATTCTTACTTTTTATTCTTGAATTTTTCCCATCAAAATGAAAAGATCATGTTCTTGATTCTATTTTTGCTCCTTTTTTAGTATTACCCCTTGTTAAAATTATCCATCTTACTTGCCACAAAGACTTGTCCTGCAAATATCCTCTTACTCACTATCCAAGGGTTAGTATGGAAGAGAATGAATCAATAACTTAATAGGAAGATCCCATCATTCCAGGGTTCTCTTAGATTAATTAGAAGTGAGCATCATAACACCACTATAAACTTGCCCACACTAGCTACCAGTCCATAGATAATATGAAATCAATTAATATTAATGTTTCACAATGTCATGTAAAAGAAATCAAAGGATAGAATCAATTTCATTTAAATTATTCAAACTTAACTTCTGTAGGCCGTGGTTTTCTCCTGATTTTGAGTATCTCTGGCCGAGGTATTATTGCACCTGAAGCTTGTTGTCCTCTAGAGACTCTTACCTTGGTTCCATCTTCCATAAAGCGATAGCCAATTTTACAAGGTTTCCTAGTTGAAAATTAGAAGAATTGAAGGCAAAGTGATGGTAAAAGGGCACTATAGATAATTCATAGAAATAATCAGATAAACAGGTATAGAAGTAATAGATAAATATGAATGCATACCCAGTAACTGGGTCAAGAACTTGAACATTAGATACATGGAGTGGAGCTTCAACACTGAAGATTCCACCTTCATGTCCTTGCCCTTGTTTAATGTGCTTTTTTACCTGCAAATTTCCATGAGATGGCAATGAAAAACAAAGACACAATAAACAAGTAAACAAACAAAAACTTGAGATTGAAGACTGAAAAAATACATATTACTGAACAACTTGAAATATTGGAAGCATCCATAATGACAAAAGCAAAAGGAGAAAATGTACAACTACTACAATTGGGGAAAAGAATACCACAAATGCTTCACCCATTATTATAGAAATAAGAAAAAAACAAGCAATAAATGATCTAGAAACTTTGTAATAACAACTGACCAGGTTTTTCCCCTCTACAATGACACGATTCTGGGAGCGGATAACTCGCTTTATGGTGCCCATCTCTCCCTTGTCCTTGCCTCTTATGATCATCACCTAAACCCAAAAATGACAAATTTAATCAGATCAAAATGGAACCCATGGGACATTGGACAAAACTCAAAAGACTGAACTCTAAACTCTACAACAAAATTAATTCTACAAAAGCATACATTATCTCCTCTCAAAATCTTCCACTTTGTGATTAGCTTCTCTGCTGCTTTCCACCCCATTGTCAGCGATTATCCCTTTCTTCACACCGAATAACCTGTTATCAATAGTCCAACTAGAAGATGCTTCACAAGAATTAATGCTTTATTGAAGAAGTTTTTTTTTGAGCATCGTTAAAAATTTTCTTAGAAAAAAATAATTTTAGGTGGTAATAAAAAAATTTTAGTTTGAGCCATTTAACATGGCATTGAAGAAATGAATAAAAGTTAATAAATATCTATCGAGTTAAGTTAGCTAATAAAACATCAATAACAAGTATTTTCTTTTATGCTATTTTGATTGAATGTTTTTAAGGTTTTTTGGCACATTTTGCTAATTTTTTATAAAATTGAGCAAATTTTAAAAATAGTATTTTGGAGAAGTGCAGGCAACATAATTTCTTACAATGGGTATTAGATTTGTCGCTTAGCATCAATATAACATCTATATGTAAAATAGAAACACACTAATGAATTGATATAATAATTGATGATAACTCCTAGCATGAAATGGATGTTTAACAAAAAAAAAGATAGATTTTCTTTTTATTTTTCTAAAAGAAACATGAATATGCCAATGAATAATAACTCATGTGATATTGATTTTATCTTACAAAGTCAAGCTTCAATATTCATTTATTGAGCAAAATCCTCACCTCTCTTAAAGATAAATCAATAAATAAACATGGAAACCTTTTTTAAGTTTGTAAGAGGCTCATAGCCTTCAACATAACTTTACAGAGCAAGGAGTGGTAACTGCAAAGGAGAGTTTAGCAATCAATTTTAACAATCTGAATAACACTTAAGATGCCTCCAATGTATCTTGACACTCCATGCAAAGTTTGTTCTGAAATGGTGGCTACAATTAAAAAGGAACATTTTAAAAAACAGTATATTTTATGAGAGTGAAGAAAAAGTTTATGAAAGATAACCATAAACCTTTGATACCCATCAAATTTAAACAAAAACATTTTTCATAAGCAGTAAATGAACATAGCCACAAAGAAAATGTAGTACTCAGTCATTGGATAATCCCAAATCTTGGATTTGAATAAATTCAACTACAAGATTCACAATTTGCACATGTGCCCCATGCAGTTGAGCAGGTTGATCGATACATTGTGTATTTCAAGGCAATACCATCTTTATTTCCTTGCATGGCACATATAGTTTTATTGTTTGGTCATTTAACTTTAACAAATGAATATTTGATACTAAATGAAATTACAATGACACGAACAATAGCATTCATGTGATGTGGCATGGCTCAAGCTGATAGAATCTTGGATTTTGGGCCTTCTTGGAGTTTCACACGAGAAGAATGAATAAAAGTGGAAAGCATTTGTGATGTGATAGAAAGTTGGGTAAAACTTTGATCCATTGATGCCATAGATTAGAAGCATGGCGAAGAAAGTTTGCAAATAAAAGTTGTCAAAAAAAAAAAAAAACTTTATAGAAGTACAAAGTTTCATTAAGTTTGGAAATCATTGATAGGGTAAACATACTAACAAAATAGGGTGCAAGTTTGAGAAACAGTAGGACAACATAAAAAATCTGAGCTTGAGCCATGTACTAATTTAGAGGTTTACCATAGCAAACTTAAGTGTGAAATGATAAGGCATAAAATGATCTTTGATGCCATAAATTTTCACATTACTTGGGATGCAATTTAGAATTAATCTAAGATAATGCGACACGATTTGGGTATGACTTCAACAATAGATGCTTTTTATTATCAAGATTATAAATTTTCTAAAATTCAAAAGGGGACCAAAACTTGCAAAAAATAGATGCAAATGTATCTTCTTTGATAACCAATCCAATACAAATGAATATGCTTCAATACTAGTCTAATGCAATATTAATCGACTTTGAAACCAATCTAATGTGCAGACTACAAAGGAGGGAAGATGGATCATCATGTAGAAGAAAGATTCCAAAGATGGATGGGGAATGACCCCCAATTGAAGGGAAAGCATCATCTTGCAATGCATGCAGAGCAAAAGGCAATGGAAAGTCAAAGATGGCGTACAAATCACAAGTTTTCAGACCACATGTCACACATGAGAGGTCTCAACAAAATCTCATCCAAGATCAAGATGAGTCTTACATCTTGGAAGCTATCTTGGTAGAAGTAAAATAAATTATCATTCATCATTAACTCACAAGTTATTGGCTCTCTAAGACAAGAACTAACAAATGATAAAATTAAAATCTAACAAAATTTCAAACAAAATTAATCCATAATAAATTTACAACAATCCATAAAAAAGCTTAAAAGATTTAAAACAAAAGTAATCCAAATAAAAGTTAAAAAAACTAATTCTAATGCATTTCAAAATTAAAATTTCAATAAAAACTCAAATGGATATATCCAAAAAAATTTAAATTTGAAACATAATTACATTAAAATTTAAAATTTACCCACATATTCCAAAAATAAAATGGTTAAGGTTTTCGTCATGCATGAATTCAACAATGCTCTTACACCAAACTTCTACTTCAAAAACTCGTCCTCAAATTTTGAGTTTAAATAAAAACACAAATGAATATATAAAAATTAATTTAAATTTAAATTTAAAATTAAAACTCAATTAAATTAAAAATTGAAATTTACTTGTAATATCCTAAAGATAAAAGCTGTACACAATCTTGTCCTGCATGAATTTGACAATGTTTCGCATCAAATCCTCTCTTGAAAGACTCATTCTCAAGTTTATTATAACAAAGAGGAGAGGTTGATCATGGTCAAGGATCATCGTTTGACAATTTGATCGAATAAAATCTCAATAGCATCAAAATAATTAAAACCTTTTCTATGAAAAACCAGCAATAAAAAAACATCTAGCGACCAATTGTAATATGCCTCAAGCAATAACAATTTATATGAAATTATCCAATAAAGAAGTTCGCCTTAATGAGCAACTGAATACAACTCCAATCCTAGGGTCTGTGCCTAAAAATGGTGGCCTTAGTGTACATAGATGGTTACCAAAAGGTATTGCAATTCTCCATGCAACAAAAAACATCTAGCGACCAATTGTAATATGCCTCAAGCAATAACAATTTATATGAAATTATCCAATAAAGAAGTTCGCCTTAATGAGCAACTGAATACAACTCCAATCCTAGGGCCTATGCCTAAAAATGGTGGCCTCAGTGTACATAGATGGTTACCAAAAGGTATTGCAATTCTCCATGCAACAAATGAGATTAAATTCCTCATCAAATAATAGATATGAAAATTATGAATTTGAGATAAGGAATGAAAATGTAGATGTTGAAGGTATTTCTACAAAAAGCACAAATTCAAGAATTTCCACATCTGAGATTAAAAACTCTAGAACTTATGGATAAACACATGCTCATAAAAATTGATTTTAAGAGATAAAAAGAGAAACTCGACAATAGCCTCAACAATAAGGATAATATTTTCATATTCAAAATCAAACATGGGATCTTCATAACTTTAATGATCAAACATTGTAGTTAAAGTTAAAAAGCTTTCTCACAAGCACACTAACAAACTCGTCAATGATATGCCCACTTATAAACTCAAAACCTATAAAAGAATCTTATTGTATGCCATCCTTAAGAATACAAGTAATGCTCTAAGTATGTTCAAATCTCAAGTGCATTTTTCTAAGGTAATAAATCAAGGAATCAAACAAATTAATTTAAATTATTAAAAAATTAATTAAACTAATAAAAAATGGAGTTTTGCCGAACATTGCAATGGAAAATTTATATAAATTTTTCAAAAAATTCCTGTAATATTTTTTGTTGTTTTAATATTTTTTTTTGCAAACTTTTTGGAATTTTTTGTATTTTTTTTGGAATTCTTTGGTGTTTTTATTGGAATTTTTAGTCTTTTATTTTTCTTGTAGGATTTGAAATTCAAAATCAATTGTTTTACCTAATATGCAGTGAATTGTGGCTAGACTATCTCTATGAAAAGCATTTTATTTCTCTTGAGCACGCAGTGATGAGGTTGATCGTAGAAAATAAGGATAGAAATCAATAGCAGTATTGCCAAGGTTGGAGGGCCATGAAGAAAGAAAGGATGCAACAATGCCCTGAAGTTTCGGCCAACCTATCCTTGATTGGGTCAACCATGGCAAAGGACAAGTAATTGCTAAAAGTTAAGGTAAGTTGACAAGGCTATTTAACAAGAACTAAGGCAATGAAGGCAACTAAGGAGGGAAGTGGCACTTCTAATTTACAAGAAGATTGCTCAAGGAAGATGACGACGAAAAGTAGATCATCGTCATCGCTGGAGCACAAGAAGTATCAAATCAATACAAATTAACATGCACTCCAATTTTAAACTCAAAGAAAATCGAGGTGATAATAACGCCAAGTAACACTGATACCAAGCAAATGGTAATCGATAGCAAAAAGAAGAATTATTGTTGCAACATAAGAAGATTTCAAAGAGGATCAAGGATAATCCTTAGATTGATAGGGAAGAATTGCATTCCAAATATATACAACATAGATAGGGATGAAGTATAAGCTAACTAGCGAATCATGTGTATTGATACGAAAACAAGATTAGGGGAATTTAAACAAACACTTAAAGTAAAGACAAGGAACCTCAAGTGGACAAAGTTCCTAAATTTGTTCAGGATTAAAGATCAAGGATTATAGGGATTATGGATTAGGGACTAGATGAAAGCGGTGAACACTCAGCCGGATCTGGCGAAGCAAGCTCGATCGCACGTGTGGGTACGTTGTGGTCTCAGGTGAGCTTAAGCTGGCGCAAGTCTTCTTTGGCAAGTGTAGGTCGACTCGGGTATGCATGGGCCATTGTGGAATGGATTGGGTCAACATGGGTCGACTCAAGTGTTGCGGGGTTGACGCAAGTTGACATGTGTCAGAGTGGGCTGGCCTTTTCAACACAGGTTGGAGTGGATCAGCGTGGGTCGGAGTTGTCCACGGTGTTGACCAATTAGTGTTTGGACAAAAAATTGTTCTTTAGCAAGTTGGCGTGTGTTGGCACGTGTCGAAGCAAGTCGGTGTTGTCGACTCATGTTGGAGTGAGTTGGTGTTGTTGAGGCGTGTCAGAGTGGGTTGGCATTGTCAAGACGTTTTGTTGCTTGTCAATGCGTATCAACATAGATGGCGAGGGAAGCTTTTGAAAAACTACAATCGAACGCTTTCTTAAATCACTAATTAACTTGTTCCGTTGCTCAAGAAGATAGCAGAATTTCACCTTCAAAGAGAAAAGACGGTGAGGGTACTCAACTACTGGAAAGTGGCGAATATAAGGGATTGCTTCTGACAGTAGAGGAGAAAAGTAGGCTAGGGCTTCCGGTGAAGTCGACATTGCAGACATGATGATTGTGAACCTTGTTCGGAGGTGGCTCGACTCACGAACAATCTCCTGCGATGAAGGCGTGGGTCAACCACATCGAAGGGCTTCCTGAAGCTTTCTCCTCTTCTTTCTCCTTCCCTTGTAGTCGATAGGAAAAGGGATCTTATGGTAGTGCTTGGAGAATAGAGCCAACAGCACGTTGGATTCCACTTCCCTTAATCTGATGGAAGTGGCTTTTCTAGAGGAACCTGACGAAGTGCGATAGGTCTCTTCCATTATATATATATATATATATGGGATTTTTTCTTGCTTTTTCATTTGATCCCCCAACTCTTTGTACCATTTTTTTTGTTACAATAAAGAGTTACAATCTTTTTGAAAAGAAGATTTTAAATCTGTGGAGCCATCAAGTTATCGATTTTTTGAAAGGATGTAATTGATTTGTCTAAAAAATTTATCAATGGTATTGTAATCCAATAAGAATTTGAAAAGTAGGAAGGCGACAGTCGAGCTTTTGTTCAGGTGATGAAAGGATAAGATGCAAAACCAGCTCTTCGTGAGGTTCCTGTGCTATCGATAATTGTCGAAAGAGAGAGAGAGAGACCCAAGCCGCACTTCTTAAATCCATCATGCAACATAACTGCAACAACAGAAAAGAGAGTAGACAAGCCTTCATGTGATGAAACAACAATGAAGGATTAGAAGAAATCTAAACTTTGTCACTTATATCTTTTGTGCAAGAGTTACGAGGAAAAGAAGGGGTAGAGGCCATCTCTTTCAATAATTTTCGACATTTAGGATGGCAATAAAAGATTTCAAGAGTACAATAATCAAGCTTTAAGTGATGCAAAAATATTTATTAGATTTTGTAAGTGATTTTTAGTCATATCAATTAAGAGAACATATATATAGATCTTGCATTGAGAATTAATAAAATATGTTAACTTATACCTTTGGTGTTCTTTACCCTTTAAGGGTAAAACTTTTCAAGTGGTTCTTACTCCAAGTCTATGGGAGCTCAGTACCATTTTCTATTTGAAGTCGATAAGTATTCAATCCACCAATTTCATTAACGAGATATGACTTCTCCTAATTTGGGACTAACTTACTGAGCTCTTCTTGCCACAATTAAATCTCACATTTCCTTAGGACAAGGTCCCCTACTTTAAGAGGGCTTCTTTTTATATTCTTGTCTAAGTATTTTTTCATGCTTTGCTTTCTATTGAGTTGTTTTAAGTGTGTTTGAAGGCCCTTCTCTTCAAGAAGATCAAGCTCAAGTTTTCTGAGTTCTTCATTTGTTTGTTGAGCATTGTCTATCATAGCATTCTCTAACGTTTGAACTTATACAGGAAAATGGTTGATTTCTACTAAGAACATAGCCTCAGAACCATAAACCAAAAAATATAAGTATTCTCATATGGTAATGGAAAGAGTGGTTCAATATGCCCATCATACGCCAGGATGCTCATCGATCCAAGCCCCTATCTTACTTTCTAGGCAAAGCTTCAAAACCTTTGACAAGCTTTTATTTGTTGCTTCAGCTTGACCGTTTGTTTGAGAATGAGCTATACAGAAATATTTTAGGTATTAGTCATATTTCTTGTAGAAGTTTTGGAATGTTTCTGTTTGGAATATTATAACATTGCCAATGACTATAGCTAATGAAATTCCAAATCAATTGAATATATCTCTTTAGAGAAAATTACAAACTTTAGTTGTCTTCTAGCTGAAAAGAGATTTAGCTTCAATCCATTTTGTGAAGTAATCAATTGCAACGAGGAATTTGCTCTCCCTTTTGGCTATAGATAAGGAAATGTCCCAAGAAGTTCATGCCCTACACAGAGAACGGCAAGGAAATGTTGATGGTTTTCATCGTAACTGTTGACTGTTGAGGAAGGGGAGCATGAAGTTGGCATCCTTTGCATTTTTTGACAAACAAAGCGATGTCTGATTGCATAATAGGCTAGAAGAATCCTTGTCTTATAATTTTCATAGCTAGGTTACGACTAGAGACATGACTATCGCATTCTCTTGAATCTATTTTCTTTATGATATCTTTGACCTTGGATGGATGAACAACTTAAATTAAAGGCTCAAGGTAAGACTTTTGATACATTTGGTCTTCAATTAAGACATCGTTGAGACTGGTTTTTGATTTTTCTCGTGTTTGATTTTTGATAAGGATTCTCGTCTTGAGGGAGGCTTCTAAGAAAGTTATTCAACAAATAGACCTCTCGAGGATGAGGATTGTCACTTTTGCATTCTCAACAGATAGTATTTCAAGAGGAGGAAACCTTGGGGTCCTCTTGTTTGGCCAGTAGATCTGCTTTTTGATTTTACTTACAAGAGATTTGGATGCAACTAATTTAATAAAACTTTTATAGGAGGGTTTACACCAATACCTTGTATGCTTTGAGGATTGAATCTCTAGTTTCATAAGCTGTTGACTTGACTGACAACCAGTTGTGAGTAACTAAAGATTAATAAGTGTTTGACTTGTAAACCCAAAGCAAATTTCAATCCAGCTATTAAACATTCATATTCGACTTGGTTATTTGTGACTAAGAAGTTGATTATGATCCCTCATTTTAGTTTAACATTTTTTAGACATAGAACAAAGTCGATACCACATGAATTTTGTCTTGATGCTCCATCCACAAACAGCTTCCAGATGCCTAAAGGGAGCTTAAGTTTTGCTTCGAGGGAAATCCCTACAACAAAAAAAATCTACAAATACTTGAGATTTAACGAATGATTGACTATGAAATCAATCTCAAATTCGCAGAGCTTGATAACCCATTTCTACAATCTCCCTAAAACCTTTGTTGATTGAAGGATGCATTTCAAAGGCTTGTCTAAGACAAGATGTGGTATTGGTAATACTATCGTAGCCATTGAGCAGACATAAGGAGTGTTAGTATTATCTTTTCTGGGGAAGAATATCTTGTTTCTACATCTTTTAAAGTGTGAGAGACATAATAACTGGGTCACTGCGTAACTTTGTCTTCTCGGATTAGCACAAAGCTAACGACTATGCTTGAGGCTGCTAAGTAGATGAATAATGGTTCCTAAGGTATTAGACTGCTTAAAATAGGGGGATGGATAAGTAAGCCTTGAGTTTCTAAAAAGCTTTTTCACAGTCATCTGGCCATATTGTTTGACTTTGTTGCATAAGAGCTTGAAGAATAATTAAATTTTTTCTCCTAACTTGAAGATGAAACGACTAAACCCCATGATGTGTCTAGCAAGGCATTGGACGTCCTTTGGAGTCTCTAGAGATGGCATGTCTAAAAAATCTTGTACCTTGTTAAGATTTGGTTAAATTCCCTCCTTTGGTACCATATAAATAAGAAACTTTCCAATGGACATGTCGAAAGCGCATTTTAAAGGGTTGGGCTTGATGTTAAATTTTTGTCAAGTCTCAAAAGTTTCTCTTCAGACTTGTAGATGTGTCTCAAAAGAAATACTTTTCACTATGAGGTTGTCCACCTAAGCTTCAAAATTCTTATTTTTTTATTTTGAAAAACCATATCAATCATCCTTTAATAAGTTATCCCGATATTCTTCAGTCCAAGAGGCATGACTTTATAACAAAATGCCTCAAAGTCGATAATGAATGTAGTTTTGTCTTCGTCTTCTTTAGCCATCTTAATCTGATGATATCCTAAAAATGTATTTAAAAAATTGAAGCATGTGAAGCCAGTGACTAAATCCATGAGATTATTAATTCAAGGCAAAGGACGAGTCTTTTGGGCTAGCTTCATTATGGTTTGCGTAATTCACACACGTGCCATTTGTCATTGGCTTTCTTTACAAGTACCATGTTTGCTAGCTATTCGGGCTAGTAAATTGGTTGAATGAAATAGACTTCAAGGAGCTTTGACATTTCTATTTAATTTTCTTTTGCTTTTCAATGTTAAAAATTCATTTTTTCCGTCAGATAGTCGGAACTTCTAGATCTATATGAAAAGAGTGTTAGGTTGTTAAGGGGTTTACCCTTAGCATGTCTGAGGTTTCCCATATAAAAACATCAAAGTGCTCGACCAAAAGCTTGAGGGTGACCTTCCTTTTTTTTCATCTCAATCAATAAAATTAGTTGCAAACTTGGTCAAGTGAAATGAATCAAGAGGAAATGAGGCATAATGGGAGTAGGGTTAGCAACTTCTTAAGGGAGTTCGATGGATGACATAATTGTTGTTTTCATGGTGTTCAGGTAGCGTCTCCCTGACAGTAGAAGGTTCTCTTGCACTCAGATCACCCGTGAAAGAGTATTAAATTTTACGCATAAGTATGGTGTCGAGACGGCCATCAGAAATGTGTCCATTATCCACCTCCCAAGGATAGCATTATAGACAGGAGTGGTGATAATGAAGAAGTAGACCATATACATGGCTGAGATAGAGGAATTTCCTATCTTAAGTGGCAATGTGATGGTTTTTTTTGGCTTTAGAGAATCTTCAGAGAAACTTACGAGTGATTCTATAACTAGGAGAATACGATTTCGACTAATACTACTTTTATCCAAAGCATTAAGAAAAAGGATATCAACTGCATTCTAGGTGTCAATAAATATGTGACAGACTTCCATGTTGGCAATTATCCCAGAGATTACTATAATGTCATCGTAGGGGTTACCAAGAGACATGTCTTTGAGCCTGAATAATATTAGAATTCATGGCTCTTGCTACCTTGTCACATTAGTAATCATGGCTTGTCTCACTGTCCTTTGGGTGTTCTTTGAGCGGGGTTGCCTCATCCAATGATGACAAAAGATCCTAACAGGGGTCTTACCTTTGTCTTCAAGCACCAACTAAAGAGTTTGGTTGTCTTTCTCAATTTTTTCAGTAATACTTGATTCTGAAAATTTATTAGAACTATGATTCAATTTAGAAACTTTTATCCAATACTCTTGGAGGCAACCTTTAACAATCTTTCGATTCAAGTTTTGGGGATCTTGCATTTAGAAATTATGTGGCCATGGTACTTATGATATTTATAGAATTTTGCTGTGTACCGATTATTTCTTAAGAGTGGTCTCAACTTTTGATATAATTCATCTTTTTTAATGACTGTCAAAATTTATTCTGAAGAAATATTTTAGGGAGTGCTAAAATGTTGAGCTTGGTATCCTCGTCAATCATATTGAGCCTTCCTAGGGCAATCTCTATCATCTTGTGGCCTTTTCTATCCTCGATCAAGGGGCTTTGAAGATAACGATGCATTTTCGATTTACTAACAGAAGATAGAGTTAAAGAGAACTCTTTATTGACAAAACAAATGACTTTGTTGAAGATGTTTTATAGACATTTTTGTAGACATCTGATCAGGTGTTTTTAGAAATCTTCTTATTGAAGAGAACTGATGAAGGCCGCTCGGGTAAGTCGAGAGTCTTCTTGATCAATCTCTTTAAGAACCTTTCTGAAGTATTGGCGTAGGCTCTTAATGGTTTTGATTAATATTATTTTAAATCGAGAAGAGATTTAGAGATCTATTTTGGTTTGATACAGTTGGCGAAGGATGATAGAAATAGCCTTTTGTGCTAGTTAAATAAAGCAATTGAACTAGCAAGCAACTTTCAAAACCATTCTGAGATTGTATCATTAAGATAAGTAGAGAAAATTTTATATCAGATAAGCTCAATGATGATATATAAAAAAATAATTATCTTAAATTATCTTAAAAAAAAATAAGAATCTAAATTGCCATAACAAAATGTGGAGTTAAGTAGTTAAAGTTTGGGAAGTAGAGACATTAAAAGAACTTCAACAAAAGAAAAAAATTTCTTGATGACATTTGGGTTATACTCGCATACCAAAACAAGTTAAGCTCATCATTAGAGGGATATGCATGTTTTTTATCAAAAGTATAAGCTTATGACATTACAAGATTGGGTCAAAGATAAAAGAAAGCTTACATGTGGTGAGCTAGAGGGTCTTACGTCATAAAGTATGGATAGTTTAGTAGGATATTATTGCGAAGTGGTGTACACTAAAAACATTTTGGAAATAGGCATAATGTAATGAGACTTAGGTGCTATGGATAAGACATCAAGTGACACTTTATTGGAATGAAAGATGTTTGACATATTTGGTAAGTTGCTTTCCCTTGAGAAAGTGGCCAAACTTATTTTAATTTACTCTCCTATAAGCATGAGAAAAGTGAAAAAAAATCTTATAAAATGTTCCATTTGATTGCTGAAATAGACAAAAAACATTACCAATAAATGATTTAAAAGGTTTTGAAGTTTGTGAAATTTGAGGTAGGGGTGTAAGTATATCCAACGCTTCTTGGTTGCTACTGTCAGATGCTTCATTTGTGAGAATAAACACAGCTTTCTCTTGGTTTTTCATTTCAATTTTCTTGTTTGTCTTATGGACGACGCAAAAAAATATTCATGCAAAAAGAGATTTGGGAAATTTAAACAAAACTTTACTTAGGATAAAACAGAGGAGACTTGAATGAACTAAGTTTCTAAATTTGCTCAGGAGAAGATTAGAACACTTCAGGGTGGATTGACACGATGCAACAAGATTCCAATTGTGAAGCTTTAATTTGAGTAGTTGCAGGTATATAATGCTATTGAAGGATGTCTCGGTGAAGTCGAATGCGACATGGTTAACATTGAGACAGTACAGTCGGATGTAGTAGCTACACAATTGGGAGCGACGAAGACTTGACCGTGAGAGGTAGCAACTAAACCCGGGAATGACGACGACAAGGATAAGAGCCGGTTAGGCACATGCAGTCGTGCTCGTGGTGCGATGCGGTCCAAAGTGAGTTCGAATCGATGTAGAATATATCAAGTCGATGTGGGTTGACTCAAGTAAGCACGAATTTGTGAGGTCAACACAAGTCGACATATGTCGAAGCAAGTCAAGGTTGTTGACACGTGTCGGAACAAGTCAACCAAGTAGGCACGTGTCAACACAAATAGCACAGGAAACTTTTGAAAAGCCATAGTCAAACTCTTTCTTAAATTCCTAATTAACTTGTTCGATGCCATCGACATTCGAGAAGATGAGGAAATTTCACCTGCAAAGAGAAAAAAGCAGTGAGGATATTTGACAGATCGAAAAGAAGCAAAAATGTGAGATCATTTTCTAAGGCGGATGAGAGAAGTCGCCCAGAGCTTCTGATGAAGTCAGGATTGCGAACACAATGATTCCAAACCTTGTTTGGAGGCGATTTGTCCTACGAACAATCTCTAGCGATGATGCTGAAGGACTTCAACCATGCCGGAGGAGCTTCTCAAAGCTTTCTCCTCTTCTTTCTCCTTACCTTGCAATCAGCTAGAAGAGAAATTTTATAGTGATACTTGGTGAATGGTGCCAAGACCAAGTTGAATTCCCACTTCCCTTAATCTGACATAAGGGGCTTTTCACAAAGAACCCAATGAAGCGTGGTAAATCTCTTCCATTATATTTTTTTTGGGGGAGGGATATCCTTACTTCAAAGTGTAACGTTTGTCAGCACAAGCAGCAAACAAAAAGGTCTAAGCAAAACCTTATCATCGAAGATGATGCTCTAAGTGTTGTGAGTTATATTTATGGAAAAGTTGTAATGCCAACCCAAGCCATTACCAACACTTTTAGTACATGATAGCTAGATGGGGTGACATTTTTAATATACAAAATAACAAAACATACCAATGTAATTATAACATATAAGAAAATTTCACAATCTCACATTTGCAACACAACTCACACACCACAATGTAAGCTTAACAAAAAATCTAAAATCAAAATAATTAATCAATTGTAATTCAAAACCACAACCAAAACCATCTAAATAAAACAAAAATTTAAAACTTTACTTCGAAATTTCTCTTACATATGACTCAAATTTTATAATAAAACCATAATCATAATATCGTGAATATAATCATAATAAAATAGTAAAAAAATAGAAAGAAAAACTCCATCATCAAAACAATTAATTCTACGTCATATTAGAAAACAAACTATGAATCAAACGAAGCATATTTTGTTCGCCTTTTACCAACACTCCATGAGTTTCTTAAAATTAATTTAAAAAATAAAAAAGGTTAAGTCTCACAATATAACAAAGATTATTAATAAGTGTAACATCAATCATATAACATATAACAACAAAAAAAGTAAATATACCACTTTGTTGAGTACAATGTTCAACGATAAAAATATCAAATGATAATATGAATAAGATATTCAAAACTGATCATAAGATTTGAATCAAATAAAATATAAATACAATAAATATGAAGTAAATAATGACGAGAGTTAAGCTAATCAAAGCATATGAAATTTATTTCAAGTTTATTAATACATGCATGTGATCAAATAAAATATAACAAGACATAATGAATCGGATATCAACATAACATAGATTGTGAACAATACAAAATAAAATCAATAGTTAGAATACGAATAATAGTAATATAAGAAATCATATAGAATCAATACTTGTCTAGTGCCATGTGTAACTATGACATCTTAAATCTCCTTGTCACCTAATTAGAACCAAATTTCATAATCCAAAACATTTTAAATGTATTTTTTTTGTATTTTAGAATTCAAATGGATTTAATATTCCTAACATTTTATCTATTTTTTTATTTACATAAACATTCAAAATCACATACATATATAACATGTCACATCCACGTAATTAATATAACGTCATCTCTCATAGATATCACTACTACCAACAACGCATGTATCCATACTATTATCCTATACAATTTTAGATTATAATAGGTGCAACAAAATATTAAGATTACAATAATTTATATCTAATATGATATTAATATAAATCAACATATCTAGAATAAAGCATATGAGAAAGTTTTTTTATCATTTACAGTCCTTAATCTCTATGTTAAGTTCTTAATATATCTAAAATGTTAGCATTAACAAATAGGTTAAATGAATAATCATTAACTCAAGATAAATAATACAAGATATAAATATACAAAAATATTAAAAATAGTTTAATTATGCCACATATACGACATTAAAACAACAACTAATTACATATGATGTTATCATACATATACATGCTTAACAAGTGCATTTTATATTTCTATTTCTCTTTCTTAGTTAATTGACATTAATGGCATTTGTTTTTATTTTCTTTCTTATTGCCAAACCACCGCCTTTGCATGTTCATACAATCCTAGGAGGTACTTATAGTGTCGTACCCTTAGGCTATTCATCATGCTGCCTTAATCAATCACACAATTCTAGGAAGGACTCATAGTATAGTACCCTTAAGAGCATTCATCAAGCTCTCTTAATCATTCACACAATCCTTGAAGATACTCATAGCTTTGTACCCTTTAGCATGCTCATTGAGCTTCACTTGTCAATTACACAATTCAATTTGCAAATCGTATTGTATCCTTAGGATGTTCACTAAGCTTCACTTGCCAATTATATAATCCTAGGAGGCATTCACAATATCATACCTTTAAGATGTTCGTTAAGCTTCATTTATTAATCACACAATCTTAGAAGGCACCACAATATCGTACTCTTAAGATGTTCACTGAGCACCACTTGCCATTCACACACTACAAAACACTCACTATGTTGCCATTTACCAACTTAAGCAATACTTATACATAGTCAAACTTATCATATAACATAAGGAATATAAATACAACATATGGATCAAAATAACTCAATAACATCATAGATATTCCACATCATACTGACAAACAATCATAAATCACGACGCTAATCACATATACCTGATATAACATACTAACATGTCTATAAAAGACTATACTATCAAATATTAATATATCAAGTATATGCACATATGACATGTTAGATACCTATGCCATTGTAAAAACAAATCTAGAATTGAGCTCCTAAGTCTCTCTTTATTGCCCTACAAATCATATAAGAAGTCCATATCATAATTGTAACATTTTTCTATGTATTAATTTAATTGGTTGAATGCAAACTAATAACTTGTACTTTGCATTTCACACGGAGCCCAATTTTTCTTTCGTTTTTCTATCTTCTTCCTGGCTCTTGTGCCGTCCCTTTTCTCCTTCATTTCCACTTTTTTTCTCTCTGCCGAGGCCTCACATTCCTTGATTCAGACTTCCTTCTGTCACTCCTCTCTTATCTTCTCACTACTCTCCGGCACTAGTTCCATGCCCTAATCCCGAGGAGACCCGCTGGGCAGAACACCAAAGTGTTGGCTCGGCTAGTGCTTGAACGCATGTGAATCTCACGGCCGAGCACAAGCTGTGGAGGTAGAATCCAAAAACGGAGAATTTAGGGTTTTGTGAACTCACGGAAATCTCTTGTCGATACTAACGCCGGACACCGCCGCAATTGCTCTCTCTCCTCGTGGTGATCCAACCGGAAAAATCGACGGCAAGATGGCGAGGCAGCAGAGCGAGGACTTGGGATTTCACAGCGGACCGGACGAGAACGGAAAGTCGCCGTTTGGAAACCAGACGAGCTGGACCATGGCCGACCCGAAATCCGACCTGGAAAACAATTTAACGGGTTGGGTCGAATTTTGATTAATAAAATAGCAGTGAGAACTAGAGTCGAATTTTGGGTGGGTCGAAACAAAATCAACCTATTTAAAGGCCAAGTAAGTGGTTTATTGAGTCTAATTTGGGTCTCTATCGAATACAACTCTTCAAACATCAAGCGTTTTTGGTTTGCATATGAGTGTAGAGAAAATCCAAATATTTTTGTTTGCAAGTGAACAGAAGTGGTCCTGTCTACCCAGCCAAGCCGGTAGCGAGTTGGCCAAAGGCGATTCACTCCGAGCTGTCCGTTTAGAGGACTGGAGTGCTACGGTGACGCGAGGTTCTTTCGTTGACGCCGGACAAGGTTTGTTTTGTTTTGAGAGGGCAACGGCGGGATAGAGAAGATCCTGAGGTGTACACAAGTTCTGGAGGAGCGAGGTGCTCGCGTGTGGTAAGCAAGGAGTTACTGCGGCTTTGGAGGCTTGTGAGCTGTGGTTGCTAAGGGAGAGAAGGTAATCGGCGCCCAGCTTCCTCTTCCGAGTGGTAAGAGTCGTTTCTCTTACGATTAGATCTGAAAATCCTCTTTCTCGAGCCCGGTTGGCGGCGGTCGTGGTGCAAGATATAGTGATTTTATTAAGTTTGTTGATAATTGCTTGATATTATGGAAACTTAAGGTGCTACTAGAGTTCCTAATGACCGAAAACTTAATTCTCAAAATTAAGATTTTTGCATGCTTGTAATCCATCTAATTGAACCTCCGAAGGATGCATGAAGGTTGGAGAAGTATTTAAAAATAGGGAGAAATAAATAACATAATTTGATGTTAATTGTCCTGCCAATTGCAAATTTATATGAGTATTGTTATCAAGGTAAATAGCTCTTTTTCATTAGATTTGGTTTAGAATCATTTGTAACTACGGTTACCAGTAGCTTGTTCGCAAATTGAAATTTAAGAAGATGATATGAGGTATGGGACATGTTTTTGATATTGCAAATTTCAGCATTGAACTCCTATAATTATTTTTTTTCTCACAATGCTTTTGAATTGTCTGTATATTAGCCACTAATCAAATGTCATGTTAGAGTTAATATAAAATCATTTAGTTTATATTATATGTATACCATATACTTAAATTAAATTTGAAACCTAGTTATATTATGTTAACTTGTCTATTTTAATTATATGATTGTGTTATTTGCATTTTGATACCTATCATATCATGCAATTTGATTTTCTAACATTCAAATTGCTATATATCTAACTTATGTATATTGTCATCTAGTGCATTTCATTATTTATTATATGTTTATGCTATGCATTTTAGTATATCTATGGCTTGCATTTTGTTATCTAGTCATGATACTTACAAATTTATCTAT
This sequence comes from Vanilla planifolia, assembly GCA_023846275.1. NCBI lineage: Eukaryota > Viridiplantae > Streptophyta > Magnoliopsida > Asparagales > Orchidaceae > Vanilla > Vanilla planifolia. The sequence goes on along the minus strand of CM043865.1, from coordinate 71,809,279 downwards.
GTATTTTCTAACTTCCAAATATTATGCATTCTATTACCTATTTACACAAGCTATTTTCTTACCTATTTATGATAATCATCATGTTATTTGTTCATGCCAGTTATTTTTTTTTTTTGCTCATAGATATCATGTTATTACCTATTGATACTAATTGTCATCTATTTATACTACTTATATTATCAAGTATTATGATTGTCAATGGGTACATGTGGTATATGAATTGTCTTGTGATATAATATAATTAGGATGTGTCATTTTGAGCTCAAGCTGAGATTTACAAGTATCCTTATGTGGTGCATGGATTGATGGATCTGAAGGAGAGGCAGGGGTCTGAGAGAATGCCTAATGTTTATATGTTTATGTTGCTTGTCATTTTGACCTACAATTCTTATGTTTTAAGACTGTAAAAGAAGTCTATTTTTGTTCTATCCAATTTTTGTTATCTCTTATGTGGTGAATGAGTTTTGTTTCGATTTCATTATTTTTATTTTTGTTTGAGAGAATGCCTAATGTTTATATGTTCATGTTGCCTATCACGTTGACCTACAATTTTTATGTTTTAAGGCTGCAAAAGTAGTCTATTTTTGTTCTATCCAATTTTTGTTCTCTCTTATGTGATGAATGAGTTTTGTTTCGATTTCATTATTTTAATTGAGTATGATATATGCAACATTTGTAAATTGTGTTCTAATTTAGTTGTTATCATTAGTTGAGCAAGTTACCAAACAAGTGTTGATTCTATATGATTTTTGATATTAGTGTTATTCTTATGCTAACAATTGATTCTTGTTTTTATTATTCTCGATCTTCTTCACGTTAATATTTCATTAAGTTTTGGCATATTTTATTAGATCACATGCATGTATTAATAGTATTGAAATAGATTTCATATGGTTTCATTAGATTAACTCTTTCCATTATTCAATTCATTTTGATGGCTTGCATATTTCATTTGATTCAAAAGCTTGAATATCTTGTTCATATTATCATTTGTATATTTACAATTGAGCAATGGCCTTAACATAATGGTATTTGTGCATTTATTGTTATGTTGTATGTTATATAATCGATGTGACTTTTATCATGTCAATGAAATTTCCTTGCTACATTTTAAGACTCGCCATTGTTTATTTTTTTCAGATTAGGCTTAAGAAACTTGTGAAGAGTTAGTGAAGGTTGGGCAAAAAAATAAAATAAATGGCATAGACTTAATAGTTTTGATGAGGGAGCTATTCTTTTTATTTTTAATATTTTATTATGATTGTATTTGCAAGATTATGATTATGGTTCTATTATGAACTTTGAGAGGTTTCAAAGTAAAGTTTTAAATATTGGTTTTATTCAGATAATTTTGGTTGTGGATTTCAACCACAATTAATTAATTATCTTGATTTAAGATTTGTAGTTAAGGTTACATTATGGTGTGTGAGTTAATTGTTTTGCAAAGTGTGAGATTTTGGAATATTTGTATATGTTATACTACTAAGATTTATTTTGTTACTTTGTATTTTGAAAAAGTCACCCCATCTAGTTATTATGTTACCAAAAGTTTGTTAATGGCTTGGGTTAGCATTACAACTTCCTTCAAGATAGTGCCCAAGACTTAGAGCATCTTCTTCGATGATGAAATTTTTCTTAGACCTCTTGCGTGTGATTGTGTTGAAGAATCCTGTGTGTGACATGCTTGTTAGCTTATACTTCTCCCTTGCATGCGTTGCATATATTTAAAACACAATGTTTCTCTATCAATCCGTGGACCATCTTTGATCCTCCTTGAAATCTTCCTATGTTGCAACTACTAGTCTTCTTGTTGCAATCGATTCACATTTGCTTAGTATCAGAACTAATTGGCATTGGAATCAAAGTGCCTTGGTTTTCATCAAGTTTAATGTTCAAGTATTGATTTAACACTAGTTTGATATTAGATCTAGTGTTCTAGTGCTGTAAACATCATGATGATCTGCTTCTCATCATCTTCATTGAGCAATCTTCTCAGGAATTAGGAATGCCACTACCCTCAGTTTCCTCATTGTCTTAGCACATGTTTTATAGACTTATTGACATTTCTTCACTTTCAACAATTTTTTGTGCTGTCATGACTGACCCAATCAAGGACTGTTGGTCGAAGCCTACTTGAAGCATCATTTTGTCCTTTCCTTTTTTAATTCTTTACCTTACAAAAATGCCTTTTATATTTGAACACCTTAGAGCATTATTTTTATTCTTAAGGAAAGCATACCTTAAGTTTCTTTTATTGGTTTTGAGTTTATTCATGGGTATCATTGATGAGCTTGTTGGTGTGCTTCCAAGAGAAAATTTTGTGACTTTAATTGCAATGTCTGATAGGATTTGCGATAATCCATTATTTGATTTGATTTTGGAAAAATTATCCTTATTGTTGAGGCTACTAGTGAGTTTGTTTTGCTATCTTATTGAAACAAATTCCTTTTAGCTTGTGTTATTCACAAATTTTAGGCTTTTCAATCTTAGATGTGGAAACTCTTGAATTTGCACTTTTTCTAGAAATACTTCTAGCATCTACATTTTCATTCCTTATCGCACATTCATAATTTTTAGATTTATTATTTGATAAGAGATTTAATTTTATTTGTTGCATGAAGAATTGTGCTACCTTTTGGGACCCATATATGCACATTGAGGCTACCATTTTAGAGTTACGTTTAGTTGTTCATTGAGAGCTCATTTAGGCAAACTTCTAGGCTCGATAATTTTTTAGTTCTTGTTGCTTAACATATTGCAGTTAGTCGCTAGATGAATTTTTATTGCTAGTTTCCCACAAAATGGGTTTTTGTTATTTTGATGTGCTTGAAGCTTTATTTGTTCAGATTGTTAAACTATCATCCTTTACTATTGTTGAGATTATTTTTAGGCATGTCGAGAGCTTGATCATGATCAGCCTCCCTTCTTTGATATAATAAACTTGATTAGTTTTCAAGAGAGAGTTTGATGTAGAATATTGTAAGGACAAAATTCAGCTACCTTTTTTATTTTTATAAAACTGAAAGTAATTTCCAAGTTTAATTTAATTGAGTTTTAAATTTAAATTTAAAATTTGATTTATTTAGATATAGTTAGTAGAGTTTTTTATTTAAATTTCTCATTTCAGGATGAGGTTTTGAAGTGGAACCTTGATGTAGAACATTTTCAAATTTATGTAGGACAAAATTCTTGACCATTTTTATTTTTAGAATATTTTAGGTAAAGTTTTAAATTTTGATTTAATGGGGTTTCAAATTTAAATTTATGTGGATATATTCTTTTGATTTTTTATTGAAATCTACTTTTGAAATTCATCACAATTAGATTTTTTTTAAAAATTTTTTGCATTAGTTTTGTTTCAAATTTCATATGTTTTGTTATGGATTAGTTTTGTTTGATATTTGTTATGAATTATCTTTGTTTGAAATTGTTTAGATTTTAAATTTATATTTTAATTTTATCATTTGTTTGTTCTTGTCTTGGGGAGCCTTCAATTTTTGAGTTGATGATGAATGAATGTTTCCTTTACTTCTACCAACATAGTTTTCAGGATGTGAGACTCATCTTGCTCTTTAATGAGATTTTGTTTAGACCTCTCGCATGTAACATGTGGTGTGGAACTTTCCTATGGTTTGCAAATCATCTTTGACTTTCCACTACTTGTTACTATGCATAAATTGCAAGACAATGTTTTCCGATTAATTCAAGGTCAGTACCCAACCATCTTCAGAATCTTCCTTCTATGCAATGATCCATCTTCCCTGCTTTGCGGTTGGTCAACATCAAATTGGCTTTAAATTTTTTATCAAAGAAAATGCATTTGCATCTATTTTTCTACAAATGTTTTATTCCTTTTTGAATTTCAAAATATCTATAAATCTTGTTAATAAAAAGCATCTATTGTTGAAAAAGTTACTCCAATAATTGCTTTGAGATTTAGAAGGTTTTCTTTTAAAGAAGTCTTTGATAAGTTTTTGTTTCATGTAATCAATCATTTAATCTATATTGGACAAGATTTGTCTCTTTTATTTTTAGGAAATTATCAATAATTTTTATTTTTAATTTAATTTTTATTATTTTGAATTTTTATATTTTTTTATTATTTAGTTTTTTAATTTAATTATGAAATTTATTAGTTTAGTTCTTTTAATTTTATTTAAATTAGTTTTGTTTTGAATATCTAACATGTTGTAGTTTAGTTTTGTTTGAAATTTGTTAGATTTGAAATTTAGATTTATTTTTATCTTTAATTTATTATTTTCTATATAGGATTTTGATTAGCAAAGAAAATTATGTTAAGAGTTTTTCAAGTTGATATTTGATATAGTTGATGATGATGTGGCCAAGATTGCATTCAAACACATTTCCTTAATGATAAGGTTTAATGAAGGCTTCCTACATGTGACTCATGTTGATAACCCCATGTGTGAGTCATAGGATATCTTAAACTTTTCATTGTTGTTTGCTTATTGTGCAACTACAGTGCGAAGCATTCCTACCCATCCCAAGTCCATCATTGGTCATCTTTGGATTTTACTTCTGTCATGACTCCATCTTCCCTATCACATATCAATTTGCATCAATTTGGTATTAGAGCATTGCGCTCCTCACAAATCTGTATTGTTACCCTTTCATATCAATAGATGACTTTCCATGACATAGTTACACCCTTGTGTTTGATGAGTTAAGCATAAATGTTTATATCTCATATGGGCTTGCTTTAAGTAAAATTATTAATATTCAATTAACTCAAGCCATAAACTTTAAATATCTAAAATAGTAGCCTTCAAGGCTCTTGGAGTCATGACAAGCTTTAAGGAAATTGAAGACATGCACTAAAATTTTTATACTTGAATTTCTCTTTATTTTTCTTGAATTTGATATGTCTAAATTTTGAGATGATGTGACATACTAGTAGTATTAATATTTGAAAATGTTATAAGTTTAATAATTATTGAATTTTGATTTTTGGGCTAATGATGAAAAGTATAGACATTGGTATTTGATGTTTTAAAATTATTTAGAAATTATTTTTCATGAATTTCTTTTCATAGTCATCTAGGACACTTGTAACACTATCATAATATAAAATTATTTTGGTACACTTATATTCAAAATTTAGGCACAAAAATTCTCACAAAACACTATAAAACCACTTTAGTCTCGAGATTTTTCACTGTAGCATTGGGCAGGTCGATGCGACCTGACTACTAGCTTGTCCAGGCTTTTGGGATTTAAAAAAATAAAATAAAAATTGTTCGATAGACCCGAAAGGGGCAAGAAAAGCCCGAAGGTGAATGAAGAAGTCCGCAGGGAAAGCTGAATGGAACATCGCGAAATCAGCTTGCAGGGAAAGCTGAACGAAACAGTGCGAAATCAAGCCAACTAGGACCAAGTCATCACATTTTGATCTAGGAAGGGGGGAGCCAACCCCAAACGGCTTGAGAGACATACGAACCAGAATCATTAAAGAGAGCAATGACAACAACATTTGGGTAATATGAGACTAAATTCCCATCCGATTGTCAAAGAAGGCGAAAGGGCGGGCGCGATTCGACGTTTAACAAGGTAAAATGCTGCAAGTAAATAATAAAATGACAATTAAGATCTTTGAACTTGAGCTAGTTTTGCGAGACGATGCGGAACCACTGCAGTAAGTTTTTAAATCAAATAATTTCTGGACAAATTGTACTAATACATGTAGGACAACCTACGCGCGATCCATTGGCCCAGATCAAGGCTGCCTAGATCCAACGACCAAGATTGATCTCGAACGGTAAAATCGGGATTCAGTCAGAAACGTCCATTTCAGGATCCAAATCGAACGGTAACTGCTATGTGTCTGTTACCCAAACGGCTAGTTCATTTTAGAGCAGTTGGGAGTGGATTTGGAGCTCAAATTTGAGCTTTATAAATAGGGAAGGATGAAGAACTCCAAGAGGTTACTATTGTTAAATTCTCAAAGCTTTCAAATCAAAATTTTGAGCTATTTCAAGTGCATACGGTGCTTCCAAACTCACAAAGTGAAAGCTGCAAGAAGGAACCCGAAATTTGAGGTTATGCTTCAACTATTTTCAATTTCTATTCTTCCCTCTTTTTGGTTTTTTCTTTGGAATTTTTATTGTATTGAGTGTGCCTCATACTTCTTTTAAATTGTCTTAAGTTTATACTTTGTTGCCAATTTTTGTATTTGTTCCTTAGGATAAGGGCATCCCGGTAATTGTGCAAAAGCCCGGTGTTTGAGTTGAGCCTTGAAAAACTCCAGTAGGTTCGGGATTAGCCGTAGCCACCTTGTCAAACCCCCACCTAACCAAGTACCATTATATAACAATATTATCATAAATTTGCTTAGCTGTTACATCAAGTGACGACAAATAACCCAAAAATCAAAGGTGGGGACCCGACGGTAAGACAAACACACACTCCAAAATTCGCAATATATATAAACACGAACATGTTTTTATAATAATCACACCAACCCCTCCCTTTGTTTTACACATCTCGTGAAAAGGGTTCTTTTGTAGCAGTACCATTCCCATCTCTCGGTGCAGTGGTTTCATGACCTGTGATGTAAGCACTAAATGAGATTTTCCACATCTCAGTAGATAATTCCACATAGTTAACCAAGTAAATAAAAATGCATAACAAAATACCATAAACAATAAAGATGAATCATATGTATTAAGCTAAAATCATACCATATGTCATCTATATAAGGTAATGCCAAATGAAAACCATAAAGAAATGCAAGTTCCTTATATAGTGTTATTACCCGGCCCAATTTCCTTTGATTCATTATCCTCTGGATCCAATCATCAATGACTGTCCTCTAGCCGGTATCCAACCAAGCACATAACACTAGGCAGATATCTGATCCGAAGATCGATACCCTGCGATCTAACACGCTGAGCCTAGTGCCACCAGGTAGGTATGATCGCTGAGCCTGGTGTAAATCATCATGGAGTCATAGCACATAACACTAGGCAGATATCTGATCCGAAGATCGATACCCTGCGATCCCACACGCTGAGCCTAGTGGTGAGGATAATGTTCTCTGGGAATCCATTTTTTTACTACCATTTCCAATCATAATTCCAAACAATTATGTCATATCAAAGATCTTTCTTTACATATTGTTTCTTTCTTTTGATTTCATTATCATACCATGTTATTTCTTCTTTTTTTAATTATCATACCAATGCATAAGTAACAACAAAAACATCATGTTTCTTTTACCATATGCAACAATTAAAACACTATGTGATAGTAAGAAAACCATGTAAAACATATAATACTGTGCTACATCACAGGGTTAGGAAATTTATCTACCTGAATTTGCTGTACCAACCGTCTTACTCACTTTTGATTCTTCTTGATGTTCTACAAGCCCGTAAAATACAAAAATAATTAATTTAAATATGTTTATTAGCCAAAAATTTCTTTCTAAATGCTTTCCGAAACACACCCCAAAATAAATCCCAAAAGGCGCTGAACCGGCCACGGTCTATGCTGGACCGCCCGTGCCCGTCGCTGAACCACCCGCGCAGAAAAACTTTCTAAAAGCTTTTCCAAACAGCTTTCTAAAACTGCGTTTTCTAAATTCCCAAATTCCTTACGCCGTCGCTGGACCGCCAGCTCGGCGCGCTGGACCGCGCGCTCTCGGCGTTGGACCGGGCGTGCTCGGCGCTGGACCGCGCGTGCTCGGCGCGCTGGACCGCGCGTGCTCGGCGTGCTGGACCGCGCGTGCTCGGCGCACTGGACCGCGCGCTCGACGTACAGGACCGCGCGCGCTCGGCATCCGGTTCAGCAGCGTCACCCGGTCCAAAGCCTGGATCAGTTCACGCCGCCCTCTCTCTCTCTCTCGCGTCCGGCGAAACCGAAATATTTCGCCGGCGAACTTCGAAATTTCTTGCGTCTCTCGCCAGCCAACTGACCGCCGCTCCCCGAAAAACTTATAAAAACAAAAAAGCAAATAAAATTCTCACCTTCGTTGGCCGTCGTCGTCGCGTGCCGAAAATCACGAAAATTCCTCGCCGCCGTGCCTCGCCGTCGTGTCTCGCCGCCGTGCCTCGTCGTCGTGTCTCGCCGCCGTGTTCGCAGAAACACGTTTCAAACGCGCAGAGTCGGCTTTTATAGCCGCGGCCGAAACCGATTGAATCGAACGTTCGTGAACTGCATTTTGCAGAAAACCTCCTCTAAATTTTATATTTGCAAATATATCCTCCGCCAATCAGATTTGAACTAAGCCGACATTTAAAAATTACAGATCTATCCTCTACGTTACAAATTTATCCCAAATCTTCAAAAATTCATAATTTATTCATTAGAGCTCCGAAAATTACAAATTAAACATCGTTGGATTCGTCTCACAGAGCTCTTTCGTTTAAGCAAATAAAATAAAATAACATACGAAAACTGAGGCAGTTATAATCTTCCCTCTTACAAAAATTTCGTCCCGAAATTTAGAACAGTCCTGGATATCGAGTAATCATATCTGCTTCTACTTCCCATGTAGCTTCTCTTTCTGTTTGACTTTGCCATAAGACTTTAACCATGGGAATAACCTTATTTCTTAACTTTTTCTTTTGTCGATCAAGGATCCATAGTGGCGTTTCTGGATAAGTCAAATCTTTCTGAATTTCGATGTGTGGATCCATGTAACTCACCACATGGGAGGGATCTGAAATGTATCTTCTTAACACTGAAATATGAAAAACATTATGTACTCTTGTAAACTGAGGAGGTAAAGCTAGCCAATATGCCACTTGTCCAACCCTTTCTTGTATTTCAAAAGGACCAATGAATTTAGGTTTTAATTTTCCTGTCTTTCCAAACCTGATGATACCTTTTGTTGGACTTACTTTAATAAATACATACTCTCTTTCTTGAAATTCTACTATTCGATGTTTGATATCATAGTATTTCTTTTGTCTGTCCTGGGCTGCTTTCATTCTTCTTTGAATGGTTTTGATCTTTTCAGTTACTTCTTCCACAAATGCAGGACCCATCAAACTTCTTTCCTTCCTTTCGTTCCAGCATAAAGGTGATTGACATTTTCTACCATAAAGCGCTTCATATGGAGCAATTCCAATACTAGACTGATAACTGTTATTATAAGCAAATTCTACCAGCGGTAAGTGACTTTCCCAATCTCCTCTAAAATCTAAAATGCAAAGTCGTAGTAAATCCTCCAAAGTTTTTATAGTTCTCTCTAATTGACCATCTGTTTGAGGATGGAAGGCTGTACTAAACTTTAAACTTGTACCAAAGGCTTGATGTATACTCTTCCAAAAGTGAGAAGTGAATTTAGGATCTCTATCAGAGATAATAACTTTTGGTATCCCATGCAACTTGACAATTTGTTTTACATATTCTTGAGCTAATTTTTCAGCAGAATAAGTTGTCTTTATAGCAAGAAAATGAGCAGTTTTTGTCAGTCTATCCACAATCACCCAAATTGCATCATGACATGCCGGTGATCTTGGCAATCCAACTACAAAATCTATTGCCACTTCCTCCCATTTCCATTCTGGTACCGGTAATGACTGTAGTAATCCTCCAGGCTTTTGTTGTTCTCCTTTGACTTGCTGGCAAATTAAACACCTTTGAACCCAAATAGTCACATCTTTTTTTAACCTTGGCCACCAGTATTGTTGTCTCAACTCTTGATACATTTTATTCTCTCCTGGATGTATGGAATATCGAGAGTTGTGAGCTTCTTTTAGTAGTAATTCTTTGAGTTGCTGATGTGCTGGAATACATAATCTATCTTGAAATCGAAGTAGACCATCCTGATCTAATTTAAATTCAGAGACTTGTTCTTCGTGGACCTTTTAGATTATCTTTTGTAGTTCTGGGTCTTCAGCCTGGTCTTCTTTAATTGACATCAACCAATCTGGTCTTATAGATAAGTGAGCGAGCAACATCGTATTTCTTTGTATTTCATATTCCAATTGCAATTTGTCCATCTCAAAGATCATTTGCCTTTTTTCTGGGATAGTAGTTAATAAGCTATTAGCATTAGCCTTTCTACTGAGAGCATCTGCCACCACATTTGCTTTACCTGGATGATATGTGATTTCTACATCATAATCTTTAATAAATTTCAACCATCTTCTTTGCCTAAAATTTAATTCCTTTTGAGTAAAAAGATATTTTAAACTCTGATGATCAGTAAATATCATACATTTAATTCCGTATAAGTAATGTCTCCAAATTTTTAGGGCAAAAATGATAGAGAATAGAAATGGGAGGAAGTGGCAATGAATTTTGTAGTTGGATTACCAAGATCACCGGCAGGTCATGATGCAATTTGGGTGATTGTGGATAGGCTAACAAAAACTGCTCATTTTCTTGCTATAAAGACAACTTATTCTGCTGAAAAATTAGCTCAAGAATATGTAAAACAAATTGTTAAGTTGCATGGGATACCAAAAGTTATTATCTCTGATAGAGATCCTAAATTCACTTCTCATTTTTGGAAGAGTATACATCAAGCCTTTGGTACCAGTTTAAAGTTTAGTACAGCCTTCCATCCTCAAACAGATGGTCAATCAGAGAGACCTATAAAAACTTTGGAGGATTTACTACGACTTTGCATTTTAGATTTTGGAGGAGATTGGGAAAGTCACTTACCGCTGGTAGAATTTGCTTATAATAACAGTTATCAGTCTAGTATTGGAATGGCTCCATATGAAGCACTTTATGGTAGAAAATGTCAATCACCTTTATGTTGGAACGAAGGAAAGGAAAGAAGTTTGATTGGTCCTGCATTTGTGGAAGAAGTAACTGAAAAGATCAAAACCATTCAAAGAAGAATGAAAGCAGCCCAGGACAGACAAAAGAAATACTATGATATCAAACATCGAATAGTAGAATTTCAAGAAGGAGAGCATGTATTTATTAAAGTAAGCCCAACGAAAGGTATCATCAGGTTTGGAAAGGCAGGAAAATTAAAACCTAAATTCATTGGTCCTTTTCAAATACTAGAAAGGGTTGAATAAGTGGCATATCGGCTAGCTTTACCTCCTCAGTTTGCAGGAGTACATAATGTTTTTCATATTTCATTATTAAGAAGATACATTTCGGATCCCTCCCATGTGGTAAGTTACATGGATCCACACATCGAAATTCAGAAAGATTTGACTTATCCAGAAACACTACTAAGGATCCTTGATCGACAAGAGAAAAAGTTAAGAAATAAGGTTATTCCCATGGTTATAGTCTTATGGCACGGTCAAACAGAAAGAGAAGTTACATGGGAAGTAGAAGCAGATATGATTACTCGGTATCCAGGACTATTCTAAATTTCGGGACGAAATTTTTGTAAGGAGGGAAGATTGTAACAGCCTCAGTGTTTCGTATGTTATTTTATTTTATTTGCTTAAACGAAAGAGCTCTGTGAGACGAATCCAACGATGTTTAATTTGTAATTTTCGGAGCTCTAATGAATAAATTATGAATTTTTGAAGATTTGGGATAAATTTGTAACGTAGAGGATGGATCTGTAATTTTTAAATGTCGGCTTAGTTCAAATCTGATTGGCGGAGGATATATTTGCAAATATAAAATTTAGAGGGGGTTTTCTGCAAAATGCGGTTCACGAACGTTCGATTCAGTCGGTTTCGGCCGTGGCTATAAAAGCCGACTCTACGCGTTTGAAACGCGTTTCTGCGAACACGGCGGCGAGACGACGGCGAGGCACGGAGGCTAGGAATTTTCGTGATTTTCGGCACGCGACGACGACGGCCAACGAAGGTGAGAATTTTATTTGCTTTGTTGTTTTTATAAGTTTTTCGGGGAGCGGCGGTCAGTTGGCCAGGGAGAGACGCAAGAAATTTCGAAGTTCGCCAGCGAAATATTTCGGTTTCGCCGGACGCGAGAGAGAGAGAGAGGGCGGCGTGAATTGGTCCAGGCTTTGGACCGGGTTACGCTGCTGAACCGGATGCCGAGCGCGCGCGGTCCAGCGCGCCGAGCACGCGCGGTCCAGCGTGCCGAGCACGCCCGGTCCAACGCGCCGAGCGGGCGGTCCAGCGACGGCTTAAGAAATTTGGGAATTTAGAAAACGCAGTTTTAGAAAGCTGTTTGGAAAAGTTTTTAGAAAGTTTTTCTGCGTGGGCGGTTCAGCGACGGGCGCGGGCGGTCCAGCATAGACCGTGGCCGGTCTAGCGCCTTTTGGGATTTATTTTGGGGTGTGTTTCGGAAAGCTTTTAGAAAGAAATTTTTGGTTAATAAACATATTTAAATTAATTATTTTTTTATTTTATGGGCTTGTAGCACATCAAGAAGAATCAAAAGTGAGTAAGATAGTTGGTACAGCAAATTCAGGTAGATAAATTTCCTAACCCTGTGATGTAGCACAGTATTGTATGTTTTACATGGTTTTCTTACTATCACATAGTGTTTTAATTGTTGCATATGGTAAAGGAAACATGATGTTTTTTGTTGTTACTTATGCATTGGTATGATAATTAGAAAAAGAAGAAATAATATGGTATGATAATGAAATCAAAAGAAAGAAACAATATATAAAGAAAGATCTTTGATATGGCATAATTGTTTGGAATTATGATTAGAAATGGTAGTAAAAAAATGGATTCCCAGAAAACATTATCCTCACCACTAGGCTCAGCGTGTGGGATCGCAGGGTATCAATCTTCGGATCAGATATCTGCCTAGTGTTATGTGCTATGACTCCATGATGATTTACACCAGGCTCAGCGTGTTGGATCGCAGGGTATGGTACCATACCTGCCTGGTGGCACTAGGCTCAGCGTGTTGGATCGCAGGGTATCGATCTTCGGATCAGATATCTGCCTGGTGTTATGTGCTTGGTTGGATGCCGGCTAGAGGGCAGTCATTGATGATTGGATCCAGAGGATAATGCGTCAAAGGGAATTGGGCCCGGTAATAACACACTATATAAGGAACTTGCATTTCTTTATGGTTTTCATTTGGCATTACCTTATATAGATGACATATGGTATGATTTTAGCTTGATGCATATGATTCATCTTTATTGTTTATGGTATTTTGTTATGTCTTTTTATTTACTTGGTTAATTATGTGGAATTATCTACTGAGATGTGAAAAATCTCATTTAGTGCTTACATCACAGGTCATGAAACCACTGCACCGAGAGATGGGAATGGTACTGCTACAAAAGAACCATTTTCACGAGATGTGTAAAACAAAGGGAGGGGTTGGTGTGATTATTATAAAAACATGTTCGTGTTTATATATATTGCGAATTTTGGAGTGTGTGTTTATCTTACCGTCGGGTCCCCACCTTTGATTTTTGGGTTATTTGTCCTCACTTGATGTAACAGCTAAGCAAATTTATGATAATATTGTTATATAATGGTACTTTGTTAGGTGGGGGTTTTAAAATCTCAAGTAGGTTTGAGGTGAGCCGTACGAAAAACCTCGCTTGTAATTTGGTGATTTTAGTGGCTTTTTTCCAGCACCGGTTGGGGATGGATGTAGGTTCGATTTTGAGTCAAACCACCTTAAAAATATTTTGTGCATTATTTTACTACTCTTTCTTGTTCTTGCTTAAAAGATTTAAGTTTTAATTTAAACCTAAAATTAAAAAAAAATCTCAAAATTTTATTTGCCACAATTCAGTCCCCCTCTTGTGGGTTTATTTTAAGCACAAAGAACTTCAAACATCATTAGAATTTTCTTTTGTTTTGATTTCTCCTCTATGTGTACTTTAATTCATATTAGTTTAGTATCAAAGCATTCTGATTGTATTAGTTTTTTTATCAAAGCTATTTGGTTCATGTTAGATTGATGTTAGTGTTTACGCTCTACATCAAATTCATTTTTTAGTCATAATATAACGTTCTTTGTCCAATGGATTTTGTATCCAATGAACCCATGTTGGTCCTCTAGGCTAATGACATCATAGGCATGCTGTTGTGAAAGCATGCTCAACATTGAAACAAAGAAACTAAAGCAACCTCATCTATAACTTTTGGTACTACAATAACCATTATTTTTGCATTGGTTGTACCATATTATGTATTGTACTTTGTGTTTGGATTTTATGTATTGAACTATTATGTCGAGTGGGTGTTAAATATATCATAATGATGCCATAGGACAATGGTATTAATATGAGTTAAAATTACTTAAAATAAAAAAACTTATGGAACATTGAGTTTTTTGAATTGCCTTAGACGATCAATTACAGGCAATATTATGATTAGTCGGTTGCAACTTCTATAGGCTGAACTCTCCGAATGGCCATAACAATTTATTGGATTATTTGCATATATTCACTAGGTTGTTCCAATGATTGTATTGAACATTTTGGGAGAGCGAATTTTGTATATTGCATTTGGGATGTCTTCCTAAAGATATTTTGGGTAAAATGATATTCCTTAGATAACTTTGGGAGGTTGTGATAGTTTATAGATTTTTGCTTATTTTGAAGCCTTGGAAATGTGAAGCTTGGCAAGTTCATCCAACATATGCTGTTGATGTGCTATTATGGTACTGTTATGATGAACATTCTTTGTCCACTCACACTTTATTTTCTTTAAATTATCTTGTTTGCTTGTGCTAGTCTCCTCTCCACTGCCCTTTAACTTCAAGTATAGAAAATTTCTTTAAAGAATTGATTGCCATGGAGAGGTGACATGTTTCTTATTTTATTATAGAGCTTTATATCCAAGATTGATAATCGTTTCTTCATTATAAATCTTACAAAGTCACTCGTCTAACTTAAATCTCATCAGTTTTGTTTTTTTTTAAGTTTTTGTTAACTTAGGTTAATTCTAAATTTTGTCCCAAATCATATGAAAATTTATAGCATCAAAGTTTATGTTGAAGACGATGAGTCTCTTTCAAACAAAAAAATGTGTCTACGCTCATTTATTTATTTATTTTTGAGAGAGATGAGGATTTTGCTCAATAAATGAACATTGAAACTCCACTTTATAGGACAAAATCAAAATCACTTTAGTCACCATTTTACCAGCATTGTGAATACTTCTTTTTTCCAACTAAATTATTAAAAAAATATAATTAATTTAATTAATTTTTAATAATCGTTCTTTTTAAAAATTTGTTGTTTAGTTTTTGGCAGGCTGATGATGAGCTATGTGCTACCTTTAAAAGGCAATCTTTCCATTCCCATGCAACAGAAATGGCAACAGAGGACTTGGAAATTGATACATGAATGCTCCTCAATTCGTTTTTCATGGACTTCACATTTTGCCTTCCTCTCACTTGACCTACTTCGGCAGCCCCAAGAGGGCAAAATCCTATGAATTGTGGATTGATTACTACAAAAGTTAATCTTTTCCTACTTGCTAGCTCAAATTTCTTCCCCAGTTTCTCCTGCTATGAAATCCCTCGAAGAAGTTTTCTAATTCATGTACCTTTCCATCTAAAGGTGATTCCAACGTCTACAATCTTGTTGAAGGCTATTCTTCCATGCTTCAGGATTGCACATCAAAAGGATCTCTTCTCTTCATGGTAAGGCCATTCGTGGGCATTTAGTCAGAACTGGAGTCGACCCACCTCTGGAATTGCTTCATAGACGTATATAAAGAGTGGAAACTTGAGCTATGCTTGTAGG
Organism: Vanilla planifolia; assembly: GCA_023846275.1. Classification (NCBI taxonomy): domain Eukaryota; kingdom Viridiplantae; phylum Streptophyta; class Magnoliopsida; order Asparagales; family Orchidaceae; genus Vanilla; species Vanilla planifolia. Next base: position 71,793,690 of record CM043865.1, on the reverse strand, counting down.
ATGTTTGAGAAAATGCCTCAGAGAGATTTTGTATAGTGTATGACGTTTACAACTGGTTTTGCTCTTGGAAGTGATGGGGAGGAGGGCATCAGATTGCTCTGTGCCATGCAGAGGGAGGGCATTCTGCCCAATGGATTTTGGGAGATATATGTATGGACAAGCCATAAAATGGATCTTTTATTGGATTTCTTCATAGGATCAGGTTTTGTTGTCCTATATCTGAAATATGGGAAGACTGTCTTTGCAGAGAGAGCATTCTAAACTTACCTCTGTGTAATATAGTTTCTTTGATGCTCATGGTTATGCTCAAAATGGCAATGAGGCCTAGGTTATCAAATTTTTTCAATGGATGGCACAGTCCGTGGCAGTGCTGAATAAATTTTCTTTTTCTATTATTCTTTAGTCTTGTGCTGACTTGTGTGATATAACAAATGGCAGAGCAGTGCACTCACTGTTGATAAGAGCGGGGTTGGAGTTTGATGTTATTCTTGCTAGCAATCTTGTCAATATGTAATGCCAAGAGTGTGCCAAGAGTGGATATTGCCTGCTTTCAAGGTCTTCAATAGAGCAGAAGGCATTGATGTTGTGATTTGGAGTGCAATGATCTCTTGCCTAGAAAAGCAAGAGCATAATAAGGAAGCCATTGCACTATTTAAATCCATGGTTTACAGAGGAGTTAAGCCAAATCAGTTTCCTCTAGCAAGTATTGCTAGCGCTGCTTCTGATTTGGATAATTTCAGACATTCAGCTAGTATTCATACTTGGATATTCAAAGTTGGACTTGAAATGGAGCTTGTATTAGGTAATGTTGTTTTATACATGTACATGAACAGCAGGGATGTTAAGGAAGGTTGTTTTTTCCTTAATATTATTGAGCATTATGCTTGTATGGTATCTATCCTAGGAACAGCAGGTAACCTTGACGTGGTTGAACGTCTAATTGCTAAAATGGAAATAACTCTGGATTCTTCAGTTTGGCAAATGGTTCTTGCAGCTGGTAGGATTCACAAAAATGTGGCACTTGGGGAAAGGGCAGCGAAGAACTTGTTCAAGTCAGACCCACAAATGGATTGGGCTCAAATATATATATATGCTGATTCAGCAATGTGGGGTGATGTTGCCAGAGTCAGGACATTAATGAGAAGCTGAGGGTTAAAGAAAGGGCCTGGCTATAGATGTATAGAGCTCATGCCTCTCACCCAATGTTGGAGGAGATATACTTGATGCTTAGTGATCTGCAACAAAACATGATAAATTCATGCAATCTCAAAGAGTGGAATCATGATTAAAGACTACAGCTATGAGGTGAAATATGATTTCCTATGAATGTAGGTGTCCCTTGGATGCCCTCCATAGGAAATGAAATTTTGTACCTTCATTGTGTATATTTCCTGCTTTGTAACGTCAGTTGCACAATCAGTTTCAGAAGTGGCAACCTTGAATCAACAATTCTTTTCATTGATGATAATTGGCCGAAGCCTAATCTACAATTGACAATTATTTTCCAGGTTTTCTGGTCATCAAGCACCCCATCCTAGTTTTTAAAATTATTTTTAGATGATTTGTATGCTACACTAAGTGTGTTAAGGTTGTGATTTATGGTGCTTCTTTGAAAATCATTCAGAGCAAATTGAATGGCCCTCTATGCTACACCAAGTGTGCTTGGGAGGAGCAGGAAGGATTTTTGGTGGTATTGTTGCTTGCACAATTTGGAGGCTAACAATTGCTGTTGATGCTGCGAAGTGTGCATTTCCTTTTATGAGGTAAGCTCTTGTTTTTCTCTTCATAGTAAAATATTTTTGTATTTCTTCATATACATTATTTGATGTAGCATTGTTTATAATTATCAATTTTTTTCTCTTGACCAAATGCTGTGTTATACAAAGAATATTAAGGTTATAGTATCTTGAGCGTGTCATCTTGCTAGATCCTACCCTACCCATTAAACCAATCAAAAGAGATGCCAACAAGAGGTCAGGCCTCCCTTGCTTGGTATGCATGCCTCCTAGCCTTGAGATATTGCTACAACTTGGGAGGAGAAAGGAACAGTTTCTCCCTTGGGTAGAAAGAATAACTCCTGGCATATGTTAGCCATCAAATCTGCCATAACCCTAACAAAGAACCAGTACATCATCTCAACAATGGGATATAACCAATAAAGCTCAATACAAATGGTCTTATAACCTAATTTAATTTAATTCAAAAGGTGTATTATTATGGTATTCAGGTAATTTGAAGATATATAATGAGAAAAATCTTATATTAAAGAGTTTTATAAAGTGATTAAATCAGAAGACTGTATTATATCCATGACCCTACTTTTTGGGAAAGATTTATAGAGACTCTAAGGTGAGAGTTAAAAAGAAAATAAAAGATAAAATTTGTTATTATCAAAAGAATATATTAAGATTTTTTTGTAAAATAGTTCTTTTAGATTTATGTTAGATTATATTAAGACACTTGTATTTGTAGGACCAAAATGTTGTATACTATTAGTGAACACAATAGCATTGATTCACAAAAGATGGATAAAATTTCATTCTAAGATGAGCCAAGTGAGTAATAATAAAAGGTATTGTTTGTGCTAACCAAATGAAAAGGTTAGTAAATTATGTTGAAATTAAATTTATTAATTGATGAGACTGATGGAAGTTTCAGCCTCCAAATATTGCTCCAAAAGATAATAGAAGATAATTCTACATTTTCGAAAAAAGCTCATAGAAAATCGTTTTATTTTTTTTGAAAAAGAAGATTTGATTAGATTTGAATCTTAAAAAGGGGCCTATGATTAAGGGATATATTATAGTTCATCTTTGAGGACTCAATAGGTTATTTTGGCAAAACAAATTGGCGAGTGGTGCACATGTGATATCATGATGCATACAATAGCACGTAGGATGATGCTATATGCATGATAGTGTGTCATAGGATGAGTGGCACGTGCAACAATGTGCCTTTTTAAGTGCACTTACCATTGCATGTGCTACACCTTCTTGCATGCATATCACATGCAAGCAGCATCTACCATTATAGATGCAATGTCCATGCACATGCAACAAGGCTAGCATGCATAGATGCCCACCCTTGTGAGTGCACAATCTCTATAAAGGCCAAGTTAAAATTTGAATGATTGTCACATGTAAAATTTAAAAAATTAATATTTTGTAATAAAATATTATGTCTAAGTTTTTATAAAAAGGATAAAAAAGGTAACTTATTTAAGTTCTTTTTATTTTTGATAAGGTATATTCTTTTTATTCTTCTACCTTTCTATTCTATTCTTATTTTAATTTTATGTGACTTTGAAGCAATGTTTATTGTTAAGAGCTTGAAATTAGACATCTCGCAAATAGATAATTTAAAATGCTAAAAATAAGGCTAAAAATCATCTCTTTATTTCTTTTAACACTCAAGCAATCAACCACACACTACTCTATTAGAACACTTGAATCATTTGGCTATTCTAGCTAATGCCTTCTTATCCCTTAACCAAGTTTGTCTTTTTTCTAGCATTGACTCTCTACTTTGATTAGGGGGCTATCGACTAGGCATTCTTCTTCTAGCAAAGTTGCTTGAGCTCTCTCTCCAAGTCAAGCAAATGTCCAAATCCTTGTTAAAGCTTGCCATGTAATTCAAATTCAATGATTCGTGTTGTCAACCATTACCAAGTTTAGAGATGTGAAGTCTAGTGTCCTTAGCTTGATGCTCAACTCTCTACCCCCACATAGGAGTTTTTGACATATAACAATTATTATCTTTGATCTTTCAATAATAATCAGATATTACTATTTATTTTAGCAAGTTTAAAGATAAAATCCATTCCTTTAGCATGATGCCCAACTCTTTACTTGACATGGGATCTTTTGACATATAAACATTACTATGTTAGGTTTTTAGATAATAATAAGATATTATTGTTTATTTTAGATAATTAATTATCATTTCCAAAACCATAGGTTATTATTGATTGAGGTTAACATTGTACTTACTTCATGAAACAACCTTCACTCTTCTAAAAGAAGAGGTCAAGAAAAGACAACTGCAAAGTCGACTGTACTCTATTTTATGTTATCAATCGTTACATCAAAAAGACTTTGTAATTTGAGGAAATAAATTCTTTTAGTGTCCTAAAATTCTAAAAATCTTTCATTTGCCAAAGCATTTGTGGTTTTCCCTAATTTAAGTTATCTTTTGTGCCAACAAACTCATTGATTCTTTAAAAATTTTTCAACAAGCTTGTTTACCTTTTGCTTGTCTTTATTTGTTGTCTTGGCTAAAACCCATACTGAGGATGTTGTTCTTATGTCTAGTCTTCTTCATTTCTTCTTTGTTCTTGCGAATTGTCATCATTCTTCACATGCATGTTGGGCTCACACCCACACACTTGTCCATGGTCATATTTGACTTTAGCATCATTTTTATGTGTTCCTTTTGAGATGCCCATCTCTTTAAACTTTGAGTTACCGTTAAGAGTAGAATGATTAGATCCATATCTTCCAACTTTTCACATTTACGTAGGAATTAGGAACAAATCTTCCAACCTTCCACCTTAACCTAGAAATTAGGAACAACCCCCTGGCAGCTATCCCATCAAGAAAGAGTTTTCATAGGAGTTGGAGTCAGTGTCTTAGTCAAACCTCTCCATTAAGAGCCCTTCAAACGATCAGCTGTGTACTACTCTTTGAGCTTTGTGTTTATGGTGCTAACCTTGGTAATATCGGTGGGAGCTACCCACCTCTTCACCTTTTCTTACAGCAATCCTTCACTTGTGCCTCTTATCTAGCCAATAGTGGTGGAGGCTCTTCAAGTTCAACCATTATAGGTTTATTTGTTAGGTGCACACGTATAGATAGGATGGGGAAGAGTAGATCTCCTCCTCCCCTATTTTTCCCATTATTGCACCATGGTATTAGGTGCAAACTTCAATGGTTGTGGTCATCTTTGCATTGCATTTCTCTTTTCCTGTGCCAATTGAGAGGAATCATATCCCACACCCATTAGTGCACAATTGATTGAGAAGCATTCTTCTCCTTTCTCAATGTGTTGTAAATTTGATTGTCATTGCTTGCATTGGAACTAGTGGATGAACGACTCCTGCTCTCTTATTATGTATCATTGTTTCGAACTTATCTGCCTCTCTTGAACCCAAAGGATAGTAAGATAAAGTTAGAGGATGCCATCGATATGTTTCGTCTACACAAGGTACAATGTCGAATGTTCACATTCATCCTATGGAGGATTAAGATAGATTGGTACAAAAACCTTCCGGTTGGATGTATCTACTTATTCTACCTACTTCAACATTGGTTTCTTCACCACTTTGTACTTGTGTGGATGATCGAAGTGTGAGCACTTCAATGTCATCCAATGTGAGGGTGAATCTCTTTAGAATATTAACCATTTTAATGATCTTCTTGTTTAGATTCACTGTTGTAACCCTTGTGTTGTGATGATTGCCTGATTCGAAACCTTTTATTGGCATGCTGTGTTAGGCCCCTTCATCATGAGTTGGCCTGTCATACTCCTGAGTACTTAACATGGTTAATTGAGATTGCCCATGAGTTCATTTAATCAGGTGAAGATGCGCATGGCTCTCCGAATCTAGAACGATGGGTGGACTTGTGTGTTGTTCAAAAGCTTGGACTGCGACATTAGCTATCATCTCAAAGCAGGTGTGAGGGCATGGGTTTAATACACGCAATAGGAAGATGGACAATATCTTGCTAATCCAGCCAAAGAGTGAGATACTTGACACCATTTGGGATTTTTCCCTCTTCTTGTGGAAAATAAGAATCCAAGTGTCTCCGACCAGTATTGCTTCATGAGAACTTCAAGAACTATAACAATTAGTGTTGAACTTACTGTTGTTGCAACGATGGGCATATTTGGGATGGGCACTTACACAGGATTAATTTGCTGATAATCATAACCTATGCAAGGTGGGTCATGCTAAAATTAGTTACATCATTGTATCATGATTAGCACAATCTTCTAGGTGTTGGCTGATTAAAGAATTTTTTGTCATAAAAAACAACAATGACACTAAGAATCAATCCTATTTGTGATGGGGCCAAGTAGAGCTTCAATGGGACACCTAGTGCAATTTTAGCGATGACAACAATCAGCAATGATAGAATATCCTTCTTGTTGTTGGATGGGTAACATCAAGTGGCCCCTCATCATTTAGCCTCTCACATTAACAGTCAAGCATGCTCTTCAGTCCGTTAAACTCCACTCGTGATAACTTAACCTCCTCAAAATATTATAATGAGAAATAAAAGAATCATGAATAGATTTTTATGGGAAGATGGTAATTGAAAGTTAAAATATCATTGGGTCTATTAGAATAAGTTGAGTTTTCCTTTGCAAGAAAATGATTCTAGTGTCAACAAGTTGGATTAATTAAGGGAAACATATAATGCCAAGCTTTGTTGGAAGGTTCACACATCTAATTCACTTTGGACAATTTCTAGAAGTTAAATATCTCATCAAAAATTGTGGTGGTCTATGCTCAACTACCATGAACTGTATTAAGGAAATTAACCATATAACATTGCAATTTATTAAGAGATTAGAAGCTAATGGCTATACATATTGAACACCTACAATTAATGGCATTCACAATTAAAATAGCTTGGAAAAAGTAAAGAAACATAAACCTTATACAAAAGATTTATAAAATTATCTAGAATAACATTCTCTTCAAAATATCCATACTATTGTCATAGGTCCTCAACAATCTATTATCTTTTATTAATAATTTGAGAAAGCTAAAATATTAACTTGTTGATAAATGCCTGTTTTGGTTAAATGGAGACTCGATGAACAATGCATCCGTAGAATGTGGCCCAATTATGGCAACACTTTATAGCGCTGATGGATGTAAGACACTCAACACACTATTATTCAACAAGAGCTTCTTTATTGGTGGTGATTCAGCTTTACAAACACTAGCAATAGAGGTCTCACAAATATTTTTCATCCTTGATATGTTCAAACATCTAGAAAGCACTTAATTCTAAATTATATAATGATTAAACTATTTTGGTGAGTACCTTAAATCAACAAAATTGTCTGATAATTATACAATTTGGAAGTGCTATCTAATTATGTAAAAAAGCTCACTTGGCATACAATTGGTGAAGCATGATCTTATTCCCCCATTTTCAAACTCAAATATAGAATCACAAAAATTGTGTAATAGGCTCTCTTAAGAAATTTGGTAAAACCTGACCTTGTTCCTCATTCTTCAAAATCAAATGTAGAATCATAAAAATTATGTAATGAGCTCTCCCACCAGAGAAATTTGTGAAATTAAACACTGATGACTAGGCAAGAGACAACTTTGGACATACTAGTCGTGCGGAAAATATAAGAGATCACACTCTGATAGAACAATGAAAACATTCTCAATATTCATTAACCCCAAAACCAATATTGAAGTAGAAGTTATGGTTGTATTGTTTTGTTTGAATCTTTATAAAGATTTGGGCATGTAAAACATCATAATGGAATTGGTTTGTAAACCAATCCTTGCAATGACCCAAGTTAAGATGACTGTCTCATGACGACTGCTAAGTGAGTTCATTCAAATCAGTCAATTCATCATTAAGAAAATTTAGTTTCAACTTATCAACAAAGAAGAAAACACAATAGCTTGATGAGGAGCAATTCTTGTATATAAAACAAAGATTATAGCAAAATTAGTTCAACAAGTGCTCCAAAGTCCTCGAGTGCATTCGCATCAAATATGTATCACTTGCTACTGCTTCGATGAAGAGTCGTACTTGTATGCCAATCCAATTCATTAAAGAATGGGACACATTTTTGCATCGGATTTGTATGGCTTGTTATCACTTTGATAGAGTTATATACGTAAGCCAACATTGTTCATACATGTTTAATGACGCAAATTTGGCTTGTCGATATAGTATGATACCATTATATGCCTTGTCCATTGATTGTCACAACCTGATAATAGATTGTTTGTAATGAAATAATCCATCTAGACATCACTACAGCCAATCAATCCTGAGCAACATTCATCTCAAAGTGTATCCCCCATCAACCACATTCCACTTGGTGCTGATTGTCATACAATTATCTTATCAAAGCTCACCTAATCGTATAACAATGCAAACAGTACATAATATCATTTGAAAGACAGCCACAACAGTCGTATATGCAAAGCTCATCTTACATCTCATAAAAATACTTTAAAAAAAAAAGAACTAATAAAATTCCAAGCTTAGTTTATTTTCAACTCTAAAGTTTGCTTGGTGAATAGCGTCAACCAGTGCCATGGGGACCTTGTTCCAGTTTCCTTTCATATCTTGCTTTAAGCTGATGCTCATCATCGTTAGCAATTAATATGCAAGCATGTCGTAATTTTATATTTTTCTTGATGTTTTCGATGAACGTTGCGGTGCTGGGCAAGGAGAATTAAAAGGTATATAGATCGTGTCGAGCAACAATAGGGCAGTGTCCTTTGGAAAAGTTAGTGCTCGGCTACTTATTTGTAAAGAATCCATGCAAAAACAAAATTATTTCTCATCCTATTTCAGTAGTATTTCGTTGTGCTTGCTTAGTCATTTTTAGACTTGCAGGCTAAACATTTTGTCCAAGATAGCAAAAGCAATGAATATTCTACTCAAAATGTAAACAAGCAATTGAAGAAAAATTCAAAAAAACTTGTGCAACAGCTCCCTGGGTAAGGCCTAATCATCATCATCCATTGCAATTGTTTTTGGGTCACTGTCCTTATCTTCAAGAAGACCAATGAACTCCTTGACAATTTGGAGTAACCTTTGACATCTACATGCATTAAAAGCAAGGATGAGGCTCTTATGTTGAGCCTCAAATACCAAGTTGAAATTGTTAGATAACCTTCTCTAGGTTTGATATCAGAGCTAACAATAGAGAGAACTTGTAAGGTCAACTACTTAAGTAAATGAGTTGGGGGAATTCAAGTTTGGTTTGGGAAGTTGATTTAAATTTTACTTTTTTAATTAGCATAGCATCATAACCAAAATAAAATAATTTTAAAGCTTAATTCGCTTCTTCATTGGCATAATACTTCATTAACATGTAAGTTAATGTATGCAAAAAACAAACAAGATAATTTCTCTGAGTTCATTTTTGAAGTAAATTTGATTTGATTCATATATTGCTCATAATTAGCCAATAATATTCTTATCCAAGTCAAGCCAAGCTCATTTTTGTCGAAATTGTCAATGCAAGGATAAGGCTTCAATCAAGTTCGACGGACTAAAGATGAAATAAGCAATTCCTTTGAACTAGTCTTTCTGTGACTGATATTAATTGCTTGATAAATAGTAGATGGTTGATTGCAAATCGTATGATCAAACAATAGTACAAACAATATCTGTAGAACATATTACTACTGGGTTATGAATCGATGGTTAATTTACTGATTCCAGTTGAAGTAAATATTTACAGAGGTGTGATCGTTTCGATGATAAAGATCAGCAATACACATGTAAAGAACGAATGGGTAAAAGAACACTGTCATCTTTGAATACTAAAACAATAACGAACATACTCTTTAAACTCGCTTCATTCCAATTGTTGCCTATTTTTAAGTCTTTCTTTCTTTAATCATTTAATTTATCCTTATTGACTATTTCTCTTCTTATCACAGAAATATAATAAATTATTCGTAATAAAAATATATCCAGTAAGGACCCATGTGTACAGCTTATTTCTTCTCTCCTTATGTTTAAATGATCTCCTGCTGTAAACAAAGCAAATGAAGTGAAAGATGCTCTCGAGATACATTTTAAAAAACTAACCCAAACACAATGCAACGACCTCCCAAAGCAAATACACAGAGAGAGAGAGAGAGAGAGAGAGCAAATATTACAGAGGGAGAAAGAGAGTTATTGGAGCTCCCCTCACTCCAAACAAGGAAGGAGGAAGGAAGAAGCCTTCTTCTATCCTCGTGTGGAAGGAGGAGAGCTCCGATATATAACCCCGTAGCTCTTTTCCCTTACCTTGAACCATTGCCGACCGGAGAAGAAAAGAACAGGAGAAGGAGGAGAAAGAAGAAGAAGAAGAAGAAGGAAACCATGGCTATGCGTTCCTTGCAAAGCTAACTCCCTTTTATAGTACGGTTTCCTTCAAGTGAACGTTACAAAGGTGCAGATGGCATTTATATGAAATCATTAAAGCTATATATTAATTACCATTTATAAAAAATAATTCTTTAAGTACCGAATTGGCAAATCGGAGCAGCGATGCGGGCAGGTTCGCCAGCAAGAGGAAGTTCCCATATAGCGCGCGGGAATCTGGCGCTATAATGAGGCCGCTAGATTTTGCCCCGGGAACCGAAGGGGGGACCTTCGAAAGGGACCAGGGGATATGGATTGGTGTACGATCGGGGCCCACAGGGGCTTGATGGCCGTATTGCATACCGCCGTTCGGGTCAGGTGGCTTGGAATTTGCGGGGTTATGCCGTTTTCTCGCAAGCATTAAAACTGTAGATAAGGGTTTATTTTATTTTTATTTTTATTTTTTTTAAGTTGGGGAAGCATTGGACTGCAGCTCTCGGAGGCTTGTGGGTCTCTAGGATTCCGTGCTTCTTTTAATGCTTATCGCTGGGTTCGATGTTTGGGTGAAGGCACCTATGAAACCATAGGTGACAAATCATAACTGAAATGTTAGATTGTAAACAAATTAGATGAATTATAATAAAATTATTTTTTTTAATTATTAAGAGTGGAATAAAATAGAAATATAATAACCCTTATGTGTTGAATAATTGTTTTTAAGTTTTTCTTCAAGAGTTTCTTAAAACGGTCATATAACCTATTTGAGGTTTGCCATTAGCAACTAGAATGCAGTTTCTTGGGTTACAATTGAATTGTGATTTGATCAAGTTTCTTTAATACAAACTTAAGGTAGAATCAAATCGATTCGAGATTGAATTGTTCATATTCGTAAAATAAAGTTAGATCAAAGATCAATGATGGTTTTGGATTACATTAGCTATGACTTTCTTGACTAAAGATGAAATGTTTTGATCATATATATTGTTTGATTTAGATATTAATATAACATTTTGTACAAAAAATTTTCAATAGATAACTTACAAGATAAACTCTACCAAAGTCTCCAAACACAGCTATAAAAGCATCAATATATGCTTGAATGGGTACTAGTTCAACATGAGATCGAATCATTCTATAGCCTAGTGGGTGTTTGTTCCTATCTCTTTCTTATCTCATTTACCTATTGTTATTTAAAAATTGATTAGTTAATAATATCTTTTTTTACATGTTTACACAATGATAATGAACAATAGACAATGCTAAGTTATTGTAACACTCCTATTGAACTTTTGCGAGACATGTCCACTTGACAATATGTCGATAAATCTGATCCAACGCACTACAAACTTTGTAAGTCTTTTATATTCATGAAAACCAATTACCAAATAAAAGGATTGGTATCGTTTGATTAATCATTATTGTGATATTAAAATACAATTAACTTTTGGTTAAGAGACTTAAACCACTTTGAAAGAAGCATGCAAACCAGTAATTGAAAGTACATTTATTTTAATTTTAATTATTTACATGAATCTTTTGATGTCACATCCATTTGAAGTAAAAAAAAATACAAGAAATACATGTTAAATGCATGCTGATGTCACTCCTGAAATAGCCAATAAAGAATAATAGTATGATAATATATACTAAACTTCATGATTTGGACCGTAGATTCTCTTCTATTACATCATCATCATAGACATTTAGGCACAAATCAATTTTGGTTCACCAAGATTCGTGCAAGGCATAAAAATAATGGTTTTTAAGTAGCTTGGTCCATCAATCCAAGGGTGGGATCGAGACAGGGTAGATGAGTGGAAATGAAGAAAACTAAAGAAGTGTTTTGGGTTAACTTTTCAAAGCACAAGGCATGCATCGCATGTGGTGGGGGGAAGTCCTGAGCTCACTGTTGAGCTCATTCTTGAGGGTGACATTTGTTCTAATTAAAGTGCATCTATTGTAGAACAACAAAATTAAAATTAAAGATGATCTCAAAGTTGAAGAATAACAAAAAAACTAGAAAGAAAATTCATCTTATATATGTTGTCATGCTTATAATCATTCACCACTACAAGACATGATATTTGAGAACCAACTTGTTCAAGATTTAATGGGTATGATGACATTTTTTTTATTTTATTATTAAGAGGTGTTTGGCAAGTTATGTTTGCGTGCCTTCGACTAATTAGAATGTTTGGCAGTACATAATTTTGTCAAAAAAAAGTTATTGGTGACGCTGAAAAAACATAATTGATGTGGTGACATCATGTTCATGTTTGTCGCTTATTAAACTTTATCAACTATATTAGCCTAATAAAAAATCATTTGCATTTTGAGTAGTTTTACATAGTATTATAATGAATTTATTTTTGGTATCTATATAATTTTTGTGTATATGTATTGTATTTCTTTATAAGACTTAAGAACATGAGGGTATTAGGGTTTTTAAATGATCACTGTACATTTGCAAGTTATTTATATTGTTTCTATTTGCTTTTGGGTCGTTTTAAGAGACTAATTGTGATTATTTAGTTGAGTTATAAGAATGGTAGATAGTTGCCTCTAGCATTCTTCTAACTTTATTGAATGATTTGTTGTTTAAAGTCATAATTTTTTACTTTAAAATATACCAAATGATTGACATATAATTGAGAGATTTTATACCATCATTGGAACTTCTCCAACCTGGTCCATCTTAAATCAAATTAGTATGAGTAATTAAATAATAGTTCTTGAAATACACATATTTATTTCTTAATTATCATACCAACCTATCATCCATTATACACTTTCATTGTTTTGTTAAAATCATTTAAAAAGCTCATTTTTATTTAAACGTCTTCCTAAGATAGATTTTGTTTTTAAATAAAAAAATTATCTACTTTGTTACATCTTGTTGTTCTTCAATAATTTATATCATATACAATGTGTTTAAGATTCAAATGGTTTATCTATAATAATAAATTTGGTCAACTACAATGGTGCAATGTTTAGCCATATGGCCAAGGAAGACAACCAATTTGTGTAATCAATTTTATGTTAATTTTGATATTAAATTATATTTTTCTACTTAGAGGTCTACTATAAAAATGACTGTTTATTTCTTATTTATCTTATGATTCCTTCAAACCCATTAAACCCTTAAGATCCCTTAAGATCATAAAGATATGAATTTCTCTTGGATGACCATGTCTTAATGAATTATGCTTGAGATTGTATTAATTAAATTTCATTTGTTGAAGACTAGAAAACACAAAAAGAAGATGATCTTGACGTTAAAGAATAACCAAATAGATAAGAAAATTTATCTTCCATATGTTGTCATGCTTTTAATCATTCACCACTACAAGACATGATACCTTGAGAACCAACTTGTTCAAGATTCAAAAGGTATAATGACATTTCCTCATTAAATTATTAAGACATGTTATTTTCATGTGCCTTAAACTAATTGGTACGTTTGGCAGTACTTAGTTTTGCAAAAAGTTGTTGTTGATGTTAACAAAGCATAATTGATGCGATGGACTCGTGTTCATATTCATTGATTATTGAACTTTATCAACAAGTCAAAATATTAGAGTCATTCATGTTTTGAGTTATTGACCTAGTGCTTTATTAAAGTTTTTTATTATACATGTTAGTTTTTTGTACAACTTTCAAGAACATGGGTGTAACACAATTCATTTTCAAGTTATTTCAATAGTTTTTATTGCTTTTAAGGTTGTTTTGAGTGAGTAATAATGGTTATCGATCTAGTTGTTAGAAAATAAGAGATATTCATATAAAAGGAGGTGAATTAAATAATGCCAAGAAGGAATGAAGAATGTGCTTAATTGTTGTAGCCTAGCTTTTCCTTTCCCTTCTTAATGAGGATTTTCAATAATAAAAACTCATAAATGATTTGTAATTACCCATTAGCATTTTCACTATGTCAAGATCCCTCTTTATAGGTTTAAAAAAGCTCTCATATGACTCTAAATATCCCAAATAGCTCTCTAATGATAGCATATTTCATATTTTGATCAAATTAGTCATTAATCATAAAAAACTTAAATACACAATATTTTATGAATATTATATTATATATTAAGCTTTAAATATACTAATTATATTATATATTAAATATTAATGTATCATACTTAATTCTTAGGTTTAGGTCTATCATGTTGTACCTATACACAATTAAACTAAATGTATTGAGCATTAAATATTTGCTTAGTATAGTGTTTGTTTTCTAGAGTACTAAGTGAGTTGAAATAAATGTGCCATACATTAATAATATTGTACTTTATATCAAACTTTTTTTTTACAAATTTCCTCTTTATGTGATGTTCTCTCAATGTAAAATACGTTAAATTCATTTTTGGTCATTTTTAAGATTTTGTATTCTAAGTGCTTAAAATTTTTTAAGCTTTGATAAGATATTTTTATAGATAAAAAATCTTGTGTGAATGGATATTAAAAAAGTGGAAAGATAGTTTGAAAACTTCTATCCCATATACTCAAAACTTTGTTGGTTGTCATGAAACACTATAAATTAAGCCTTTGAGTAAAGATCTTGTTCTCTAAATTGTTCATCTATCTAATCTTAAAATGCATAATTTTGAATAATTAAGAAAGTATATTTGTATAATAAAAGAATGATTTTTTGTCATAAAAAAAGTCACATATGGACTAAGGGTACAACAATCTTTTTCTTTTGATGATGGCAAAATTATTTAATAATAATAAAATAATAAGATATAAAAAATAAGTATGCAAATGTTTCTTATTATGGTCCTCTTTAGTAGATGCAATTAAGTAACATAAAAATAATCATAGGGATGCATGAGAGTTTTCATTTCATGTCTATCTCTTTTTTTGTCATGCATAAAAAAATTAATCTTTTATTGTTTTCTTGTACGTAAAAAAATAGGATCAAGGGGTTTAATTCTTCCACTCTCCTTATCTTTATGCATATAGAATTGCTAAAAGAAGAAACAAATCTAAAACATTTTAAAATTAGTTATTAAAAACTAATTAACATACTTTGATATTGATTTCTTTCCTTTTCTAATTTAATTAAATGATGATTACAAATATTTTAAGAACTTATACCATAGGTTTTGAAACCAAAATAAATTTGGGTCGAACCAACATACTTTTAATTATTTCAACATTTTCTATACATTTTTAATACTATTTTTAATCTAATAAAAGTGTCTTACATAGAGTTCACATTAAGTCAAGCATTGCAATCTTTAGATATATGTTGTTTTTCATACAATAATTATAAATAAGAGATGAAGTAAATGAAGAATTTTCAACATAAATTTATTTTTTTGCAAGCAACATTTTTATTCATGTGATAGGAAGCAACATAGTTTGAATATATTTTTTTAAATTGAAAAAAAATATATTTATCATTCACATTTGAACCAATAATTTGGGTTAACTCATCTTTAATAGATTTTAATTCATGTAAATATCTTTCATTTTTCTCATTCAAGTCTTCACAAAGGCCAAGATATTCATTATGCACTTTCTTCTAACTCTTATATTTCTTGAAAAATACTTTAAATGTGAAAATTACATCAAATAGATTATTCTCTAATTCAATATGAGAGCTACAACTTACCTTGTCATCTTCACTCCTAAATGATATATGATTTACCATGAGACAAAATCACCTTCTCAGTTTCTTCACTATTGGAGGATGATTCATGCATAGGCATAAGAAACAACATATTTAATTTTCTACTTCCCTTTTGAGAATGTTGAAGATGGATCTAGGTTGCTCCAAGTATCTATTATGGCCTTCTTTTTCTTGTCTCTCATGAATTTGTTTTTCTTTTTATTTTACTTTTCTATCAATTTTGGATAATCAAGACACACTTGACACATGATAACATCTTTTTATAACCCTTTTCCATTTTCTTTTATAGCTAATTTTCCTCTTTTTCTTATATTTCCTTGTAGTGTAAGAATTTGGTTAGACATTTGGTATCAAGCTTTACCTCACAATTATAGGATGAGTCATCCTATGTTGTTGTTGCAAAAGCTCTCAATACCAAGTTTTTCTTCTTCTTTTGCATAGGTTGTGATCCTTCTTCTCTTTTCCTTGCCATCTCAACCTCATTAGTAATAAGAACAACAAGTACAACATTTGGAGTATGACAATTTAGATTCTTGGAAGCTTTGATGGCAATTAGTAAAGGATTAAATTATTTAGGTAAACCCTTCTTACGAAACACTTGAAGTATTTTCTTAGCTTGTTCCATATTAGTAAAAACTTTACCAAGATTTGAGAGTTCATTAATGATCCTAATAAACCTTGTACTCTTACTTTTAATAAAGTTTCCTTTATTAATATGAAATCATTCATAAGCACAAGGAAATTAATTTTACTTTTTTCACTTGGTTAGTTCCTTTATAAGTAATCTCAAGCTTCATCCACTCTTCATGAAGGTCTTAGGATTCATAATCCTATTAAGTTCTATGGTGAAGAGACTACAATGAAGGATTTTAACTACCTTTGCATTAAGTTAAACCTTATGGTTCTCTTAAGGAAAAAAATTACTTAAATACTTTTTAGTGAACTCATCACCTACCTTCTTAGTAGGAAATTCAAAACTTTTTCAACAATATTTCATGTTTGTAAATTAATAAACTCGAGAAAACTTTGCTTCATGTTTTTTCAATACAAGCAAAAATCCTCTTTAAACAAAGGTGGACGAAGGGATGAAACCTCTTCTTACAAAATAACATGTTTATTGATCATTGTTTGAGGCATCATAAGAATCTTTTATAGAATGGTTAGTTATTGGAAACAATCACACTTTGATACCACTTGTTGAAAATAAGAGTAAGATGTCAACACAAGATGGGGCGATTTATAAAAGCATAATCTCATAAGTAAAATGTAGAAAAATGGAAGTCTCTAAAGATTCTTTAATTATAATTGAATCTTAATTTAAAACACTTGTTAATTTTAAAACCTTTGTGTGAGAGGTGCAACAAAATAAGTATACTAATATTTTTAGATGATTTGATCTAAAACTAAATCTATGCCAACCCTTTCTCAAAAGGTTATGAAAATACTAGAAACACTTTTCATTGATAAAGGTATGTAAAACCCTAAACACCAGTCTATAATATCTTAAAAATGTTGGGTCAAAGGCTCTTATAGAGAACTTGGCTAATGGATCATACACACTAGGCTAAGAGACCTTAAAATCATTAAAGTAACCCTACAAATGTGGTTAGATGATCAATAAAAGATCCAAAGATAATGTCCTCATAAAAGAATAATGAATTAAAATAAAACTCATAAATACAAAGTTTTATGACCTAATAATAGTATCAAGAGGCACACTCAATTGTTATGAAATAATTTAGAATATATTTTGAATTTAACTCAAAGAAACTTTTTGAAGAAAGGTTAAGAAAGAATAAAGAATGCGCTTAATTATTATAGTCAAGCTTTTTTCTTCCCTTAAGGAGGATCTTCAAGAATAAAAACTACCAAATGATTTACAATTATTTATTAGCTTTTTCACTATACTTTGACCCATTTTCAAAGGATTTAGAAATCTCTCATATCGCTCCAAAATCCTTAATAATACTTCAATGATATTTTAGAATATTTTAAATTTTGGTTGAACTAGTCATTACCCATATAAAATACTAAATGTATTATACATTAGAAACAATGTAATATACAATAAACTTTAAATGTATTAGTCATATTGTACATTAAATATTAGTTGATCATACTTAATCCTTAGTTTTAGCTCTATTTTATAACACTTAATCATATTATATGTTAAATATTAATGTATTTATGTAATCCTTTGGTTGAAAAATATTCACTTAGTTATCATTTATTTATTAGAGTACTAAGTGAGTTGAACTGAATATACCTTAAGTTAATCACAATTTACAACATGCCAAGCTTTATTTGTAAATTTTCTCTTAATGTACTATTATCTCAAACCTACATACTTAATTAAATTAATCATATTATATGTTAACAACAATGTATCATATATTATATTTATTTTTGAATATTTTTAAGGTTCTGTATTCTAAATGTTTTGTGGATGCAAACTAATAGTGATGGAGTGAGATAAAGGTTTTTTGGTTCCAAGATGATGTCCGAGTAGAATCAAGGGAATCCAAGCTCAAAAATCAAAAGTGGTTATGGTACATACTACTCATTTTGTACATTTATGTTGCAAGAAGTTAGATGTGTGCTAGTTAGGTGCTTGAGGTGCACTCTATGGGTATATTAGTGTACAAGTAACACTGATGTAGTTGTTACAGTACTAGTCAAGTATTCCTATAATACTAGGTTTTAAGTTGCATAGAAATAACTTAAAAAAAAGTAAGACAAACAAAAGAGTGGTTTTGTAAGTGAGGATTAAGAAAGAGAAATGAGTGAAACTTATCAAATGAGCTTGCAACACTCACCAAAGAAATGCATAAAAGAAGAGAAAGCTACCAAGCTTCACCTATGCTCAAGCCATCAAGCAAGAACATAAAAAGAGATAACTCAACAATTTAATTACATACTTCTATTTTAGATTTTGATGTGATGATCACAAAACTAAGATTAAGTGTTTACTAATATCTTATTAAGCTTAGCACTATTTTAGTTAAATCTCAAAAATTATTCTAATAATCTAAATTTGATAGCATAAGGACTATAGCGTAAATAGTGAATATGATTTAATGACTCAACCTATTGATTTTAGAGCGAAGGATAATGGTCTTTTGTGGAGTGGCTGATCCACAAAGAAGTTTGTTTCTAAATCTTTATTATTATTATGTTAAACTTTTAAATTCTTTATAATTATGGTACATAAGACTATCATTCTTCATACATACATAAATTTTATTCAAAATATATTTTATTTAAAAGAATTTGAGTTTTTGAATATTTAAATATTTTTATAAATTTTTTTATATATTTAAAAATAAATATATAAATAAATAAATAATTTTTCCTCAGTACCCCTACTATTAAGCCCAAAGGGCTCAAGTTAAGTGTCCTAAGGTATCGAGGGACATGGGCCTTGGGGACCCACATGCCAGGAACTCGACTGAAACCAAGATGGGTTAAGCCCAAGTATTAATTAAGTCAATTAATATTGTGGTCTTTAGGTCAGACTATTCAGGGTATTACATCGAAACCAACTTAAGTAAAATGAGTTAGGGGGAACTCATTATTTAATTTATGTAAATCAGGTCAAATCAGACCTTTAGATACATGTTAGTGACCCAGGTCATGACTTAATAACACCAAAGGGTAGCCAACCCCATTAGACTGATTATAGTACATAGTGAATGTATTATAAACATAAAACACTTGAGCCATTTTGTAATGTGCGACTAAACTTAAGCTATTACTAAACTTGAGATTTTTGCACTGACTGATTACACGCTTTTATGATCGAATGGTCTAGATGGTGCCTACATTTGTGAAGAGTTTTTGTCTTTAAGTCATTTGTCCAAAATGCTTGATCAAATGATTGAAAGTCTCTCTACTTATGTAAACAGTTACCACGTCATTGTTATCGTTCATCCAACTTTAAAATTCAATGCTTCATATCTTATCTCATGATTAAATCTTGTCCCTTTATCATTTAAGCTAATCCGAGGGTTATCACTTCATTCACTTAATGAGACAGCAGTTGTATAGTTTATCTGGCTGTAAGGACTAGCTTTTCTAAAAGTAGATTCTAATTATTGGAGGAGTTATCTTTAGAGTTTTTCATTCAACTATAAAAAGATGGATCATTTACCAAACATAAAAACTATTGAATCAAGCTTAAAAATTTTGTATAAGTCCAAGTGAAGTTCAAACCATGAGCAACAAATTTTTGTGCAATTATGAGAGCTACAGATTATAGTCGAACTCTATTTCTCTATTTTCGTTTATAATCATTTCTACATTTTTTGGGTAACATCTACTTCATTCATTAGTAATATTACTCTCGTTTAAATAATTAAAGGTGTAAGAATTTTTGTAGGTATAAAATTGTAAAGTTTTGAATTTTTTCGAATAGCCTAAATTTTTTTATTTTTGTGTCTCATTGGAGCACTAATGTATATTTGGTTTACCCCTATCGACTTCGATAAAAGAGGGTGGTTATTCAAAACCGAATTAGGGATCAAGGGGTAGATGTAGGCATGGATTGTAGTCAAAACACCTAAAAATGTTTTGTATATTTTATTTATTATTCAATAATTTTATTCAATTGACAAAAGAAAAAAATTTTAAGCTCAAAAAATTTTCTTCTAATTTTTCTAATAAAAAAATTATTAAACATACAATTCACCCCTCTTTTCTTGTATATTTTACCTCACACATTTTACAATAAGTGATATCAGAGAGAGGATTGTATAAAAAGAAAGAAAGTTTTAAGAAAAGATCCTCATGACTTTACCTTGTGTTGAGGACAGTACCATTTTATTTGATGGAGCTTCGTCATATCGACCACCTTTGTTTAAAAGTGAGTTTTATCTTTATTAGAAAAACCATATGCATTTATTTTTAGAATCTGTTGATTAAAAAATTTAGGATGTTAAAAATATGTTGAGATTTCAATTACGATTATTGATAGAAAAAATGTGAGAAAACCTTTAAGTAAAACTCTACCCCAAAGAGAAACATAGATGGCAACTTAATTCTCGTACTATGAATATTTTGTCTTGTGGTTTGGGTACCTTTGAATATAATTAAATCATGAACTTGAAAATGGCACATGAGATTTGGTCTAAACTTGAAGTTATCAATGATGGTACTTCTCAAGTTAAAGAGACTGAAATCAATATGCTCATTCATGAATACAAATTAGTTCGAATAAATATGAATGAGAGTACTAAGGCTATGTTTATGAGATTTACAAATTATTAATAGATTGTCTAATCTTGATAAGAAGCTTTCTATTGGTAAACATGTGAAGAAGATTCTACAAATTCTTTCTCAATAATATGACTTATTGGTGACAGTGTTGAAAGTAGCAACAAATATTTTGGTTGTTATTGGATGAGTTATTAGGTAAGCTTTTGACAAATAAAATTAAGCTTACAAAAAAGAGATGATGAACTTGTGATTGAAAAAAAGAAAAAAAAGAAGAAGAAAGAAGCAACATTTCTATCTAATATTAAACCTAATTCAATAGAAAATACTTTTGAAGACGAGTTCTTGATTATTACAATGAATAAAGAATTAGTATAATTTCAAAGAAATCAAGTTTGGGATATTGTACCTATGTCAAATGATAAAATAATTATTGAAACAAAATGGATGTTCAAAAATAAGTTAAATAAAAATGGTGAAGTTATAAAGAGTAAAGCCAGATTAGTAGCCAAAGGTTATTATCAAGTTGAAGGAGTAGATGTGGATGAGACATTTACTCCTTTAACTAAACTTGAAGTAATTAAGATCTTTCTTAGCATGCTACAAAGGATTTATTTTATACCAAATATATATTAAGAGTGTATTTTTGAATGGATATATATATAAGAAACGTATGTGAAACAACCCTTAGGATTTGAGATACATAATAAAATAAATAATGTATATAAACTTAAAAATGTGCTTTATGGTTTAAATCAAGCTCCAAGGATTTGGTATGAAAGATTATATATTTTTTCTTACATCAAATAGTTTTCATAGAGACAAGATAGAGAATATTTTATTTATTTAAAATTTATTTATAGGTCAGTTAATTTGTCAAGTTTATGAAGATGATATAATTTTTGAAATCTCTAATAATGAAATATGTATGAAATTTTCTAATTTAATAAAAAATGAGTTTGAAATGAGTATGATAGGAGAGTTAACATTCTTCTTATGAATTTAGGTCAAACAAACAAGTGAAAGAATATTTATTTCTCAAACCAAATATTTATTAAAATTGCTAAAAAAATTTGGTTATGAAAACATGAAGCATAATAAGTCTCTAATTAATATAAGTACTATCATTGATAAGAATGAAGTTAATAAAATTATTGACAAAAATTGTATAAAAGAATAATTAGATCATTATAATATCTTACTATAAGTAGGTCAAATAATATGTTTAATGTAAGTATGTGTGTAAGGTTTTGGGCTAGTCCTAAAGAATCACACCTGTAAATACTCAAGAATATCTTTAAATATCTTATTAGAACTAAGACTCTAGGCTTATAATATCTTAAGTGTTAGTCTAGATTTTATTTAATAATCTACATAGATACTGATTTTGTTAGTAACAAGACTGATAGAAAGAGTACTCAGGTATGTTCCAAGTTATTAGTGGTTTACTAAATTCTTGAGCTAGTAGAAAAATAAATTGTGTGGCTATCAACAATAAAGATTGATATATTACTACAGGCAATTATGTTGCTCAAATTTTATGGATTAAAAAATAACATTTAGATTATGACTTAGAATTTATATTAATTATAATCTTTTGTGATAATTCAAGTATAATTTGTTTAGCTAAATATCCTATTTAGTACTCAAGAATAAAATATATAGAATTAAGATATCACTTTATTAAAGAACATGTGTAAAAGAAAATAATTCAATTGTCATTTGTATCATCATCTACCTAATTGGTTGATATTTTTACTAAGTCATTAGCTGCCAAAGTATTTAATAGACTTAGATTAAGCTTAGATATCATTAATCCTTTTGAATGATTATAAAAAAGAGAACTTAGTGCTAAAATTTATGGAGAGAGCAAGCTAGAATTTAGGAGGAGTATAGGCTATCTAACAAGGTTTGCTAAAATATTGAATATTTTTATTTGTTCACTTATGTTACATTTTTTCTAGCACTTGTTTTGTAATATTCAAAGGAGAGATTATTATAACCTTTGATGTGGTGATCATAAAGCCAAGGCTAAATATTTACTATTATCTTGTTAAGCTTAGTTTTGTTTCAATTAAATCTTAAGAAGTATTCTAGTAATCTGAATTTATTGGAGTAAAAATCATAGCATAAATAGTGAATACAATTTGATGGCTCAACCTTCTAACTTTAGAGCCAAGAACAATAATCTTTGTGGAGTGCTTGATCTACAAAGAACTTTATTTTTAAATCTTTACGATTAACATGTTAAACATTTAAATTCTTCATAATTTTGATACATAGGATTATCATTCTTTATACATATATGAGCTTGGTTTAAGTTATATTTTATTTGAAAACAATTGGGTATTTGAATATTTAAATGTTTTTATAAAATTTTTATATATTAAAAATAAATCAATAAATAAATAAATAATTTTCCTAAGAATCCCCATCGTTAAGCCTAAAGAGCTTGGGTTAATTGACTTGAGGTAATAGAGGACACGGGCCTTGAGGACCCACAGGCTAGGAACTTGATCGAAACCAAGACGGGTCAGGCCCGAGTATCTGTTAAATCAGATTACTATTGCAGTCTTTGGGTTAGTCAATTCAAGGAATTACTTCTGAATCATCTTAGGAGAAATGAGTCAAGGTAGAATAATTATTTAATTTATGTAAATCTAGTCAAGTCGGACCTGTAGTTGCGTGCTGGTGATTAAAGTCATGATTTTTTTTAGAACACCAGGGGGTAGCCAAACCCATTAGACTTATTATAGTATATAGTAAATATATTATAAGTATAAAACACTTAATCCATTTTGCAATGTAGGACTAAACATAACTTGTTACCTAACATGGGATTTTTGCATTGATCGATCATGCATTTTCATGATCAAACGTCTCATTGTGCCTACATTGGTGGATAGTTTTTCTATCTTAGTCGTTCATCCAAAATGCCTTATCGAATGACTAAGAGTCTCTTTAACTATATGAATAGTTACCTCGTCATCATACCATCCATCCAACTTTTGAATCCAATGCTTCAGATCTTATCTCATTATGAATAGATTTGTACCTTTTATCATTTAAGAAAATCTGACAGTTATTTCTCTGTTTGCTTAATTGGATGACAGCTATATCGTCTTCTCTAGCTGTAATGACTAGCTTTTTGAAAAGTAGAATCTAGCTATTAGGTGAGTTATTTTTGGAGTTTTTATTTTAATTATAAATAAGGATTATTAACCAAAAATAAACATTATTGAATCAAGATTGAAAATTATCATATCATATAAGTCCAAGTAAAGTTCAAACCGTGAGAAACAAACATTTGTGCAATTACGTGAGCAATAAATTTCTGTCAATCTCTATTTTTTTTACTTTTGTTCATAATCATTTATGTATTTTCTTATAACATATACTTCATTCATTAGTTGTGTCACTCTTGTTTAAAGAATTAAAGATGTAGAGATTTTTGTTTGAAAAAAAATTATAAAGTTTTGAATTTTTTCAAATAACCTAAATTTTACCAATTTTGGTGTCTCGTTGGAGCACCAATGTGTATTTGGTTTACCCCGACTAATTTTGGTAAAAATGAGCGGTTAGTGGAAGCCCAATTAGGGATCGAGGATGGATTTAGGCACGAGTTTTGATCGAACCACCTAAAATCTTTTGTGCATTTCATTTATTATTTAGTAATTTTATTTCATTGATAAAATAAAATTTTCTTAGGCTAAAAAAAAATTTCTAATTTTTTGAATTAAAAAAAATTTGTTAAACACACAATTCACCCCTCCCTTCTTGTTTGTTTTGCCTCACATATTTTACAACAAGACTAACTTATATCTAGCATTCAACAACTAAATTGTAAGTTATTTCTAATCATTAGATCTTTGATTGGATGACACCTATTTGAACTATGACAAGTGCTCGATCTTTGCTTGACATGGGATGATCAAGATCATGCTTGACTTCATTAGATGATTTTATTTATTTTCATCTTTTGAAATAATTTATCCTTGATCTGATAGCCCAGATCTCTCTAGATTAAATCTTACTATCCAAATCTACTTTGACTTTATCATTGATGAATCAAATGATTCAGATCTTATTTCACTTGATCACATGGTCAAAATTTAATTCAGCTTGATCCAACCATCCATAACTCATATACCTTTAATGTATTTGATCAGACTATCGAGAATTCCTTTGAGTAGATCTAACGACTTAAAGAGATCCTGGCTAACTTTTAATTAACTAGCTATTATATATGCCCTTGATTGTCAACCATTTGGAAAAGTGTTTTAAGGTATTTAGTAGTAGCTTTCCAAATAGTATTTCTTTTACTTTATAATGGCTATTATAAATTATTTTTACAAATACCTAATTATTGTAAATGAAATGACTAATGAATACGAACAAGATTTTAAAATCTCAAAGAAAAATTGTATCATATTTTACTGACATAAATTTCTCTAAATAGTACCTATGGTTTATGACTATTTGAAATTCAAAATTCTTCTATCTAAGCTTAATTCTTTTAAGCTTTTATTTTCTAAATTTTATTTATAATTTTGAACTCTTTAAATTTTTCATTATTCATTAATAAGTATAATAAACTTTGTACATTTTTATCAAAAATTTATTTCTTGTTATATTTGTATTTTTTTTCTTTATGTTTGGTAGCCTAACATTTGCAAAAGCCTTTATTTAATTTGATCTAAAAAACTGAGCTGGGGTTGAGCTCGTAAAAACTCAGGTTATATTCAAATCGATAAAAGCTAGTAGGTTAAAGGCAAACAATAATGAAAAATCTTAAGTAGGTTGGAGGTGAACTATAAGAAAAAAATCTCAAGATAACTCTTTTACTAGTGAAATTTTTCTTGATCTTGGTTGGGAGTGAACATAGGTTCAAATTGGAATTGAGTCACCTAAACATTTGGTATACCATTTCAACTTTTTTTAATCATAAAAATTATAAATTAACATATTTACAAATCAAAGTTTTTTTATTAACATAACATTATTTTTATAAAGAATTTTTTAAAAATAAATATATTCCTAAAATTAGAAAAAATATTTTAAAATCTATAATTCACCCCCTCTTGTAGGATTCACACACTCATTTTTAAATCACTATGGAGTAAGGTTAATGGAACTTCTGTTAATCAAAGTACCACATGGTGACTAAAAGGCAATTTTGATGTGTTTACATCAATTGATGAATATAAAGGCTCATCGTTGATTAACATAGAAGCTAGGAATGGTTTAAGGATTACATTAGTCGATATGGTTTGTCAGAGATTCCGTTTAGAGGTTCACCATACACAGGAGTGGGTAAAAGAAAAGTTAAATGAGTATAGAAGTGGTTAGAAAGAATCTTAGTAAACAAGCAATAGTTGGAAAGTTTTCTAACTATGGCTATGAAACATTTGAGCAAGATGGAATCTGACCACTCCCTTTTTTCTCCATTGAGCAATTTCATACAAAGATAATTTAAATTTCAAACTATGTGGATGCCATATTCCAACTTTATGTAAATTGTTTGAAAGTGATTATAAAAGCCTTATTCGCTTTAATGGCATACAAGTCTTAACATTGAACTTAAGGAGACAAAAATATTGATTTAAGGGAGAAACCTTTTGGCATCATAAAGTTAGAGTTAAATGGTTAGCTGAAGGTCTAATGAAGGAACCTTTTGGCATCATAAAACTAGAGTTAAATAGTTAGCTGAAGGTTAAAAGAATACAATAGTTTTTCATGCATTAGTGAAAAAACATACTCAAAACTCTATATTTCTAAGTTAAAAGGAAATGATGGTTCTAAAGTTTCTAGACAAGAGTAATTACAAAGCATTATTATACAATACTTTAAAGACCACTTTGGAAAAATGGATAACTCTACTCAGAATGATTAACTACTCTATATTCCCAAACTTATTACTGGAGAGGATAGCATTGCACTTATTAAAGAGGTTGAGTAAAGCTAGAAGTGATTGAGTATGCTATGCAAAGAGAATAGTCTTAGCTTAAGGAAGCTTAATGACTTTGTTTTGGCATATTCAGCAAAACAAAATTGAAGACTATTAACAACTAAATCTCTTTAAGTAGAATTTATAAATTTTAAGTATAGAAATACTCAAAATACATATGCATCTAAAGTATGGAGAACACAAAGGAGTAATATATCTATGGTGTCAATTCCTCATGAGAGAAGCAATGTGGTCTAAATCTTAAATAAAGATGACTTGTTCACCTTGATATTTTCTTGGAATTTAATCGAAAGTTAAAACTTTTAGATGACAACTAGGATAAGAATATGGAATGAAAAACTTTCTATGAAAATCTTCATCTTACAATGACATATGTTTAATTATGCACTTTGTTTCTCAACTCAATCAAGATGATTATAAATTTAGCACACCTCAAAATTCCTATACTACTGTCATTAAGATACTCTTGATCATGCTTTCATTGAATACAACATTCCATAAAAGATCTAAGGAGTGTATGGTATGGCTTTAGACAATAAATTTTAAATACATCAACCAATTCTCTCACTCCTAAATCAATGGTACCAAGGTCTCAACGACAACTAGGCTAATGAGGTAGTTTTATCTCTCATTCCCATATTAATCCTCTAACAGATCTGGAAAGTTAAGAATCTAAGACTTTATGAAGAGATAGTTGTAACGAAAAGATAGATGATTAAAAATATTTACAAACTATGCTTCAATATTTTGAATGCATACCCTCTAACTCAAACACAACCTACTGATTAGGGCCTAGAGCAAATGAGTTTACTAACTCTTATTCACTTCATAATGGTTAATCACTATCAATGCATTTCATGGGCTTCTCCTCCATCATATACCATAAAAGTGAATGTGTATGGACAATTCAAATAAGAGAATACAACTGTAACAACACTCATTTAGGATGCAAATCCAAAGGTGTTGCATTCTTCTATTAAACTAGTCCATCTCAACTTAGTAATGGAAGCTCAAGCACTTTGTGTCTTAACAAGTCTACAATGATGCTTTAGCCATCAAAATAGTAAGGTGATCATTGATCTTGAATGTTTTAGATTAATAAAAATGATTTTAAGACTAAAGCTATGCATTAAAAAATTGAGGAATTGATTTAACAAATCAAGATATTGGGTAAAGGGTTATGCATTACATGGAACCACATTACAAAGGAGGGAAATAAAGCTATTAAGGGTCTTACTAAAATGTTAGGCTACAGAATTTATTATAGAGATAACAATTTGGATAGATACAAGGCATCATTCCTTTGGAGAAGCAAGTACACCCTACATTCAGAGTCATACAAGATACTCAAACTCGACATATAAGATGATCTGAGAAATAATAATCAAAATCAACACCCATCTTTGTCGTCATCCCCTAGGTGTGGAGGGCATCATCTCATCTCATACTTCAATTTAATACACCATGTCATGTCCTATAAGATTGGAGATGAGTAGAACTCACTTTACCTCACTATTAGATCAGTATGATTACTAGTTGTCATTGTTATAATTAAGCATTCAATTATCATATGATAGTCAAATGCTTATTTGATCAGTCGAACAAAGCACATGAGTCATAATTTGCTTTGCCCTTAATTAAACTTGGATAAAACCTACATCGTTCTCGACCATTCTGGCACCTGCTTAGCAGTTCATTATTAAAAGCCATTAGATATGTGCAACTTCGCAATTAGATCAGTATGCTCACTAAAAGTTATTTTTCTCTCCATGTATTTGTCATAATAGATGATGCTCACTTAATCAGATGGACTAAGCTATAAAACAGCTATCATACTTGGAAAATTCTTACTTCATTTAATAATGATACAATGAGTTCATCTCATCCTTTTTGACTTTACATTAAAGCACATCAATTAGGTACGTCGATTTGGGGGATTCTCTCTTTATTGTGTCTATATGTAGTTAATTACCATTTGCTTCATATTATATGATCACCTCTTCACTTGCTTGATGCTTTATACTTCGGTCATACTTCCATGAAGACTATTTTTCATCCATCCATTAGTCATTCCAACACTTCCTTGAACACAAATGACCACTTCTTCGTACTACTAAGTCGACATGTGACTATTCACTCAAATGGATGGTCAAACTCATATGATGACAAAAGGATACCTCTTTAGTCAAGTACTTTTGCATTATTTTCTAGCAGCATAACAAGTAATATAAACTATACATTCCTCTACTATTTCGATTCAAGATGCAATTTGGATACTTGGTATTTGTGTTTCTTAACACACCACTATAAAACCATCATATTAATAAAAAAAGTGTTGCCTATTTGCCAATATTTCATAAATAAATAAATATTTATGTATGTATGTATGTATGTATGTATGTATGTATGTATGTATGTGTATATATATATATATATAAATCAATAGCTACAAAGTGCTATGACAAAATCAAAGAACTTACATAGGTAATGTAATGTCGAAGTTATTTAGTTTGCCTATTTACCAACTCTAAGACATCTCTTTCAAAACATTTCCTTTTCTTTTATTAGCTATACTTTTTTTATATATAATTCACATTATTTTCATTAATAACAAGTCAATTTTTATTTTCAATTTATAAGAAAATATTCTCAAAAGCTATTTCAAACCATCTCTTAACAAACTACCCCTTTTGATTTTTTTTCAAGACATTGTGCAATATGATTGCCCTTAACGTATTGTATGATCCTATTTCAAACCATCTCTTAACAAACTACCCCTTTTGATTTTTTTTCAAGACATTGTGCAATATGATTGCCCTTAACGTATTGTATGATCCAAGTTTTACACTAGTTGAACAACTAATCATACATGTGATCTCTATTAAGAAATACCATGAACTAATTGCACATGCTTGATCTCCCATAAATGTATGATCAATCGTAAAAACCTTATCATATAGGGGATTAGAGATGATATATGCTGAGCTTGTTGTTAATTGATTGTACTAATGTAATACCCCTTTTGTACTTGTATGATCTATAATTATTATTTGATAATATAAGGAAGTGCATAAACAATCGATACTAATAGTCATTACATAGCTTATCATACTAGCTTGATCAATTTATCATAACAATATGATCCACAAAAATATTCAATAGAACAAGTGATCCAATGGATGATTTCTCTATTAAATAATACATAACTTATTGTAATGACCAATTTGAATGTTCTATTAGTATGATACCTAGCCAACCACCATTTCACACTTAGGTCAAAAGTTCTTACCAGCCCCTTTAATCTCAAATGACTAGAATTATCATCTTTGTACAATCAATGCAGTTGGAATTAACAATAGTCACTGATTACTATGGTTTTTCCAACAACAAAAATTAGCTCTATTCACAAAGATTCAATGGAGATCTTATCTTTATATGTGATTTCCTAAGGGATGAAGTCAAAAACAACTTCTTTTCTTAGAACTCTTCTTCTACTTCTCGATCTCTTTGATTTTCCTCAAAAGGCCCCATTGATTCTTGCTTGAAACTTGTTTCTTCTTCTTTGACTTTTTTTATCTCTCTCTTCCTACTTTCTCTCATTAAAACAAACAGTACAACCTACTTTTGAGCATTGAACAAACTCACGATTAAGCAATACATAATTTATTGTAATGTTCGATTTCAATGTCCTACTAGTATGATACCTAAACAATAACAATTTCATACTTAAGCAACACCTTTATAGAGATCTTACCAATGACCAAAACAATCATCTTTGTATGATCAATGTGGCTGGAAACAATAATAGCCACTGTCTACCACTGTTGTCCAACCAAACTTGCATGATTCCATTTCTTTTCATTCCAAGTAACAAAAATTAGCTTTATTTACAAAACTTCAAGAGAGATTTTACCTTAATATGTGATTTCTTTAGAGATAAATTCAAAAACCACTTCTTTTCCTATAACTCTTCTTCTACTTTTTGATCTCTTGGATTTTCCACAAAGGACCCCACAGATTTTTGCTTGAATCATTTTTCTTCTTCTCAAGCTCTCTTATTTCTCCCTTCTGTCTCTCATGAACATGAAACATCCCAACCAATTTTTGTGCACTGGATGATCTCTTAATTAAAAGCAATAGATAACATATTATAATGTCTGATCTAAATGTCTTACTAGTATGATGCCTAGCCAAACATCAATTCACACTTAGATCAAAAGGTCTTACGTACCCTTTTACATAGTTCTCACAAAATGACTAGGATGGCTATCTTAGCATGATCAATGTTGTTAGAAATATCAACAACTATGAGCTACCATGGTTTTTTAGCAAAACTTATACGATTTCATTCATTATCATTCCAAGTAACAAAAGTTAGCTTTACTCATAGAGCTTTAAAGGAGATTTTAGCTTAGTATGTAATTTTCTTGAGAGATGAAGTAAAAAACCACTTCTTTTCTTAAAACTCTTCTTTTACTTCTTGATCTCATTGATTTTGCTTGAATCCTATTCCTTCTTCTCCAATTTTTTCATATCTCTCCCTTTCTACTTTCTTTCTTCAATACCAAACACTGCAACATACTTTTAGCCACAGGAGAATTGTTTTATTCTCTTATTAAATAAAATGATTAAAGAATATAATAATTCCATTTCTTCATATTTCTCTATTTAGAAATTCACAAATTATTCAAATGATCTCTAAAAATACAAACTATATATCTACAGATTCCTCTCAATTATACATTCATGATAGTATACTCAAATCTGGGATGTAACCATTTTCATCCTCTCATTATTGTCGAGGTGCCCACTGCTCAAATAGACTTGGGTTCCAAATTTGCAAAGCACATAACCAATAGGTAAATTAAGATTTGGAAGAATGTTGGGCATTAATTAAGTAAGCTATTATAAAAACCTAGTAGAAAAAAATTATAATAAAGGTAACATTTTTGTTTACTATTCTGAAGTAAGAACAATTGAAGAAAATAAACCTTCTTTTCTACTTTGACATCTATTCTATTCTATTATGCTTCTTCTTTGTTCCCACTACCAATTATTTATTCATAGATGATCTTGCAATAAATCCTTATTTCTTGCTTATGACTAAAAATAAATAAGCTAGATGATTCACAAGTTAAGTAGAATGAATAAACAACATCCACAAACCATGTCTTCTTGGATAACTACATCAATATAAAGGAAAACCTTCATCTTTTATTTCTTAGATCAACAAAAGTTTGCCAATTAGCCAAAAAGTTGTTTAAATAGGAACCATAACCTCTTCTTTAGAAAATGAATCAAAGCAACACTAATTTTCTAATTGATTTAAATTAGAATACTAAGGTATTTCTTAAATTTTTTGGAGTAGTTCGGCTCAGCCAAGAAACCCAAAAGTGATATTTTGATCATCGATTATGACCCATCTCTATTAAAAATTAGGAATTTTGAGAATTACATTAGGTGGTCAAACTTATGATTTGGATTTTAATCAACCTCGAATAAGCATTTGAATGTGCACAAGAAGATCAAGAACAAAACTAAACAAAGAGAACATTTATAAGAATATTCAACCATGTGATGCTCAACTATAATCCCAAAAACATCTTGGTTCACAATGGGATTAGGACACAAGTAAAACAATTAATAGACATTAAAAAAAACTACAAAATACCATAAAATTATAATGGTATATTGAAAATGGCAACATAAATTAGAGCAATTAAGAATGGTCCTAATGCATTAAATTGAAATGTGGTTTAACAAAGTGGGGGTGACTATTTAGGAATAAAAATTTTAATTCTCAGAAATATGTTAATTTTTTTAATAATAAAATTTTAAGAAATCATGAAATGAAAATTTACAAAAATTGAAAAGTGTATACAAGAAATTCTTAAGTAGTTCAAATTAAAATTACACCTACATCTACCCTTGAAAAAAATTAAGCCTAGAAAGAAACTATATAAGTCATCCATTAAAAAGTGGATAGGCTAAACTATTACAGTAAGAAAACAAAAACAAAGTACAATGTATTTACAATAAAATAGAATTGGCAAAAAGTGGAAACGAAAGCCACGATTAAAATCCACACAAAATAATTCTTATGCTTGATATAATACTTAATAAGGCACAACCATTTTAATTTAGTTATTTAGAAAATAAAAAAAAATGAGAGCTTAGCTGTATTAGAAGATGAACATGGAATTTGGAGTTTGATAAAGAAGGGTGTAGTGTAAGTAAACGATGCTGAGCATTGGCTACAAATTGCACAAAGTTTGTATATTTAGAATTTTTCTTCTAGAGTTTTGTAAAAGTTTCATCAATCAAATTTGTTCAATAATTCACTTATTTATAAGAATTTTATGATGGCCAAAAGGACTTATCAAATATCTAATTTAGTCATTACAGTTTTACAAATTTCATAAATTTTAATTAGAAATTTATTATTTAACTAAAATACTCCAAAATATCTTAATAACAATTAAAAGAGCCATTACACTGGAGTCAAACAATCGGAAGCATCTAGACCATTCAATGGAAAAATAGTGCTATCAGGTAGATGCAATTAACATAATGCTTTTTAGAAATATGAAATTAATTTGGGCCATTAGATCTAAATTGTGATATAATTATAGAATTATCTTTATGAGCAAATGAAGTTTGGACCATGCTATCATGAGATTACATGATCGCACAATTGATGGAATTAACTCTTTTGAGAAATTGGATAAAGCGATGATCATTCGACCATGAAATGCATGATCAGATGACTGATGTCACTCTCGTAATTTTAGAATTAGTCTTACAAAAATTTGTTATTTTAGTCCTACAAGATGTATTTGCAAAGCTATTTTCATATTAAAACAATTCTTGTGTGCTGTAAAGGTAGCCTGATTTTAGGGTTTGCTACCAACTAGTCTATTTAGGATTTAGTCAATTGCACTTCTAATGACTTATTATGAACTAAATTCTAGATTTATGAGTAATGTCTTGATCCAAAATTATTTAAAATGGGCTTTGGAGTGATTCCCTGACCTGATTACTATAGCAAATGATGAATGACAAATGGGTTAAAAAATAGATTTATGTGACTTAAAATTAGGTTTTTTAATTAAAATTAATTATTACTAAAAAAAGATTTCAAGGATGTTGAGTAAATAATTCTCAAGATTGGAACAAGGATATTGGATATTATGATCAAGGATATTGGTAATGAAAATTAATTTTTTTTATGTTCCTTGAAGGAATAATTTCAATTAAGCTTAATTTTCTAAAAATAAAATTAAAATACCTAAAAGTAATATCAAAATATATCTCTTTGTGGTCTATCACACAAACCAAGAGGATCTTCATGAGATGTAATATTTGCTTCTCATCTTCTTTAATTTCTCCATGAACAAACACATCAACTATTTAGAATCTAAAAATTTATTAAATTAAATTCATTAAAAATACTTATGATTAGTTATTATCAAATAAAATACCGTGGTTAAAGGTCAACACCACAACATAAATAAGTCAAAAGCATTTTAGAAAATTCATAATAGGCATGAATTATCTCTTACTATTAATTTATAGGATCAAGTTGATCTTTAGGCATTAAAACAACCAATCTAAAGATGAAATTCCAAACAACTCCAATATCCCAAAAATATTTGGATACATGTTTAAAGGTATACATAATGCACAAATGACACAAATATAAAACTAATATGTATAGAATAGAGCACATAGGTAAGAAATTTCTAATTTTTAAATATGATCTATGAGTCTTTAAACAAGCAATTGTGGGAATCCAAATGGCACCACATTTGTATTTCATGATGCCTAAAATTTCCTCCTTTCTAATCTAAACTATGGGTAATCTTATTACATCCAAGTTTTGTATATATAAGAATTATTCTTTATTGATCATTTCTTTACTTTTAATTAATGATGTGCTTATCTTGTCACCTAAAATTGATCATCTTATGGAAGTCTTACTAAGCTAATGTCTTCTTGTGTTAGTCAATAACAAATGGTAGTTAGTTTAGCTAAAGTTTTTTTCTTACCATTACACTCAATCATAGATATTTTTTCATTTCTCTCTATCATCATAATTCCTTTTTCAATTAACAACTTGAATCTTGAATTCTTCAAAAGGGGATCTCTTAAATTATTTCATTATTTTTGTAAGGATATTGTTCCCTTTGCTTTCTTTTTTCCCATCGAGGAGAGCAAATATCATCTTAACCACAATATTGTTTGCTTTATTATTAGGTTTTTGTAATACGTTATATTGTAAATTTTGTGAGAAAAACATAAAAAAGGGAAGGGATGAATTATGTATTTAATTTTTTTATTTTAAAAAATTAAAAAAATTATCCCTAAAAAAATTGTTTTTAAGAAGATTATTGATGAAATGAGATTGTTCAATAATAAAAGAAATGTTCAAAAATGTTTTAGGAGGTTTAGCCAAAACCTATGCCTACATCCACCCCCGATCACCGATCGAGTTTCCACTGACAACTCTCGTTTGTCAAGGCTGATTGGGGTAAACAAAATACAAACTGATGCACCAATGAGACATCAAAATTCACAAAAATTGACTATATAAAAAAGTTAAAAGCTTTACAAAATTTTTAGTACACAAAATTTTTATACTTTAAAATCTTTAAAATAAGAGTGACACAACTAATCAATAATATATATATTACTAGGATAATACAAAAAAATTGTGGATGGGAGCAAAAAAAATACTAATTGAAAAAACACAACTCTCATAAGCACAAAAAATTTGATACTCTCAATTTTTGCCTTCACTTGGGCACTTACGAAATTTTTAAGTTGATTCAATAAATCTTAAATATTGATAACTGACCTCTATTTATATTCCAAATAAAAAATAACTACCAAAATAACTCCCCTAGAATTAGCTTTTCTAAAAACTAACCATTGTAAGAGACAAGAGATGAAGATGAAACATCACTGTCATTCCATTCTTGGTGAACTAGGTAGGAACTGTTTGATTGGAATAACCATTAAATGGTCCAGATCTAATCACAACGAGATATGATTTGGACCACTAAATCTAAAAGCCAGTTGGATGATGAGATGATTATGATGTTGTTCATGAATGTGAAGAAAAATGTGACTACCTGATCATGAAAATACTTGATCGGTCGATGTAGATTCACTTATGTTTAGAACAAAAAAGAGTGTTGTTTATTTACTCTCACATTGCAAAATAGTGCATGTAATTTGTCCTTATATTACTCCCTCTATGTGTATTAAACAGCCTATTAGGGTTGGCTATCCCCTCGTGCCCTTAGGATTTTATTATCTAAGGAACTTTCTTATAATATGAAAATAAGTTTGAAATGACCCAAACCAATTACCTATAATTAGCAAGTCCAACTCAACTCATTACACCAAAGCCAAGTTCAAGAGTTATGTCTTAACCTGACACGATTAACTCAAGCCATTAAGGGAATTGTACCTTGGATCAATAGTCGAGCCTAACTCGACTTGGTTTTAGTTAGACTCCTAACCTATGGCTCCTTAAGACTCAATGCTTAACATTGTGGGCCACTTAGACTTGAGCCTTTGGGCTTGATGGAGGGATTGGGTTGGGTTCTTAGGATTATTATTTTTAATTTTAATTATAAAATTTTAAAACTCAAAAAGACTTAATTTTAAAAACCAAGTTATAACCTAATGCATCACCAAAAAGCCAACTCAAATATGCATGAATCATGATAATCTTATATGACATAGTTACAAAGAAAATAAAGGTTTAACATATTAACCATATAAATATTTAAAAATATAGCTTTTTTATGAATTAGGCACTCCACATAGTCTTTGACTCTAAAATCAATAAATTGAGTCTTCAATCTTTATTCACTATATATGTTGTAATCCTTATTCCAACAAACCCAAGCTATTATAATACATCTTGAGATTTAACTAAAATAATACTAAGCTCAACAAAGCATAAATAATATTATGATTTATTTTGTGATCATCACATCAAGGGGTACAATACATTACATTAAAGCCTAAGTGCATTAAGTCACATGCACCTCCTACCATTAAATGAAGCATGTTTTGTGAGCTTCATTATGCATATATTCAAATTCTTTGTGGCATAATATAAATAAAATACAAGATTGTTTTCTTATCACATATATTGAGTAGAAGAGAGTCATAAATAGATGTTTTTCAAAGAAATTGAAAAAGATTTTTTCTCATTAAATAATGCAAAATGAGGAATACCAAATAATATGAGTTCAACACTAAGGTCATGCATTGGAGGATTTTCTTTTTTATGAGTCCTAAGGAGAGGATGAATATCAAATATAGAATTTTAAATTATTAAAATTTTATAATATAAATTTTATGAAATTTGAATTTGAATAAATCATAAAATGGAGAGATAAAGTTAAAAGAAAAATATTTCTATAAATATTTAAAAAATTATTAAAGTATCATATGATATTAGAAAATATTTAAAAATATTATGAAAAATTATATATTTTGTTTGACAACACTATCCATTTGGTGAAAATTTGACTTGTCTTCAAGGTCATACTTATAAGAAAGCCAATGTTTACATGATTTTTAGAAAAAAAAAATAAATTTGTTAAAGACATTAACTTAAGGTTAAAAAAATATAAAAATATTAGGAATGATAGAGTTTATTAAGTAGTATATTTTAAAAATAATTGATGGAATTATAAAGATTATTTTGTTTAGAAGTTTTAAAGAATTAGAATTAGCATATGATTTTAATTTTTTTATTAAATATTATTTTTCTAAATTCGTAATTGATGGAAAGATCCTGAATGGCACTAATGATGTAATCACATGAAATAATAGTAAGGAAAGGTGAAACCAATAGGGAGGAGTTACCTTGAGGAAGAATTTAAACCCCAAAATATTTGTATTTAAAATTTGAGAAGTTTTGAGTGACTTTTGAAAGAGGAGGTAATCAGTAGGGAATGTAGATAGGAAAAAAAATTGAAGTTATAAAAATGGGATTATATGGAAGGGGTTATAATAAATTGAGGAATTGGGCAAGAGTAATAGCCATTGAGCAAAAAATTGAAGGAAATTGAGCTACTAAGTCTATGCAAAATCCTAAAAAATTGGTGTTTTTCAATTTAAGGAATTCAAGAAGATAGAAAAAGGAGGAAGGAAGCTTTAAGCTTAATGAAGCTCTTAGGAGGTCTCATGAGCAAGACTTCAACTCTTAGGAGTGATAATTAGGTCAAATTCAAGGTAAGCACATATAAACTTTATTGTGCATATGCTTGATGAATAATGAATGCAAATTACTAGCCTTAGCATCTCAAAGTTGATTAAATTATAAATCAATATTTTGGTGATGCATAATGTTTGGACATAAATGTTAAATTTTATGCTTTCCATTCTAAATGTTAATTTACTTTATCTACAATTTTCTTATATGACATCTATGTTTTGTATGCATATTTTCGTTTGAGCATTGGAAAGGAGAGAGGGATAATTTCATAATGGTTTTGGCAATTGTTAAATTTGTTTAGAAAAATTTTGAAAGTAAAAATAAAGAAATGATGGGAATAACATTGTGAACATCATTAAGGAAAGAGATAAGGTCTTAATAGCTTTGATTAGGAAAGTAGACTTATGGATGGTGAAACCCAAAGATAAAAGGTTTCAAAATGATAGAACTAGACAATGAGATAATTGGGTTATCATGCTAACTCAATGATGATTTTATATGACTAATAAAAATAAGAAGAGGTCAAGAGACCAATGAATTAGGAAAATATGAACGATGTAGCAAAGGAGTTTTTTTAAAAAAATCTTATTTCATATATAAGGTTATTATTTGCTCTTTTTTTCTTGTATTGATATTGATTAAGCTTCTAACATGTTTCAAAATTTATATTTAATTGCATGCATAAGTAAATTTCCTTTTAAATCAGTGGCAGTTAGTTCAATCTATTTTGACTTAAAATATTTGAGGTTATATTGATGCACAACGTGGGAATTATAAAGGTGGACAAATATGTTTGCTTATGTTGTTTTAGATATCATTTATAAGTTTGGAATCAATTGAGATATATGTGATGTTATTGTGATAATAAAAGTTAGCATGAGATATAATGTTATCATTATTGAGCACTATTATCCATAATTAAAATCCTTTTCATATTGCCAAATAATTATGATTTCTTTCTATGTTACATTCAATATGATTTAATTCTACTATGATTACATTGACAAATTAGATTACCTCTTTTGAAAGAAGATTTTATATGATAAATTCTTTTAAAAGAAAATTAAATTATTATTTCCAAAAATAGTGATTTTATATTAAAGGAGGTAATATTTAAAAGAGATTTTCTACAAATATTTTTTATATGGATCCATTTTACACATGCATGCACCATAAATTTCATGCCCTCCTCTTCTTGGGAAGCAATTTTATTTCATTCTAACAGCATTCAATGATTGACGACCAATAAAGTTGGTCTTCATTGTTTCCTCTATCATAGTAAAAGGGACAATCAAGTTGTTAATATAACTGAATTCCCATTCTTTGGTATTGTCACTCACATTTATGTTCAAGTTCTTAAGAGATGGAGTCTAAGTTGGTTTGGTATGCTCTTCCTCATGTTATGACTTTTTTGCCCCACTTTCATCTTCTATATCTTAGTCATACTTATAAGAGGCTTCTTTTCACTTATTTTTGTTGGAAAGAACAAGAGACTTAATATGAATAGAATCCATTCAGGCTTTACTTTGTCTTCAAAAATGCTTGAGACTACCTTTTTTCTAAAGATTTAAAGTATTGATAACATGTCTCTCTTATTTCTCAAAGACAAACAAATAAACAAAAACCTTTTTACCTCTTTTAAAAAATCATAGAGTATTGACTTCTATTCTTCTTCTTTTATTGATAAATCTTATATATGATTCTTGTCTCTTAAACAAAATGTTCTCCATGTGCAATTGAAAAAAATATTTTTTTTTTTAAGAGGTCTTTCTCTTTGTCCATATAGTTTTGGGTGACAACATCTTTGAAGATGATTAGGATTTTGATTTTTTCTTCAATAAGAAACTTGCAAACAACCTTTAAAATTTTGCTATTGATATCATAACAAAGGTGTTCTTTTCCCCCATCATGCTCTAAGATACCTTAATTTAGTGTGGGTGGTGACTATTCATGTGTGATGAAACATATCATTTTCAATTTATAACTAAGGCAAATGAATTATTTACTCATATAACCAAGGAGTTAACATTGATCAACAAAAAAGTTGTAATCATAACATAAACCTATAACATTCACCTTTAGTTTATAGTCAAAATTAAAGGTCATTATTTAGTCATATCACTCAAGTCTACCATAGCCAACATGACCACATGATCATATCAACATCCATGAGATCTCATGTAGTAGAGTACCAAATGTGTATGCTACTCACATTCATAATAACTAGCCTTATTTTATCATGATATTACAACATACTCATGTCCCTTCAACTATAATATTCAGACATTTAATTTTGTTTGAAACTTTTGACTAATGTTAAAAAAAAAAATAACCCCTTGCTTGAACTAGTTAAAAAGGTTAAGTAATCACGAAAGACATACAACATGTAGTAGAACACATATTGTATTATATGTCTAACTTACTTATGGATAAATATGACAAGAATGTAATTCTCTCTCGAAGCTATATAAGATAACTATAAAAGGCTAAAAGATTTAGTTAAAAAGAGACTGATATCATTTACCATGACATATATATACTTATGCTTTGTGTAATCGTACTTATATTCACTATAATTAAATTCTTTTCAAGCAATGGTTATCATAGATTCTACCATTAACTGAATTTTATAAATAAAAGAATAAGTTATTCTATTTATTTTCTTTTCAATAATATATATCTATAATACTCTAAGCATACATATTCTCTTTATATCTAATATTGATTATAAAAGAGATACAAGAAAGTTATAAAAAACATAAGTCTCATTACTCATCATAGTTATACTCATAAAAAGACATCATTCTTGAAAATGTAAACAAAAATACTATCTAATATGTCAATGTTGTCTAATTTGTTAATATTTTTTGTCCTACAAAGGTACTATATTATTTTTTTCATCAAATTTTATTTTTTATATAAATTTTTTAAAACTCTTTTTTTTTATTTTTAAAACTTTTTTTTTTGAGATATATAAAAATATGGCAATAGTTTGCAGAAATAAAAATAGTAAATAAAAGAAAAAAAAAACGCATATATGTTAATTTAATGTCAAATAGTTCAACAAAATTTATTTTTTCTTACCCACAATGTGTTTTCTAATGGTCAATGTTGCTGGAAAAAACATGCTTAATTTTTATTAAATAGTTAAAATTAAATAAAACGAATTACAGAAACTGGTATTTTTGAGCATCAGGTATTTTAGACACTAAACTTGTTCTCAAAACATTGGCCAACCATTCCTTTATTTACTTAAAATTAAACAAATATTTAAAAAATAACAAAAAATATTTAACTCCACTATGAACAGTTTAATAAACTAAATTGATTGTAAATTATACGAATCTTATAATTTATCCACATGTTTTGTGAAACTTAAAAGACCTTGAATTTTCTAGAAAGAAATGGATTAATTTAAATCATTTAAAAACGATTTTTTTTTTATAAAAATGACATATTTTATAAGTTAATGTCATAAATATCTAGATTTAATCAGTCATTTAATATCTATTATAATTTTTGTTTTATACTTTAAATATTTAAAGTTGGGTCAAAATTTGTATGTTTTAATTGAGTTCAATGCTACAATTACTCCTTTCTTTGGGCTTTTAAACATGGCTTTAATTGAATGAAGTGGCCCAACTTCTTTTTTCACTTATAGTGCATGTTAGCTATTGACACTAAGTATTATTGCATAAGAGGTCTTGGGTTTAATTATGTTGTCATATCATGAAATATTATTTAATAAATTTAAATATTATAATAAAATATACAAAATAATATTATTTAAAAATTTTAATATATAATTAAAAAATAACATCTAAATATTACTCAAATTTTAATAATATGTATGTTTTGAAAATTTAATAATAAAATTAGAATTAAGAATTTTTTAGGTTGCTTTGAGTTAGATATTTTAAAAATATATATATTTAAGAATCAATATTATCCAAATTATAATCACTATAATGTATTTTAAAATTTATCTTGAATTTGATTTTTATCAGTATATTATTTAAACTATAACTTTAATGTCCTTAGAGTTGAACATGTGAAAGTTGAGAGAAAAATAGATAAAAACAAACAACAATAAAAAGCTGTTAAGGGTATATCTCCAAAGCTTTTAAGATGCTAAAAACTTAACTCAATGTGTTTTTAACCACTATAGTTTTTAAGTAAATAACTTTTTTTATCCAAAACTATGATCTATTATTGAATTTAGTATAATTATTATTTAATTAAAAGATATAATGACTAAAATATACTTTAATTTTTGGTGAAAGAAAAGTGAATTCTTTAATATATTATGAAATTTAAAAAAAAATTATGTTGTCTTTGTTTGCTATCATTGCATCGAACCAAGCACTCAAATCTCATGCCTTAAGAGACTACAAGGTTTATTAGCTAAAACAATGGATAGCATGTTTTGAGATCATTCTAGACATTAAAAAGAGCATATTTTGTCATTTTTTATTTCTAATGATGTCTTTGAGTGAGA
Organism: Vanilla planifolia; assembly: GCA_023846275.1. Lineage (NCBI taxonomy): Eukaryota > Viridiplantae > Streptophyta > Magnoliopsida > Asparagales > Orchidaceae > Vanilla > Vanilla planifolia. The sequence continues at coordinate 71,751,066 of CM043865.1, read as the reverse complement.
TGATATTTAGGTTATATTTTAATTTCTAAAATATTTTGACATTTTTAGAGTTTGATGAATTTATTCATTTTGAGATTCATAAAAAATATCGCTTTCATAAAACTTAAAACTTTATTGTAAACAAAAAATATGTCTATTATTTAAAAGAAATTACTATACTAGAAGTATAATGCTAAAATAACTGTTGAAGAATAAGTTGAGATTTTGATCTTGTTTGATTTTTAAGTATAGATGATAACTCATATAGGAATATGATAATGTTAGTAAAATTAAAATCTATTATTAGAATATAAAATTATTTTCGAAATTATGATTAAAATTTAAATAAAAGAAAATTATTATTTGACTTTTTAAGAGTAAGAGAAAAAAATATAATAATTATAATTATTAAATACTAGTGAACTCTTAATTTAATATTAAAAACTCTAAAATTAACAAAATCTTCGATAAAAGAGAAATATTTGAACTTTGATAAAAGAGTTTAAGAAAGATAAAAAGATGTGAAGTCAACCTAATAAGTGGCATTTTGCTAAATATTCCAACCAACAAAACCTTCTTTAATTATTTTATCATAGGAGCACATGAAATATTGTTAGATTCTCTTTAGTCTCAATATAAATCACTATACAAGACATTAGTTTGTTTGATACAACTATTGAGTTAAAAAAACATGTGCTTTTAGAAGAAGTTTTGAAAAGATAGCATTCACAAAAGAGCTTTCTTTTCCAAATAGTTTGTCACAGATTTTTGAAACGTTGCTACTTAAACACTTTCTAAAGCTAGAATAAATTCTCCTTTCATGCTAGGAAAAGAATCCAACATTTTCCAAGTCAAATGCAACATGATAATAGACAAGCATAGCTATATTCACCATTAAAATAACTAAGTCTCATGAACTGATCAAGGAAAGAATCAAGTCAAAAAGTACGGCTTATAAGCTTCAAAGAGAAGCTAAATGCCAGTCTTACTTCGATAAGCTCAAGGGAATTATAGAAAGATTCAAAGAAACTAACAATCCACTGAAGTGGTTCAATGACTTAGAACAAAATCTATCTAAATATTTTGGGTTTTCTTTCTTAAGTTCAAAAAGCATCAAATGTCAGTAAAAGAAGTTCATAGTTTCTTTTTTATTTTTTACATGAAATACATTATTTAACATAATCTTTTTAAAATATATTATTGAATGTATTTTTTTTCAATTTTAACCTTATTGGTATGCATTTGATGTTTTGTCTAAAGGCAAAATCGATGGACATCAACTTGAATTCCTTGCTGTCTTTTCTAAAGTTCAATATGTTGACTAAGGTAAAGAAAGCCATAAATGTTTCTTTTACATAAAATCCTTTGACATGACTTTTGAAATAGTATAGTTTATGCATCCTCGAAAGTAAATGAGAGGTTGGAATACAACGACCTGAGCTCACAATCAAGTTGAGCTAAAGCGAAATAAATGAGAGAATCTTTTGAGATTTTGGATCAAGAGATGTAGATGTTTGAAGTCTATTGCAAGAACTAATTGGAATCTAGAAAAAAAAAACAAAAGACTTGAAGCAAGAGATTTATATCAAAGAAATTTGGAAGATAGAGTCATCTTCTTGGATATCACTTTTGATTCTTTTTTTAATGATTATATTTATAGTCTTTCAAAATTATTTAGGGGCTTACTTCTTTTTAATTTTCTTAGAAAACACTTCGCTAAAAAATGAAATAATTTAAATCATGCCCTTTTCCTTTTCTACAAAAACTTCCAACAACTACTTATAAAATGTTATTTTGAAAATGTTTTAGACTCACACTTCAAAGTATTTTGGTTTAAAAGTGCATATTTAGATATTTATTGGTAGATTCAAGAACAATTAATCTTGATATTTTCTTAGAGGATTTGGAAGTGCTAAAGAGAATTTTTTTAATTACTCATAAAGCATCTACAATAAAATCTAACAACTACTAAGAGAGAAACTTTAAGACAAACATTTTTTTGTCAAAATTATTTTAATTCATAAAAATTACTCACACATTAACAAATTTTTATATAATTTTAAATTGTTTTTGTATAAACTACAGAATAGTCAAAATCATTAGTTTGATTCACAAAAAATCAAAAACAAAAACATAATGGATATAAATAGTTCACAAAATAATGATGGAACATAGGGCATATAAAAAAGTTTCTACCTTTTAAAAAAAATGCAAACTTATTTTATAATTTATGTAAACAATAATAATTATCTTGAAACTTTTTTTTATCATGGACCACTAGTTAAATGTGACACTTATTTGTTGGTAATAAGATGATCTTCCATTTGCTCGCAAAATATCGAGGTGATAAATGCTTCATCTTGGAAGAATATATGAAATTGTCAAACAATCTCATCACACATCATGTTCACATAATTGTCATGATCAGCCATTATTGATCTTTGTAGCATCTAAAAAATTCAAGCACATATTAATAATATAGTTGAATAAATATATTATATTTGAATATTTAACTTTAATAAGATATGAAAAATTTCATTATATATAAGAGGTATTGTTTGGTGAAATAGATTATATTGATCATAGTACATGTATGAGCTTTAAAAAAGGGAAGGAACTCTTCATTATTGTTGAGAAAATACTTAGAGTTTGAAAAAACCAATTTTGTTAAAAACTTGAATTAAAATTTTAATTTTGGTCTGAAGTTTATAAAATAATAAGGATTTTGAAATGATTAATAAAAAATATATTTGAATTTTTTTAATAAATCCTTAAAAAATGGTTTAGTGGGCAACCACAATGTATTTAGGGTTGAACAGAATCAAAGTATGGGTTCATATGTTCTTAGGTTGCCGTTAAGCTAAAGGAGATTTAAAGGGAGGAATTCAATCAAAAAGGAGAAAGCACAAATAAAACATTTTCCCAAAACAAGATTAGTTTTTCTTAATTTGAATATGATTTTCTTTGAATTTCAAAGAGAAAAACATCCTATGTATGTAATAAAGTTTGGGAGTAAAGGAACGTACAAAAATATTTTGTAATGTTAAATTAAAGTTTTATTGAATTCTATATAAAGAAAACTACAACCAATAAGTGAAGTCAAAACAAGTGTATGAATCTTACAAGATGGGGGTGAATTGTGATCTTAAAAGTAATTTATGTTATTTTTGAAAGTATCTATTTCTTAAAAATAATTTTATGTTTGTAAAAAATCTTGATTATATGTATATATTATTTTTAATAAGATAAAAAAATAAAAAATAAAAATTTAAATGAGACACTAGAGTTTTTAGTTGGTTTGATTGAAATTAGAACTTATTTTTACCCCCAACTGAAGTCAAGAAAAACACCACTAATAAAAGGTTACAACTTACTGTTTTTTTCTCACGGTTCATCTCTAAAAAGCAACTTTTTTGGGGTTCAACTAAAATCTAGGCTTTTGTGAGCTCAACCCCAACTCGATTTTTTACGAGATCAAACCAAACTTTAGCTTTTGCAAATGCCAGGCTGACTAACTTAAAAGAAAAGAAAAAATACAGTAAGATGAAAAATGCTGATAAATTTGTACAACTTCTTATACTTGTTAATTAATAGAACAAAAAATAATGAGCTTAAATTCAAGAAAAGAAATGAGAATTTAAAAGATTAGACGTGTAAGACTTAGCTGGAAAACTTCAAAGATTTAACAAGGAGAAGTCGCAGTTACTGCTAGTAAACTTTATGACAGTAGAATTTGGAGCAGCACTTTGTTGAGATCTCAAAGATTAATTTATATTATTTGTTATTTTATTTGCAATAGTTAGATATTTATTGAAATTTTTTTGATTATAGTCATTAGAAAGTGTAGAAAACTATTTGAAAAATTATAGCCAAACAATTTTAAAAATATGTTTGAAAATTTTTCAAAATGGCTAACACAATAACTAAATAATTAGCTGTTAGGCAGATGAACTAGGGCTATTGGTCCAATTAGAGGCAATACAGACCATCAGATATAATGCTGAATAACAAGGCGGGTTATGGATGGTCTAATCAAGACAGATTTGATCTTGGCCATCTGATAATATTTGATGAGATCTGGATCGTTTGATTTAACAATGATAAAATTGATGTTAAATGTAGATCGTAGGATTTGAACAAGAGAGATCTGGGGCATCATATCAAGGATAGATTATGTCAAATGTTAGAAATTCAAATAGTTGTTCGATGAAGTCAAACAAGATCATGATCGTGAAATGGATCAATCGATTACAGTGGATGAAATAGTAACCGATTGATCGGCTTATCAAATAGATGGTTGGATTGATAAGATCATTACTTATAGGTAGAGGTGATCTCTACCTTGCAATCACAAATACGTTCTATAAGATGATGCTTAGTGCTCCCAGTTTTAGTTGTAGACAAACATAAGGGATTTAGTCCCATATTATAGAAAAAGATAAGAATTTAAACTTTGTACATCAATGTGCTTGGTTTTAAAATGATGAACTTGATTCTTTGTTAAGGCCAAGGCACTAGTGTTATCAATTTAAATGGGAATATTTGAGAGATCTAAATCATAATCATGAAGTTGTTGTCTTAATCATAATACTTGGGCAATACAACTTTCGTTTGCTACATACTTAGATTTCATGGTTGATAGGGCTATGCAATTTTGCTTCTTGCTTGACCATGAAATTAAACAATTTCCTAAGAATTAACATGTATCAAAGGTACTTTTCTTATCTACTCTAAAACCTACAAAGTCTGAATCTATGTAACCTATAGAATCATAAGAAAGAGTATTTTTATGGTAACATAAACCTAAGTTCATTGTACCTTTTAAATATTTGAAGATTGATTTAATCACTTTTAAATGACTTTTCTTGGAATTTAATTGGAATCTTGCACTAAATAATGTGTGGTCTACTTGTCATGAGATATAGTAATGATCCAATAAGACCTCTATAATACTCATCTCAAACTCTCTTATCATTAAGTCATTAAATTTTTTACACATATTTTTATTTATGCTTTCAAAAATTATGTCATCAACATAAACTTCTACAAGCAACAAATGATCATTTAAAGATTTTAAGAATAATGTAGTATCTATTTTTTCTTTTTTAAAGTCACTTTTAATTAAATAATTACTTAATCTATGAAACCATGCATAGAGAACTTGCTTAAGGCCAAAATTACCTTCCTAAGGTTATATACATAATCACTATATGCATGGGTCTCAAAATTGGAGAGTTATTCTACATACATATCTTCTTTTATTATTCTATTTAAAAATATATTTTTTTACATCTATTTTAAATAATTTAAAATTTTTATGACAAGAATATGCTAAAAGAAGTCCAATGGCCTTTAATCATGCTATCAGTGCAAATGACTACTAAAAATCTATACCTTCAACTTGTTTATAACCCTTAATAATAAGTCAAGCTTTTGTTTCTAATGATCACTCCATTTTCATCTAATTTATTTTTGAATATCCATTTGGTTCTAATTACTTATTGATCACATAGCTTGGAGACTAATTACCATACTTTGTTTCTCTTAAATTGATCTAGATCTTTTTCATTGCTTGAACCCAATAATTATCCTTAAGTACATCTTCTATAGATACTGGTTCTATAAAAGATACAAATATATTATGATCAATTTCTTTCATAGAAGTTCTGGTTCTAACTTTTTGATTAATATCTCCTACTATTAATTCCTTTGGATATGAATCTTTATACTTACAATCTTTATGTAATTGAATAATCTTTTCTCTTTTTTTTTTTACTTTCAATTTTGTCTTCATCCTCTTTCAAATCTAAGTTTTCTAAGGACTTTATTTCTTTATCTAAATTTTTTTGTGTGTTTTGAATAGAATCGTCAAACATTACATGTATTGATTCCTCTATCTTTTAAGTATTTAAGTTGTAAACTCTACATACTTGTCTAAGAGAAGTGTATCCTAAGAAAATTTCTACACTTGCTTTTTCATCAAACTTGTTTAAGTTGACTCTTTTATTATTAAGAATGTTACATTTACATCCAAAAACGTGAAAGTACCTAATATTTAGTCTCTTATTTTTAAATAATTCATAAGGAGTTTTCTTAAGTATTAGTTTTAAATTAATTCTATTTATTATATAATAAGTCATGTTAATTGCCTCACCCCAAAAATATTTTGGTAGATTATACTCGACAAACATTGTTCTACTTATCTCTACAAAGGTTTTATTCTTCACGATCCTATTTTATTGAGGTGTATAAGGACATATAAATTGATGCCTTATTCCCTTGCCCTTGTAATAATCATAAAAATTCTCATTCTTAAATTTGCTATCATTATCACTTTGAATACAAGTTAACTTGAGATTAATTTATCTTTTTATCTCTTTTCCTAAATTAACAAAATTTTAACATGTCTCATTTTTACTCCTAAAAAATACAACCCAAGTATATCTAAAAATTTATCAACAATCATGTATTTCTTTTCACCTAAACTCAAGGGTTGTATGGGTCTAAAAAGGTCTAAATAAACTATCTATAAAGGTATACTAGTGGTTAAATCATTTTTTTGTTTTAAAAAGATTTAACTTACTTTTCTTTTTGACATGATTCACATATTTTCAAACTAGCTTTGTTTGGTTGAGGAAGATCTCTAATTATGTCTAACTCACTTATTTTCTTTAAGGATGAATAACTTACATAACCTAGTCTTCTATGCCATAAAATATTTTCATTTGAATGTGTAATAAGGCATTCTATTTTACTAGCTTCAAGTTGATCAAATTTAATCACATAAGTATCACCTTTTCTTCTACCAATGAGTAATACTTGATCATTTTTTAATATTTTGTAATATTGAGTATCAAAATTAACAAAGTAACTATTATCACATAATTGACTAATACTAATTAAATTAAATTATAATCCATCAACTAAAAAAATATTTGAAAGTGTAGAATTAGTCATATCTATATTACCAATTTTAATTATCTTCTTCTTAGAGTTATCTCTTAATGTTACCTATCTATTTGGTCCACATTCTATTGATACAAACTTTGATTAGTCCCTGATCATATGACTTGAGCATCTATTATCCAACACCCAAGAGTTAGATCTTGATTTTTTCTTTATATATGGTTGCATAAATTATAAAATTTTAACTTAGTAATCATAAAGTATAAGTTTTGTTTACTTAATTATCATGTTTTCTTATACATAAGATTTCTAAGTATATTATTTCTAACCTAAGAATATTTCTAATGCATCATACCTTCACACTACGAATGTAGAGATATCTTATATTAATTTTTTTATTTTCTAACATTAGGAACCCAAGAAAGCTTGGGTTGAACATTAATATTTATTAAAGGAGTATTCATAATATCATTTCTAATTACTTATTTGAAACAAGATTTTGAACTAGAAATATTTTTTTCTAATTTCAAAATCTTTGATGATATGTTCTTTTCTATAATAATAAAAACATATAATTTTTGAAATGTTTTACATGTATTCAAAAGAAGATATTCTTTTGTTTGGAAAAATGTATATCATGTGAAGTAATAAAAAATTTTGCTTGTTCAAGAAAGTAAATTTTTGTTTTTAAACTAATAATTTTCTATTTCAAGGAAGTATTCTCAATAATCATGAAATTTTTTTTATCACAAATTTGTACCATTTTTATTTTCTTTTTCTCATCTTCTTTCATTAAAAAAATCTAGAAGATCAATCTTTTCTTTGTGAAACTTTTTTAATTTTTTATGTGCACATATTAAAGAAGCTCAAGCATTAATAACTTTTGTGTAATTATTTTCAAAAATATCATGAGACTAAGTGCTTACCTCATTCACTTCTTGTTCTTATTAGATGTGCTTGAATCTTCAATTTTCATAATGCACAACATCCCTTCCTCGCTATTTGAAATTATGGAGTCAAAATCTTTCGAAGCACTCCAAGTAGCTTGAAAGGCTTTCTTCTTCTTCATTCTCTTCTTTTTCTCATCTTTTCTTTTAGTTCCTTTGAGTTATGGCCAATCCAATCTAATATGGTCAATTTGGTTGCAATCATATTATCTCGCTACCTTCATCTTCTCTCTTCTTTTCTTCTTTTGCCAATCCTTGTTTATAAAACATTTTACCAATTTTTTTGCTAAATCTTTAACATACAAAGTCACTTCGTTCTCTAAATCCATAGAAGAGATTAATGCCACATCTAAATCTTCATTGCTTGCTTTAAATGCCAAAGCTTCCTCTTTTTTTACTCCATGCTTTGACTTACAAGTGGAAGCCTCCTCTTCAACCCTTCTATTTATCTCAATTTTTGTCATTAATAATTCTCCAAGTAGCTCATCAAACATGAGCTTATTTATGTCTTTGGCTATCTTTATTGTCATGGTAAGAGGATCATACTCTTTGAGTATAATCCTTAACAATTTTTTTGTAAGATCTACATTAGAAATTTCTTTTCCAAGATTTATTAATCTATTAGTAATATCAATAATTTGCATAAACTTCTTCCTTATAGTTTCTCCTAAATCCATTTTAAATAGCTCATAATCATGTGAAGAAGTTTTATTTTAGTTTCTTTTACTTATGAAGTGCCATCATAAAGAACTTCTAATTTTTTCCAAGCTTCATATATAATATGTAAATTTATAACTTGATTAAAGTCATTTAGAGATATATCATAATCAAAGTAGTTGAGTGCTCTTGCATTGAGTTGTGACATTCTCTTTTGATCATATTAAGTTCACTAAAAGACTTGATTTCATTTGTGCATGAATCAATAGGTAAATCACATGATTTAATAAGTATTTCTCAAAGTTATAAATTAATTGATGAATAAAAATTTTAAATATATTTTTCTAATATAAATAAAATTCACACTCAAATAGTGGTGAACAAACTAAAAAAGATCATCATGTGTCACACCAATATCAATCATGGATGAAGACATATTAAAAACTTAAGAAGTAAACTAAAAAAACATGTATTTTGAAAAGCACACAAAAATGATAAATGAAAATTTTAAATCATTATGCAACCAAAATGACAATTAAGAAAACTAAAATAAAATAATTAAAATACACATGATGGATCACCTAAGTGATTTGACTCACTTTATGTAGGGAACCCTCTTTTATACCAATTGAAGTAAAACCTAGAGTACGAATCTCACAAGAGTTGGTAACTTATAGTCTTAAAAGTAATTTTTGTTATTTTTAAACTTATTTATTACTTACAAATAATTTTATATTTGTAGAAAATCTTGATTATATATATATATTATTTTTAATGAAATAAAAAAATAAAGATAAAAATTAAATGAGACATTATAATTTTTAGGTAGTTCGATTTAAATTGGAACCTATGTCCACCCCCAATCGAGGTTAAGAAAAAACCACTAATAAAATGTTACAACATGAGATTTTTTTCTTATGTTTCACCTCCAACATACTAGCTTATTGGATTCAATTAAAATCTAGGCTTTTGCTAGCTCAAACCCAAGTCAATATTTTATAAGATGAAACTGAACTCGGGCTTTTTCAAATGTTGGTCTGCCCAACACAAGAGAAAAAGAAAAGTATAGCAAGGCAAAAAATTATAATAAATTTGTACGACATTTTATACTTGTTGATTAATAGAATATGATATAGTGAGCTTAAATTCAAGAAAAAAAATGAGAATTTGAAATATTAAATGTTCAAGACTTAGTTGAAAAACATTGATGATTTGAAAAGAAGAAGTCTTAGTTACTACCAGTAGAATTTATGCCAGAATATGAAGAATCAATCTATTAAGTTCTCAAAGATTTATTCACATTCATTAGTCATTTTATTTACAATAATTAGGTATTTATAGAAACAATTTTTATTATAGTTGTTAGAAAGTATAGAAAGTTATTTGACAAATTATAGCCAAACAACTTAAAAAATATATTAAAATACATATCTGAAATGGCTATTGCAATGACTAAATAATTAGCTATTAGGCAGGATGAAGTAGGGTCATTGGATTTAATCAAAGATGTTATAGATCATCAGATCTAATACTGAATAAGCAGATGACTTATGGACGCAGAGAAGATTGCCTTGTTCTTGTAAGCGGAATCTTTCATTTCGCGGGCACTGATCAAGATAGATTTGATTTTGGTCATTCGATCATGTTGGATGAGATCTAGATTATTTGATTTAACAATAACAAAATCAAGATTATATACAAACTATAGGATTCAAATAGGAGAGATTTAGGCCATCATATTGAGGATAGATTATGTCAAATGATAGAAATAAAAATAGTCATTCGATGAAGTCAGATGAGATCATGATCATCAAATGAATCAATTGGTTATAATGGATGAAGCAGTAAACGTTCGATTGACTTATCAAATGAACATTTGGATCAATAAGATCATTGCTTATAGACGGAGGTGATCTCCATCGTGGATCACAAATATGCACCATCGAATGGTGTTGATCTCTCCCAATTTTGGATACAGCAGATACAAGGAATTTAATCCCAAATTGTAAGAAAAGTTAAGAATTTGAACATCGTAATTATTTGTGTAGTAGTATTATGTAGAGCCAAAATGGGTTTGCTCCCCTCTTGTGTACTTAAAACTTATATGGGTCAATCCATACGTATAAGTTTGAGAGTTTCTTAGCTCAATCTAATGCCTTACCACATCTGGTTCAGGATTCGCTATCAGCCCGAATGGGCTCGACCCAATTTTCCTGACCCGAGGCTTACAAGTGCTTGCCCTGTCAGGCTTTCCTAGTTGGAGAGCAATTGCACTTGGGCACAAGTTAGGATATGGTAGAAATGCTTTTTATTTTAATTATGAAAATTCAACATAATTCAGTTTTTTTTAATTTAATCAAGATTTGAAAAATAAACTAACATAAAAATTGATAAGGATAGAATTTAACTAAGAAAAGGAGATGATCAAACAATTTGGTACTCAAATATGATTTAATATTGATACCAAATGAGAGTACCTTTAAAATCAACAAATTAATATTCTATTAAAAAACTTACCAAAGCTTGGTGTGTATGTCTTCAATCATTGGAACTTATTAAACACTTTAAGGTTCTTTGAAGACCATTAATTCATCGTATTCTAAAGGACATAGCTTGTTTATTAAAAGATATACCTGATTCATTCTAAATAAGACCATTAGAATAACGTACTAAATATTTAAGAATTGACTCATCAAACACAATGGTGACCTAATAATAAAAGAAACCTTTTAGTCCAAGTCTTTGTTAAATGATTTCATAAAGAAATCAAACGATTAATGGAGCACTAAATAGAAGAATAATTCTATTGAATGTTCATTGAATAGTCTAATAACTATCTAATTGGTGATTGGATAATTTGAAGAGGATGACAAGACAATTTGATAGAGTAATGGAAATCTTGGGTTATGAGCATAGTACTATCCAATAAATGATTAAATGGTTTTGATGAAAACTTGTGAGATATAAGATTGAGCTTCAAATGCATATCAAATTTTCTAATAAGAAGTTGAGATAGAATTCATGAATTATTTAGCATGAAGAAAGAAAAATCAAGGAGATATAACCATGGTACTATAGCAGTTGAGAGGTGAAGGTGAAATTATGTAAAAATATAAATCTTGGTGTAACTAAAACATTAAAATTAAGAGAAAGAAAATCTTGTACTATATATATATATATATAATTGATGTTTATAAGTTAGAGGCATTTAAATGGAAATATAAAAATGAAAAAATTTGAGGATGCTTTTATAAGTAAGTCTGTGCTTATTAGTTGATGTTTGAAGCATGTTGCTTACTAGAGCTATGGAACCTTAAGAAATGACCTTAAAGAAAATTCTTGAGGATGATTGATTCTTTTAATCATAAAGAATTAATAACATTTTTTGTGACATGTTTCTTGAGCATGATGCATTTGTGTTGCTTTATTTATAGGTTTCATCATTTTTTATACTTGCATGATAATATTCACAAAAAAATTAAAAAAAGAAAAATAAATTATTTATTTTGATAATAGTCATAAAGGAAATAAAAAGATAGGATTATGAATAGAAAAAAAATAAAAATAAGAAAGAAAAGAGAAAGGGGTTTGATAAAGGGAATACAAAGTTCAAAAAATGATATGATAAATTATTAATTATTTATGAAATGGTTTTCTTTAAGCCAATCCTTAAAAAAGATGAAAAATTAAAGGAAATAAGTCAAATCATAAAGCTGATATAAACATAAAGTTAAAAACCTTTTACATCAAAATTGGGTTTACTTTTATTTTTTATTTACATGTTTTTTATATATTTTTTTTACTTAAAATTAGCCATGCTTACTTCAATCTAGAGTTGCTTCTTTATTTATATGTATATGTATTTGTCACTGAATCAGTGATTGTTGGCTTAGCCTATTTTTGATCTAATTTATTTTTATCAAAATGAGACACACCGTGGGATTGCTTTCAAATAAAAACAAGGCTTATGAATAATTAAAAAATTAAATATTTGAGTTGTTTAAAGGTTAAAGTGATTTTTTATTGGTAAATATGATTCAATACCAAGTGGTTTTAAAAATAATTATTTAAAAGGCTTTGAACAAAATAGTTTTATTTTTAAAAATGTTGCTTTTGCTACATGTTATTAGAAAAAGAAAAAAAATTCATGGTTTTAAAATAAAAATTGAAAAGGTGGAAGGATTAGACAATATGGCATCGTATTTGGAAAGAGTTAGGTTAGGGTGCCATAAAACCTTTTATGTTGATTTAAAAAATCTTGAAAGATAATGTTATAAATATGATACAAAACTCACATTGAGTTGTGATAATGCCATGATAAGATGAGATAGAACTTTGAGTGGTGCTAATGCCATGATCAGGTGAACTAATAACCTTAGGTGATGATGATACCTTTTGGGAAGATGACATAATCCATGAGTGGTAATGATGTCACAAGAAGATATGATACATGCATGAGCTTTAAGTGATGATGATGTAATAACAGGCATATATGATATAAAGTTGTGTTGATTCTATGATGAAATGTGACATGCCTTAGATAGCATTGATGTGACAAAAGGTGTAAGAAAAGTTGGTAAAAAATAACTTAAAATAAAAGTGTATAAGGATATAGTTCTAAGAAATATTGTGAAACATGATTATCATATTTCTTTATTTAATGTCACATGTTATCTTGATATTTAGTTCACAAAGCCTTTATATTGGCTCAACATGTGCTTATTAACAAGCGTAAGAATATATGAAACTTACTATGGAATACATAAGGAATAATATAGAGAAAGGTTATATAGTTAGTGAGTATGTTAGTATTTTATATATTTATTGAAATGAAATTGTGATATAATAAGATAGAGTAATATATATGATGACAATAAAAAGTTTACAATAGTTTCTAACTGTTATATATCACTATCCTTTTTTACTCTTTCTTTTAGCTAGTTTCTTTAAAAATAGTTTAATTCTATCTATTTGTATGTTAAAAATGTATGAAATTATTTAAAAAAATCTTTTAGTATGTAGGTGATTCATAGGGGAACTTATTTTTTGTGATACTGAAGGAAAACCTAGGCTAGTGTCACAATCTTCATTTTAAACTTGTAAATCTTTTAGACATTCTTTCTATAAGATTATACATAATTTTTTTTATTCATGAGAGTTCCTTGGTTGTCTAGGAGGACTCATTAAAGACCTAATCATTAACTCTCCTCATGAGAGACTAATATCTCTTAAAAAATCCTGACATGATAATGAAGGTAGGGTTTCTTCATTTCAACTTAAGATGCTTTGTTATTTTAAAGAGAAAGGTTATCATTATTTGAATAGGAGTAATTGATGAAAAATTTTAGATGACTTTTTCTATAACAATGTAACTTTATTGATAATATTAATCCAAAAATTGTTATTTTAATGATTATTGGAGAATTAATTAAGTTAATGAAATTTGGATTTGATAATTTAGGTTTTAGTGATCTAATAATTATAAAAATAAGAGATGCAAGATTTATAATTTGAAGCTTATTGAATAAGATAAAAATGATGTTAGTTACATGCCCAATATTTTCACTAATTTGTTGTGTTGTAGATAGATTAAATCAATCTCTTAGCAAGAAATCTATAAACATTTTATGGATGTTTTTCAAGAACAACTGGGCTCCTAATTAATGCTTAGGAAATTCAATTCATTTTCTCCAAACACTATTCTTTGACTCAACAACAATAACTTACCAACAAGTTCGATTACAAGAAAGGTAGCTTTCCCATTACCTATCTTGGTTGTAATATAACTAGAGGGAGAAAGAAAACCATTTATTTCAAGCACTCATGGAGAATATATCTAATAAAATTATTGGATGGAAACATCAAATCCTTTCAATAGGTAAAAGATTAATATTGGTAAAGCATGCTCTTACTTTGATATCTTAACACATTTTCATGGTGTTGAATCTACCTAAGCAATTTTTTAAATTAAAATATTTACACAATTGAATTTGTTACACCCAACAAATTTGTTAACCAAAGTTATTTCTATTTGAATATATCATTTAAATATCTTCAAAATTCATGTTATAAAGTTAGATTGTTATTAAATATATTTCGTGAGAATCATACAATATGATAATGAAAAATTGTTTGGTACGATGAGAACTAAAAACCTGTTTGAAGGCTAAGTTGTGAATATCATATAATATGACATTTGGTAAGCATACAGTATGACTTGGGAATAATAGTAATTAGGATGCATATGCATTTGAGTCCAAAACTTTGTTAGTGATTGTACTAAGTTGATTACTCTATTATACAAGGCTATTAATAAAGAAAATAGGAAGTCAGTTCAAGTAATGCTACTAGTATCATGGAATGAAGGTAAATTATCATACAAGTACGATAATAAGAAAGAAAATTATAGTAATCATATAGGTACAATCAAGCATAATAAGAAAATTATTATGTTATAATGGGTGACTGTGTATAGTGCATCTTTAAAATTATGAATACTATCTCATACAATTATGATCAATAGAATTATTATGAGGTAATAGTGGATTTGTCTTATTGTATAGTATCATATATGAGATATCTATGAGGTGTTCTCACCTCGATCAGTAAACCTTATTTATAGAGTAACAATAATGAAAGTGGAATCATGATAAAAGGTTAATAGCAAAGGTAGAAGGAGAAGATAAAGAGGCTTTTAGTCACAAAGAGATTAAATTTTTTAAAGAATTTTCTTTAGGGGGTTCTGAATTCACAAAATACTAATTTTCTAAATTATTTAAATTAATTCATAAGTCTTTCTTATCTCTTTATATAGTGGTTGAGATATAATTTTTAATTATCAAATAAAAAAGTATGCAATTTTCAATAGAAATTAATAATTTAGTGAATTCTACATCTGCCAATGCTAGTTTGTGTATGCGCACCGTGCATCATGCAATTGTATAGCCATACTAGGGGAGTTGTCCACGTGTAAGTATTATTCCCATGAATAGAAAGCTTTTTTGCTTGCACATTGACCATGAAGGTGCTTAGGTATACTTATTGTGCACTTAATACACACGTGGTCAACTGTACATAGGGTAGACATATAGTGCACATTAGCTTTGCTTTGTTGATAAAGCACACAATGTGTGTGGGAACTCAGAGTAATGCATCCTTCCACATCCCCACCGATGCCTCTACATGTCTGTATGCACAACCCAATGCATGGTCCTACTTCTTGGTGTTGCATCATTGATGTTTGTTGCTTTATGTTATTTTATCTCCTCTTTTGATTTTTTTGATTTATTTTAGATTCAAAGAGTTTAGAAGTAATCTTCTAATTATAGGTCCATTATTTTGGAGATTCAAGTCAGATTGAATCTTTTTTACTAAATTGATTCTTTGATCGATCAAGTTTAGTTGTTTTCATCAGAAGGTTGATGCTTTCATTAGTCTCAAGTGGTTTATTAGATTTTTTTAGTAGCATATATCTTTGGTAAGTATTTTATTGAGTTCTTTAATTATTCAACATCAAAATTTTTTTTAATGTTTCTTTGCCTCGAGTCAAAAAAATATTGTTCACCCTTTTTGAATAAATATCGTTGTGCTTATTAATAGTATATGACATCTCAATCTTATAAGTAGTGATTCCCTAGTAGAATTTGGCAAATTTGTGGAGGTATCACGTAATAGATAATCTCTTTAACATTAGTCTTTAATGATAATAAACTTTATCTTATATTATTTTTCAACTCTTGTATTAAAATCCTTATGAATTTATCGTAGGGAATGGGGTTTTAGATGTGGTGGTCTCTAACTTTAGTTTTTTCATGAGAATTTTAGATATTAGATTTTTAGGACTTTTAGTGTTGACAATAGCACTAATAAGGATTTTTTACTTGTATTCTGATTATGAAGAGGTTTTCTTTTTGTTTTGCTTTATATGATATCTCATTTAGACACATTATAACAGATAATATTTCATCATCTTGTAAAGGAGTTTCAAGTACTTTTTAGTCTTTATTATAATTAGTACTTCGTTATTCTTAAATTTTTAGGAGAAAGATCAAGGTGTAATTTCTAGTAATTTTTTATCATATATGTCTTATTTTTTTATGATCACAAAAATTCTAATTTTTGTTGATAGAAAGAATATTGTTTTATTTTGTTAGAGAATACTCTTTAATTTGTTACTAATTTTTGGACTTATACTCAGACCTTCTAGCATTTTATTCTATTTATTTTATCCATTTATATTTATTTTTTTTTGTAATCATTAAAAATGTACTAATTTGCTTCAAAGATTAAATAAGAAAAATGAATAATTCAATAGCAATGGGATAATATAGACCCATAATATACTTTGACAAATTATATATTTCTTTAATAGGTATTCCCAAACTCATGGATTCTCTTCAAAATTCTGTGGTATATTCTTGCTCCATTTATCCTTATTAGTGTCATAAACTTATCCACTTTCTCTATCTTTTCTCAATATAACTTATGAGATAAACTTCTTGTCAAATTAATTACTTAAATTAGCTCCATGGACCTTTTGTAATTATGTTATTTCTTAGGAGAGCATTCCACTAGTGCATTACGGCTAATGCATGTCTCGTCATTTTTAATTACGTATACACCACTTTTTTAATTTATGAATAGTCACATAGAGAGAAATATATCTCTGGTTATTCTACCAAGAATCCAATTTCTCTGTATCTATTATATAATCATAAAATGGTAAATCAACTATAGAATTTACCTTGAAAGGATGTTGTCGATTCTCATGCAACAAAAATATGAGATTGATATCATCCTCATTTTTATCTCTAATTATTTTTGGATTACTATTAATCTAAAATTTCCCTAATTAAGAGTATTTTATTTTGATAAATTGACTTTATGATTTGTTGTAAGAATAGATTTAGATTTTAACACTACCTCCATAAGCACTTATATTTGTTAGGTTATTAGAGCTATTTATGTCTCTAAGTTTAATGATAAAATAGTTAGTACAGTCACCTCTATTGAAGCCTCTTTAATCTTTTAATTTTCTTTTGTAGCTTACTCCTTAACTATTTTCTTTTTTGCACCTACAATCAGTGTCAAATTGAAGCACTATAATACCAAAAATAATATGATCTATTATTGAGGTGTTTTATCTTGAGCCCTTATTAGCAAACCTTATCTTCAGATTAGTAGTAACAAAAGTGGAAGTAGGAGAAAAGGCTAGAAGCAAAGGAAGAAGGAGAAGAAGAAGAGGATTTTAGTAATAAGGAGATTGAATTCTTCAAAAAGTTTTCCTACTAAGAGTTTTAGATTTACAAATTTCTAATTCTAAAAATTCTTTGAATTGTTTTACATGCATCTTTTTCACCCCTTTACATAGTAGTTAGGATATTATATTTAATTATAAAACAAAAAATGCATATGATGTTCATCAGAAATTAAAACTTTCCCAAATTTTGCAAATGTCAATCTGCTCGTGCTAGTCCATGCATGCACGCTATCTGTCGACCAACTAAGCAACTGCATTAGGGGAGTTGTCTATGCACATGAGGTACTTACCACGTGTAAGGTGGTGTTGATGTACATGGGCACGATTGACTATTGACTGGGGGCACATGAAGTGCACATGCACCTCGCTCCACACAATTGAGCACTCCAACGTGAATAAGCATTTGGCATGTCACATCCTTCCCAGTGCTTGGTGCTTGGTCAACAGGCTAATGCATGCTTCGGTGTGCGTTTAGTGTGTCCATGCTAGTGCATAGTCCTGCTCATTCATGTTGCATCATTAATTTTTATCATTTTATGTCATCTTGTTTTCTCCCTTGATTTTTCTGCATCCATTTTTTATTTAATGAAATTGGAAATGATAAATTGGTTAATATATGAATAATACTAGTATGATTTATGATTGCTGAATAAATTGACTTTCATATTTGAGTTGCTTTTGATTTTGACCATTGGGAATTACTTTTCTATAAATCTAAGGATTGGAAATGATTTGGATAGTACTAATTAATAGAAAAATAAAGAAAAGATTTGGTGAAAACCAAGAATGCATGAATCATGAGATAAGGACATAGAAAGAGAAATTCAAGCTAGCCTAACTAACATTCCACAATCTCCATAATTAATGGTTAATTAACTAATTATGCAAGGATTACTTGGGAATGGGGATAGACAACCAGCTTTGCATTCCATGATCTTGCTCCATGTCGCATCGTCAATTTTTGTTTTTTTGCATTGTTGTCTCCTCCTCTAATTTTTTTCATTAATTTTTTTATTTAATGAACTTATAAGTGATCTCCTAATCAATAAATAAACTTTCATATTTGAGTTGTTTTTTATTATGATCATTAAGAATAAATTTGCCATAGAACCAAGGGTTGGAAATGACTTGGATAAAACCAATTAAGAGAAAAAGAAAGTGAAGATTTGGTCGAACCCAAGAATGCATGAATCATGAGATAAAGATGTAGGAAAGGAAATTCAAACTAACCTAGTCAACATTCCATAATCTTTATAATTAAGGGTCAATTTAGTGACTATGTAAGGTTTAGCTTGGGATTAGGTATAGAATTTTTAGCAAAATCCTAGTCATGAATTCCTTTAACGGGACTTACCTAGGAGAATGTATTGTATAATTAAGTAAGAAGAAAAAAAATTACAATCTTAATCTGTGAAGAGGATCTCTAATTAGTATAGACCTTTACCTAATTTAAGATGTAAGAACCTTATGCCTTGCACCAAAATATAGAAGCATGCTAGATACTCGAAATCAACTAGTTTTTAAATAATGCTTGTTGATTGACACATTGCTTTTGGGTTTAGGAAGGAATATGTAATACATGCTTTGTTTTGCTGCCTTGTCATGCTTTAATTCTTAGTTTAGTAATGTATTATGTGTATTGTTCTTAATTGATGGCATTATCTTACTAAAGCTCTTAGTCATGTTGTAGAAATTGAGGTTTAGTTCTTGGTTTAATGCAAATTTCATGTGTATGCTTCTTAATCAATGAAAATAACATGTTATTTCTTGGTTTAGTGTAAATATTATGTGCATGCTTCCTAATTAATAAAATTGGCATGCATTAATTTCTTGTTTGATAAGAATATAGTTTTTTTATTGAAAAGTTAGTTTGTTATAGTTTGGTTAGTGTAAGAACTTGATGTTACATTTTTAATTGTGAAATAACATGTTTTAGCTTTTGAAACTAATAAAGAATATTACATGTAAGTAATTCATTGTGAATCTAGCATCTAGTAGCTCTCAGTTAATGCAGCCAATAAAATATAACCAATGTTTGGCAAAATCAACTTTTTTTAGCTCATGGTTTGATTTAAAACATAAAATATAAGTAATGTTTTACAAATCTAACATGTTGTAGCTTACTATTTAGTATGAAATATGAGATATGTGTAATGCTTTACTCAGTTTAATATAAAATATGAGATATATGCAATGCTTTACTCTTTATTTAATACAGAATATGAGAGAGATGTAATGCCTTACTAATCATGTATAATGAAGCTCATGGGTTATATAGAATATTAGATTTACTTAAGTTTTTGATAATATCTTTTGCTATAGCTTTTAGTATTGGCAAGGAACATTAGATTTATATGAGGTCTTGTTGTTATTTCATGTTGTAGCTCTTGGGTAGATAAAGAATATTAGAGTTATGTAATGTTTTATTATTATTTCATTTTTTAGGCTTTGGGTTGATAAAGTCTAGAAAATGTATGCATTATCTTGCCATAAGTCACTTAAAATAGCTCTTGGTTAATATTTAAAAGTTGGTTCATAATGTTTGGATTGACTTGCTATAGCTTTCAATTAAAGTGGGAAATTTTAAGATACATGAAAATCTAAATATGATTCTTATGATTTTATATGTACTTTATTTTGTTAATCTCATGATATGTGGTGGATTCTTAGATATAATCATGTAGGAATTGAAAATATGACAATTAAGAATGCATGGAATGGAAATTGACATTAATAGTATGCCACTCAAGAATTAAATGTGTTAAATAATAATACTTATTTAGTTAATCCATGTTTTGTGAAAGAAAATTATTATGGTTTATCAAGGATAAAAATATACAATTATGATCATTCATAAAAAGTTTTATTTGTGTGATTGGTAACACGAGACTTTATTTAGATCTTTTTTTATTACATGATCATTGATAGAACAAATTGATGGCATGCTAAAGTGTGGCATTAAACATGAATTTTAAGATGCCATTGTGCTAAAATTACAAATATTACAAATAGTGAATATTATGACTTTATTCACAAGGAAAAATATGCATTTAGGCTTATATTATTGATATAATCTCATGGATATGCAATTAATACAACTTGGAAAAAGTCAAGTTTAGTACAAATTGAGACATAAAATTCAACAAGCAATGTTTTAAAGTATTTAACAAAATCCTAATCTACTAGTCTATAGTGTTTTTATTTAACTACACTATAAGAAATTAATATGATTGATGCAAGCTTTTCTCCATGATCCCAACTAATGAAAATTTGCAACTGAATACAGATGCTTTCATACGTTAAGCTATAGGGCAATGTGATAAGGCTCATCTATAAGCTTAGAAAGCGAGAAGAGACCTTGGCATTGGATGGCCTTGGAGTGAGAGGGAACTCTCGAGTACCATGTGAAGAGGGCTTCGGAGTCTTAGTTGAGCCCTAAAAGAAGGCTACGGTCATGTATGGGTCTTAATTGAGTTAGTAAAAAGAAAGAGTTTAACTTAAAATAAGCATCGTGATAATGTCGCAGGCTTGTTATTAAACCCTACCAAAAACTTGTGGGAACTTCCTACATTAGTAGCCGAAACATAGATGAAATTTGTGTTGCCAAAAAGGGGTGGAAGCCTTGGGGTAGTTCAAGGGTTTGAGTGTAATGCTTTCCTATGAACTTTTAATTGCAAAGAAAGACCTAGGAAAGGATCTTAGATGACTTTCAAGGTAAGTGAGCTCTTGGGTTTTTTTTGTGAGGAGCCTTAGGAGGCTTTGGAAAAAGGCTAAGGGAGGTTTAGGTATCAATTAAGTTCAATAAAAGCATTAGGTTTGGATGAGTAATTATGGGAAACTAATAAGGGACTTAACTAATTGATAGTCCTAATTAACCAAGACTTGACTTATAAAATCATTCAATTGATAAAAGAGCTAGGGTTGAAATAAGAACCTAAAAAACCTTAAATAGAGTTAAGAGTAAGTTATGGTTAGAAAGATCCTTTGATGTGGTCATGGATAACATAAGAATTTGTTATATATAACTCAATCTATGACTTTTATATAAAGAAAACCCTAAGGGTAAAATTAGAGTTGGATTAAGTTTATCAAAAACTTGATGAGACCTTGAGTAGATTAGGGTGAGGTTAGGTTATGATGAAGCTCTTAATTATACTCTAAATGAGGGATGAGGGTTGATTAGATAAAGAGTCGGATATTGACTTTAAAAATGGTGTTAGGCTTGACCAAGGGGATAAATAGACACTTAGATCATTTGATAAACTCTGATATAGCTTTATCTGATAAATAAGAACATGAATGTGCCTAAATAAGGTTCTTAGTCCATGGATTGATACCTTAAATGATGACTTGAGTGATGTATGTGGCTTAGGAGAGACTTTTGGGAAGGATGTTATGACTTAAACTAGTCTGCAAGGTAAAAAAGAGTCACTAGTAGAACTCATATAAAACCAAATTAAAGTTAAGGATTATAACTAAAAAGGGTTTGAGTTGAGGACTTATGACTTCAGTAGGTATTCAATTAGTAAACTATATAGGCTAATGGACTTAGTTGACTCTCAAAATAAGAAAATGAAAAGAACTTGACACATATATGAAAATTTGATAAAGAGGAATTAATTCTAGATAGATAGATTAGGGTTTGGCTAAAACTCTATATAAGTGTCGATAATAGAGTAAGATTTTGAAGAAACCCCAGATAAGAAAATTAGGGTTTAGAGGAGGAAACCCTAAGTTAGCCCAAATAATATAATAGAGTTTGGGGAGATGCTAAGTGGATTAGTTAATGGATTAGAGTTTTGAAGCACCTTAAGGTCCTTCAAATGATTAGTTAGGATTAAATAACTCTAAACATTTTATAAGATCATTCACATGATTATAAGTATAATTGATGATGATTTAGACTAAGATGTGGTGGATCCTAATTGATAGACTCCATAATAAGAGCAAGGTAAGTCAAATATATAAGATGGTAGGACTCTCATAAGGAATGGATGTTCTATACCTCATTTTTAGGATATCATAGGAGACCTTAAATGTGCCTAAACTTATAGTGGAGTTCTACGCATTGTTATGAGTTCTTAAGCCTTGCTTATTGGATTAAGTGATTAATAATTCTTTGGTTCAAACTATCAATTAATGTGAGAAGATTCTAGGATGGCCAAATGCAATTATAGGTATTAATAGAGGCCATGAATGTGTTAGAGTGCTTATTATAATGTTACATAGTTGATGAGGACTCCTATTGTTACACCCCATTTTTTTCCTAGGCTGATTTTTGGCATACAATTTTTTTTTTTTTTTTTTTTTATATATAGACAGCTCAGATCGTCCCATACCAACCTGAGTAGCCTACGAAAACATAGGATATAACACATCATTACACACCTACTTCCCTTAACAATGTGGATCCCATCTCCCGGGTACACCGTCAAATCAGGTTCATGACTCCTGAATTAACAGATGGACTCGCGCAATGTTACTCCTACTAGACCCAATACTCCTAACCCCTACGGGTAGGAGAACCGGTCTATTAGAAGTCTGAACCCCCACGGTTAAGTTCCATAGTCATGTAATGACCTCACCATCAAACGGAAGATATATAACATCCACAGAATAAATGTAGCACTCCACTCACCATACTCCAAGACAATAAGATAAGACAGTAAATGGAACTACATTACAAGAATAAGATACAAGTCCACAAGTGTAATATTGTTCATCCAGATACATAATTCCGAATTACCCTCAAATTATATGTAACATATGAGAATAACAGTCTCACTGAAACATCCAACAGCAACAATCAACTAACCAGAATATCTCAGACAATCACCAATCAGAAATCCTTCACAAGCCTGCTGACCACGATCCCACCTAATCCGGTAGCGTCAAGTCTGCCGAGCCACTGAAAATATATAATACAGGAATGAGCTACGCCCAGTAGGAAAGTCAGCTAGTAAAACTCACATGCAAGAGAAGGATAATAGCAAAAATACAGGAATACAGCATAACAATGTACGGTGGATAGGCACTCTCAGTCCCAGACTCCGACCAACCACAGCCACCCCAGTCACACCAGAGTAGCTCTCCTCTGGGCTACCAGGCAACGTGCCAGTGGGAACGCCCATCTCGAAACACGCATGGCGCCTAAGCACCCGACACCGCAGTGTCTCTCGTCAATCAATCTCCTGGAGACTACAGACAGATCCCGTCACATAATCTCTAGCCAACGTGAGACACCCCTGCCACCCTAAGGCGCGCAGGCCTACACACTTGGCTAGCCACTGCGAGACACCCCTGCCACCCTCAGGCGCGCAGGCCTACACACATGGACCAGGAGAGATTGACTCAGCCACCGTCCCAAGGAGTCCTCTACCAACAACTTCCATAGAAGCTCACGCCCCTACAGTCATTGCCAATCTCTAACTCCAAGATTCGGCAACATGTGTCCAGGTACAACAAGGCGTATACCAGTCTACATGTATACTGTGGAAGCTAAGTCCGAACCGCACAGTTACCTACCACAACTACCCTAAAACATCATATAGGGTCTATAGTAGTCCGGTCCAATATGCCAATCCATGAAATATGCCAATACTGAATAAACTGACTCAATCCATGCCGTTGCCATCAAAGCAACACAATTGTCAATTACTGACTGTTCTGGTAGCATCCGTGTACCATATCTTTGTCTGACTGTTTCCAGCTGTACTGTCATCACTGATAACATTTTTCCCCACTTCAGGAAATTTTTAAATTCCAATTTCAATTTCCGCCCTTTATCCATTTTCCGAAATTCGAAATAAATTTCCGAATTTAAATTCCACATATATCCTTTTTCCAAAAATTAGGATTAATTTTCGAATTTAATTTTTCGCTTATCCTTTTTATTTCCGAAAATTCGGATTAATAATAAATTTCCGAATTTTCCTTCCGCTTCTCTCTCCTCCGCGCCGCGCCGTTCGTCCGCGCCGACTCCCGCTGAACCGGTTTTCGCTGCCGGTTCGGCTTTCGCGCCGTTCGTCCGCGCCGAATCCCGCTGAACCGGTTTTCGCTGCCGGTTCGGCTTTCGCGCCGTTCGTCCGCGCCGAATCCCGCTGAACCGGTTTTCGCTGCCGGTTCGGAACTCTCGCGCTGAACCGCGACACCGCCGACCCAATTTCTTAATAATCCGTTAATCGGATTAATTTTAATTACTAATAAAATGGCGTAAATATCATTAATTACTTAATTAGATTTGATATTATCTAAACCCTTCTCCTTCCTCGGTCCGAAACCCGCGAAACCCTAGCCGCCGCCATCGCCGACCATTACGATCCTTCCGTCGATTTCCGGCGACTGCGATCAAGGAGAACAATTTCCTAACATGCTCCTAAGCATCAATAAATTTTAAATTTTTTTTTTCGGCGAAATGGGAATTTTTCCAGGAAATTCCGAAATTTGCAAAAGACACAATTTAGCATTCAATTAAATCCGATTTTCATCCACATGCTTGTTTTCATTAAGCAAAGTATTTCATGCTTTTAATTTTCTACTAAATCACTAATTTAAACTGAATTTCCTACCTCAACGACGCCGGCGACGGTGAACTTCGTCCGCAGCTCGCCGCAGCTCCTCGCCGAACGAATCCGGTACGAATTGACTCTCCTCGTTCCCGTGAATCTCCAGGCACAAAAAGCCCCTTGCCAGGCCGCCGGAATCACGCGCCGTACGCCGGAAAAACTCTCTCTATCGGTCGGCCGAACAAACCCTAATCGTTTCGCGAGGGTTTTATATTTCTGGCCGACACGGTGGAACCCATTACGCGCCGTTGACACGCTTTCGACACGGTAAGCACCCGATACGCGCTGTCGACACGCTATCGACACGGTAAGCACCCGATCAGCCGGTTCAATCCCAACCGTCGATCACGACCGTCCGATTAGCTTATCAGAACGCACGCGCAAACTCACTCGGCGAACCGTCTCCGCCTCCGCTGAACCGTTCCGGTCCGGTTCACGCGCGGTAAACCAATTTCCGGTTTAATTTAAATGGATTTTCGAATTTCTAAAAATCCTATAAATCTAATTAAACAGGGAAAATTAATTAAAAATTCTTCGGTGCTCCGAAAAATTCCCAAAAGATTTCAGAAATTCCAATAGCCTACAATTGAGTTCCTGGCTCATCCTACTGTCGATTCGAAATCATCCAAGCCACAATTAATTTATTAAAGATCAAATACATAAAATTTTACCGGGTATAACAATCTCCCCACCTTATCAGGAATTTCGCCCTCGAAATTCAGCAAGAAGTTCCGGCCATTTTCCAGCAACATCCTGCTCTAGCTCCCAGGTTGCCTCCCTTTCGTCATGTCTATTCCACAGAACCTTGACCATAGGAAACGACCTGTTCCTCAGCTGTCTGCTGCTCTCCTCGAGGATGCGAACTGGTAGTTCCACATAAGAAGAATCTGGTGCCACTTGTAAACCAGGAAGATCATCACTGATGCAATGAGAAGGATCTGGCACATATTTCTTGAGATTCGAAACATGGAACACATTGTGAATCTCAGTCAGATGCTCAGGAAGTGCCAACCTGTAAGCCACTTCACCGATCCTCTCCAGAATAGGATAGGGTCCAATGTAACGAGGTCGAAGCTTAGAAGGCTTTCCAAACCTGAATAGACCCCGCATAGGACTGACCTTCAGGAATACCCTATCTCCCACAGAAAACTCAACAGCCTTGTGCTTAGGATCATAATATTTCTTCTGGCGATCTTGCACAGTACGTAATCTGTCCTGCAATAACTTGACTTCCGCTGTGGTCTCCTCTACAATCTGGGGTCCCCACACTCTCCTGGAATCACCCTCCTCCCAACAAAGAGGAGATCTGCACCTACGCCCATACAACGCCTCGTAAGGTGCCATACCAATCGACGCCTGGAAGCTGTTATTGTACACAAACTCTACCAAGGGTAATCGTCTAGTCCAATCTGTTGAGTAAGTTTGTACGCTCAAGCGTAGCAAATCCTCCAAGGTCCGAATAGTCCGCTCAGACTGTCCATCCGTCTGAGGATGATAAGCAGTACTGAACTTTAACTGTGTACCCATGGCAGTGTGTAAGCTCTTCCAAAACTGTGATGTGAATTTGGCGTCTCTGTCAGAAATAATAGAACGGGGAATCCCATGCAATCTGACAATCTGCTGAATATATATCTCTGCCAACTGTGCCGCTGAATCCGTCTTCTTAATGGATAAGAAATGGGCTGACTTGGTCAATCGATCTACGATGACCCAAATAGCATCAAAACCTTGTCTGGTACGAGGAAGACCAGTCACAAAGTCCATAGTGATGTCATCCCATTTCCACTCCGGAATCGGCAATCTCTGTAACAATCCTCCAGGTCTCTGGTGCTCGGCCTTAACTTGCTGACATGTAAGGCACTTCCTAACAAAGGCAGCAACATCTGTCTTCAAACCTCTCCACCAGAAAACACTCCTCAAATTCCTGTACATCTTGACTTCTCCAGGGTGCATAGCCAAGGTTCCATAGTGAGCCTCCCGAAGGATCCTCTCCCTGAACTCCTGATGTGATGGTACACACCAGCGACCCCTGAAGGTCAAAATGTCGTCTCTGAGAGCAAAGTCTCCTCCCAATCCCTGCGATGCCAACTCAATCTTCTCCTTCAGCTCTTCATCACAAAGCTGAAGGTCACGCATCTCAGATAACCAGTCAGCCCGAATAGTCAATGAGCTGAGTCTGTGAACCAGTCTCTGAATAGACAACTGTTCCTGACATCTTTCAACATTCCAATCCAAGTCTGGTATAGAGTCACAGACTAACATATTATGCACAACTGCGTGTCTGCTCAAGGCATCAGCCACTGGATTAGCCTTCCCCTCGCAGTAGTTTATTGTCAGCTCGTAATCCTTTATCAGTTCCAACCACCTCCTCTGCCTCAAGTTCAGTTCCTTCTGAGTGAACAGATACTTAAGACTCTTGTGGTCAGAGAAGCAATCTACAGGAACTCCGTACAAATAATGTCTCCATATCTTCAAGGCAAAAATGACAGCAGCTAACTCCAAATCATGAGTGGGATAATTCTTCTCATGATCCTTCAGTTGCCTCGAAGCATATGCTATAACTCTGTTATCCTGCATTAGTACGGCTCCCAAGCCTATATGTGAAGCATCAGTGTACATCTGATACGGCTTCTCCTGTGTGGGTAACATCAATACTGGAGCGGTGCTAAGCCTCTGCTTCAGCTCTAGGAAACTGTTCTCACAACTCTCTGTCCACTCAAAAGATTTTCCCTTCCGGGTCAACTGGGTTAGTGGAGCAGCCAGTCTAGAAAAGTGAGGAACAAATTTCCTATAGTATCCAGCCAAACCAAGGAAACTCCGGATCTCAGTGACAGAAGATGGCCGTTTCCAATCAATAATAGCTCGTATCTTGCTAGGATCAACAGCCACGCCCTCCGCACTGACAATGTGTCCTAAGAATGCTACTGAGTCCAGCCAAAAAGAACACTTGGAGAATTTTGCATACAGCTCATTCTCCCGCAACACTGTAAGCACAGTCCTCAACTGATCTGCATGAGTATCCCTATCTCTGGAATAAATCAATATATCATCTATAAAGATGATCACAAACCGATCCAGAAAGGCACGAAACACTCGATGCATCAGGTTCATAAATACTGCTGGAGCATTAGTCAATCCAAAAGGTAACACTGTGAACTCGTAATGTCCGTATCTAGTACGGAATGCTGTCTTGGGTACATCAGAATCTCTAATCCGGATCTGGTGATAACCCGAGCGTAAGTCAATCTTGGAGAACACAGTTGCTCCCTGAAGTTGATCCAGCAAATCATCGATGCGTGGTAAAGGGTATCGGTTACGAATAGTAACCTTATTCAATTCCCTATAATCCACACACAGCCTCATACTACCATCTTTCTTCTTGACAAATAAGACAGGGGCACCCCAAGGTGAACAACTGGGGCGTATGAGTCCCTTGTCTAATAAGTCCTGTAACTGAGTCTTCAACTCTGCTAGCTCGGCTGGAGCCATCCTGTAAGGAGCTCTAGCAATAGGAGCTACTCCTGCCTCCAAATCAATTGAAAACTCCACTTCCCTAGCTGGTGGAAATCCAGGCAACTCCTCTGGAAAAACCATAGGAAAATCTCTCACCACTGGAATATCTGACATAGGGGTAGTGGTGGCTTGGCTATCGGTCACATAGGCCAACCAACCAGTACAACCCTTACTTACTAACCTTCCAGCCTGAAGAACTGAGATCAGGGGAATCTGCCTGTTCAGACCAAAGTATATCACATCCCCCGAACCAGGCACTCTGATCCTGACCTTCTTCTCCCAACAATCCAGAACCACTGCATGGTGGCACAACCAATCCATCCCCAAAATGATGTCGAACTCTGCTAGTGGCACACATATCAACTCTGTCACGAATTCGTGTCCACTAATCAGAATAGATCCGTCAATCTTCTGAACAGTGGGAATCTCCTTCCCATCAGGAAGTCTAACCAGTAAGGGTTCCTTCAAGTAACCCTTGGATCCTGATATCTGATTCCAGATCCTCTCAGCAACAAAAGAATGAGATGCACCAGTATCAAACAAAGTCATGCACTGCACGTTGCCAAAATGAAGCATACCTGTGATCACTTCTGGTGACTCTGAAGCCTGCTGCCGAGTCAGTGCAAATACCCTGGGCTGTCCCCCAGATGAACCAACCGGTCCCGTGATCCTCTGTTTCTTCAACTCTGGGCAGTCGCACTTCTTGTGTCCGGGCTGTCGACAATGGTAGCAGATAATCCCCCCAGTCCGGGTACCTGTCTGCTGCACTGGTCTCTCAGAAATAGGTCGTGGCCGGACCACGACCTCCTGAGTACCACTGTGATCTCTGTGTCTCTTGCCCTTTTTGTTTTGTTGGATATTTCTGAATTCCTTCCTCTTGTTATGAGTCTCTCTCTGGGCCTCCATCCGGATATCAATAAGCTCAACGGATCTCGCAGCCTCCACCAAGTCACGAAACCTGGCAAACCGACTCACAACTAGCTGGCGCTGCAGCATAGGACGAAGTCCCTCCAGGAACATCTCACATCTGCGTTCCTCAGAAGGCACCAGCTCTACGGCGTACCTCGCCAGATAAGTGAACCTCGATAAGTAATCGTTCACTGACATCTGGCCCTGCCTGAGGTGTATAAGTTCCCTCCTGAACTGAGCCATGGCCGAGGCCGGAATGTAGCACTCCCTGAATGCCTCAACAAAGTCATCCCATGCTATCTCACTGTTCTGGGCCTCCCCAAACATAGCGCGCCGCTGGCCTCTCCACCAGGTAGCAGCCTCTCCCTCCAACACTAGAGCAGCAAGCACTACCCTCCTGCCGAATGGACATCCCAAGGCATCAAATAGCTCAAGCATATGAGCCATCCAGTCATCTGCCACCGCTGGGTCAGCCGACCCACTGAAGCTCCGCGGACGCAACCGCATGAAGGCATCGATCCAACGATCCACGGCTGGCTCAACTGGCAATGCTGGGATCGTCTCCGGGGTAGGAGTAGTAGATACCGGTCTGCCTCTAGCTGCTCCACGAGCGGAAAGTCTCCTGGTACCAGCCATACTGTCAAAAACAATTAATCTGGCATTAGAGTCGTCATTTGGCAATTGGCATATGGACTACTATAGTATACAAAAGAATCAACAGTTCTCCCCACCTTGGGTTGAACCCCTATACACGTCTAGCCCCGTTATCCTCACCTAGGGCTCTGATACCACTCTTGTTACACCCCATTTTTTTCCTAGGCTGATTTTTGGCATACAATTTTTTTTTTTTTTTTTTTTTATATATAGACAGCTCAGATCGTCCCATACCAACCTGAGTAGCCTACGAAAACATAGGATATAACACATCATTACACACCTACTTCCCTTAACAATGTGGATCCCATCTCCCGGGTACACCGTCAAATCAGGTTCATGACTCCTGAATTAACAGATGGACTCGCGCAATGTTACTCCTACTAGACCCAATACTCCTAACCCCTACGGGTAGGAGAACCGGTCTATTAGAAGTCTGAACCCCCACGGTTAAGTTCCATAGTCATGTAATGACCTCACCATCAAACGGAAGATATATAACATCCACAGAATAAATGTAGCACTCCACTCACCATACTCCAAGACAATAAGATAAGACAGTAAATGGAACTACATTACAAGAATAAGATACAAGTCCACAAGTGTAATATTGTTCATCCAGATACATAATTCCGAATTACCCTCAAATTATATGTAACATATGAGAATAACAGTCTCACTGAAACATCCAACAGCAACAATCAACTAACCAGAATATCTCAGACAATCACCAATCAGAAATCCTTCACAAGCCTGCTGACCACGATCCCACCTAATCCGGTAGCGTCAAGTCTGCCGAGCCACTGAAAATATATAATACAGGAATGAGCTACGCCCAGTAGGAAAGTCAGCTAGTAAAACTCACATGCAAGAGAAGGATAATAGCAAAAATACAGGAATACAGCATAACAATGTACGGTGGATAGGCACTCTCAGTCCCAGACTCCGACCAACCACAGCCACCCCAGTCACACCAGAGTAGCTCTCCTCTGGGCTACCAGGCAACGTGCCAGTGGGAACGCCCATCTCGAAACACGCATGGCGCCTAAGCACCCGACACCGCAGTGTCTCTCGTCAATCAATCTCCTGGAGACTACAGACAGATCCCGTCACATAATCTCTAGCCAACGTGAGACACCCCTGCCACCCTAAGGCGCGCAGGCCTACACACTTGGCTAGCCACTGCGAGACACCCCTGCCACCCTCAGGCGCGCAGGCCTACACACATGGACCAGGAGAGATTGACTCAGCCACCGTCCCAAGGAGTCCTCTACCAACAACTTCCATAGAAGCTCACGCCCCTACAGTCATTGCCAATCTCTAACTCCAAGATTCGGCAACATGTGTCCAGGTACAACAAGGCGTATACCAGTCTACATGTATACTGTGGAAGCTAAGTCCGAACCGCACAGTTACCTACCACAACTACCCTAAAACATCATATAGGGTCTATAGTAGTCCGGTCCAATATGCCAATCCATGAAATATGCCAATACTGAATAAACTGACTCAATCCATGCCGTTGCCATCAAAGCAACACAATTGTCAATTACTGACTGTTCTGGTAGCATCCGTGTACCATATCTTTGTCTGACTGTTTCCAGCTGTACTGTCATCACTGATAACATTTTTCCCCACTTCAGGAAATTTTTAAATTCCAATTTCAATTTCCGCCCTTTATCCATTTTCCGAAATTCGAAATAAATTTCCGAATTTAAATTCCACATATATCCTTTTTCCAAAAATTAGGATTAATTTTCGAATTTAATTTTTCGCTTATCCTTTTTATTTCCGAAAATTCGGATTAATAATAAATTTCCGAATTTTCCTTCCGCTTCTCTCTCCTCCGCGCCGCGCCGTTCGTCCGCGCCGACTCCCGCTGAACCGGTTTTCGCTGCCGGTTCGGCTTTCGCGCCGTTCGTCCGCGCCGAATCCCGCTGAACCGGTTTTCGCTGCCGGTTCGGCTTTCGCGCCGTTCGTCCGCGCCGAATCCCGCTGAACCGGTTTTCGCTGCCGGTTCGGAACTCTCGCGCTGAACCGCGACACCGCCGACCCAATTTCTTAATAATCCGTTAATCGGATTAATTTTAATTACTAATAAAATGGCGTAAATATCATTAATTACTTAATTAGATTTGATATTATCTAAACCCTTCTCCTTCCTCGGTCCGAAACCCGCGAAACCCTAGCCGCCGCCATCGCCGACCATTACGATCCTTCCGTCGATTTCCGGCGACTGCGATCAAGGAGAACAATT
Organism: Vanilla planifolia; assembly: GCA_023846275.1. Classification (NCBI taxonomy): domain Eukaryota; kingdom Viridiplantae; phylum Streptophyta; class Magnoliopsida; order Asparagales; family Orchidaceae; genus Vanilla; species Vanilla planifolia. The sequence continues at coordinate 71,718,420 of CM043865.1, read as the reverse complement.
TCCTAACATGCTCCTAAGCATCAATAAATTTTAAATTTTTTTTTTCGGCGAAATGGGAATTTTTCCAGGAAATTCCGAAATTTGCAAAAGACACAATTTAGCATTCAATTAAATCCGATTTTCATCCACATGCTTGTTTTCATTAAGCAAAGTATTTCATGCTTTTAATTTTCTACTAAATCACTAATTTAAACTGAATTTCCTACCTCAACGACGCCGGCGACGGTGAACTTCGTCCGCAGCTCGCCGCAGCTCCTCGCCGAACGAATCCGGTACGAATTGACTCTCCTCGTTCCCGTGAATCTCCAGGCACAAAAAGCCCCTTGCCAGGCCGCCGGAATCACGCGCCGTACGCCGGAAAAACTCTCTCTATCGGTCGGCCGAACAAACCCTAATCGTTTCGCGAGGGTTTTATATTTCTGGCCGACACGGTGGAACCCATTACGCGCCGTTGACACGCTTTCGACACGGTAAGCACCCGATACGCGCTGTCGACACGCTATCGACACGGTAAGCACCCGATCAGCCGGTTCAATCCCAACCGTCGATCACGACCGTCCGATTAGCTTATCAGAACGCACGCGCAAACTCACTCGGCGAACCGTCTCCGCCTCCGCTGAACCGTTCCGGTCCGGTTCACGCGCGGTAAACCAATTTCCGGTTTAATTTAAATGGATTTTCGAATTTCTAAAAATCCTATAAATCTAATTAAACAGGGAAAATTAATTAAAAATTCTTCGGTGCTCCGAAAAATTCCCAAAAGATTTCAGAAATTCCAATAGCCTACAATTGAGTTCCTGGCTCATCCTACTGTCGATTCGAAATCATCCAAGCCACAATTAATTTATTAAAGATCAAATACATAAAATTTTACCGGGTATAACACCTATAGTCCATGGAGTGGTCTATTCGATTGGTAAATCTCAAGTTATGGACTGTCAAATATGTCATTAGATAGGAGAGCTAAACTTGTGCCCAATATCTTAACATCTTTGAGTGTTCAATTATTGGTTGATCTTTGTGAATCCTATGAATTGATCTTGATTATGATTCCATTGAAATTTGTTGGACTTAATGGATATATGAGTGTTTATGGTATGGTTTTATAAATAACTCAACCTTGTAGGTTGTGATATTTATCTGATTCTTTTAATATGTTGATGATTATATTCTATTATTATATTATTATATATTTATTTTGTTAATAGAACATAAGTATTTCTATTAAGCTTGACTTACTACTCCCCTAAGTTGTTTACAAGTTTAAGGAATTAGTTGTTAATACAGCATAGAGTAAGGCTTAGAGTTAGCATATTAATGGATCTTGTTATGATGTTACCCCTAGCTGTGTTTTCTTGGATAATAAAAAATCTTAAGTATTTTTAATAAATTTGATTAAGTAAATTTTTTGATTTTAGATTATTGATATTTATGATCATGGGAGAACTTATAGAAAAAGATGAGAAAATATCAAATCTCATTAAGATCATCTTAATTGCGATGATAGACCATCATGAAATTCATTTTAAATTTAATTTTTTATATTCTATCTTTATTTTGATTAGAATGCTAATTTTTATTAAAATTATTTTTATAAGGCATATAAATTAAATTTCACCATCATCAAAATCTTGATTTAAATTAATAATCTTAGAAAAATATTAAGATTCCAAAATTTTGATCATTTTAAAAATAAAATTACCTTGATCATCTTATATTTACCATCTTAAGAATTATCTTGCTTTGATCACATCTTTGGAAACATTCTTTCAACGACTTGTTGCAAAAGTAAATTATTATAATAATAATAAATAATTAGTTAAAATTCAATAACACAGTTAATAATCAAAAACCCTAATTTTACATAATCTAAAGTATCTTAAGCTAAACCATAAGTATTAAGAAAAAGTGTTACTTCTAATTCCTAAATATTATAGTAACCAAATTAGGACATCACTTCCAAACCTATGGTATGGTATTGTGTAAGGGCATGACTCCCAAACCTATAAAACGTACTAACAAGCAAGAGTGCTGATCTTCTAAGTGAACTATAGGGCAACCAAACTAATACTTGGCTAATTACATCAACATAGCCAAAAATATAAGGAAATAATTGAAGAGAATACAAACCATGTAAGATTAAACTCACTACTTTTCTTTTCTCATGTAGTTCACTTTCAAAATGTGGAAGTGAATGTGTGTCATTTGGTTACACAATTATGTGATCAAATGGCCATCATCTTCTTTATCTTTCTAAAACACAAATCGATATGTTGTTTGATCATGCAATTCACGAATGAATGGTTGTCAACTCTTCTACCTTTTTAAAATGTGTTAATTAGATCACAATCTGATTGTTTGCTAATTAGCACAGATCTTGATCTAGTTTTCTAATTGCATTATGATCTAATGATCTATATCAAATCTACTTTCTAAATAGTGTCAATCTAAATCTAGTCATCCAATCATGCAATTCTCATAATCAAATGATCAGGATCTCAACCTTTCTAATACATGCATATTCAAAACAAGCCCTCAAAATGTGTAGTTTCTATGATCTAATTATTTTGATTATGCTCTATTTGACCCTTATTTTGCATTATGACTATTTCACATAATTGCTAATAAAGTCAAAATAATGAACCCATTATTTAAATCAAATTGAAAACAAACTTGTGTTAACCTTTCATTTAATTAAATCAAATAGTAATTATTAATTTTTTTATTTAGAACTGTTCAACTTTTGTAAAATGTTTATAACTAAGAAAGTTTTTGAACATAATTGATTAACAAAAATTTGATAAACTTTGAAGAAAATTTTCTTGTCACAACATTCAAGCCTTAGCAACTCATGCTTATTATTGCATCTATTTCTTAGGTCCTTTATTTATTGAGCTCCAAATTCTTTTTTCTTTTTCAGTTTGTTAAGATCTCATTTTATTATTTTCAAATTAATTCAAATAAAGCATAACACACTTGTGTCTTATTAAACATTTCATTAACCATAAGATTATTGTTTATATCAAATATAATTTTGTGTTGCAACTTTCTTTTTATTCATTATCTATTTTATTTTTTTTGAACACCATTGTAATATTTTTATTTTATTTTATTATTGTGAGGGTTTAGCTTACCTGTCTTTTGGTAAATAAAGTACAGTAATTGGTTTTATTTATTTTATTTTTGTTGGGGGCTGGACATAGGCCTAAATTTAAGTTGAACCACCAAAAAAATCATTGGTGTGTTTTGTGATTTTTATTAATATTTTATTTAATTCTTTTTTAAGAAGGAATTATTAAAAAAATTTACATGTTTTAAAAAAAATTAAAATTTACACAAAATCACTTATAAAGCTTTTCTCAACTTATTAAAGTAATTATTTTATTTAAATATTTTTTAAAAAAAAATTAATATTTTTATTCCAAATAATTCACCCCTATCTTGTTAAACAACATATAAGATCCTTCATCACCAATGTCTTTGCATGTCTTAGTCATCATTTTATTCATTTATAATATTAAGATGCATTTATTAAATATAGATTATACACATTATTTATATTGGATATGGATTAGTTGGACATAATTTATGTAATTATTTATGATTACTGTATTATTTGGATATGATTATTTATAAGTATAGATTACTTTGATACCCATACACATGATAGTGTACTAGACAATTTATCTAACCTTAGGTGGACTAGTTTTTGTCTCAACTTAGTACTCAATTGGAGCAAGAATACTGTTCATTTTGGATGGAATTTTTTAAACTTGTTGATTAGATTGGTATATTACAACTCCTAATTTAAATATCAAGCCCTAAGAAATTAAAGGTGGCTAATAAAATACATTGGTTGGTACATGAATCTTATTATATCCTATGGAAAAGAAAATATTTTACAAAAAGGGAGTGTGATAGAGTTGGTATCAGAGTCTTGGTTAGAGTCACTTAGGTTAGAGTTAAGATAATCCTAAGTAGATTAGGTTTATTTCCATTAAGGTGGAGAGAAATAAATTATATGTATGATTTTTAGGTCAGTTAAATTGATAAATACTATAATTTCCCAAAGTAATTAAGATATTTTCTTCTTGATAAAGAACCATAGTGTTGCCCTGAGAGATATGATGCATAGAGAACAAGTTTGAGTAGCACCAGAGTTAGATCAACCAACTAGAGTTATGACACCCCTAGTTCTACTTATGCCATAGTGGAGCCATTATTGGAGGCTTTTATGTTATTGAGATGATGAATCTTTTCAGGCATGATAGATCGAGCTATAGTAGATGATTAGTTAGCACATATTTAAGAGCTACTTGATTCATTGGGTGCCCATCTTACCTGATTGTTACACTGATAACCTTAGTTCTTTATGGAAAGGTAACTACTTAGTGGCATTGCTAGTGCCAAACCATGTTCAAGGATGTTCCAAATAGTGAGACTTTTTGTAGTCAGTCTGTTATAGCTTTTAGAGATCATTATATGCTAGAGATGGCTAAGGCTCAAATCTATAGAGAGCTAACTCATTTGTGTTAGAGAAAGATGTCTAAAATAGGTTATGATACCAATTTTTCTTATGCTATGCATTGGGGTTGGTGAATTAGAGGAGCATTATTGTGAGCTCTTTATGGAGAGACTTAGGCCTTTTTTTGTAGAGATCCCTGATAGTTACTAGTTTTCTCAGTACCATGACTTGGTTGATTTTACCAAGTTAATTGAGTAAAGCTTTGTTGAGCCTTAAAAGATACTGTTTGACTCAAATTTTTACCTTGGTAAAGTAGGGTAAGCCTTATCTGTATCCTTTCTTAGAGAGAGCTTATTAAGACTATGATTTGGACATAAAATATTAAGAGGGAAAAGCCAATTTGATAGTAGATGCCCTTAGTAGAGGTGTCATTCTTAGATATATGCTTATAGAGAGATCAGGAAAGAAGCCATATTTGATATCAATATAGCTCATACTCAATTAGTAGTTCACAATATGATGACTCAACTCAGTACTGCTAGAATCTATGCTAATTGGTTAGATGAGTCAAAGACTTTTCAACAAGAAGATTGAGAAGTTTTTGGGGTATTTATTCAATTGCAATAATAGGAGTATGAGGACTTCTTTATTAAGGGTGATATTTTAACTTATTGTAATAAGTGGTGTATCCTTAGCACCAAAAGTTTAGGGATAATTTGTTGACAGAGGCTTATGGTAATAGGATGGTGATAACTCTAGGGGAAGCTAAAATGTGTAAGAATCTCAAAACCATCTTTAATAGAGAAGCTAAAAGATGGATGAAATTTTTCTCAAATGGATTGTATAATTTTCTTAGTTTTGAGGATGAAATCTAAGTTAAGGTTAAGTGAATGTTAAATCTATCAAATTTTTTAGCCAAAATATGTTATTTTCATTTGAATATCTCATTTAAATGCCTATAAATTTGTGTAATAAAATGAGACTGCTGCTACATGTGTTTCATGAGAATCATACAATATGATTGTAAAATATCATATGGAATGATGAGGATTAAAAACTTATTTTGAAGGCTTAGTCATGAATATCATAAAATATGATATTGGGCATACGCATAGTGTGATCTATGAATAGCAGCAATCAGAATGTAGGTGTGTACGTGCATAACTTGGTTAATTATCATACTAAGTTAAATCCATTATATAAAGATGCCAACAAAGAAAATAGAGAGTTAATTTAAGTAATATTATAAACATACTAGTATAAGGTTAAGTTGTCATATAGGTATGATAATGAGAAAGGAAATTATAGCAATCATAGAAGTATGTCAAGCATTGCGCAAGGGAATTATCAAGTTACGATGACGGCTATGCATAGTGTATCATATAAACATAAATACCAAATTAAAAAATTATATTCAATGGAATCTTAAAGAAATAATAATGGATTTATCTCATTGTATAATATGATATATGTATAATATTAGTACAATTAGTAGAAACTAAATAAACTAATTTTTGTATTTAATTTATTTTTGATCTGAGTATTTGGAATTAATTTACCATGGATCTCAATGTTATAAATGACTTGTATAGAGCCAATTAAAGGAAAATAAAGTAAAATTTTGGTCAAAGCTTAAAATGCATGAATTGTGAGATAAGGATGTAGGAAAAGAAATTTGTGCTAGCTTAATCAACATTCCATGATCTCGAAAATTGAATGGTTATATAAAGTTTAGTTTGGGATTATAGATGGAATTTTTAGCAAAACCATAGCTATGTAGTCTCTTAAAGGGACCTACCTAAGAGAAGGTAACTTGCAACTAATGAGGAAAATTGTAAGCTCAATATGTGAAGAGAAGGATATGCAATTAAGATATACCTCTACATAGTTTAAAAGGTAGGAACCACATGCCTTGCATCTAAATATAGAAGCATGCTAGATAATAAAAAGAAACTATTTTGTAATTAATGCATGTTGGTTGACACATTGCTCTCAAGTTGATGAAGGAACTTGTAACATAAGCTTTTTTGTTACCTTAGTATGTGTTAATTCTTAGTTTAGTAGGCATTGCACATACTTCTTAATCGATGACATTAGTTTGTTAAAATTCTCGATTTTGTTGTAGAAATTGTGATATAATTCTAGGTTTGTTGCAAAGATTGCATGTAACTTCCTAATTAATGAAATTGGCATGCTGTAATTTCTTAGTTTAGTATAAATATTGCATATATGCTTCCTAATTAATGAAACTGGCATGCTTTAATTTCATAAATTGATAAGAATATAGTACTTTTATTGAGAAGTTAGTCTATTGTAGCTCTATTGGTGTAAGGACATGATGTGTTATATTTTTTTAAACATGAAAATAGCATGTTGTAGCTTTTGAATCTAATAAAAAATATTAGATTTAAACACTGCTTTATAAATTTAGCATGTAGAAACTCTTAGTTTAATGCAATGCATAAAATATAAGCAATATTTTGTAAAATAAGCATGTGCTTATGATTTAATTTGGAACATAAAATATTAGGATTGTTTTGTAAAATTAGTTTGTTATAGCTCAATTTGATTTAAAACATAAACTATAAGCAATATTTTGCAAATCTTGCATGTTATATGATTAGAAGATCACTTGCAACTACAAAATGGATGAAAAAAAAGAGGAGATAAAACGACAAAAATTGATGACAAAACACAAAGAAGCACAACTGTGACAGAGACTCACTGCAAGCATGCATGCACTGTAGAATACTAGGCATACACTGAATGGAGGCATAGGTGAAAATGCATGGTCTATTAGTTGCTTGCATGTGTTAGCACTCACGATCTTATGGAGCCAAGCTCACGTGCTCTGTATGTATGCCCTATCAGTCACCAACCATGCATGTCAAAATGAACGTATAAGGGAACAATCTTTTTGGCATGGCCATATAGTTGTAAAGGAGCAAATGTGTGCACATGAATAGACACAGATCAAGCAAAATTTGTGAAATTTAGAGAATTTTTACATTTTTGGTCAAATTTACATATTTTTTGTTTTATAATTAAATATCTATTCAAACCTTTACATAAAAAGGAGACAAGGATATGTGAAGCAAGTCAAGACTTGGACAAATCAAAACTTGGGAATATTCATAATTCAAGAAATCAAAACTTTGTGACTTCAAGAACATTTTGAAAGAAAACTTTTTGAAAAAGTTGATCTCTTTGTGACAAAAAATCTCTTCTCATTCTTTCATTGTTCATCACCATTATTACGCTTTTACTTCCACTACTACTACTCTAAAAAGAAGGTTTGATAATAAGAAATTAGGGTGAGAATATCTTGTAGATATATGATATTATTTTTGGCATTAGAGTACTTTGATTTGATATTGATGGCAAGTGCAAAGAAGAAGATAGTAGAAGAGCAAGCTACAAAAAAGAATTAAGAGATTAAACAGGCTTCAGTCAAAAGGTGTCTACCAACCATTTCACCATTAAGCATGGAGCAACTAGACACATATTTCTCTATATATGACCATTAATTAATTGCTAAAATGACATATGCTCAATTAAAAATGATGAGTTATGTATTAATCTAGTGAATGTTTACCTAAGACATGACATAATTATAAAAATAACATGAAGCCAAATTAAGCCATTAATTCTACTCTTTTTTTGGTTAAATCTTACTTATGCATCTTTGACAAATTCATGTTAGGTATATGGTTAAATTTTGATTAATTAAAAAATAAATATAATAAAAATAATAGTTCTAAATCTTCATAATTAAAAAAGAAAAACTATATCCTAAGCCACAAACCTAAGCTTGGCCCAAGCATAAAGCACTCGTGCCAACCAAGCACAAGCAAGCCTAGGGAGACCTCGGGTCAGTAGACCAACTTGAACTAAGTTAGGTCAAGCTCAAACATTGTCAAGGTTTTGCTCTAAACTTGATTGGGTTAAGGCTGAGGAAGGATTGAGCCAAGCAGAACTTGATTAAAGTGTGCAATAGATAAAAAAAGCCCAATAAACAATTTGTAATCCTATAAGCATACGAGTTGCTCATGTGATGAAATCTCAAGCACACAAGAAAGGAGCCAACCCTATGTTTTGACTCATAATACGAATGCAAAAAACATAATATAAGAGGTAAACTTTTAATATCTTGTCATGAGGGACTAAGATATTTACAACACCTAAGAATGCATGAATTTCAGCAATCTGGTCACTAATTGGATGACTAAGAGTTCACTCCTCCATAAGTATTGGTTTAAGGTTCGAATTAGAAGACCAAAATATTTTTTGATTTTATCAAGCGATTAACATTCTTCTTCCTTAAAAAATAAACTATCCTTGAATCGAGTGACTTAAAAATCTTTATTTTTGAATTCTATGATTGAGATCATTCTTGTCTTTATTATGGATGAATTAAACAATCTAGATATCATGTGATGTAATTAAATGGCTCAAATCTAATCCTTCATATTCAAACTATCCATAATTTCTCTACTTCTACATTTATTTATCTAACAGTCTAGATCCTCTTTGATTAGATCCAATTGCTGTAGTTGATTCTGCTTAATGACTAGTTCACTATCCATTATTTGTGCCATCATAAAAGTTGTTTGTAAGAGATTTTGTAAGCTTTTGGTAATAACTTATGAAAGCATTTTTCCTTGACTTTTAATGACTATGATCAAAATTTTTCTATAAAAATACAATCTTTATGAATGAAATGACAAATGAATATGAATAAGATTTTAAAATCACAAAAAAGAGCTATGTAATATTCCTCTGATATAAAATCTCTCAGTAGTACACTACGACATATTACTATAAAAAATTTCAAATTATTTTAGCTAAACTTAACACTTCTAAGTTTTTCATTTTTTTCATAATGTTGAGTTCTTTGGGCCTTGCTCTATTTATCAACAAACATAAAAAGTTGTATTTTGAATAAAAAATTTTCTTGTTGTATTTTTTCTTTTCCTTTTTAGTTGGATAGTCTAACATTTGTGAAAACTTAAGTTTAGTTTGACCTTGTTAAAAAACTAAGTGAGCTTTCAAAAGCTAGGGTTATAATTAAACCTATAAAAACTAATAGATTGGAATCAAAAGCTAGGGTTATAACTAAACCTATAAAAACTAATATATTGGAAGTAAATCTTGAAGAAAAACTTCTAGTTATAATTTTCATAATATTAGTATTTTCTAACCGAAATTGGGGGTGAATATAGGTTCTAATCTGAACTATGCCACCTAAAAACTTTTAGTATAATTTTTTTAATTTTTATTTTTATTTTTCTTAATCATAAAAATTAAATATTATATATATAAATTTTAATATCAAGATTTTCTTAAAAAAATAAAATTATTTTTATAAAGAAACTTTAAAAAATAAATATAATTTGAAAATAATAAAAATATTTTAAAAGTCACAATTTATCATTTTCTTATAAGATTTACACGCACTCCTATTTCTTGAGTCTATGATTTTAATAATATATATTAATGATTATTAACCATATATGTTGCTATAATAATCAATGATTAGTTAGAGTTACAAACTATTATCATGCAATAAAATGACTTTAAGAATTAAAGCCATTAATTATTTTTTCTTATATATCTTGATTCTTTATGTTATGATCTCTTAATTGCATAACCTTGCATATGTGAATGATAAGAATTTTATTCCATATGTGATATTAACAATCAACATATGTGATATTAACAATCACTTATTTTATTGTTATCACTTATAATACATGATAAAGTAATGGCCTAATACTAACCTTATAATTTCTTGACTTTATTTTCTTTATAATAATTTGTTGTTTTCTCACTCTATATATCTAGTCCATCAAGTCCCAAGATAACAAATAATTATATGCCAATTTCTCCTTAAATGGGATGGATTTATATGACATTAAATTAATTATTATTAATATTTTTAATTGTTGTTAGTAAAAAAAACTTATTGCCTTCAATTTTGTTACTTTAATTTAGAGTTCAGCATTATAATTTTTTTGTATGATTGTTAAACAAATCAATCTCAAGTTGATTTAATCGAAGGTAAATATCAAATTGACTGATCATTTAGTATCAATAAATAAGTTTTTGTTATTAATTTTTTTATTAAGTTTTATCAATTGATTTAATAAAAATTACTTATTTTTAAAATAATGATATTCATCTCTATCATTCTTGATAGACAAAAAATTATTTTTATCATTACAAATTATTATTTTTTTTATTTTTTAAAAAAAACTTTAAACACAATTTAATTAAACTCTTTAAATAAATATTTTTGAAAAAATAGAATATCAAATGTACAATTTCTTAAAATCACTTTATCATAGCAACCTTTGCAAACCAAGTTATTCAATTCTCCTTAATCTTTCAACAACAATTGTGTCAAACTAATCTTAATGTAAATATACTTGTTATCAATTTAGTGTGTATCTTATGCAAGCTATATTTGATTCAAGCTCATGTAGAGCTTGATATGCCCTATTTATTATTGGTTAAACTTGAACCAAGTCAAAACGATTTCACTTCTAACAATTCTTCTAGCATTTTTCAAATTTTTATGCATACACTCATTTATTACCGAGTAATTGTAATAATTAATTTATAAACATATAAACAACAAGATGATATGAATATTATTTTGATTTAATTTCACGCTAATTTGATCTAATTTGAGTTTGGCTCATAATCAATTCATAATACTTCGATTCATATTGAATTGCATCATAATTAACTCTTGGCATCTTTTTTTTTTCAAAGGCGCCAGAAGATCTTTTTCGCACCAAATTGGGAGCTTTCATGGTTTTAGGAGACGTTTGGTGCAAATAGAACTCAGGTAACCTTAAAACTATATTTTAGTAATTTGTTATTAAAATATAATCTTAAAATGAAAAAATTCATTTAACTTTTATGCAAAACATAATATATTGATCAATATTATCACTCCATTTTAAAAAAAAATCTAACGTTGTTCATCTGAATATTAAAAAAAGCAACAAAAGACAATTGAAATTTCACAAATTGCAATCTTCAACATTATCTAAATAACATTGAAAGCTTTCCAGAATATCAAATGCATCAAACACACAAAAATATAGAAACAACAAACCACATAATTGTTTTCACCCAAGTTTTCAAACATCAAATCCGTTCATATCAGAAAGCCTGCCCTTGATTGAGCCCCAGAGATGACTTTGTTAAAGCTGCTTTCGACTGCAGGAAAAGATAATGGAATTCTTAATTGAAAGCCACCGATTTATATTAATCTGAAGCCGTCACATAACTTATCTTATTAAGAAGAATCCCTTCCAAGGGCTTAATGACGCATCGCATGAGCACAGAAGTTGAGCATAAATTGCTTAATTTATCTCATGATGGAGCTGCTTTCACATCATTAGGGAGCTTAATTATGGTATTAATTAATACAGGTGAGGGTGACCCATCACCACACTCTTAAAGGAGAGGGGATTGGCATCCAATTGCAATCAAGATGAGCTCATGGTGGTGTTTGTTTTGGCTGATTCGTTTATTAATTGGGCAATAATATGTAGAGGATGTGGATATGCCTGACCTGGAACTGATTATTTTGTTGTGATAAATGTCGTTAGGCTCCACCGAATTTGGCATTTAGGCAGCCTTATGGGTTTCGCTTCAGGGCCTGTTTGTGAATGCGTTTCACAAGTTCTTTTTTCGACAAATGCTTGGAGCATGAAAGACTTTTTTTTATGTCTGAAAAAAGGTTTTAACCAAAGGAACATCTACTAAAAGTTTTGTTCATCGAAAACAACATTTCATCATTTGGATTGAAAGTGTTTGATAGATCATAGTCTTTTAAGGCGAAATAAGATTTTTTTTTTTTTTATGGTTTTATGAGTTTCTTTTGAAAAAGGTTGTGATTTTGATTAATGTTCTGTTTGTTGTTATTGCTGAAATTTAAGATCTTGAGAATAACCTTTTATATTTTTTGAAAGAATAATGGCAAATGAGCATTATGAAAGTAAATTCTTTTGTTAAAATGAGATAACAAAATTATTATGAAATATAATGTATCATTTTTGAAACTAAAGAATGCATACTTAAGTTATGACTTCAATAAAAAAAATGAATCATGTGTTATCCATATAGATAAGTTAATCTATGCAATCACTATTCCTAAATTGTGGAAATTTTAAAAAGGGGAGTAAAGAAACGTGCAAATTTAGGGAGTTCATGCTATTAATAAATCAAAAGTATTTGTCATTTATTTTGCTGTAGTTATCCAATAGTGATGTTTCAATATTCAAATTTAGATCATACAATCACAACACTAATTGTTCAAATAATTCAGCCTATAATTATAATAAGCTAGCCATCAATAATAAAGATAGAATGTTGAATCATAAAAGAGTAAAATCTTAATATATACATCTTAATGAGAGTCAATCAGTAATTAAAATTGAATATATGTAAGTTTTTGAATGGAACCACCATAAAAATTTGCTATATGCTCGAATCCTCTTATGGCTTTAAAGTGGAACAACAAACTCCAAAAGATTTTGCAATAATTAACTACTTTGAACAAAAAGAGACTCTTTTAGAATCAGACTCTAATTGGAAAAATCCTAATTTAAAGAATGCTAAACACAGAATTTGCTAGAATCGTTATTATTCTCAAATCACTATGCAAGGAAAACTTTCTTGGAAAAACAATTCTTAAAATAGTTTAAGAATGTAAGGAAATGGAATTCCTCCATTGAAAATATCCTAATGTCTAACATGAAATATGAGATAAAATTGGCTTAATTCTTATAATTTGCAAAATGACTTCACTAACGAAATGCATGCAAAATTATATGAAATTGGCCTCAAAAAAGAAAAATATAATCAAGAATAGAGAAATATAATATTCTATGTTGACTGTGTAGATTTGGAATAGAGAAATTATATTTAAGATTTAAGTATACTATTAAGAAGAATTCAACACAAGGAATCTCTTGGTATGTTATTTTTAATTTTTGTTAAACTTGTTTAGATTTTCTATTATTTTTTTGAAGTGAAAAAGAAAAAAATATTTTATTTAATCTTTTTATTACTATAAATGACAAGGCTTATCCCTTTTTCTTAATGCATTGTATGACCATGAATGGCATGAGAAGAAAACATGAACGATTTAAGGAAGAAGTTCTTAAAGTAGTCTTGCCTTAATTTATCATTGTAGCAATGTGATTCTTAGCTGTGGAAGGGAAAGAGCATGAGTAAGGTGTGGATCTTGGATCATGAAAAAAGCTAAATTATGCTTTATCTGAGCTTTCTTTTCTTTAAATTACTGTTGTGATGCTCTTTTAGCTAATTGAGAGTTGGTTTTTTGTTTGGATAAGGATTGTGTGTGTGTGTATATGTATATATATATATATATATATATACATGTATATGTATGTGTGCATGTATGTCTGTATGTTCAAGTGTATGTATGTAGATATATGTTATAAGACCTTAAAAAATTAATGAATAAAATAAAAAGAAAATGAAAGTAAGAGAAAGTTTGACTAAAAATCCTATTGATATATAGGATCACTAGAATGAGGAAATGAGATTATATTGACATTTTCTCTATGAATTTATCTTGAAATTGCTTGATATGTTAAGGCAATGACCTCACAATCATAATTACTAAGTACTAAGCCATGTAGATAGAGTTTTGCAATAGAGAATGATATTTGACTTCATTCTTATTATTGTGAACACTTCAATGTTAAGCAAAGAAGAGTAGGATCCATTTCTATTAGTACTTTGTTATAGGTTTGTGATGGCTAGAGAGATGGGTTTAGTGTCTTGGCCAGGTACTGATGGAGATCTAAATATATGATTGATGGCCCAAAGATAATAAATGAGATGAGATCTTGTTAATTAGAGATAATGGCCATATAATAAACTTAGAGTCTTAATATAAAAATGAGAAAGATGAAAATATGAAAAATAAAAAGAATAAGAAGTAAAAAAAGAAAGAAATGATATTATTATTATACATTCTTAGTTTTATATGGATATGTGTATATATGGGTATGATGTATATGAGTATATATAGTGATTCAATATTTTTATATCTTTTATAGATGTCATGTATTTCTTATTTACTTCTTCATTTTTGTTTGCTACATATTTCATTTTATATTGTCTTATACACTTATAGCTAGTAACTTGCTCATTGATTATGAATAGATGTTTACAAAGCTGGAGATTCCTAAAGGATATCTTAAGACCTTGAGTGTAAAAGACTATTTTTATTTGAGAGTTTTATGAGATGTTTTGTATGCGAGGGTCTATATTATAATTATTTTTTACATATTATAGAAGAATATTATTTTATCTTTTATTCTATATTACATCTTAAGACTTGTGCATTGTTATTTATGTAATTATTATATTCATGATGATATATGAATTTAGAATGTTTTGATCATCACCTTTGCTCACGTTTTTATATTGTCATTAAGATATTACTAATTACTCTATCTTACCTAATAATTTGATATTTTTAGTATTTTATTAGATTTATTATAATTAAGTTGTTTGGGGCATGATAGGGTAAAAGCTTAAAATTAAGAATCTAAGAAAAGATTTTAAGTGAGTGCACTACATTACTTCATTATTTATAGAAAATGCTATATTTTTTCTTAGAAGTTGGATATTTGATTATACTAACATAGTACTAAAACAAAAATATGAATCAACAGGGTTTCATAAGAAACTTGAATCATGTGATATTATAGGGAAGGGAAGAGGGATTAGGAGAAAAACTAAGGAGTAGAACCCTCTATCTTGTATGCAATCCTTTACTCCAACAAATTAAGGGAGTTATAGGAAGAGCTCCCATGATAGAAACTTAGTAGAGCAATTCTATAGAATGTAAGCTGCTAATTTTTTAAGAGGTTTTGATCCATTATTAGTAGAGAATTGGTTGACTTAGATAGGTAGAAGGTTTTTGAGATAGTTTTTCTTAAATGATAACAAAAAGTCAAAACTCTTTTCGTTCTAGATGAGGATACCAATTTGTGATGGTAATCTTGCTAGTGCTTAAATTTTAGAAGTTTTTCAATTAGAGAAATCTAGTGGTAAGATTTTGTTGAGATCTTTCAAAGATGGTTTGTAATTCTATCCTATAAAGAAAATATAAGAAAATGATTAATAGTCATTGAGCAAAGGAACATGCTAGTGGTCGATTATGAAATAAGCAACTCCAAAAAATTTTGTGATAATTAACTACTATGAAGGAAAGAACTCTATTTTAAAATCACACTCTTCTTAACAAATCCTACAATTAAGGAAATAAATGCTAAACACAAAATTTGCTACTATAGCTATTATTCTATAATCACTATTCAAGGAAAACTTTTTGAAAAAAAATTCTTAAAATAGTTTATAAAAATAAGGAAATGAAATTCTCCATTTATGACATACCTTAATGAGTAACATGAAATACAAGATGAAATTGACTCTGTTTTTGCCCCAAATAGCTCCCTAGAAGACGAGCATGCAAAATCACATGAAATTTTCTTAGAATAGGGACCTATAATTAGGTTTGTATACATTAACAATGTGAATACATCCCATTTATAAGATACAATATTGATGGTGCAAAGGAACATTAAGGATCAGCAAAAGAGGCTTCAAAGAAGTAAACATAATTATGAGAATTTGGGTAAAAAGTTCGAAGTTTTGACTCATTCAACTCCACAATTTGAAAAATGCAAATATCATGGAGTCAACCACCCATTCTTCAAATTTTGAAAGGCCAAAAAGGCATGCTTCTTATGCATTAACAAAGAACACTTAATGACTTCTTAGGAAAAAGAAGAGTGAACTCTTAAAGCATCTTCTAAGTGACTTCAAGGCAATGTTGGACATGGATTGGTTATTTGTAAAGCATATCCAAATTAATGTCAAAAAGTGAGTAAGTATTGTCTCATCTTATGTGGAACATTTTTTTTGAAGGGGAAAAGGAGAGCTTGATTCTTATCACTATCATGTAACAAACAAATAAGGTGAATAATAAATTACTTACACCATTTCTACTCCATAAAAAAAGTCATATTAAGGAGCCATGCATCAAAAAGAATTTTTTAGATGTTTTTCTTGACAACTTTCATGGTCTACCACAAGAACAACTAGAATTTTCCTTAAAATTGGCATGAGTGTTGATGCCAATTTTAATGGTCCATATTGGATGAATCCAAATGAATTGGATGTTATAAGGAATCAACCTCAAATATTGTCAAATATGTGGTTCAATAATTTTGCTATATCACTTAGGGAACCCATAATGTTTTTCAAGTAAAATCATTGATCACTAAGTAGTTATATTAATTATCATGAGATAATTAAAATTTCTATAAAAAAATAAATATCATCTCATGAGTTGATGACCATTTTGCCAATTAAAGTGTGCTAAGGTATTCTCAAAGATTGATCTATATTCTAAATGTGATGACCTCTAAATAAGATAATTAGGACATTTCCAAGATTTCTTCACTGAGTATGATACTTATGCATTCATAATTATATCATTTGGACTCATAATGAATGCTCATACAATATTCATTGTCAAGGCCCTTCTGTCACACCTCGATTGTATTATTTACTAAATTTCAAAATAGTTAATTATTATTAATTTAATCAAAGAAACAATGTAGAGAATGAGACAACAAAACTTTTAGGTAAAGAATTACAATACATCCAATTCTCTTTCTTTTTCACTCTACCACCTTTTTTTTCTTCTAAATTAGCTATTTTTCTTACCAACTCATTAAAACTCCAACAACAATAGTTAGTTATAAGATTAACATGTATAAGAATTACATCAAACATTATGTGTCCCAAATCTATATAAATGCACATCACCCAAAATATTTTAGTGTGTGATTATTTATCTCTAATGTCTCCTTAATTTACCCATCTCTGTGTACTTGTCATATGCCATGTAATGTAAGTAGAATATATAATTAGCATAAACCTTAATAGATAATTATGAATAATAAATAATATTATAATAAAAATAAAAATAAATAAATAATTCTAAAATAACTAGTCAATCACACATCATGTATTTATAATATAATATACTTAGTATGCATACTAGCATGTTATTATTACTTTGTTAAAATAGAATAGAACATAATTTTTAATATTTTCATATATATATTTCTGTGTATGTGTGTGTGTGTGTGTGTATGTGTTTATCATTATATGCATTCATTTACATATAATAATCTCTTCTTTATTTGTGTAGGGCTTACTTTTTTCTCCTTTTTTTCTTTTCTCATCTTTTTATATATTTATCCATCTACTTTTTGTGTCATGTTTTCTCTTAATACAATTATCTTATTTATTTTATATTCTATTTTTATTTATTATATTTTTTATTTTTTCTTTTTTTATCGTATTATCATCTGGACCTTTGTTCATATGCATATTATAGTTGTCCAATAGACATATCTTATCATATTTTATCCATATATCAAATCCCTATCCAAAGTATTAGTGTCAGTGTTCTGAGTATGTTCCACCCTAAAAAAATATGAGTGATGCTTGAATATAATAATCTCATCACCTTTTAATTTATCTACTCTATATGGAGCATCTAAATATCACAATATTATCATCTTTCAATACATTCATCCTATATAAATGAGTGATGCTTTAATATCATAACCTTATCATCTCTATGTAGTAATACCATATAAAGTGTGTTGACAATGTAAGAGAAAGAAGTCTTTGATTCTAACATATGACCTAGTCATACTTTGCATACACTAAGGGCATATTTCTTCTCATTCAATCATTTTAAGATAATGTGTTTGGGAAAACTATACTTTGTTTTTTTTTTGTTTCTTTATTCCTTCACATAATATATAATAATTAGGTATAACAAATCTTATTTAGTCTTTTTTCATGTACACTTACACATACATACACACACACACACACACACACACACATATATATATATATATATACATACTATTTATTCCAATCTCATAATATGTCTTATATCATGCAACGTGTATGACTCATGATGTCATATGTATGCACATACTAATATATTCTCTTAGCAAATCAATCTTTTCTATTTACATTTTATATAATTCTACCTAAGATTTAAGGGATTGTTTGTGTTCCAATCTTTACTTTCCTTTTATTTCAATGTGACAAATCATATGTAAATCAATCAATAATGATTTATTCAATAATTTTTACATTCATATTTCATTCTTCAAAATTTTTTCATTATTGCTTCTCTTATGAAAATATTCACATACCTTATTTTCTTGTATTATATGATTTTCTTCTTTGTAAGGCATAATAAGTATAGTAGATCATAATTACTACTTTTGTTTAGTATTATAGATCATTTGTTTTTCTTCTACAGAGCACCCAACTCTACTTAATGTATTGTAAATCTTTTGTAATGGACCATATGTTAACATTGTAATTCCAATTTTGACTAAATGGACAATTCCTTCCTCAAGATGTTGTTATTAGAGACATGCTACGTCAAAGTTTATCATCCCTTTGGAACCAACTAGTGAACTATACTACCACCTAAACTTTATCATTTAATTAAAATAATTTCCTGTAAAACATTAACATATCATAAAGTTTTCTTGCCAAAGCTGATTTCAACTCCTCCTAAAATGAACATATTACACTTAAAATATTAATATATAATACATATTTTTTTAAAAAAATAATTGTTTCCTCTTTAGAGCTTAATGTATTATACGTTGCAAGTCAATGTACCATACATTACTTCCAAAGCTCTATTTCTCTAGTAGAACCTATACATTTTCCCTAAAATATCATCGCAACTATCAAAAAAGCAAAATGAAAGTGTATCGTGGCCTTTTATCACAAAAAACTCAACAAAATGTTTAAAACTCTCACGTGCAAAAACCACTCATCCCTAAAGCATATGCACATTGTTAAATAGTAAGGAGGATGGTTAGATTGAAATAAATCAATTTGATCACTACAGTTCTCCTTATTCATTCTTTTGATAGTAATAAAAAGTCTTTTCTTTTGCTTAAGGTTTTGTAATCACTATTAATGTTTACAAAATTTTTGAGATGCAACCTACTCTTCTCTCACCTCTTATACCTCTTCTTTAATTTCCACCTCATGACTAAAGTGCCTAACACATGAATTTGTCTTCTCTTTCTCTCTTTTATCTTTCCCCAAGCTTCTTAAGTTTTGGTATTATAAGCTACTATAAGGAATGGAAAAGGTAGGATCAAAGGTGTTACATCTTTCATTTAGCTAACTTATATAGTTTATTTGTTGGTAGTTAAGTATTGGATGAAAATCATAAAATATGATAGTTGTGTATCATATGATATGATGAATGGAAAAATTGAAAGATTAGGTTATGGATAATATATAATATGATATTGGGTAATCATATAATATGATTGGATAACAAAGATAATCAAGAAACATCTATGAAATGGACATGAACAATATGATACGATTATCATATAAGAATGATATTATCCTAAATGTTAGGTTTGTATGCATCCAGTGTAGCTTAGTATTCTACAACATTATCCAAGAACATCGTAAGGTATGATCTAATGTAGAAAAGTGAGATTAATTATACAAGGATGATTGTGACATCGTACAAAGATAATAATGTAGCAACTAAGAGTCAATTTAAGTTATACTATGAACATATAAGCATGAATACTAGAATATGCTAGTAAGATCCATGGAATTGTTAGCTAATAAGAGCAGGTCTACTTTATAGTATAGTATGATAAACATATATTGCTAGTATGATGCAAAGGTGCTGAATAAATCATAGTTTCGCAATTACCTACTCTCGATATTACATATTGAAACGGTGATGCATTAGATCTAATGGTTAGAAAGAGGCTAGTTTGTTGAGATAATTCCTTGATTTAAGTATGCTTAACAAATCCTATTTAAGGACAACATTGTGGTTTGGGCTATATTTTATAGAAAAACTCTAACCATAGAGTGCTATAAGCAAGAAAATCGAGTGGTAATAAAAGAAAAAGAAGCCCCATTGTAAGAAAAGATCTTACGACTTGGAGAATGAAGAGATTACATTTAGAGAAGTCCTTTATTGAGGTTAAAAGATAAGATAACCCTTGAGATTATACATAAATTTAGTTAAGATCTAAGAAAAGACCAAATAAATTATCTTGTTAAATTGCATATGAAAATCTTGGAAAATGAATGTGATTTTATTCCATCACTAAGAATAATTATAACTAACATGTAATGATCATTTGAAATTGTTTTCTTGTGAAAAATAGTTAAGAGACTAATGCAAAAACTTGCCTTATTGTTCAACCTATGGGTGCAAATTTTGTTATATGAATTTATGATAACATCACTTATTTATATTTGTGAATGTTGCACCTAAAGAACTTTTTGTGTTAAGGGGCTCCTTTTATTATATCCTTGGGCAATTTTTGTAAGAAATTCATGCTAATTCTTATTACAGTCTTGTGTGAAAATGTAAAAGGCATTTCATTGTTAAATGTTAACAACGATAATATTGCTTTAATTGATATGTGAATTCAATTGTTCACATTTGGAATATTAGTTATTAGTACAAATTCTCTCTTAATTAAAACATGTTTTGTGATTAAAAGTATGATATATCATAATACTTTCTTGATTATATGAACATGTATGTAAAATAACCTTGTTCTTAACATGACAATGCTGAAAAGTCTTCAAACTATGAAAAGATCGATTTATGACTTGTTAAACCCCTTTAACCAAGATATGATAACATGTTTCATTTAATGTATAACATTTTGAATTAATTTTTTAAGAGATCTACTTTTTCTTTAAGTAATTGAGAATGCTAATGTAAATTGCTAACTTGTGTTGTTGCCTTGGTGAATGAGTGAATAGATTAATATTTTGTTACATGTTCAATTGCCAAGAGATTAAAATAATGACTTTATACTATAAGAAAATTAAATTCCATGCTTGTATATAGATTATTTTTTAAGTAGTAATCTATAAGGAATGAGACATCTCAACCAAGCATGATAATAGATGTTATTCAACTTGAGTATCATGCCATGATGTGAATTTATATTTGTAGTACAAAATTGTGCATAAATGTCTGTAAACTTTATGTGCATAGTTTAAACTTTTTCCTAAGAGATGAATAAATAATTGCAACTTAGAAATTTGGAAAAAAAAAACTATGGATTATTACGGCCAAGTATTCCTCTGCCTTGGGTATGCATGGAAAGCATTAAACCATGGTTTGGTTGAGTCATGGTAGGCATAAGTTCAACCATTAAAAGAACCTAAAATGATTTATAAGGTGTGTGTGGCCTTGGTTTCTTATTTAAAGCCTTGGAAAAGATCTGGCACCTTAAAAGAAGACAAGGTTGGTAGATATAATTAGCAAGAAAAGAGATTAGGTATGACTAGTAGTGCTAATGATATGTATATAATTTAAGGTCTCATAATTAATTCCCAAAACTTGAAAAGGCTTGAGGAACTTTAGTAATGCTATATAAGGTATTCTTAGCCTTAGAATTGGGTTTAAAGTCTAAAGAATAATTCATAGAAAGAAATGCAAAAAAGAAGGTCCTAAAATTAGACTAAGGTAATACCTTTTGATGAGCCTTTATACATATTATTAATAAAGCTTTGGATAGTTAAGATCTTAGCCAAGACCTTGGATGAAGGAGATCTTGGAATAAGACTTAGACATGTACTAGGCTTAGCCAAAGAATTAATAAGATAAAAATGTTGATTAGATCCTTAAATTGATTAGATTCTTTGAGTAAGATTCTGAGTAACCCTAATTAGGGCATGAGATCACATGATAACACCTTAGATAGTGATATGAAGGATGTGTGATGACTTAAGGGAAATTGCATGATGGGTATTGTGACTCAAGAATGCCTTGGAGGCATAAGAGTGACTAATAAAACTTGTGTGAACTCAGACTTAGTAGAAAGAATAATCAACTATACATTGATCCTAAAGATAAAAGTTAAGATTATATAAATAATAAGGATAACCTAGATAGTTAAGATCCTAAATAAAATTAGAACAAGACTAAATATGGAAAAATAGGTGATGATTTTCCAAATAACTGAATTAGGTTTTAAAAATTCTAAGATATCTAGAAGATGATAAACCTAGATAGCTAAAGTAAGACTTTAGATTAAAATCCTAAATTATCTTAGTTAAGACATGGAGAATCTTAGATAATAGATTTAAGTTTAAAGAAAATTCTTAACCTATTAGGTTGATAATTAAGTTGAGAACTCCATGTGTTAGATTTAAATTAAAAAAATTTAAGCAATGTTAGGCAATGGAGGATTAGTTTTAGAAAGATATTATAAGTCAAAGATGTGATTTGATTAAGTGAAGATTGGATGTAATGTACTCTTGATTGTGCACGTTCACCCAAGGTTTAGGCATACATAGTCCACATCTAATAGTAAAATCATAATTAAGAATTTATTTAATAAATAATTAAATCAAGTTATCATGTTCATACTATTAGCTACTTTTTTCATTAGCTGGTATAGGGAGTTTCAAGTTTTCTTTTGGTGGTATGGAATGAGAAGAGAAGTCATCAACTCCTTTGTTAACAAATCAAGATAAAACTTCAAAGGCATATCTCATTACTTCAACTACTTAACATCTTAGCTTAGAAGTGAGAACATATAATAATGGATTTTATATGATTTTTATCCATGCCTAAAGGTTTTGATAAAATTTAGGTTATCATTGACAAATTAAAGAAGTTTATTAAATTATAATCCATCAAGATGAAATATCCCTTAGGTCCTTACCCTAATGTGTACACATGATTGTTTGACTTCATGGTGTTTTGATGTCTATCACATCTGATAAGAAACAACATTTTCCTTCTAGGTTTTGGATTAGGCTATAAAATGTTTTGGGCACAAACAAATGGATAATTAGCATGGACAATTCAAATGTTAGAAGATACGCTTATTTCATAGATTTTGGAAACAATTGACTAAAGTACATAACCATAATATGTTTTGGATTAGGCTATAAAATGTTTTGGGCACAAACAAATGGATAATTAGCATGGACAATTCAAGTGTTAGAAGATACGCTTATTTCATAGATTTTGGAAACAATTGACTAAAGTACATAACCATAATATGTTTTGAATATAATAATAATTAATCACTCTAACATTCCAAAATGATCCTTTATGAAGCTATATATTGATGAACATGTTGATTAAGACTACATTAAGATATTGTGGGCAAATAAAATATGCTTAGATCCAAATCCTATGAGATTACTATTAGTATATGTAGATCAATTGAAAATAACTCTTTGTTTTTTGAAGATATCAAAAAGCATATGCTATTTCTATAATATATACACCTTTTAGTAGCTCAAATTGTGTCATATTATCCCTAAATTGACGTTTAAATTAAAATTTGTTGCACCTAGGAGTAGTGCGATGCACCAAGGTATAACTAGGTGTACTTATGCCCAAAACATTATGTATAGGAACATCCAAATTATTTACGTATACTTTGGAATGCCATGAGTGTGCATAATAGATAACCTATGCACTTATTAACTATACATGTTCTCTAAGACCTAGTCAATTGGACTTCATGAGACTATTCCACTAAGAAGGATATATGCAATTGAGGCCAGGTATATGGGCCTCATATGATGGGGGCTATTCAAGCCCTTATTTCAATTTTTAGCTACTTTTGAGTTGATTTTTTGGTTATTTTAACATGATCAGAATCCAAAATCTTCAGTGGCAACAATAACCTAATTAAACTTACAATGACAACAAAACTTATAGGGTAAAGGCTTAATGATACAAAAGGAGGTAGGATTGTAGCTCCTACACTTTGATCTCAACCATGCTCAATTAGGATAAAAACTCTTGCAGCTAGTTCTAAATTTTCTTATGACACTAAATTGAAGGTGAAGGAGCATGATAAAATCTTGTAGCAAGTTCTAAGGTGGAAGATAATGATCATGGGGATGAAGATGATTGTGGGGGTAGATCTAAATTTTAATATAAATATCTTTGGATTGTGACATGAGGAAACATGAATCATAGCTAAGTGATATTCATAAATACATGATAAGAAATAATAGTTTTAATAAAAGTAAATGGCAAGCAAAATGACTCATTTTTTCATTCCATGGTAAATGTTTAAATTATTTACAATGCTAAACACTTGATCCAAAAGCAAAATTAATGCAAAATGCCCTTCCTAAATAAGAGAATATTAAAAATAACAAAAATACAAATATGATAAAAACACTATGATGCCTTATATATCACCCTATATTAAATGAAAAATACAACTAAATTAAAGAAAATATGAGCATGACTCGTTACATCAACTTAAATTATCATTTAGATGTAGCGTATCTTACATCAGTCTAGTTTGCCAAGAAAAATTATATTTGTATAGTTATATTCTAAGTGAATCTTCATAAAGCTTAATATCAATCTTTGTAAGTTTTTTTAAGAAATTAAAACATTAGGTGCATTAATTAACATGAAGGTTAGACAAGCAAGTTGGGTACATCCTCTACTTACTTTATATGATAGTATTCTTAAGTATGATTCACTAACAATCATGTATAACTTTCTTCTGTTCATGGGACCTATAAATAATAGTAATGATGTTTTAAAAGCACCTACTATAATAATATAAGTCTCCAAATGATGATTATAATTAATTTTCTATCAAATAAATTTAAATAGAATACTTGCAAAAAAATAAGAAATTTGGATAGAAGAAATGAATAAGAAGTGCCAATTCAATTATTTGCATATATGGAATAAAAGAATAAAAAAATTTTAGATTTTAAAAATGTAATTCCATGAGAATATTTTTCCATAAATAGAGAAATAAGATTTGAATTAATATTTTTTTTATAATAACTAATTGAGTGGATGGAATAGATATGGTGGAGGACCTAGCTTCAAGTGTGTTCTAAGAAGAAATTGGATTCAAAAACACATGTGGCTTAATAAGAATACAAGGTTTATGTCTTTTTTTAAATTTTAAGCTTTATTTGTAACGTAGGTTTAAGTAAAGAAATAAGATGTTTTTATTTATAAGAGCAAATTAAGACTATTTTTTTATGTAAAATAAATTTTTATACACTATTAAAATTTTTACTCTAATAATTTAAAACCTTATATTAGATCAAGACAAAACAGATTTTTTTGTGAATATAATAACATCACATCAAACATATAAAATAGAATTTGGCCAAATCTTATATGAATGAAACATTTTTCATGAATCTTATAATATTAATATTTGTTATTAATAATATAATAAGATTATGGATGAGATTCTATTCTAAAACCCTTATCTTAAATAGTTGAAGTATTGTTACAATTGATTAGACAAACAAGATTGAATACATCCCTACATGGTTTTTCATTAATGGAGAGTGTGAAATGTTTCATATTTATGAATAATTTAGTTGTAGATGAAAATTTGGATATGATTTCTTGATGATGAATATGTTTATCTAATGATTTGTCATCTACGTGCGATAAAAGAAGGTTTTGATATAGATCATGCTTGTTAGAGATATAATATATATTTAAAAGAGAATAGTCATCTAAAAGACTTTAAGGACATAAAGATCAAATTAATAAAGTTATTTAAATATTAATTATAAGAAAATATCTAATTAGTAATAACCTTATGATCATTATTTAGCTTTGAACTCTTGGTATTGTAGCTTATAAATGCAAGATTTGATTGAAAAAGAGATCAAAGAGGTGATAAAAAGTAGTCCTAAATTGTTCCAAAATTGAATCTAAAATTAATTGAAAATATTAGTCTAGTTATGGTTTGGGTGGTCGATCCAAGTCTTGCTCAGGATTCAGATTAAGTTGGATACAAGCAAAGCATAAATCAATTTGGGTAGTATTATGTCAGTTCACTAGCTAAATTGTTAGCATATTAGAGTTTCTTAGTTTAGCAACTAAGTTCTTATTCCAAATTGATAGAGACTAGCTAGGAATAAAACACCTACAATTTGATCTTAACTAAGCTCTAACACCAAGTTGATACGAAATGAGAACAAATTGACACTCTCATAATTAGATCTCAGCCATGTTTGAGCAAGATGAAAACTCTTACAACTATATCTTAATTGTGTACTCTATTAGAAAATTGATGAGAAAGGAGACTTGATGAAATCCTAAAGTAAGATATGGGTGGAAGATGACATTAATGAGGATGACAACAATTGTAGAGATAAATCTAAATCATAACTTAGCTATCTTAAGACTGTAACTCAAAGGTTCAAGGATGTTTAAGCATACATGATAAGGAAGCATAATTCTACCAAAAGGAAATACCATGTAAATGATTTTCTTTCTTTCATTCCTTCATAAGTATTTAAATAGAATATAATGCTAAACATTAAATGCATGGATGAAAATGATGAAAGTTCCTTTCCTTGATAAAAAAATACAAAAATAAACAAATGTGCAAAAAGGGTAAAAATATCATAGAGAGCCTATATGACTTATTACAACTCATAATAAATAAAAATATCATTAAACTAAACAAAACATAAATATGATCTATTAGATCATCTCAAATCACCATGTGGATGTAGCTTGTCTTACATCACTTGTTCAATTGCTAGCCACTTTCGTCTTCCTTTCTCTCATTATTTTAGCTCCGTTTGCCAACCATAATGTCTATTCATCACCAAATCTAAGTTAATGTTCTCAAGAGCTATCCAAAACTAATATTGAAACAACTGAGGAAGGATCTTTGACCATCTACTTTTATCACATCATAACACTTATTTCTTCTTAAATATACACTATGCTATAGACCTCACTATAATCACCCAAAACTCCTTAAGTCTTTTAGTTACCCTTAAACATTCCCAATTTTTCTCATATTCCCTCATTTCTTATCTCCCTCCCAACCTTTCTTTTTAGTTTTAGCACCATCACTACTTATCTGATCATCAACAATAGAAAAATAATCTCTCCTAACTCTATTCCATGCCCTTTAGACCTTATCTTCATCCCTTCTATTACTACCACTTATCTCCACCATCTTTCACTCTTGTCTCTCTTTATTCTAAACCTAAACCCAAGCAATCAATCAAAATCAACCAAACATAAACTGGGTTGGTAGTACTAAGTTTTCATTGAAATTATGATAACTTAAAAGTAAGATTTTGTTAACTTCTATTTGATTTTTTAAAAAAAAAACAAATTTATAATCTAAATATTCTAGATTATTTTAAATTTCTATTAGTAATAAAAATATAATCAACAAAAGTATGAATTTTCACAAATTTCATCGTTTTTAAATCATGAATTTTAAAAAATATTTAGTAAATGAACCTTAATAAAAAAAATTCCTTTCCTAAACACTTTGATCACTTCAAAGAACATCACTTTAAATCCTTTTTCTAAAAAGAACTTTTCAGCCACAAAAACAATGTCAAATGGACAACATTAGCCTCAAGAACTTGATCCTTTTAACAATGACAACATCAACTTAGGTGTTCTTGACTACCCCTTTGTTTTAATTTTATTTTCTTTTTCTAAATCATATGTAAAACTATTTTAAAAAAGTTATAAAAATTAATTTTTACCTAAATAAAGTTTCACTAGTGCCTTTAAATAACTAAATTCTTAAAAAAAAAGTAAATCACATCAAGCCAACTCTTTGTATGATTAAATATTGAAGCCCAAATTAAATAATAAAGCAAGGCTGAGCTGTTAAGGAAAAGCTGTCTCTTAGTTGGTTGTTGGAACAAATAACATAATTACCAACAATGTTTACAATTTTCTAAGTAGAATAATGAAGACTTTATTTTATAAAGTACAACATGACAATATTTTCCAACTCCTTTATTAAGAAATTATCTTTTTCCCAATAAAACGTAGCACCAATCGAGATAAGAATGAAAAGAGAGAAAAAATGGGTTTTTTTAATCCAAAAGTGGTGATTATTTCAATTGAAAACTTTAGTGCAAATCTTTATCATGCAAAATTTCTTTTTTATTAAAATTTTAAATAAAAAATGAGAGAGTTGCTATGTTTTGTATTGCTTAGGAGTAATCTCTTAAGGTAATATTTTTGAAATCTTAAGAAAATATTTTCATGAAAAATGTGCTTTACTGTTAACATTAAATATAAGAGTTTGTTATAGAAAATATTTTTGAACACAACACAAATTAATTGAATCTTCCTTGTTAGGTGTTTGGTGATTATAGCTTATAAATTAAAAAAATTTGTCATAAAATGAATTTTTTGTAATTTTTTAATATCCTAAAATTTCAAATATATGGGCAATGTTTATAAATTCTAACTTCGAAAAATTGTGGCAAAAGAATAAAACAAATTTGGTTTCTAAAGAAATTGTCCTAAGAAGGGTAAGATAAATTATTAATGTAGAAACACAATTTTTTCTAATAAAAATTGTCATTAATATTGTTGGAAAATACTATTTTTTTTAAGATATTGATGTGCAAATAGGAAAACATTGTAGCTACTTTAGAGATAAGTAAAATTTCTTTTAGCTTTTTAAAAGACAAACTCTTTGTTTCATGTCAAATAAAAAACAATAGTCTAATTATATGTCAAATAAACAATCTTTCACAATAAGTGTGACTAAGACCTATCATGTCAATAATGTTTTTTTAAGAGGGGAAAGAGATGTTTCACTAATTTTGAAACCACAATTTGCAAATAAATTATAACTTATGATAGGATAAATTACAGTGTAATAATAATTATTCAGGTAGCTCAAAGGCATTTTTTAGATCAACAGGTAGGTCATCTTAAAGAAAGCATATTTTAGAAATTAGTATTAGGTGATAAATGATATAACTCCAATCTTGTGTAAGCTTCAATGGTTGTTTTATTATCGAGATGGACAAGTCCTATTTCCAATAAGTGTCAGATGGAATGCACAAAATGATATTCATCTACAAAAAAACTAACATAAATATAATAAAAAAGGCATTGTCAATGTAATAATAACAAGCCAAGTAGGTCAAAGGTATTTTCAATTCAATTATGACAAGGTGTGTAACAGAGATGATATATCATGATATCAAAGAAGAATTTTCAAGACGATTTATGTGAGGCCCTAGATTGACAGGTACGTCATCTTAAAGAAAGCATATTTTAGAAATTAGTATTAGGTGATAAATGATAAAACTCCAATCTTGCAGAAGCTTCAATGGTTGTTTTATTATCGAGATGGGCAAGTCCTATTTCTAATAAGTGTTAGATGGAATGCACAAAATGTTATTCATCTCCAAAAAACTAACATAAATATAATACTAAAAGCTCATTAAATATAGTATATTGAAAGTCATGGATTCTCTCAATAAGAACAAATTAAAAGATGAATTTGAGTTTCAATTTCAAGTTTATTTTTGTTATGGTATGATTTTAATCTATGCTCAATAAGAATTGAAAATTTGTATCACCTTAATTATTGCAAATGCACGGACACAAATTACATCTATTTTGCATAAATCTAACTTCATTGTATGTCACAATTTTAATGATACAATTATAAAGTGATAGTTGTACTTGTCCCATTTATGTGCCTAATTAGTAGTTTTTGTGACATAATTATATATTGACAACCAATGAAAAGTTCTTTTTTTTTAACTAAAAGTAAAAAAATCCAAATGCTCCCTTAGTGACATTTTATGTAAATATGGTCAATCAATATTTTTTCTAATAAGAAAAACACAAATGTTCTATAAGCCAAATCTTGTTCTTTCGATTACATTTGTGTATATGTTGTTGAATGATGTATGTTTTCTTTTTGGAAAACTTATTCAAGCTAAATTCTTTGGTGCTATTTGAGTTTATCTAAATTTTCCTGCATAAATTTATCATAAGAAAATAATTATAAAAAAAATTTGGATTTAAAAAATAGTTAAAATTTGTAAGATAAGTAGTAAGTAGTACTCATATCATGTTTATTTTATTTCAACATTTTGTCTATATAAAAATAAAAATAATACAATACTGCTATCTAAAAGAAAAGAATTTAGAAATAATTGTTTATTAAGCTTTTATTATGAATTTGAAAAGATAAAAATTTTTATAAGACACATAAAATGAATATGGTTAACAATTAAGTTTAATCTCCTTAATAACCCTTCCTCTATAGATTAAGAATTAAATATTAAATATTTTATAAACAGCGTAATGGATAAGTGTTGAAAGATATTTGCATTATTGTTTGAAACTTACTAACAACAACGTAAATCATTTGTAAAACTTTAAATGACATAAGATAATTTATTATCACGTTCAAGTGGCATAAGGAATAAATATTTAATTTGTAACAGTAATCTTTTTTCTTAAGTGCTGACCTTAGCCTAAATATATTTAAATTAAAGTGCAAAATTGATGATTATCATCAAGAATCATAGAACAAATGGGTAGGAAGGATATACCACTTTTATACTAAAGCTACACAAAACAATGTCATAAACACAAAAATCAAATATATTATTCTGGAACTTAAAACATATGTAAGGTTGTATAATAAATAAACATGAATAGAATATTGATCAGATAATATTATTTATATGATGTATAAATGTTTTTATATAAATCTATAATGATCTTAATTTTATTTTATGTTATCATTGACTTTGCAAAGTTTATCGATAGTATTATACTTTTTTTTATTTTCTTGAAATGATAATGGTCATTTTCATCTTAAAGAAAAATACATTTTATTGTATAATAAATGATACATTACAAAAGAAATGCCAAACTTTTTTTTATTATAAAATATTGAGAAGTGATGCATATTTTTTTTTGCTGTTTATGGGTAAAGATAATTTTTGTTTTATTAAACTAGTTTTTTTTTTCCAAAATGGAAATATTTGCTCAAAGAAATAAATGCGATCATGAAGAAATATTGCACATGATGAGAGGCTATGTGATAGATGTGAGAATTTTATTTATTTTGCTTTTTGTAATTATCATGAAATCAATAAAACTTTAGAGTTCATCATAAATGTGATTTTTGCCCAATTTAATAAATTTTTATTGTGAATGTTAGTTTTTTTTTTTTTGTAATTTTTTGACTTTTTTTAATAATGATATGGATTTTGACAATTTTTGTATCAATGATTTGCATTCTAATTAAAGGTAATGATCAAATTACATGCTTAGAAGTCATCCAAATTGTTGGGTTTGATGATGTCAAAAAATTTCATGCCTTAATGAATGATACAATGAAATTCAAATAAAAAAACAATTTCAAGTTTGATTTCTTTTCAAATTTTGTTTCTAATGCATAGTTTTTATAAAATTTTATTTTTATTTACATATTTATTTTAAAAAATCTTTCAAATTTTTTAGACCTCTTTTTTGAATTAACAAGTCATTATTAGGACTAACCATGGGATCTGAGTCAATAAGCATGATTAAATTAGAATATACCTGTATTTTCCTAATGTCAAGAAGGGAAGAGGCATAGTAAATTAAGCCAAGAGGGAGAAGATTTTTATAATCTATTTTATTACAATCATGTTGAAAAATATAACCATTGACCAACTTATCTTCTCTCATCACAATTAATAATTTAAGAAATATTAATTAATTAATCAAATTTTAGAAAATTTTCAAAAGTTATGCGTTGATAGGAGGCTCATGATAGTAGACCATAATGCACCAAATTTAGACTTTCAAAGGTTGTCTATAGAGTCAAATAATTAAGAGATAATAAACAAATCTCATCAGGACTAAAGTTAGAAAAATCATATCATATATAATTAAACTAAAAAAATATTAAAATTATATATTAAATTGAATTACAAGAATTGTATTTTCCAATAAATCAATTTTTATGTGACTTCAACATCCAAAGAACAATACATAATAGAGTTAGTAAAATTATGTTAGACTAGAGGCAAATCTAGAAGCTCTTTCTTAACTTATGTATTAAATTGTTCAAAACTTTAAAAAATCAAAATTATGTTAACATCAAAATTATAGGGATTTATCTTAGAAAAGTTAATTTTATTATATTTTTGATAATTATAGAAAAAGATATGGCTTAAAAATAGAGATGTGACACAAAAAAAACTTTTAGTAAGAACCTAGAAAGAAATAATCTAACACAAACTACTTTGATTAAAAAAATTCAATGTATTGTTTAGAGAGTTTTATAAAACTTAAAAATAGATTTTGAATTATTGAGACAATTTCATAAAAATTTTAAACTAAACAAACAAACAAATAGAGAAAAACATAATGTAAAATAAAAAAATATGAACATAATAAATTAGGTTGAACTTACATATGATTTAAGTTATTTCAGCATAAAATCAAATCTTGACCAAAAGCCTTATTTTGTAATTTTTTGCGTAAATTTGACTTTTCAACAATCATCAAGGCTTCAAAAAGAAACTTTGCTCTAATTGGAGTAATCTTGCTAAAATGTTTAAAGTATTATAAAATATTTATTATTAATGACTTGTTATTATCAAAATCAACATTAAGCCAATATGTTCTAGTAGATGACAATAGCCTTTTGAAATAATTAATTTAAAATACAAACTCAAAAAGATAGTATTCCCTTTTGAAATTAGATCTTAGTCTAATCAAAATCACATTATTTTATCTCATAAGTCTTATATGACATCACATTTTATGTAAACTCATTGAAATTTTGAAGATAACAAATTTACGTTCAAACTTCAATCAAAAGTTGTGACATCGATCCCTAATTTTTTATTCGTGTGTGTTAACTTCTTTTTTTTTATACCAAGCAACTTCTAATTGGTTTACCTAGCAATCCATACCTACCCTCAAGCTATAATGTGTGTGAAATATAAGATGATATCGTGATGGTGAGTGGTTGAAACATCTCAAAATAGGGAGAAATTTTTAAAAATTTATTTTGAAAATTTAAAAGTAATCATATATTTTAATTGAAAAATCATGATTTTAAAATTAGTTAGAGATCTTAAGAAGAGAAAAAATTTTAATAGTTTTCAAAAAAATCATACTTTGTTAAAAGAGTGATACAATATTTAAAAGAAAAGAGACTAGTTATAAAAATAAGTATACAATTTATTCAAAATTTAATGTCAAGTAAGAGGAAATTAGAATTTCCTAAACCATAAAACAAAAAATTGGATATTTAAAAAAATTACATCATTTAAATATAAAGTTGAGACGTTAGAGAAATATTAAAAATAGTTAATATAGTCGAAAAATTATAAAACTATACTATGATATAGAGTTTACAGAGAAGCTCAATACAAAACATTTTTCATATAAAAGAAATTGTCATTAACACAAAATAAAAGGTCAATTGCTTTAAAAAGTAAAAAAAATAATGATTATTATAGGATTTTTAGCTTAACAAATTATTATAAATATTAAATGATATAAAAATATCAAAATTTAATAATAGATAAAACTCATTGAGGAGAATAAAATAAAATTGGTATACAAATTTTTGAATGTTAAGTTGATAGAAAAATTTTCAAAATATTACAAAGTTCTAAGTTTTAATAAAAATTAGATTTTATTTTTTTTAATATTTCTTAACCAACAAAGGCTTTCCAAGGGTTCCAGAGACATGACAATGGCTAACTAGTAATGCTTCCAAGGTTAGGGAAGGCTAAGAGATGATTCCAATGGGAGTAGAGGAAGAGTTGTATCGATTTGGTAGAAATGAAAGAGTCGAGGATAGAGAAGTGCTAGTCAATGGTTACAAGAAAGGAAATAATATTGAGGATGGACTATTAGAAGGTTTTTTTAACATTTTCATAAATACTATTAAATCAAGTTGAAAAGAGAATGAGAAAAAAGTTGCAAGGAAGATTTACAAAATTTGAAAGTTGGAGGACAATCAAGCAAATAAGGTAATTTTAACAATTTTTCTTGTGCAATCAAGTGAAGAGAAATAAAGGAATTTGAGTTTGGCCAAAAGTGAAACTTTGCAATCTTATCAATTAAAGATGTGATTATTATAAAACAAAAAACAAGATAGGCAAGTTTTATAAATTGGATGCATATGAATGTTGTGATGTTATAATGAAATTTAGAGGCCTTGAATTAGTAAAGAACCATGTTTTTAGTTTAAGTGATATGAGAATTAAAATCTTAAATTGATGCAGGCAATGAATTGTAAGCATAAAAGAAAATTCAAATGTTTCATTTTATGGTTAAGTGTAAATGTTTCATACACCTTCCAAGCTTTTTAGTTTACATGCTTTATATGCTTATTTGTCATTATTTGACAAATTCAAATGTTTGTTTTTATAATTTTATACATATGATTCCTAGAAAAAGATTTAATTTGTTTTACAAACATATAACATTGGTGAAAATAGAAAAAATTAGGGAATAAAAGAAAAATGTAATGGTACTTCAATTTTGAATTGATTGAGCATTAAGACATGAAAGGAATATGAGAAAGTATGAAAATTAAGATTTTGGTTAACAATAATGCATCAATTTTAAAAAGAAAAAATCATAATTATTAATTAGGTGTATCTTGCTCTCGAGTTCAAAAGTTCATATTACTTTTTTTCTTTCATAACCAAACTCAATTCGAAAAATAAAAGAGAATAAAAAAGTTAAATAAAGAAAAGTGGTTGATTTAGTAAGAGCATTTCATTGTTATGCATACATACATAATAAGCTTTGTTATCTTTTACATGATATGATGAGACATTAGACCAAGTCTATGATATGACCTAAATATATAATATTTTGCATTCATGTTATATCTTTGCTTATTGAGTCAATTTTAATGAACTTGATCTATTTTATGGACTAACACATTTAGTAAATGTGGATACACAATTGAGATCCTAAAAAAAACTTTAAAAGGGATAGTTTATTTTTACTACTATGACATCAATATTTTATTTGATCAAATATTATATAATATAAGTTGTTATCTTTGCTATTTTTATTTGTATGACTATGGACATGTTGTAATTTTAATTTTCATTGCAATAACTTTGCTATATGGACACCATTCTTGAAAAAGCTAATTTTAAAATTTCTTAGTATTCAATAATGAGAGTATTCACTTAACATGTAAAAAGAAAGACTTCAAATTTTAAAAATTTTATAAATCAAATTTTATTCAAATTTTAAAATTTTTATAAATTAAATTTTATCATAAAGGGTTTACATTTACTCAAAGTTTTAATAAAAAAATAAAAAAAGTTTCAAACTAAATAACTAAAGACGTGACACTAAAAAAAGTTAGTGGTCATCATAGTAGCCAACATTTGGTTTGGTGACTCAATCTCTTTTCCAAAGTATAATAGGTCTCTCATAACCATTTTCATTAATTGAATGTAAAAAATGAACAAAAGATTGTGGAATATTGATTCTTTCTTAAACCTTGTGATATCTATATCGATTCAAGAGACCCCAATAATACTTCTCCAAAAACAACTCTCCTGAATAGAAGAACTTAGACAAATGATGCAAATAAGCCATAAAAAATGAATGGCGAAGACAAATATGATAGACATTTAAAGTATTGTATATAAAAAGTCATGTAAATAATAAATTGAATTTTTTATCAATAATTTGACATATAAGAGTATTGATTATTTGCATTAAATTCAAGGATTGTTTTGACAACACCATTCTTCCACACAACACAACTCAACTAAACATTTTGAGAAGGCTAAGGTTTTAGATATATGGTTGTTGAATATTTATATTAACCTTCTTGTAAGATTGCTATGATAACATCACTCACAACAAAAATTTGAAAAGAAGGCTAGGGTTTCAAATTATTTTGATAAAAAGCACCTAAACCTAAGATTATACATATATTTATATTGTTTTAGAATTTTAGGAAACCAAATATCATTATAATTGAAACATGGAGGTTTTTAGATGATTTTAAAATAAAAGTTAGATCAAGTGTTTTTGGTTTACTTCAAAACATTGGGCATGTTGTAGATAAGGATCAACTCGAGTTTTCAAGAACTATATTATGTTAAACTGTTCAATAACTTCATATTGATCTTTCAATGGAAGCAAATTCCCAAAACAATTCATATTATTAAACAATTAAGAGATAACAAAACAAGAGTTTAATTAATTCAAATATTTCAAAACACCAAGTTTTACCAAATCATTCATTGAAACAAGTTTGTCCATATGTCAAACTTCAGATTCAGATTGACAAATTACACCTCTTTGTCATCTGGTTCAATTAGACCTTATCAAATGTTTGTTTTTTGTGCCAAATTTTGCATCATCTATGTAATATACATAAGTCTAATTCTATTAGAGAAACAATCTAATAATTTTAAAAAATTATTGAATTTAAATCAAATAATTATTACTTATTTCTAAAACAAATATGTTTAAGAAAAACTACTAGATCTTATCAAATAATTAAAAAAATTATATTTGAACATGTAATATTTACATAACATTCTTTTGTTTTAAAAATAACCATTCTATGTTTTTCAAGAAATTTATTGAAGATATTTTTAAGTATAATCCTTAAACTAAGTGTCAATTATAAATGTCAAGCCAATATAGCTTTCTCACTTACTAAATATTAACATGCTATGGCTCAACTATAGACATAGACTATCCAAACATACTTTACTAACTTAAAAGATCTCTTTCTCAAGTTATAACCTTATCTGATATATTTAATTTGATACACATCCTATCTTACAGCATTATAAACTTCAAATCACTTTAAAAATTAGAAAATAATGAAACATTCTTAAATTTGTGTCTTCAAACAACCAAGACAAGTTCGTAGTATTAAAAAACTTCTCTCTTGATGATAACAAGATTAGAAATGTGACAAATAAACTAGATAAGAAATATCTATAAATTCAAACTCTTTATGAATCCAACTAGTTCTTCTTAGATTATTGTAATAATTCAAAATTAATCTAAAGATAATATCATATTGTGGGGAGGCTACTTAAATAAAATATAAAAATGCATAATGCTATGAGAATGTAAAAATAACATAAGAAATAGAATAAATCATGAGCATTCGAGAGCATACATATAGAGCTAAAAGATTAAAACACATAACAGATAGAAAATAAAAGTATGATATACACATAATTGAGAGGTAAATTATGAAAATTATAAACTTAAAAGAATAGAAGTAGATTAGTATGAGTATTTTAGTTTCTTAAATGCTCTTACAATATAATCTTAATAATATCGTTAACTTTGAAATTTTATGTAGAGAGTACAATAAAGAAAAGTACAAAAATGATATTTGGGTGAATTGATCTAAAATTAGATCTATATCTTCCACTAATCAAAAGACTAATCAAATACTAAAAATATTTTTCACAAAAGTAGCTAAGTAAAAATCCCATATCATACCAAAATTTCACATAAACATAAGCCCAATAGAGTAAACAACATTAAGTCAAAATATTATACAAATCACTAAGCTAAAAGATAAAATAATTTTTTTTATAAAAATTGTATTATTAAAAAAAACTGCATAAGCACCCCACCACGAAGCACGAAGAGCTCGGGTTGAGTGGCTCGAAGTACATGGGCCTTGGGGACTCACAAGCTAGGAACTTGATCGAAACCTAAGCGGATCAACCATGAGTATTAGTTAAGTCAGGTTACTGTTGCGGCCATTGAGTGAACCAGTTCAGGGTATTACTTCTGAACCGGCTTAAGTGAAACAAGTCAAGGCAAACTCCATATTTAAATTCATGTAAATTGGGTCTGGTTGAACCTGTATGCACGCACTGATGACTTAGGCCATGACTTCTCCCAAGAACATAAGGGGGAAGCCAACCCCATTAGACTGATAATAATATGTAGTGGATGTATTATAAGTGCAAAACAAGTGAGCATATTTGTAATGTGGGACTAAAGATAAGCTTAGCAAAACTTGAGATTTCTACATCGATCGATTGCACATTTTTGTAATTGAACGGTCCAGATCGTACTCACATTTGTAAACAGTCTTCTATCTTCAGTCATTCATTCGTAATGCTTGATCGAATGACTGAGAATATCTCTACCTTATGAACAGTAACCTCATCATAATTAACATCCATTCGACTTTTATCAAATGCTCCAGATCTTATCTCACTATGATTTGGTATAAACAATTTATCATTTAAGTTGATTTGAAAATTATCATTCCATTCGTTCGCATAATCAAACGATAGTTGCATCGCCTTTTGTGCTAAAATGGTTAGCTTTTCAAAAAGCAGATTGTAGTCATTGAGAGAGTTATTATTGGAGCTTTTTATTTCAACTATAAATAAGAATCATTTATTAAACATAAAGACTATTGAATCAAGCTTAAAAATTTTCATACAAGTCCAATTGAAGTTGAAACCTTGAGCAACAAATTTCTATGCAATTACGGGAGCTGAGAATTTCTATCATCTTTATTTCTTTACTTCTATTCCTAATCATTTCTATATTTTTTAGTAACTTCTACTTCATTTATTAGTAATGTCACTCTTGTTTCAAGAATTAAAGGTGTAGGGATTTTATAAGCAAAAATTTGTAAAGTTTTGAACTTTTCTAAATAACCTAAATTTCTCTAATTTTAGCGTCTCATTAGAGCACCAGTGTATATTTGGTTTACCCTTACCAGCTTTGACAAAAGAAAGAGGTTAGTAGAAGCCCGTTCAAGGATTGGGAGTGGATGTAGGAACGAGTTTTGGTGAATCACCTAAAAAATCTTATGTGCATGTTGTTTATTGTTGAGCCATTTTATTTCT
The DNA here is from genome assembly GCA_023846275.1 of Vanilla planifolia. Lineage (NCBI taxonomy): Eukaryota > Viridiplantae > Streptophyta > Magnoliopsida > Asparagales > Orchidaceae > Vanilla > Vanilla planifolia. The sequence goes on along the minus strand of CM043865.1, from coordinate 71,679,149 downwards.
TTGATAAAAGAAAAATATTTTTAAGCTCAAAAAATTTTTCTTCTAATTTTTAGAAACAAAAAAAAAATTTGTGAAACACATAATTAACTCTTCTTCTCTTGCTTGTCTTACCTCACATGTTTTACAACAAAGTAAACCAATTGTACTATACGATAAATAATATCATATCATATGAAATTTTTAGTTCAAAATATTCACTTATCATTAATTAGTTTGAGAGATATTCTCTCTCTAAGCCTTCGTTAGCAAACCTTTTTTTAAGAGCAGCAGTAGTAGAAGTGAAAACATGGGAAATGGTTAAGAGCAAAGGTAGAAAAAAAGAAAAGAGGGTTTTGTCACATGGAGATTTAATTTCCCATGAAGTTTTCTTTTAAGGTGTTTTAAATTCACAAAATTTTAATCTTTTAATTTTTTAATTATCTTATACATCTTTTTTATCATTTTTTATAGAGATTAGGATATAATATTTAATCATAAAATAAAAAACATGTAGTTTTGAAAAGAAATTTAAAATTTATAAAATTTAAGAAATTTTGTAAAATCTTAGACAAATTCATGAGCGCTTACATCCCACATGTATGGAGTTATGCCAAGGGTTGTTCGCACATGTGGGCATTATTCTTATGTCCAAAAAGCTTTCTACATGCACATTGACCATGGTGGCACAATAGGCATGCACTGCGTATGCACCTATTTTGCATGAATGCACATGTCAGCATACAGGGGGTGCCTAATATGCCACACGTGTTTGAATGCATGCCCATGCATCTATTTGCATGCTTACACTTTTACACATAAGCCTCAACCAGTAAGTTATAGTGCATGCTTTAGCATGCCTACAATACATCTCTATAAGTAATCCATTTCTTACATGCTTAATATTCATCTCAAGCATATAGTATCCACCATATAAGAGAAAAATAACATGAATAGGTGATGAGAATACCATCAAAATTTTTTGCCACATCAACTAATATGTTACATTATAAAATAGAGATATTTTGAGTTAACTATATTTTTAAAATTTTTATAAGATTGTTTTGAAAATGATTTTATAAAATTCAAATTTTGTTGAGAATCATATAATATGAAATGTACCATTATACTTGTATAATCAAGCATAATATAACTTAACTATAGAGAAAGAGAAAAAAGTTACAATTGTATAGTACGATATTAGATGATTGTATGATATGACTAAGTGAATGAAGTGAAAGCAATGTGAATAAATGCAAAAGTGAGATGCATATCATACAAGCATGACCAACAAATTATATAAGTCAATTATATGTAGAGCAAAGCAATGCCTCAAAAGATTAGACTAGACAATAAGGTAATATCGTATATTACATGTACAAAATGGAAATCATACACATATGATGAAATGGGAAGGAAAACCTTAACAGTTTGATGGGTTGAGTAATGTACGAAAATATCATATAATATGATGAGCCCAATTATATAAGTTTGAATAATGTGAACATTAAGTATGACTAGTATGAAGAAGTTCATATAATAGTGATATTACTCATCACATAATATGAAGCTAGTTTTTGTATAAGTGTGATACAAAGAAACTAAAAAGTTTTTAAAATATAAAACAATAAATGATTGAGTTAATTGTTGCAAGGAGAGTTCAATATAGAGGAAATTATCAAAAATAAGTTAAAAATAAAGTGAGGAGGCACTAAATTGAAAGAAATATGGCCATTTAGAAAGTTTAAAATAGTTAAGAATGTGGAGAGACACAAGATTAAGTATAAAAGTTGAGCTTGCTTTGATTAAGAGAGATTTTTCAGAACAAATTTTAAGATAGCTAATTCAATCAAGTGTGATATAGTGGATGAAAAAAGAAAGGAGAAAAGTTTGTAAGAGTTGGAGAGATTCTAGTGATAATAGAATTAGAGGTAAAGGAAAAATTAAGGGAAGGAAGAAAATCTAGGTCAGATCTTTACTTTAGAAATTAAGCTAGGAAATCTTAGTTAATGTGTATATGACATGATGTATGATATTTATGGATTCGAAGCATCAAATAACATTATAATTAACAAAAGTTGAGACTCTTGTATAGGCAATTCATGCTTATGTTTGATATTTGATGTACGTTGTATGCTAAAGGAATAACAACTTAAGAGACGATCTCGCATTAAATTTTAACAATGATTGATCACTTTGCTATTGTAATGATTGTCACTTGTTTGAATTTTACATGAAACAATAGTAAATTAAATGTGATTGCTTTATTTACATCTCTATGTAAACAATGACTTGTAATGGTAGCTAAAAGAAAGAAAAGATAATCTTGTAAAAAAAGAAAAAAATATAAAAAAAGTGAACAAGGATTTGGTGAAGGGAGGGCAAACTTTAAAAGATAATAAAATGAATGATTGTCTAAAGTAACAAGAACTTTAAAATAATAATTTTAGAGATGAGCTAAATAAGCTTTTCTATTCAGGTTATTTAAATTGGAATAACATGTTAAACAACTATTATTATTACTAAGTAATTCTTACCCTAAACCAATCCTAAAGAAGATGAAAAGATAAAGGAAATAAGCAAAAATATAAAGATGATAAACCGATAATAGTGAACGACCTTTTACTATTTGTAATATTTTGCTCATTGTCTTATATTTTATGATTCACATTTTCATATTATACTATATTGTTTACAAATATCTATGCATGTGGTTACCCAAAAATTATTTTCTTTATATATATATATATATATATATATATATATATATATATATATATATATATATATATATTGCTACTGAGTCAGTGTCAATTGGCTCAACCAATTTTGCCCTGACTCTTTTAGGTCAAAATGAGGCATTTCATAGGACTATCGAAAAGAAATGAGAACTAGCACATAGAGATATGACATAAAAGATGTTACATTGGCAATTAGATGTGTTGAATTCTATTATTATTTTATTTGAATAAGAGGATGTGTAATATAATTATTATCTATTGATCTTGTATTAAACTATGTTGTTTTTAGAGAAAATGTGAAAACTTAAGGTTTCCATTAGGGAAAGCACACTTGTTGCACCCTTATATAATTATGTTTGATGTTTGTTTTTATTCAAAAATCATAGAAATAAAACCTAGAATCTAGGTGGAAAATGATATAGTTTCAAAAAGCTAATCATGCAATACAATTCCACAGTTTGTATAGTATAAAATGCATAAAAAAGAAGCCAAGAACTAAAATAGAATCTATTGTATAGTACAATGCCCCAACATCATACAATACGATGCAAATGAATGACAAGTGAGAAGTGTATCAAAAAAACATCATATTATAATATATAAGGCCATCATACAATATAATAAAAATGAATAGAAAAGTAAATAAGATTTTTGATATGATCACACAGTATGATCCAACGACATCATACAGTATGATCTAAAGAGTATGTTATATGACTAGTATGTATCAAACCTTATGATGTTAGGCCATCAAACAGATACAGTTATATGAAAACAAAGAATGAAGAATAGAAAAAAGAAATTTTGCATGGTACAATATAAAGCATCATGTAATATGAAAAGAGAAGTAGGTAAACTAAATAGAATCAAACAATACCTATCTGAATATTGTATCATATAATAAATTATTGAAAAATTCAATGCTTAACCAATCAAACTAAGTTGAAGAGGTGAAAGAAAGAATAAGCAAAATCATATAACATAATGAAGAGTATATTAACAAAATTTAAAGAAAAATTATATAGTATGATAACATATATCATACTGTACAATGATAATGAAAAATTTGAAAATGATTGATAAAATAAAGATATATAGATGCATGTATGAAAGAAATAGATAAAATATTAAGCATTACTTATACTGCTATTTTTAATATTAATGTTAATGCTAATATTAAGAATGCTTATCGTTATATAGAATGGCCATAACGAATCATAAAAACTATGATGAGGTGGAGACTAATAGTTTAAACAATCCAAGAACTATTAGCTCCCAAGCTCGAAATGTTCAGAATCTAAATGAAAGAATACCTAGGAAACAATTAAGGATGGAGGCACTCAATCATCATGAAAAAGATTTTCATACATTCTATGCTAATAATTCAATGGAATAGCATTTGCGACTACATCCACCTCACTTTGGAAATAATGTAACTCTATTTAAAGCCAAAGATTGGTTATAGGGAATAGAGATGTTGCTTGAAAATGTGGCTTATGAAGATCATAAGAGAATGTAATTGATTGTACTTTTACTAGACAGTGCTATTGGGTAATGATGGAAAAGACATAATAAACTTTTATTTGGTAATAAACCAAATTCAAATATATCTTAGAAGTATTTTCACTAAGCATTCTTTAAGAAGTATGTTTTGGAGTCAATAAAGGACAAAATGCAAGCTAAACTATTAAACTTGTACCAGAGGAACATGACCATAAATAAATATGAGTATACTTTCTCAAGGATTATTAGATTACTCTAGAGATTATAACCGAAAAAAATCAAAGATGTTATCCTTTTTTAAAAGACTTAAAAGATGAGATTAGAAACATGTTGGCCCCATAGGAGTTTGATTTATATAAAAAACTAGTTGAAGCAACTTACATGAAAAAACAAGATCTATAATTAACTAAATGAAGAAAGACAACATAAAAAAAGAAAGTAAACTCAATTCAACAAAAACTTAATAAGAACAAAGAAACAAATATGTAGATCTGAAAAATCCCCAACGTCAAATATGTGAAACTTTTCATAATGACAAATGCAAAAAGAAAGGAATCAAGTGCTTTAATTGTGGAACTTTTGAGCATTATGCTAAAGAATACTTGCATAAGCAAAAGAAGATCATTTGAAGAGAGATTACACAAGGGGACCTTCAATGCTTATATGGATCATAATAAGGAAAAGGGTTTAACTCATCTACAACAACAAATGTTGCATCACAAATTTGTGCAATAAATTAAGCTAAAGCTTCATCATCATTAGAAATGATCACATGTACTTCTCAATTTTTAAATAAATGTATGCTTATTTTTTTTATTATGGTGCATCACACTCTTTTGTATCATTAACTATAATTTGAGAAACCATGATTGAATAAAAAAAGTTTAAAAGTTCACTAATAATGATACAAACCACTCACGAAACAATATTAGTAATTCATTATATTTGAGAGGATATAGAAATAAATGAATGCCATTCCATTCAAAATTAATTTTAATTGACATCATGAGTTCATTATAATTTTGAGAATGCATTACCTTGTAACATGTATAGTCACAATAGATTCTTGAGAAAGAAGGCATCTACTAGATTAGGAAATGGTTCAAAATAACATTGTCATAAGAAGAATAAGTAGGTACTATTATAAATTATGGGATCATGACATCCATATTGAAGTGGAGGTGAAGTGTACAAAGTTAAAACTTTCAAACCAACTTAAACATTTAATAAATTTTGTAATAGAAGAATTTAGTATTCTTACTCTTGTAGGTTATTATAATAGTTATTTTTAGAAAATATTATTAGGTTTTTAAAAAATTTTTGTGTTGTAAAATAAATAAAGTAAACTATATATAAAAAGTTTTAAGTAGTTTAATCCAAACTTAGATCTATATCTATTTCCAACCAAATAACTAAATAATCCACTAAACATAACCTAAATAAAAATATACAATATTATTTTAATAAAAGCTTACAAAATCAACTTAATAAAGCCTATAATATCAACTTAATAAGAGACAAGGACATAATAAAAGCCCAACACACTAGCTTAATAAAAAAGCATATAATCATAGGTTAATAAATATTAATAAAAAATAAGTAAAGGTCAAATAATAGGATAAGAAAATAATGTAAAAACTTAATATGACAATATTTATAACCAATGAATACTTAAGTAAGAGACAAATCACTTGAATCAATGCAAGATATATAATGAAGCTTAATACTCAAATAAAAGAATATGATAAATGTAATTTGAAATAATAATGTACAACTTAGATTAAAATAAAAATAATGCTAAGATAAGTGCTCTAAGCTAAATGTCACAACCTTGCACTTTTTTTTCTTAGAAATATTATTTCTAATCAAGCTTTCTCACAAGATTTTTCAATCAAGCATTAGTCTATCCTATCATATGCAAATGTCTTTATATATGGCTAAGAATGCTTTCAAATGGCTATAAAACTAATTCAAATGATTAAGTAAAAATTAGTTAAACTAGTTGTTACTCACATCTTGAAGTGATCATATTATATGATCCAAAAGATCATACGAGTACAATGCAACTCTGATGACATCATCCAAGCTATCTCTATAGTCTGACTAGTTCATTTTGACTATGCAAAATAGATTGTATAGAGACTACATAAACATTACATGGTACAATTAGAACAAAACTATGTTAATCTAAATTTTGATCTTCTAGAAAAATATTGTACAATGTAGGATCATACATTATGATAGTCATGAAAAACTTATTTATATTAATCATAAGATATTATATCAGTATGATAAGTGAAAATCTACTTAATACTTGTTTAAGTCTCATTATCTAGCTCTTAAGTGAAATAGTGTTGCACAAGTATGACAAAAATCGACATGTTCAAAGCCTAACTTTTGAGCTCTCCCTAAATAGATAATAGATTATATATCTATGATGAACATCATTCTACTACAGGAAGCCAACTAGCTTCTTACATCACTCAAGATAATAAGCAATGTACTTATTTAATAAGATGGCCATATTTCTACTACAATACAACAAATCTAATTTCTCACTTTGCTTGATATGATCTCTTGTTTGATCATCCTAATGAATGCATCATATTAGCATAAAAAGGTAATATCATAACATACAAAAATTAAGAATACTAAACCTCATATCAGTTTTCTTGGTTAAATGATCAACAAACTATATGATAGGTGTATCATATTGATATGAAATATATAAAATAGATATATTATTTAGGATCACCCCTAACCAATATTTTATTTGATCCAAATTTTAACCAATCATATTGTATGATGGGTTTATAATAGAAGGATAATTAGTTTAGCCAATATAAACCTTACTTAATTCAAAATCTTTTCAAATCTAATTTTATTTAACATTAACACATAATATAACTTACAATAAATGTAATGTTCTAAGGTAATAATATATATAAAATAAGATAAAATGCATACTTTAAGTAAATCCTAAGTGTCTCAAGAAAGTTATATAGATTTTAATATTCTAATTACTATAATAAAAAGACTTAAGAAAGATCTTCTCTACTTATTGCTCAAGCTTATGTTTCCCCTAATACTCATTATAGTTTACACTCTAACATTTTTATTAAGCCCTTTGAGTCGCTTGATTAGCATATCTAATTAATTAACTTAATCTTACTTGAGATGCATGAATACTTAAGAAAATTATTAATAAACATAACATAATATTTTTATTATTATCAAATAAGTAGTGTAATATTCAATGGTATAATAATGTCTCCCTTTTCATGATAACAAAACCATTGAATAAATATTAAAATAAGAAGGTATTAAATTTTGTAAAGAAAATAATTACTTCCCTAACATTTATGCTTCCCCTCAATATAAGCAACTTAAACACATAATAAATATAACATAAGGAAGTTATGAATGCTTTTCCTTTCTCACACCCCACTTTTTATAATGCATTAAAAGATAAAACAAAATTAAAGGCAAGCAAACAAGGAGTACACAAAATTATGCACTTGATAAAAATATGGAAAATAAAAGATGAATGATTCAGAATAATCATTAAAAGATAATCAAAGAAAATCTCACTTATTAAGGAGTTAATCAAATAAGTAATCATTTTAACAAAACTTCAAAGGGTGTATTTTCTTTTTTCCCCAAAATTGATGCATATAAGACTTGTAATAAAAATAAACAAATGAGCATGCTAAAGAATTAAAGTCAATCTACATGCTTGATAATTAAACTAAGTAATCATACTTTTAAGGAATTCACCTCCTTTCTATTTAAAACAAAGAAAGCATGCATAAAGCAATAACATAAAGAACTAGATTTTTGAATCCAAACAAATTTAGGTATGACTAATCTATAATCAAATGATAAAATATTTCTAGTACATTATTTTTCTTATTTCTACCTAAACATAAGTGAGGTGTCTAGAGTCGCATTAGATCTAATCATGCAAATCATTAAAGATATGGCCTTTTACAAACAATAATTTCAAGAGATGGAGCATAATAGAAATTTTAAACATAGACCTAACTAGTAGTCTTGGATACAACATTCTTATGCATGAGATGTAATAAACAATTAAAATACAAATTCTTAAATTGATCAAGAAAAGATCTATTATTAGCATTCTCATTAAAACATTTTTCAATTCATCTCTATTATTGTTCAAATCCAACAAATATTTGTCATTCTTCTCATTCAATTTATTGCAACGAACTAAACATTTCTTATGCTCTTTCGTCAAACCCTTATGTTTCAATACAAGAGATTCAAAAGCATTAATTAACTCAAGAAAATCATCTTTTAATTCTTTTTGGGCGAGATTTTTTATGTCATCATGCTCACTCCTTGATGAGTCATTATGGTGATGTGGAGTGAGACAAACAACTTCTTCATCTTCTTTGCTCTACTTTCTTCTTAAGGATGCTGATGAATAAACCAATGTAACCTTCTTCCTTATTTTCTTCTTCTTGTTCTTTGTAAGCTTCTTCTTCTTCTTTCTCTCCTTCTCCAACAAAGGACTTTGGGAGCAAAGATGTTTCTTGGTCATCTCAACAGGCCTCAATATTTTCCTTTGAATCTTCATATTTGTTTTTATTTGAATATGACAGCACACCATCTAAAGATCTTTCCTCCACATGATTGGAGGTGCAATCATTCTCTTTGTAATCATACAAGTTTTACAACTCACATAAAACATTTTGAGCAATACTTATATTCATGACCTTCGAATTGTGCAAACTTACAACTTTCAAGCCAATAGAAACACTTAATTAACATTGCAATTCAACACTTTATTATTCTTAATCTTGTTGGCTATTCAAACACTTATTTTTAAAAAGTATTATTATGCTTTGTAAAATATTTTGTGGTGTAGAACAAATAAAGCAAAGTACTCACAAGATCTTTAAGTAGTTAAATTCAAACTCTATTTTACATTCATGCCTAGCCAAATGGCTATCAAATTCCCAAAACACTCACTTAATTAAAGCATACAATACTAGCTTGATAATAGCCTATACAATAACTTAATAAAAGCCAACACAATGGCTTAATAAAAGCTTGCAACCAACTTAATAAAAGCCAACATATCAAGTTAATAAAATCCAACAATCACAACTTAATAAAAGCTAATAAAAGATTAAGTAAAAGTTCTAACATTAAGATAAGCAAACTAAGTAAAAGCTCAATATAATAAGTTTTATAAAAGATAATAATTAAATAAGAGACACACCACTTAAGAAGTTCAATGCTTATACAGAAGAGATAGATATAACTTAAAATAACAATGTAAAACATTTCACAAAAATTAAAAAGATGACTAAGATTAGTGCTCCAAGCTAAATGTCATGGCTTTACCCTTTCGTTTTCTTAGAAATAATGAATCCAATCAAGCTTTCTACAAAGGATTTTTTAATCAAGCATCAGTTTATTATATCATGTTTGGATATCTTTATATATTTTTAAGAATGCTTTCAAATGACTCCAAAACTCCTTAAACAATTATGTAAAAAACCAATCAAACTAGTCATTATGCACATCTTAATTTAATTGTATTATATGAGCCAAAAATTATAAAACTATAATGCCCCCCACTAATAGAATCATCCTAGTAATCTCTACGATCCAACTAATTCATTTTCATTACGTAAAATAAATTGTGTAAATACAACGTAGATTTCATGCCAAAACTATCCAAATCTAAATTTTAAGCTCTTAAGAAAATGTATACTACAGGATCATGCATTATGATAGTTTTTACAACAAGCTCATTTATATTAATTATAAGATATCTTATTAGTATGATAAGTAACTCATACTATTATTAGTGAAATTGTATCATATTAATACAAAGAAAATTAACATACTCACAACCAAAGACTTTAGCTCCTATTAAATAGATTATACAATTATGATGAATACTATTATATTATAAAAAGCCCACCAACTCCTCACACATAAGATAACGAGTGATATACTCATCTAATATGATGACTATACTTGTATGATAGTACAACAAATTCTAATTATTTTCATCACTGAGTCTAATGCCTTGTCTAATACTTCTAATAAATGTTTTATATTATGGAAGGTAATATTGTACTGTATGAAAATAAAAAATATTTGATCAAAAGATTAAAACTCAAAGAAGAAAATGTCGAAAAACAAATAATAATAAAAAACACTTTGAATTTGGGTGAAAGGAGCTGAAAGCATGCGCCTAATTTTGAGTGACGTGCACCGAAAGCAAACACTTGATTTCTGGTAGTGTGCACCCAAGGTAGGCACTAGCACATGTGTTTACCATCAGGAAATGTCCATGCATGACCCACATGCCCGAATTTCCCCCGACATGTCTACAGCATGTGACCAGGCAAACGATACTAGCGTGCAGAAGATGCACGTTGTCATGTGACTAGGCATGTGGAAGGCACGTACTAGTAGGAGATCTACGTACACAAGCAACAGGTTGATCGACTCAAAATTTCATAATTTGGCTAAGAAAATTTTATCTTTTTGTAATTTGAATGTATTAAAATGTTGTATTCAAGCCCTATATAAAGGGATAAGAATACTAATGAAGGCAAAACTTTCAAAGAAACATGTTTTGAGAAAAACTTTGTGAGAGGAATGTTTAAAGAAGCAAGGACTAGAGATCAATTTAGAGAAGAATTCAAAGTGAATTTAAAAAAATTAAGGGAGTTTTGGAAATTAGAACTCTGTGTAAATTCAAAATTCTCTTGAAGAAAAGTTTTTAGGATTATTATCCATTTGGGAATTTTCTTTATCTCTTTGCTTCTAGCCAATTTCATGCTTTGAGTTTTACTATGGCTACTCTAAAAAATGTCTGTGAGAACTCTAAGAAGAACAACCTTACAGACAGATCAAGATTAAACCTCAATTCAAACATCTTAGGAAAATGATCAACATATTTAACAATAGGTTTATCACACTAATAAAAAAAACTGTACAATAATTGTATTACTTAATATGACATATTAAATGATTATATTATATTATGGGTTCATCATATAAGAATGATTAGTTCAACACTTACTCAATTCAATCTTTTTTTAAATCTAAATTGATTTAGCATTAACATATGATGCAAGTCATTATGAATGTAATATTTTAAGATAAATAATATATGTAAAATAAGATAAATATAAGGCTTAAGTAGATCCTAAGTGTCTCAAATAATTTATTATAAGTTTTGATATTTTAATTTATAAAATAAAAAAGCTCAATAAATATCTTCTCCTCGTGTTTCTTGAGCTTATATTATCTTTGGCTACCACTAGACTAAGTTATTAAATTTGCTATTAACATAATGCAAGGTATAAAATAATTTTTAAGGCATTATATAAGACAAAACCAATAAAGATACAAGGGATAAAGAGTTAATTACAAGAATTATTAGGTAAAATATTTACTATTTGTGGAATTAATCTCACTAGTTTCCATGATTATAGGTAGCTTTCATGTCATGATCTTTTCTATGATATACATGTAATAGGATATTCAACTCATAAAAGTTGAAACTAAAAAATTAACTAATTATGTATTATAACTTTAATTTCATCTTTAATTGTTTATGAAACTAATCTCACTAGTTTTCATGATTTTCGATAACTCTCATGTCATGATCCTTGATTATAAAGAATTATTCAATTTAAGACAAACATATAGTATGATATTCAAGGCATAGGTACCTATATTTCATGTCAACATTTAGAATATAAATTTTTAATGATCTACAATTTTTTATTTGTAATAAAAAAATTGGATGTTAAAAATTAATTTATATATTTAATGTGATAGCATACTTTTTAAAAATTTGTTTCATAGTATTTATCTAAAAATGTCTTTGAAGTAATTTGAATAATTTATTAAACCCATGATTTGTCAAATATTTTATGATAAAATATAAATTTGACATTATTATATAATTAAAGAATAATATAACTATCTTTTATTATCCTTAGAATTATAAATGAAAAATATGAATAAATCTAAAATAAGGCTCATTATTAAGCATGAATAATAATTATTAATAATCAATGAAAATCGTATAACTTATGATGAGTTTTAAAATATTTTGCTAAGAGTAATTTTATTAGTATATCTAAAAAAACATTTTTTATATATTTCGAAAACTCAATTGAAAAAGTTTTTTTTAACATTTGTAGTTATACCAAATTAATCATATATAAGAAAAATATTTATTTTCAAAATTAATGTTAAAATTTATTTATCATGTCTATAAGTCGATTTGGGAAATTATTATTTTTAATTACAATAACTGCACCAAGTCTGTTCTTAAACACATCATTTATGGCAATTTTTATTTATTTTTTTTAAAAAAAAAAGCTTCTTTCAAAAATATCAAAGTTATCTGTCACAAATGGACAGAGGGAGAAGTACTCCCCGGAAAGTTCAAAAAACATGCCATTCTCCTTTATATATTTCTCCTCATCCTCACCCGTTTCCTCTCCGCATATCAAACTCCATTTGGGATCAAGCTGCCCTAAAGGAAACCGCCACCCTTTGTCCTCCACTGCCTGTCGTTTTGTTCGGTCGACAAGGGCAAAGCACTGTTCCATCTGTCTCCCCCGAATCCTCTCTCTCTCGATCCCGAAGAACCGTGTAATCACTTATCGACCACCCCCTTCCCTTCCCCCACACCAAGCGACACGGTATATACCGCAGGGGTTCGACTCGTCTCTTTCGTCCGCCGTCCTCGGGCAGTGTGATGCTTATAAAAGGAGACCCAACTCTCCGTCATTGGCTGAGCTAGGTTATTAGCCTGATTTGGGGGAGACCCATTTCTTGTGGGAGAGGAAAGGGTTGTCTAGATCTCTGCCTCTTCGGTTTTTCTCTGGCATTGAGGTAATAATACTTCGATAAACCCAGTGATGGGTTGTTCTCACCGTTGCCTCTTCCTCTACCTTTTCGCTGCAATGTTTCAAGGCAGATCTGTTCTTTCATTTCTTGAATTAATCAAGGAGGGAAGACTCATCCACCTTGCTCCAGCTCGCTGATGCAGGATTTTTTCTTTGAATCTGGGCCTCCGCCTGTTCATCATGCGGCGGCTAATTTAAATTTTGGTTACGGTGGAAAAAAATTACCTTTTGAAAAGACCGTGCAGTTCTAGGGTTTTATTTGTCTGGAAACATGATTGGTCGACCTTGGGAACCCTCTTTTTTATCTGTTTTTTTTTTTTGGAATCTGCCGCTGTGCGGGTTTTGGATCATTTTACTGCTTTTCTGATTCTGTTTATGCTTGCGTTGTTGATGGATGTGATCAATTTACCCGTTTTAAGCTTTTTTCCATTCCTTCAGACCTTGACCTGATGTTTGATCCATCATCAAACTGCTAGCTGGTCTAAATCCTTTTCATGCACGGGTTTCTTATTTTGTTTACTTGTTTTCTTTATAGAATCAATGTTGAAACAATTACCCCTCAGAGGTCGATTTTTTTTTTCGTTCACTCCGTTCTGCTTGTTGATTCATTCATTAAACCTCATTCATTCACATAGCTTACTTATGCTTGCCCAGTATCTGGTTTTTAATGGAGGGTGAGACTTCATGGGATTCTTACAGTATGATCTACTTTGGAAGCAACATTGGCCGCTTTGGAGAAGTCACCAAGGGAAGCAATGTATCAGAACTAGCCACAATCTCCCTGGAAAACATCCTTCCGAACGATGTCTTAGAGAGAATTCTCTCCTTTCTCCCCATTGCAAGCATATGCAGGGCTTCTTGTGTTTGTAAAAGATGGCGCGACGTCATTAACTCAAGAAGAACCATTTGTGCCAATCGCGTGCCTCAGAAACCATGGTACTTTATGTTTACAAGCAATGAAACTGCAGGGGGTTATGCTTATGACCCAGATCTCCGCAAGTGGTACAACCTGGAGCTCCCCTGCGTTGAGAAAAGCAATTGGTTTGCTTCTTCCTCCCAAGGCTTGGTTTGCTTCATGGACAACGACACGCGTAGCCGCATCTTCGTCTGCAATCCGATCACGAGGGCCTGGCGGAGGCTTGTTGAACCCCCAGGCGTGAAGTCTCCTGACTACAGTTCACTTGCCATCACCGTGGGCCGGAATTGCATTGACTACCACGTCGTGGTGGTGAAAACAAAGCAAGTTCCGGATGACTTTCTTCGGTGGGAGCTCTCGATCCATGTCTATGAGTCAGAGACCGAGTTGTGGGTCACGATGTCAAAGGAGGTATTGGAGGGATGGAGGGGTGGTGACGAGAGTGTTATATGCCGGGGAGTGCTGTACTGCTTGATCCACTGCACCGGGGCGGTGGGACACCCGGTGATTCGCCACAGGCTTCTCATGTACGACCTCTGCACAAGACCGCAGCATGCTTCGTTGATGAATGAGTCTGTGCCAGTGCCTTGCTTTCTCTCCTGTGGGAGGTTGATGAACCTCAGGGATAAGCTAGTCTTGGTTGGTGGGATTGCAAAGCATGACAGGCCTGAGATCATCAAAGGGATAGGCATTTGGGAGCTTCATGAGAGGCAATGGCAAGAGGTTGCTCGGATGCCCCATAGGTTCTTTCAGGGATTTGGGGAGTTTGATGATGTGTTTGCGAGCAGTGGTTCGGATGGTCTTGTGTACATTCAAAGCTATGGCGCCACAGCTCTGCTGGCTTTTGACATGGAGAAGAGGCAGTGGAGATGGTCACAGAAATGCCCTGTGACCAAAAGGTTCCCCCTTCAACTCTTTACTGGTTTCTGCTTTCTGCCTAGACTTCAAGTTGCTACTTGATCTGTTTTTTGTCTTGTTTCCATGGCTGTGGTGAAACTAAGAGATCTACGCATGGGTTTGGTTTTCTTTTGGAGCAAAATTTTTTGGTCAATTGTGGATGAGTTTATAGAAATCAACCTTCAAAAGAAGTCATTTCGGGTTCAGTTTGAAGTGGATTCTTTCTTCTTTCTTCTGGTTAGTCTGCTAATGTCTCATTGGTTGGGTGGAGGCCTGGAAATTTCGTTGCTTCTTTAACTTGTTTATGGAAAAGGTCATCTGAGTGTTATGGCCATTGGTTCTTCTCTACCATTGTCATGTATTGGAATATTTATAGCCCTATTGGGTTTTTTAAGAGTTAAGGGATATAGTCTTCCAATGGAAAAGCTCAAAGGAACTCCTTTTCATGGTGGTCGTTGTTTGTGGAAGAACTATTATCATTTGGATCAAAAGGAAAAACGCAGAGTCTATTTATACTAGTTTATTGAAAAACAAAGATCAAAAAAGGACAGCTAGGGCTGCTTTTAACCTTTTGGTTTTAGTTTGTGTAGTGGGTTGAGGGGCCAGTTGGAAGTAGCATCTAAGAGAATAAAATCTAGGATTTTAATGAAGTTTTTGAGATATTTTCCAGTTAAGAAGTTGTTTTCTAACTATATATTGAATGATTAACCATATTGAAATATGTTGGTTCAAAAAGCTTTATGTTGATATAGAATAGTTACTAATTTCAAATAGTATTATTATGAGATGAATATTTAGGTAAAAAAATAAATAAATAAAATGTCATTTTATTTTGTGAATAATTGTTTGAATAATATAAAATGGTAATTTGAATTTTGATTAACATATAAGCAATATGTATCAACTTAAGAGATTAAATTATCAAGTTTAAATTATTGAGTTAAGTTATTACTTAAAAGTTTGAATTTTAACAAAGTTGTTCATCTCATGAAAATTTATAATTTACCTCATTATGAAAACAATGTTTTAATTATAAATTATCATTATCTTAAATTTATCAAATTATAATAATCTATTTTGTTGAATCATATTGACTCTATTGTCTGATCTGTTTTGTTAGAATTATTTTTATAAATTTGATTGTTTATTGACTCAATTAGAACATTGTTAGCTTTGTTGTAGTATATAAACCATGTCGCCCTCTTTGTTTTATAAAGGAATCGCCTTTAGGTCTGTAGTTGTCATATGACTGTTGCATTATTGCTTATTGATTTTACAACCTTATCAATTTTATTGAACCATCACTAATTGGCTTTTCTAACTTGTTAGCTTTGTTGAACCTATATCAACTTTTTTGCATTATATGGGCTTTATATCAACATCGGTACCATGTTAACTTTGTTAATAATTGCTATTAACTCAAATTTGTTAAACCATTGCTATTTGTTCTATTGCATTATCACAAATTGACTTTCAAATTTATCACATAACTTGATCCCAATTGAACTATAACTTAATTTGTTACTTTTTATTTGGGAAACAATGTGAATAATTTTTATAATACATGCAAATCATCTAAATTAAGTACAAAATCTTTGAAAGAAAAAAATATTATTAAAGATATGTTTACATAGATTTGCTCTAAATCATCCACTTTCTAATGTTTCAAAGATATCTTCCATTCTTTTTCCAAAATAAAACAAATCTATCTTTTTTTTCTCTCCTTTTAAGATTCTCTCACAAAAGATAATTTAGGTAGAGATTTCATATAAATCTTAATCACATAACTATTATAACCTAAATTATATATGATATTATAAAATCAATCTAATCAAAATATCAATTGGGTTTTCCTTATAATTATGCATCATTGAAAGCATAATATATTATTAACAAAACTTTGTTAAAACTCTTCAAACCACTTGAGAAGATTTGGTTTCCATAAATCTTGTGTCCTACATATTATCTCTATCAATGTTATGTCCAACTGACACTTTACACTGCCGCATAGGATGCATGACTCTTCCTCGGGTATCCAACAGTGCTAACCATTTTGCAAACGATTAGCTTTACTTCTCTTATACAATTAGAGAGAAATTTGTCACCTTAAACACGTGAAACAAGTATCACGAGTTTCTTTCCTTTTTTTCTATGCAATATCTTAACAAGTTATATGTTATCCTCATTGTTAAGATGTAATAGATCATCCACCTCTCCTATAAGTTTGTTCAAGCTATTAATGATTGTCCCTTTCAAAATTTTTATCATTAATTTAGAAATCTTGAAAATCCCATCTTTAGCTAGATAATTTGATAAGTATTCCTAATGACATCACAATCCTCTTTAAGTTTAACACGTGTCAGAATATTAGTTCACATAATCAGGCAAACTTTCAAATATGTACTAATCCAATTTCATAATTATTGAATTCTATATTAGTTTTTATTTTATCATATTATTATCACATATTTAATACAAATCAAATTTTATTTTATCATATTATTTTATCATAACCTAGAATTTAATCATTTTTATTTGAAGATATAACTATTAAAGATATAATCCTTATTATCACCATCAAATATGCCAATTGAAGCCTTGAATGATTTTTTTCTTTATTTATTTTTTTCATATTAAATAATTATGTCATAAATAATCTTTCATTGTATTGTTTCTCTCATCACAAATAAAAATACTCTCTTATGATATTTTGACTTACAGCATCCCTTATTTTATCAAATACATTATGTTTATTCATTGTGCAATGATCATTTCCATAATAACCAAGCCATTGTTGTAATATAATAGCCATTTTCTATTGTTCATACATTATGATTTATTTTTCAATAAAATATTAATCATCTTGTCCAACTTTAGATTATCTGTTCTCCTAATAATTTGATTATAACATGTTCAAGATAAAAACAGTAAAGAAACACAAAAAAAATGCTCTATCTTTCTCTTCAATCATTCATATCAAGCATAAACACATTTATTAATATTCTATCGACTTTACTCAAATGTTTATCTAATTTTTCTCTATTTAACATCCTCAAACAAATAAAATGAAATAATTTATTTTTCCCTAAAAATAATATGAAAAAATGTTAATAATAGATCTCTCAATGCAAAAAATAAAACAATTTAGCATGATTCGATAAAAATTTTGTCATTTATAGGAAGAAATTTCATTAATCGCATTATCTTACCAAATTAATTGAGTTAATTAAATTAACACCTCAAAATATTTTTCTTAACCGTGAAAGCTAAGTTGTATATCATGTTCAACTACAATTTTCTTTTTGCAAAAATGCTTTTCTAAATATAATTAGGCATTTTTTCTCCAAAATAAAAAAAATAAAAAAGGGGAAAATTACTTTACTTTTTTTTATTAAAAAAACCAATAAATATAATGGCACAACAGTTATTGACAGTGCCATGTTGAGTCACCAGACATTCTCGAAAATTTAAAAAATAATAAACAGTTGCCTTTATTAAAATTTTTACTTTTTGACATAACATTGGATCATGTGAACGTTACATGAGCAATTGTCGTGAATCTGAGCTGAGATAGTTTACCTTTTAGAAAAAAATATTATTAAAATATAAATAATTGGTATTATAAAATTATTCAAATAATCTTTAATGTTTTAAAAAAAGTTTAGCATTTTTTTATCGTTTTAGAGAGAAAAATAATCTTTTTATATTATTTTTTATTTTTTAAATTAAAAATTGAGTTCAAAATATGGTTAGACAAATTTTGATTATATTTTAGAAATTGATTTTTTTTATAAAAAGTAAAGTTTAAAAGTGATATATTAAACGCAATCATAGTTTTTGGGGATCAATTTTTTTTAAAATTAACTTAAAATTAAAAAAGCATAATTTAATAAAATATAAGTGAAGTTTGCTACCAAATTATAAATCGATTAAAGTTACCATAATTGTAACTTTAGCTGTAACAGCCCTAGTTTTCTTTTATTTGTATTTTTTATATTTTTTTTTATAGAAAGAGCTCTTTGAGACGAGTCCAACGATGGTAAGTTTGTAATTTTTGGAATTTTGGATAATTAATTATGAATTTTTAAAGTTTTGGATATATTTGTAATTTCAGGATTTCAGATCCGAGATATATCTGCAATTTAGGATTTCCGATTTAGTTTAAAATCGGATGGCGGAAGGTAAATTTGTAATTTGGAAAAGTTCAGGGGGTGTTCTGCAAAAAAATCACGAACGTGTCGGTACAAGGCGAAATCAACACATACGTGTCCAGTCCGGGTGAATTAATCCCCTTAAATACAGAAGCGGTTTGGAAAAGTTTTAGCGATTGCGAAAAGCTGCCGGAAATTTAACGGAAGCTCGGAAGCTCGTCGGAAAAATTGCGGCAATGTAAGATGGTTCGTTTTATTTTGCTGTATTGGGGTTCTGTTGAGTGGGGGGAGAGTAAGAGAGGCCGGCCGAATGTTTATTTTCGGCCGGAGACGTAGTGGGTTGCCGAAGGAGTGGCCGGAGTTGTCGGCCGCGAGATGCGGAATATTTTTCCGGCAAATTGGTCGTCGAGGAGTGCGAAAGAAGTCGAAAGGAGCTTGGTAATTCCGGAGAGGGATTCGGGGAAAAGAGAAATTTACCGTGGAAGCGGCTAGAAGCCACCGGACGCGAGCGGCGGCGAGGAGAGAGGGAAGCAGCGACGGGTGAGAAACAGGGATGATCCTGTTTGAACCGGTTCGGGTTAACCGAACCGGAAGGCGCCCGGTTCGGGCTGAGGCGGAGGAGAGAGAGAGGGAGAGAGGAGCAGTTCAGTCGGCTGAACCGCGGAGCTGAACCGCAGGCCGGTTCAGCGGAGGCGCGGTCCAGGCGCGGCGAGAAACAAGAGAAAAATTGGGATTTTTGGGGATTTCGGGAAGTGTTTGGCAGGGCTTTTAGAAAGCTTTTCTGCGTGCGCGGTCCAGCGGGCGGTTCAGTGCCGCGTAAGCCCATTTTTGGGATTATTTTGGGGTGTGTTTGGGAAAGCTTTTAGAAAGCAGTTTTGACTAATAAGCATATTTAAATTAATTATTTTTGTATTTTACGGGCTTGTAGGACATCAAGAAGAAGCAGAAGTGAGTAAGACAGTTGGTACAGCAAATTGAGGTAGATAAATTCGTAACCTGTGATAAAGCACAATAGTATTTATTTATATTTCGATACATGGTTTTTTACGGGCTGCATTACAGTTTTTCTTTACATGACTTTTATCTCATGGCTTGATATATGTTTTATGGTGTTATTTTCTGATTGAACTGAAAGCATAAAAGATGACAAAAAGGAAATTGAAACAAAAAGCATAATATGAGATAAAATATAATTGGTTGGACATATTGATATGGTTTTGGCATATTTATCACATGTGTGACATGATTGGAAAATAAAAATTAAAAATTGGATTCCTGGAGACATTATCCTCACCACTAGGCCTAGCGGATGAGATCGCAGGGTATCGATCTTCGGATCAGATATCTGCCTAGTGTGTATGTGTACCATGACCTTCGTATATATTGATGACACCAGGCCTAGCGATGTGATCGCAGGGTATCAGTACTATACCTGCCTAGTGGCACTAGGCCTAGCGGATGAGATTGCAGGGTATCGGTCTTCGGATCAGATATCTGCCTAGTGTTATGACTGGATGGATGCCGGCTGAAGGTCATTTGATATGATGATTGGATCCAGAGGATAATGATTCAGAAGGGAATCGGGCCCAGTAAGTATATAACATATAAAATAATGGAAATGGAAATTTGGTATACATGTTTATCTGGTTTACTTTTGATACTGCATGACATTTGATAAGAAGGTATTCATATGGTTTATTTTTCACCGCTTGTGAGATGGATTTTGTTTTATCATGTTTCACGGCTTGTCTTTTATATCTGGAGATTTATTTTACTTGGTTACATAATGGATTTATCTGCTGAGATATATATGTCTCATTAGTGCTTTATCACAGGTCATGTATCCACTACACCGAGAGCTGGGGATTATAATAGTACAGGAGAGGACTATACTCCTGACATGTGAGAGGGGATAGATTTATGGTGGGAGTGGATTTGGTTTCATTTTGGTACTTCAGTTTTGTGGTTTATTGTATATATATATACAGTTTAATATACACATGTTTTCATTTCAGCTCCATGGTATGGATATGGTTAAAATGTTTTAAAAAAATATACCAGATTGGTTCGAGGGTTAGAATTGTCTCACCGTCGGGTCCCCACCTAGGCATGGTTTGTCCTCACTCGAGATTATTTCTTATGCAGCATCCTTAATTTACTGTAGTTGGTAAGGTGGGGTGCCTGACAAGGTGGTATCAGAGCCTTGGTTCAGGATTAGGTGAAAAATGTGAGTGAGGACACTTACACAGCCATGCATTGTAGTCTTATATGTACTTTTAGCTTCTATTTCTGCTATAAATTTCTATATGCCTTCCTGGTTTTATAGGATTGCAGTATAATCAGGCCAAGGAGAGATCTGAGTCAGGAAACATGGATAAGGGCAACGGTAAAGAGCAGCAAGGGGACACACAACAAGAGTTGGCTCAAACCCTTGTTTCGTTGCTGAGATCTATCGGAGGCACCAGTAATCAAGTCACTGAGGCATCTATTGACCTGGTGGTGGATCAGTTCCAGCGGATGCATCCACCTTATTTTGCTGGAGAGGAAGATCCAATGATTGCTGAGAACTGGTTAGATCAAATGAATATTATATTCGAAGGCATGTCTTGCCCAGAAGACAAGAAGGTGGTTTTAGCGGTGCTTATGCTGAAAGATGCTGCTAAACTTTGGTGGAGTTCGCGCCACAGAACCAGATTTATGGGTCGGCCAATGAAAGAAATATCCTGGGAAGAATTCACAGGGGAGTTTGAACAGTGGTTTATGTTAGTATCTATTAAAGCCAAGATGAGGGAGGAATTAAGTAATCTCAGGCAAGGAAATCTGTCAGTCACTGCCTATGAACATAAGTTTGCACATCTAGCCAGATACGTACCTCACTTGGTAACACCAGAAGAGCAGCGATGTTATATGTTTCGAAGAGGTCTGTGTGATGATATCCGGGCAGCATTGGTGGCTGTACGGACCACGAGCTATATAGAATTATTAGAGAGTGCCCGTACAGTTGAGTTGGAGTTGGGCATATTGGAGACTAGTAGAGGGAGAGAAAAGGGAAGCTTTTCAGGATCTACATCCAGACTCACAGGGAGGAGAGGTGGTCCCAGTTTTTCCCGAGGAGGGGGTACTAGTTATGCCAGATTCAGTAGGTTCAGACCTTATGAACCTAGTACCAGTAGGACTAGTTTTGGTTCTAGTGAGACCAGTCGATGTGGGCGTTGTGGTTGATGGCATACAGGGGAGTGCAGATTTGATTTTGTGCGACCAATTAAATGTTTTTTATGTAATGAAATAGGGCACATGGCACGAGATTGCCCTAAAATATCAGACATGAAAGCTACCAATACCCCAACCAGTGGAGGCAGAGGGAGTGCGAACCGTGGTAGAGGCCGTGGATCTATGGCAACTTCAGGCAGCGCAGCCCATGGTGGGGCAGCAGGCAGGGAAGGTCAGGCTCGCATTTATTCTATTACTCAACAGGAAGCTCCACATTCTACAGATGTTATCACTGGTATGCTCTCTTTGCAAAATTTACCTGTCTCTGTTCTTTTTGATTGTGGGGCATCACACTCTTTTCTCTCGACTCGTATATTGAGTCAGCTAGATATCTTGTTGCAACCTGTGAAGGACCTGTTAATGGTTAAAATGCCTGATGGAAATAATATCCGAGTGGAGAATTTTATTGAAGAAGAGATATACATCAAGGAAAGAAAATTCTTGACATTATTGCATATTCTTCCTATTACAGAATTTGATGTAATTCTTGGCATGGATTGGCTGTTTGATCATAAAGTGAAAATTGATTGCTATGAAAAGCGGATTGAAATTCAAATCCCTGGGGAAGATAAATTAATTTACTTCGGCCAAGGAAGGAAAATTCCTTTAATATCTATGCTCAAGGCACAAAAGCTACTTGGCAAAGGATGCGAAGGATGCTTGGTATCTATTGTGGATTTGGACATGAAATTTTGTAAACCCACAGAGGTACCAGTTGTTCAGGAATACCTAGATATTTTTCCAGAAGAGTTGCCTGGATTACCTCCTGATAGAGAAATAGAATTTGAAATTCAGTTGATTCCAGGCGCTGAACCAATTTCCAAAGCTCCTTATCGTATGGCACCAGCCGAGCTTCAAGAATTAAAGGTGCAAATTCAGGAATTATTAGACAAGGGATTTATCGGACCCAGTGTATCCCCATGGGGTGCACCTATTTTGTTTGTGAAGAAGAAAGATGGTAGTCTTCGCATGTGTATTGACTACCGGGAAATCAACAAAATTACTATCAAAAATAAATATCCTTTGCCGCGGATTGATGATCTATTTGATCAGTTGCAAGGAGCAGCAATATTTTCAAAAATTGACCTGAGATCTGGATATCATCAACTGAAAATTAAGACAGAAGATGTTTCCAAAACAGCTTTCAGGACCAGGTATGGGCACTATGAATTTTTAGTGCTACCTTTTGGACTGACAAATGCACCAGCAGCTTTTATGGATTTGATGAATCGCGTGTTTAAGAAATATTTAGATCAGTTTATCATTATCTTCATTGATGATATATTGATATATTCTAAATCCCTAGAAGAACACGCTGCACATCTACATTTAACATTGCAGACTTTGAAAGAAAATCAGCTATTTGCTAAATTCTCTAAATGCGAATTTTGGCTGTCCAAGGTCTTGTTTTTGGGGCATGTAGTGAGTGCAGAAGGAATCTTAGTTGATCCTCAGAAGATTTCTGCCATTGTAGATTGGCCAAGGCCTACAACAGTAACAGAAGTTAGAAGTTTCTTGGGTTTGGCTGGGTATTACAGAAAGTTTGTGAAAGGCTTTTCCCAAATAGCCTCACCCTTAACAAATTTGACACGAAAAGCAATAAAGTTTGAATGGGATGCAGCTTGTGAAGATAGCTTCCAAATATTGAAAAATAAATTGGTTTCAGCCCCAATTCTAACATTACCAGAAGGCACAGAAGGTTATCATATATACAGTGATGCATCTTTGCAAGGTCTTGGCTGTGTATTGATGCAAAATAAGAAAGTAATTGCTTATGCATCTAGACAGCTTAAGATACATGAAAAGAATTATCCTGTGCACGATTTGGAGTTAGCAGCTGTAGTTTTTGCCTTAAAAATCTGGAGGCATTATTTGTATGGAGTTAAGTGTGTGGTTTTCACTGATCATCAGAGTTTAAAGTATATTTTTACTCAGAAGGAACTAAATCTCAGGCAACGAAGGTGGCTGGAGTTTATTAAAGATTATGATGTGGAAATCACTTACCATCCCGGGAAAGCGAATGTGGTCGCTGATGCTCTTAGCAGGAAAGCTAGTATTAGTAGCATTTTGACTATCACAGAAGAAAAACAATTAATTTTTGAGATGGATAAATTACAACTAGAAGTAGATATTCGAAGAAATACGGCTTTGCTGGCACACTTATCAGTAAGACCAGATTGGTTGGCCTCTATTAAAGACGATCAGGGAGAAGATCTTGAATTGCAAAAGATAATACAGAGGGTTCAGGAAGGACAGGAATCTACGTTTCAATTGGACCAGGCTGGTTTACTTAGATTTCAAGGCAGGTTATGCATACCAGCACATCAACAACTTAGGGATTTGTTATTAAAGGAAGCTCATAACTCTCAATATTCAATACATCCAGGCGAGAATAAAATGTATCAAGAATTGAGAAAACAATACTGGTGGCCAGGATTGAAGAAGGATGTTTCTAACTGGGTTCAAAAATGCTTAATTTGTCAGCAGGTAAAAGGAGAGCAACAAAAACCTGGGGGGTTGTTGCAGTCATTACCTATTCCAGAATGGAAATGGGAGGAAGTGGCAATGGATTTTGTGATCGGTTTGCCTAGGTCACCTGCAGGTCATGACTCAATCTGGATAATTGTTGATAGGCTAACAAAATCTGCTCACTTTTTAGCTGTTAAAACTACTTATTCTGCAGAGAAGTTAGCTCAGGTATATGTGAGTCAGATTATCAGATTGCATGGGATTCCAAAAGTCATTATATCTGACAGAGACCCTAAATTTACTTCTCACTTCTGGAAGAATGTGCATCAAGCTTTTGGTACGAGATTGCGTTTTAGCACAGCCTTTCATCCTCAAACAGATGGTCAGACAGAGAGAACTATCAAAACCTTGGAAGATTTGCTATGACTTTGCATCTTGGATTTTGGTGGAGATTGGGAAAGCCACTTACCTTTGGTGGAATTTGCTTATAATAATAGCCATCAGTCCAGCATTGGGATGGCACCCTATGAAGCACTGTATGGGAGAAAATGTCAATCACCTTTGTGCTGGAATGAAGGGAAGGAAAGAAATTTGCTCGGTCCTAGATTTGTTGAAGAAGCAACAGAAAAGATCAGAATTATTCAAGACAGAATAAAAACAGCTCAGGACAGACAAAAAAAGTATTATGACGCAAAACATCGAATGGTTGAATTCCACGAGGGGGAACATGTTCTTATTAAGGTAAGTCCAACAAAAGGTGTCATAAGGTTTGGAAGAGCAGGAAAATTGAAGCCTAAATTCATTGGTCCTTTCCAAATCCTAAGAAGGGTTGGACAAGTGGCATACCAAATTGCTTTGCCTCCTCAATTGTCAGGAGTGCATAATGTGTTCCATGTCTCATCTTTGCGAAGATATGTTTCAGATCCCTCCCATGTTTTTAGTTATATGGACCCAGATATAGAAATTCAAATGGATTTGACATATCTCGAACTGCCTGTGAGAATACTTGATAGGCAGGAGAAAAAGCTTAGAAATAAAATCATTCCTATGGTTAAAGTCCTATGGAATGGTCAAACAGAAAGAGAAGCTACCTGGGAAGTGGAAACAGATATGATCAATCAGTATCCGGAGCTTTTCTAAATTTCGGGACGAAATTTTTGTAAGGAGGGAAGATTGTAACAGCCCTAGTTTTCTTTTATTTGTATTTTTTATATTTTTTTTATAGAAATAGCTCTTTGAGACGAGTCCAACGATGGTAAGTTTGTAATTTTTGGAATTTTGGATAATTAATTATGAATTTTTAAAGTTTTGGATATATTTGTAATTTCAGGATTTCAAATCCGGGATATATCTGCAATTTAGGATTTCTGATTTAGTTTAAAATCGGATGGCGGAAGGTAGATTTGTAATTTGGAAAAGTTCAGGGGGTGTTCTGCAAAAAAATCACGAACGTGTCGGTACAAGGCGAAATCAACACATACGTGTCCAGTCCGGGTGAATTAATCCCCTTAAATACAGAAGCGGTTTGGAAAAGTTTTAGCGATTGCGAAAAGCTGCCGGAAATTTAACGGAAGCTCGGAAGCTCGTCGGAAAAACTGCGGCAAGGTAAGATGGTTCGTTTTATTTTGCTGTATTGGGGTTCTGTTGAGTGGGGGGAGAGTAAGAGAGGCCGGCCGAATGTTTATTTTCGGCCGGAGACGTAGTGGGTTGCCGAAGGAGTGGCCGGAGTTGTCGGCCGCGAGATGCGGAATATTTTTCCGGCAAATTGGTCGTCGAGGAGTGCGAAAGAAGTCGAAAGGAGCTTGGTAATTCCGGAGAGGGATTCGGGGAAAAGAGAAATTTACCGTGGAAGCGGCTAGAAGCCGCCGGACGCGAGCGGCGGCGAGGAGAGAGGGAAGCAGCGACGGGTGAGAAACAGGGATGATCCTGTTTGAACCGGTTCGGGTTAACCGAACCGGAAGGCGCCCGGTTCGGGCTGAGGCGGAGGAGAGAGAGAGGGAGAGAGGAGCGGTTCAGTCGGCTGAACCGCGGAGCTGAACCGCAGGCCGGTTCAGCGGAGGCGCGGTCCAGGCGCGGCGAGAAACAAGAGAAAAATTGGGATTTTTGGGGATTTCGGGAAGTGTTTGGCAGGGCTTTTAGAAAGCTTTTCTGCGTGCGCGGTCCAGCGGGCGGTTCAGTGCCGCGTAAGCCCATTTTTGGGATTATTTTGGGGTGTGTTTGGGAAAGCTTTTAGAAAGCAGTTTTGACTAATAAGCATATTTAAATTAATTATTTTTGTATTTTACGGGCTTGTAGGACATCAAGAAGAAGCAGAAGTGAGTAAGACAGTTGGTACAGCAAATTGAGGTAGATAAATTCGTAACCTGTGATAAAGCACAATAGTATTTATTTATATTTCGATACATGGTTTTTTACGGGCTGCATTACAGTTTTTCTTTACATGACTTTTATCTCATGGCTTGATATATGTTTTATGGTGTTATTTTCTGATTGAACTGAAAGCATAAAAGATGACAAAAAGGAAATTGAAACAAAAAGCATAATATGAGATAAAATATAATTGGTTGGACATATTGATATGGTTTTGGCATATTTATCACATGTGTGACATGATTGGAAAATAAAAATTGAAAATTGGATTCCTGGAGACATTATCCTCACCACTAGGCCTAGCGGATGAGATCGCAGGGTATCGATCTTCGGATCAGATATCTGCCTAGTGTGTATGTGTACCATGACCTTCGTATATATTGATGACACCAGGCCTAGCGATGTGATCGCAGGGTATCAGTACTATACCTGCCTGGTGGCACTAGGCCTAGCGGATGAGATCGCAGGGTATCGGTCTTCGGATCAGATATCTGCCTAGTGTTATGACTGGATGGATGCCGGCTGAAGGTCATTTGATATGATGATTGGATCCAGAGGATAATGATTCAGAAGGGAATCGGGCCCAGTAAGTATATAACATATAAAATAATGGAAATGGAAATTTGGTATACATGTTTATCTGGTTTACTTTTGATACTGCATGACATTTGATAAGAAGGTATTCATATGGTTTATTTTTCACCGCTTATGAGATGGATTTTGTTTTATCATGTTTCACGGCTTGTCTTTTATATCTGGAGATTTATTTTACTTGGTTACATAATGGATTTATCTGCTGAGATATATATGTCTCATTAGTGCTTTATCACAGGTCATGTATCCACTACACCGAGAGCTGGGGATTATAATAGTACAGGAGAGGACTATACTCCTGACATGTGAGAGGGGATAGATTTATGGTGGGAGTGGATTTGGTTTTATTTTGGTACTTCAGTTTTGTGGTTTATTGTATATATATATACAGTTTAATATACACATGTTTTCATTTTAGCTCCATGGTATGGATATGGTTAAAATGTTTTAAAAAAATATACCAGATTGGTTCGAGGGTTAGAATTGTCTCACCGTCGGGTCCCCACCTAGGCATGGTTTGTCCTCACTCGAGATTATTTCTTATGCAGCATCCTTAATTTACAGTAGTTGGTAAGGTGGGGTGCCTGACATTAGCTCTTTATTTGATCATATATTGTGATTTATTTGAATATTTTTCACTCTAATTTGTTATAGGATTTATAATTTCTGTCTTAGCATTAATCATTTGTATATGAAAATTGTTGTGCATTTAGCAACATATTACATCGGAGAGTTAAATATACATTGTAATTTTATCCCAATTTATGTCAAGAAGCAGATGATGCTCATACATTTTGTCGTAAATTTAAACTTGTATGATGTTTAAAGCCTAGGGATTATATGTGCTTAATATATAGATGTTATAAGATTCAATATAAATGACGTTTACAATTACAAATTGGAGGAAATGAATAAACCAGTTCATGGTGGTTATTGAAAATTGTGCATAGATATTGTCTACTTAAACAAAAAAAGTATTGACCCTTTATGTCGAGTTTGTAACATTAATGTCCATCTATGAGCACCCAAGAAGAATATAATATTCTTCAGTTATAGCATTAACTAAGATTATGCATAAAGTTGGTATTATCTGAAAGAGTTGGTTAATCAAATGCCTACCAACAACTAGCTCATACACTAAACCAAATCGCTTAATGTGATCATTGAAACATCATGGTGGTTTAGCGAGTACTATATAGAGTGGTTTAAAACCTCCAAAGCTATTGGTTCGACTTTGTCATTAATCAAGCATGGGTCTGCCATTCAACTTTAACAATTGCAAACTTTTGAGGTAGTAAAAAATACAAAAAATAGTTCTACTAAAGTCCCAAACCGAAGTAAACCTTAGATATCACAAAAAAGGATGTACAATGGCTACAAATTAAATCAAACACCCAAATGAAAACTTCAAAAGGAATTAAAGATATATCTTGGTATTAAAGTATTGATAAAAACAAATTTACTTATAAAAATTATAGAATAACCATAATAAATAATGAAGAATGACATCTATTAAAAATGATGGTATACTCTAAAATGGTTGAAAATATACTCTAACGTATTAGAATGGCATTAGAACATTCCACAAACCTCTTGATAAACATGAACTTTCTTTGATTGGTAAATTATAGAATCTTTTTTTATTAGATATATATAAATTCATATTATTCACACATCCTACTAATAATATGCAATGAGACATGTTAACTAACTTGGCTTTATTTATGATCATGATGTCTAAAATAAAATGTTAAAAAACTATATTTTAGTTATGAAATGTGTTACATAATCTCATAATCTTGCACCCAAATATGGAATAAAAAAAATTCTAAGATCATTATTGGAAGTCCCCCATATTTTTGCAATATTAAAATATAATAAATTGTTTGGTGGATCTAACATCTTTTAATTATGTGAAATCTCTCATTAAATTATGAGGCACCACATCCATATTTGATTTCTTTTCATCATTGTACAAAAATTGAAATCATAGAGAATTATTCAATACCAATTTGCTACAAGAGTTAATAGGCTTGCATTTAATGCAATATTGTGATCTTGAATTGTAAAGACATTATCTTTGGTCAACACAAATTAAAGACAACAAGAAACTAACATTATAAAGGTATATACCATCCTTAGTAATAACCATGTAGTCATTTTATATTTATGATATCCCACTTTTTTTTCTTTTAAAATCAGAAAAATGTTTAGTGAATTGTTTTCACAAAATTTAAAGATTCTTTTATTGTGTTTTTTATCCATGTAAACCTCTAGTTGTCATTGAAAAAAAATTGACATACTAAATCTTGATAGAAAATTTGATTTGGTAAATCCTAATAATCAAGTATGATAAATTATTCCTTCTATGATTAAATCTATCAAATCCAAAATAAATAAAAATGTTGTGACCCTACTTATCCTTCCTTGAATTAATCTCATGGAACATATTGACTTTGTTATGCCTATGAAAACTTCTTAACTATTTTTTGCGTGTTCATTATCCAATATTGAACATCAAAACCACTTATTAAAAATTGATTTTATTTTTAGCACTTTTAATTATTTTATTATATAAAGGTCTTAATTTTTCTTTTAAATTAATGTTACATCTAATTTGTAGGGACAATAGATGCATCTTGTTTTTTTCTTGTTCAAAGGCCACATAATTTAGAGATTTGTTTTATTTATATTAATGAGATTCCATTTAGGAAAGTTTTGGAATTGTAAAGATCTCAATAATTATTATTATGATGGATAAAACATTGTTAAATATTTAATGAATTTTTATTTTTGGATTTCCATCACATAGTTTCTTTTGAATTTATTACTGTTGAGGTTATAATAGGAGTGATTGTTAGACGATAATCCCTTCAAACTATTGAGATTTTACCTAGTTATGTCATTGAATTCTCTGTTTGTATTTTTGCAACCTACAGAGATCCACCCTTATTTATTGCAACAGACTTTAGTACAACTCAAAATAGAAAGTGCATTAAAGGATCTATAATGTCATCATATTTGAATTATGTATTTTTCCTACATTTGTTTATCAATTCATGTAATAACCTAAATTTGTAAAATAAAATATTTTTGAGTTATTATATTATTGAAATTTTTAGAAATTGTTTTTAATTTTTTTTACAAATTTTAATTTTGTTAAAAGATTATACAAGATAATAGAGTAAATTGTATGAGAAATTTACTAAGAAGCTTAAACTAAGGATATCATACAATATAGTCATAAAAATTATACAATATGATTGAATTTGTAATTGAACTAAATAAGTTGAAGGGAATCATATGGTATGATTTGAAGCATTATATACATATGATCAAATATTGAATAGTATATTTCTATAAGAGGGTTAGATAATTCTATTAGGAAGAAAGAATACTTGGATCATAAGGTATGACATAAACAATTATATAAGTACCATCAAACGAGAAAAGAAATTTCATTATGATAGGAGTAACAAATAAATATCCTAAATGTCTCATATAAGACAATTAAGACAATTGTAAGTGCACAATGATTTTAAGTTAGAAAAGATACATATCAAACAATTACAGTTAAAGATGTCATTGGATACAATGTCATGAGAATAACTAAGCTAAATACATAAAAAGTGATTATATAGATACAATTAAGGATACAATATAAGTACAATTAAGTTAAAAGGTCAAATTGAGAGCATCATATGTGGACTTCATGGGTTATAATATAATAAGAATATGAAACAAAAGGTATCATACAAGTATGATTAAGGTACCATATAAGTCTGATAAGTATGACTAATAATAAATAAAGATAAATATCAAACATTTTAGATAACTTAATAAGAGTTAAGTATGAAGCAAAGGTAAACTAAGGAGATTTAATCATGAATACCATAACACTTGAGAGGTGAATGTAAAATTATGAAAAAAAATTTGATTCTAGGCATGACTACATAAGTGTACAATCTTATACATATGTGTACATATTTGATGTATGATGTTTATTAGAACCATAAAAACTTAGGAGATGATTTTAATTGAATACATTGAGGATGATTATTATTTTTGAATTATAATGGCTTCGTAACATGTTTGACTTTCACATGTCACTTAAGCATGATTTATTTGTATTAATGTTTTTAATATGTTTCATCTATATTCATGCTAGTTGAATGGACACAAAATCAATCTACATATTCTAATGAGAATGCATTTTGAATTGGCATGAACAATAGCTCTTAATTTAGAATTTCCTTAGAGGGTCTCCATTAGGGAATTCAAGACCCCTACCCCTTGTCATTCAATGAAGTTCAATACAATGGAAGCAAAGTTTACAAATGGTATAATTGAGGAATCTTGTTTAGCAAAGCTAAGCAGGATTACCTAAATTATTTCTTGTGAAAATATTTACAAAATAATAAGAAAGATAAGTGTGTGAAAAAAGAAAAAAATAAAGTTAAAAAGAAAAAAAAGAAAAAGAAAATTTTGGTGAAGTGATGACAAAGTTTAAAAGTTGAAAGGATAAATGATTGTCCAAAATAACGACATCATTTTAGAATGATAGCTCCATAGATAAGGTAATGAAGCCATTCATTTGGGGTATTTATATTAGAATGATATGTTTTTAAATATACACAATCATTTATAAAATGTTGTCTTAAGTTGATCCTTAAAGAGTTGCAAAGTTAAAAGAGATAAGTTAATTCCCAAAGAAGATGAAAGGTAAATGGTTTGAATCTTTCACATGAAAAATTATCCTTATTTTTATTATTTATTCCTAAGTTTTTATATTATATTGCTTGAAATTGATCCATGCATATTCTAATCCATTATGTAATGCTTTACATATATGCATATTTATTTGTCACTAAGCTAGTGATAATTAGCTCAACCTATTTTTGCTCTAATATTGTCATGTCAAAATAAAACACATCATGCGACTATCAAGGATCAATGAGGGACAAAGCATGTTTATTTGACTTAAAGATACATATTTTTTCATTTAATTGTGTAGTTATTGTGACAACATTTACCTTCTTTGAGAGGAGACATGTAATAAAATCTTAATTAATGAAGTCAGCTTATTTGATAAGGACATGTAATAGAATTTTAAACAATGATGTTGGCTTAAGTTGTATTCTATTTAATGTGCATGAACAATTATATTTTAAAAGGTTTGGTTCTTTCAATGTTACAATAGTTTCTTATTGGTAAATATGACTCAATGCAAAGTGGGTTTTAAAAGTAATTTATTTACAAGCATGCTTTTTTTTTTCACTTCTGCAATCTTTTAAAAAGTTTTGGTGAAAAGATTTTTTAAAATAGGAATTACATGTTTTCAAAACTAAAAAAAATAAGGAATTAGATGAGTCGCATTGAATCTAGGAATGCTTAGATTGAGGATTCCACAATGCATCACTTCCAAGAAAATGCACACAAATTTTTTGATAGAAAAGTTTTTTTATTACATGAAGATTTGAATTTTTGTTCTATTCGATTATTAATTCCATTGAAACTATGGTTTGTTTTAAATTTGAATTTATTTATTTTAGTTTTTGCATTTATATAAAGTGACTAAATTTGTGAAAACCTCTATTTAAAAGATCTTATGCCTTCTATTTATCTAATCATTTTATTAATAGAAAAAAATCTTCTCATGATTGGTGACATGACTTTTAAATTCAATCATGAGGCTCCTTCCTCTTGCTTAGTGATGCAACTTTACTAAGAACCCTTGCATGCGACAATTTCTAGTTCATTATCTAATTAAGTGTTATAAATTGTTCCTTCTTATATTGAATCTAAAATCTCAAATGCATGAATATATAGTGAAACTAATTGTCATTATTTAAATTGATTCCAAAGAATATATTGATTTTATTCATAGAAAAAAAATTTATGGATTTTACTACACTTCTCTCTAATATTTAACACTAAAATATGTTCTTTTGTAGTTGGTTTACTTTTAGTAATTTTTATTTATGATTGCTTAAAAAATTTAATTTATTATTCAAATTGAACATTACACCTTTTTGATGAGGCACATTAAAGCCAATATTCTTTTTCTTTTCACATGGCATGACTTGGAATAGTCATAACATTCTATTTATGCATACCATTGGATTGGTAAGGATTACATATGTTATTTTTGCCAAGGGTACAATAAAGCACCTTATAAATTTTAGCTACTGTGGGCCCCACAAGACTAGTTTTTCTATTACTTTGTTAATGTTAGGCTTTTAGTTTGATGCTAATGAGGCTTGTATACTATCTTTAATCTTTTATCATCGTATGGTCCTCTTGCACCTACAATGCAACATTTGACATCCTTTCAATGCCATACATCAATGATCATTATAATTCTTCTTTGTTATAATGATTTATCTTCTTAGGTGTCTACTCTATCTGCACTTGATTTTCAAAAGCACTTCTAAACCATAGCATAATGATTGAGAGTTTGGAAAAATTAAATAATTTTTATTCTATTACCAAAATATCAAAAAATATCTAACAATTTTAAGTGTTAGGCTATACTATTTTTGAAATAAGGTATGATTAATGCAATATGTATTTTTTTCATTTTAGTGTGTGTTACAAGAAGATAAATATGTTGTAAACATGCTTTTACTACAAAGCAATGACTATGAGTATGTGTCATAAGCTCAACAAAGAATTATGAGGAGAACCTACAATATTTACTACTCAAGAATACTTTCATTGCCAAAATATTAACCTAATGATAAAAAATGACTTGCAAAGTACATACAATCAAAAAATTTCAAATCAACAATAATCGAGATTATACCATACCATTACATTTAAATAACCAAAACATTGTTAGAATCTCTCCAACTATAAGAAAGTGCATATAATGAGTAGGAAAAGGTTTAAATCTTATAAGAAAAGGAAAATTAAAGGCATAATCATGCCGTGTCTTAAGCTAGTATCACACCAATATTGGAGGGAGTTGGAATCACAACCAATAATTAATAGCACTTCTAAACATAAAGGAGTACTATGCTAAATAAGCAATTGATAAAGTAGATTAATAGCTATTTCTCTTTTTTTGGATTTTACATTTTATAGGTTATAAGAAGCTACTTAGAAAATAATTATGATTAAATAGCTATGGTGGACCACTCAAGCAATCAGGCAGCTATTCCATGCTTTATCCTATAAATTATCACAGTTGATTGGATGACTACATAATGTGATCTCTGATAGACAATACAAAATAATTGTCCAAAATTATGTCAAACAGTACTAGTCCATTTATAAAATTTTATGGCCAAATTAGATGTGTCATATCACAAATTTATATTAATCAGATAAGAAAAATTAAAGTCTATATTAAACATTCTAGGAAAAACCTAAGACCTTAGTAAGCTCCAATAAATTATTAGAAATGACCACAACTAATATGAACATGACAAGGCTAAACCCAAAAATAACAAAACAAAGCAATGCATATGTAAACCTAGACAACTCTAATACACCTAAGACCTCGATGTCATTGATACAAAAATTAATATACATAGATATACACATATATGATTGCATCTTGTTATGATACAAATAAAGCACAAAATGTCAAAAAGCTCTTTAATGATAATCTGCTACTAGTCTATATGAAAAAATGTAGATAATGAAATCCTTTTTAGGGAGTCTTAATTTTAGATTCCTTGATGTATTTTTTAGGTGATCATTTGGCCCATCAAGTTCTCTTAGGTTTCGTAATAACCCTCCCCAACTTGGAAGGATTCACCATTGGAAATGTAACATCCTAAAAGATAAATCACAATTTTAAAGAGAAAAAAGATTATAAATATCACTAAAGATAAATAAATATGAAAAATAGTTATTTTATGATTTTTAGGATTTTAGTGAATTATTTAGTTTTTCTAAAAACACATAAATTGAAAAAAAAAGAGTTTTGACTCCTAAAAAGAAAGGGATAAGCTTAGAAAAAAATATGATTTATCTGAAACTCAATAATATGAAGTCAAAGACAATTGGAAGTGATTAGAACAAAAAAAAGCATTGAATATTTTTAAGAATTAAATGATAATTTTTATTTAGAATTGGAATATTTTAGAAATTAAAATAAATATTAAATAAAGTAAAAAAAAATATGACATGAAACAAAGAAGAAGAGTTTGTAGAGAGGAACAATAATAATTATCTTAGTATAAAAAAGAAGTAGCATAAAGATTGAACATTAAAAATGAGAAATAGTAAAATAATTACAATTAGGATTTTATATTAGAAAAAATTATTAAAAAATAGTAAATTATGCCATAAGAGTATGAAAATTAGATGACAGATAATGCTCATTAAGAATAATTATTAATATTAGTCAAAAAAAATCTTTGAAGATCAAATTAACTAAAAACTATAAAAAGTTTAAAAATATCATTAGTCATAAAATTCTAAATAAAACTTAAATTAAAGTTTAATTTTTGAAAACCTAAATCCTAAATGAATTGATGAAGAAACCAAGTAGCATGATAATCCAATTGATCATAACCATTAGTAAACACAATATCAGAATGTGATAGAGTTTTAGTGAGAATCCATGGATTTGGTTGAAGGTTCTGAAGAATTAAGAGAAAGATAAAGAAACAAGGAGGCAATTGAGTAGTTTTAAGAAGGGAATGTTTGTAGCTACAAAGGTGAGACACCCTTGATGAAAGAGAGTGGGAAGCAAATGTTGAGCGATATCTTAAGAGAGGAATCAATAGATATGGAACAACTTTTAATAGTTTTCTTGGTATAGGGATATTGGGATAAGTTGTTTTATATTGACTATTGAAGAAGTGATTTTGATATTTATATGAGATACCATTATTTTAAGATGTTGAGATACCTTTTGATGACAAAACTAATTTTGGTTAAGAAGAGGCTCAAAAGGATAATATCTCAACATAGTGAGGTCAAGATATCACATTTGATATTAAAGTAAATTCTTTAGTATGGTTTAGTGATAAACTTAATGGAAGCTAGTTGGCTTGTGATAATAAAGATTAAAGAGGGTGAAAGTGAACATTAGGTGATGTCTTAAGAGTGAAATAATTAGACAAGGAGTGGCTCCTAGTATACTTTTAGGTGAAGAGGTACAATGATGAATTATTTTACTTTATTTACTAAGAGAGTACTTATAGTATTTATATTAGAAGTTATGATCTTAAGAATTTGATACTCTTTTTAAAAACAAAGCCTACTTGGGTCAAGGACGGGTGACCTAAGGGGATAATACTTTAATATAATAAAACCAAGATGTCACATAAGGGTTTTTAAAAAAAATAAAGAAGAGAAAAGCTATGAGCAGAGGAGAGAGAGAAAGAAAGAGATTAAAGGTGTAGTTTGTTATAATTAAAAGAAGAGAAGAAATTAAAGTTCAAAAAGGGAAATTTTGTAGTCATGCAATCATAAAGCAAGACCTTTATAAATAGAAAATCAAAGTAAAAAATGTTATATACCTTAGGATTATTTGTATGATGTACTATTAACCTAGTATTTGTTCAAATTTAGAAAGGTTGAAAGTTTGAATGTTGATGGTTAGTGATTGCTTTACTTATTTCACATAATTTACATCCATGTTGATTACTATTAATAGCCTATTATTAAAAATGACTCATATTATAGTGATTGATTTCATGGGTGATGTTTTTTTGATAAAAATATTGTTCATAAATAAGTTGATCTTGATTGAGAATATTATGGTTTATCTCATATCCTCATCTTTGAAAAATTAATTTATGCATATAATTTGGTATTACGTAAGACTCATTTTGTACCAAATTTGGCATGAACATTAGCATAAATAAGAGAATCATAATAAAATGGAATCTTAGAGAATTCCTTCACAAAGAAAATTTAAATCCTATATGAAACTAATCAAAGAGTGTTTCTCACGTTGGATGGAGTCTACAAAAGGGTTTTTTATACTTTATCACTTCACCACAATGTTTTACTCAACCTATATGTAGCCATTGAGAGTGCAGCTTATGATATGATTGGTAAGGTCAAAGGACCAACAAACTTTTTAAACTTAAAGTTCAAGCAATTTTTTATCATTTAAAAATGATAAACAAATTAATAAAAATATTAAATGAGTGAAAAAATATTATTGTACAAAATTATTGCATCTTCTAAAAATGTTTCATTGATATACTTGTCTACATGATTGATTTTATTATTTTGTATATGTCATAATGTGATTATTGACATAACATGTAATTTGAACCCAAGATGTAATATTTCATATGTATGTTATATCAGTTTTACCCACTGAGACAATGTCAGTTAGCTTGACAATTTCTTTGGCTTAATAATTTTAAATAAAAATGATGCTTTTACATGACTTCAAGTGAGAAATGAGAGGACATGATTGCTAGCTCACTAAATTATTTACCTTTAGTTTGACTTAGCAATCATATATTAGGACTACATTTAGTATTGTTAAAATGTTGCTACGACAGTGGGGACCCAAGTTTTATTTTGGTACTTTTATTTTATTTTTATTGCTATAGTTATTATATGAATATTAGTTTTTAAAAAAGAAGTGTGATAGTTTTTATGTGGCTTTTTACCTTGGAATTTAAATTATAATATGTGATTTGATTTTTAATTAAAAAATGGTTTCAAGAAAAGAAGGTGATGTTATACGCATTATAGGTAAACATTATAATTAAAACTCCTATAGAAGATCTAAGAACAACTACTAAAGCTCTACTTGTGATACTCACTAATCCTCATTGTTCAACTACCCTCATTAATGTACTAAATTTCTCTACATCCCAAATCAAATCATATGATGATCTTGTCATCCAATTTGATCCAACATGATAATGTGGTCTTACGAGAAGTTTCTTCCTTACCTTTAGTGAGGGCAAGCATATGCTTTGAAAATGAATCTACAAACTCATTAGACCTAAATGATGTAAGAATTGAGATTAGATATATAGGTTTCCTTAGCTCATGCTTTATAACTATATGAAATGGTTCAATCTTGTAGACATATTTATGGAACTATTATGTGAAAATTTGGCTATAGCTAATAGGACATCCCAATCGATTAGATTTTTAGAAATTAAACAATGTAATGATTGCTTAAATTTTTGTTGACTATCTTTATTTAGCCTCAGGTTTGTAAATGGTAGGCAATGTAGATTCAGATTTTTGTCACTAACTTGACCCATAATGACTTCCAAAAGTAATTCATAAATACAAGCATCATAGTTAGACATATAGCTTTTGATAATTCATGAGACTTAATAATTTCATCAAATAAGTAATAGTCAAGAAGAGTCCCTAAGTTTCTTCTGAACCACAAAATGGTCCATTAGGAAAAAGTGATTGACAACTATGATGATGCAATCTTGTCCCTTGAATGTTCACTAAAGAACTAAGGAAAATTCTATTCTAGCATCCTCCAAAGGCTTGTGGGGGATTGGAAGTGGAGAATGGAAACCAACAGTTAGTGGAGAACATAAGAGATTGAACAACATTAAGAAGGCATCTACTTTTTTTCTTTTGAAAATATTGTTTTGATGGGTTTTTTCAAAACATAAGCTTTGGCGGATAATTTCTTAGTTCAAAAGATATTCTCTCAAAATTTGTTTAAAGTGTTCTTTAGCTTTGCTAATATTAAAAATTCTAAATTATTGTGTTGAACTTTTTTTGGATCATAGTATTGAAGTTTCTAAAAACTTAATTTACTTTGATAGTATTAGACTTAGTTTTATTGATATCCTACTTGGGTTTAATGTCAATAATTGGAGGAATGATATTGGTTTTGGTATTAATAGGATTGGATCTGGGAGAGGAATTGTACTAATCACAATATCCAAAGATTAACATTCATTTTCATCTTCCCCTTAAATGGTATTGTTGGGATAAAATTTTAATTTTTAGAGAAGATAATATCAATTATATGATAATTCTTGTGTTTGGAAAGATATGTTTGTATTTTTTATGTGGTGCTAATCCAAAAAATATACATTACATTGCTTAAGGATCTATTTTTCCATAACTATGAGGGTGAAAATCAACAAATATTGAACATCTGAAGACTTTGAGAGGAATCATTTTAACAACCCTAATTTAAGGACAACCTTTTAGTGAAACTTGAAGGGGTGTTTGGATTTTTTTTGACTCAATATGGCATATGGTTAATGAGATAGGATTGTATTTTCATCCTTTGTGATGATACAAACATGACATAAAGCTATGGATTTAGCTACATCCTAGTTAAAACATAGATAGAAAAATCATTCTTCTAACAAAGCTATTGTTTTATTTTTCCTAAATGGTTAACTAACCCTTCTAAGAATAATTCTTCAATGACGAAGTTGTGAATAGAGGATTCTAACACATAGGGTCTAAAGCTTTTAAAAATAAAGCCATCCAGTAGGACAACATCATAATTTTGTTCAATGCATTCCTCATAAAGTTCAATAAATATTCTTCCAAAGTCATTTCTTGTAAGGTAGAGCTCTTTCAACTACTCACAACTCATGACTTATATTGTCATCATGTTAAGGTTCAAGGCATCCTTCTTAAAATGTTGAGACATTGTTTTGAGTTCCTATCTAATGCTTCAAAATAAATATGTAATTATAAAAGTTTTCATATTGACATGTATTGAGCTCAATTTTTTTTATAGTGGAGGTATTATATGGCTTGATGATATATTTAAGCCAATAACTCACAAAGGAGCAAGTAGTGAATCTAATATCTTTGGGACTAAAACTATAATGTAAAACTCTCAATCATAAATTAAATATTTTTTCTTTACTTTGTGTGTTTCTCATAAAATAAGTGATGACATGCCCTTTTAACTAATGACACCACCAATTACTACTTTTGAGGCATTGTGTGCCATTTCAAAAGCTTTAGAGAAGTTTGGAAAATTTAAGAAACAACATTTGGTCAAGTGCTCCTTCAATTTGTTGAAGGCATGGACATTAGTGGTTGGTACAACAATAGTGCTAAAACCTTCAATAAATCCTCAAATCTTTGGCTTCATGAATATGTATGGAGATTAAACAGCCTTGAATAGCTTTCATTCTAGAAAGAGCTATAGAGATCCCTTTACCATAAATGACATACCCAAGAGAGTGAAAACATGTGTCAAAGTAAGTGCATTTTGTAAGATTAACGATATTTAAGACATTAGAGAGCTCAAATGACATCATTAACCATTATAAAGGCCACTTTTAGATTGAAGTCATATTTCCATTCCTTTGCTACATTAATAAACTTAAGAGTAAGCATGCACCAACCACCATATCTAACATATTATCAAGTAGAGGAATTATAAAATTACTATTTAACTATAGTTATATTAATTTCTTTTGAGTCATGCACATACATCAACTATTATACCTTTTTTATCAGGGGAGAAAAATGTGGTCTAATAAGAAATCAAACCATTCAACAACAAGAGACCAAGAAAGAAAACTGACCTTTTTAATTAAAAAACATTGGCTAAAAGTACCATGTCAAGAAACAGCACAAAGTGCATGCAAGAGCACAACTAGTAGATTGTGGATGTTGAATTGTTTGTGCACATGGTATGTGTAGCTAACTGCAGGCATGTAGCATAGCACACTCATAGACTAATGAGCATGGTAGATAGGCTTATGCATAGACTGATGCACATGAGCAAAAGACATGCACACAAATAAAAATGCATACAAACAGTCATGCAACAAATGGTGAGTTGCATATGGTAGCACTAGAGATTAATGTGTGACAAACTCATGCACTAAATCTCCCTAGTGCACGTGAGTGCAAACTTATTAGTGTGATAGGTGTGGCATGTGCCACCTATTTCCAACATGTGATTCATGCATGCTGTAAAATGTTTGTGTATAGAGAGAGTAGATGTGAAATTTAATATTTTTTATATTATTTAAATGAAACATTAGAGAAATTAAATAAATATATATGCATTAATCATAATATCCTTATTGTACTACTATAAATATGAAATTGAACCTCTTATAAAGGGAGTATCTTCCATAAAATGCTACTATTACTTTGATGTAAGGTCTATTGTCATGGTCTCAAAGCAAGATGCCTCATAGATGGATCATTTTTAGATATCAGTAATGCAAGTCTGACTATTGTAACATATTATATTAATTAAAACCTTTTGAAAATATTCATTAATGCGACCTATTACCATGGCATGTTGTACCAGAGTCATTTGGTAATGGGTAATGTTTATAAGGGTCAATATACGATCCAAGTCAATTGAACATTGCATAAGCCTTAAAGTGAGTAAAGATTTATGTAGATGATTAAAGAATTTATCATGAAATTCTTTTTATAAATGAGTGATCCAATTGGATATCATCTTCTTCTTTTAGGTCATTGCCTTCTTCAATGGTGACCAACACAAAATATTTTGGCTTCTTAATTCTCTTTCTTATATTGATAATAATTTAAAGGCTACAATGATTGTAGCTTTTTGTTGAGAATAATAACTATTTTTTTTCTTGATGTGGAGTTTATGACATTTTGGCAATATAATGACCTTATATTGGAGAATGAATATGTTGGTCATACTATAATTGATCATATATAAGTTAAACAACCAAAATTGACCTAAAATGACATGTGTAATGTTCATTAAATGAATGTCACACCAAACGTTGCCCTTGTGAGACCCAAGATTTAATGGAACCTCAAAACTTTAAGTGATGTTCATCATAGTTTTATGAACCCATATGACTTTATAAGCCATGGGGTGAGGTGCTACATTTTGGCCCATGCAATTTAGGATGTTCTAGAAACCATGTTCATACAATTTTTGCTACTTAAGAACAACTTACACAACTTCATTTTATGCTTGAAAAAGTTTTAAAAGATAGAAGATATTTTTGAGTCTTGGTCCTCAGTGGCTCACAAAGAGATAACAAACTACATTTAAAGAATAATCTTTCATGGCTTCTTTAATATATCTAGAACCATCATAAAATTCTATAATGTCACTTCCAAATTTAAGAGCAACCTACTGTACCCTCATGGATGCTAATTACTTTAAAAATTGGAGTAAGGATTTGAAGCTTGAAGAAGATTAATACTGAGAAACCTTACTCTTAGTGCTTTAATTTCATATCATGGAACTTGAGATGCTTTCTTTTAAATGGCTAAACTACAAATAACTAAACTATACTACTTAAGAATTTGGTTAGTATATTTAATATTTATCTTTTCAGGTTGTAACACTTAGGATCATCATTTTATTTCATACATCATGTTTTAAAAAAATATCATTTTATGATATAGAAGCATTTAACATTAGCTCACAAACACACATTCGCTAGTATCACACCAGTTCCACAAGTTCATCGGTGCAAACTTTGGTTAAAAATTATTTTAAATAGTACTTAAAATTAATTTTTTTATGAATTTTCTTAGCTATCATCGTCTGTTATCATTGTTGTTGTCAACAGTCGCTGTCGCCTCTCAAGTCGACCCACAAGCCCGCATGACTCGAATTGACTTGGGAATAATGTTTAAACCGTTACCCATGATGACCTGTGCTAACCTACCAGTTTTGCTGACCCATTCCATTCCACTTGACTCGTGCCTACCCAAAAATCAAACCAGCAACTTTGTTGCACTACTCACTATGCCATTTATATTGCTTATCATTTTGCTGCTCGCCATTACAGTCACCCGTAATGCATAGTCAGTTTGGGAAATTCTTAATTCAATTAAGTTTTTCACTTTTTTTTTATTTTTTTTACTTTTTTAAAGAAATTATTGATGAATATTTGAGGTCTATATAAATAAGGATACTTACTAGGTTGTAGGAGATGGAAAAATAATGGAATAAAAATTTGTTTTGTTTGTGTACTTCCATTTTTGTGAACAAAGTGTGTGGGCCAAACTTTAGTTGAAGAGATTTCAAGTTTCCTTGTGAGAGATAAGTATTGAATGTGAGAGACCTTTCACTAGGGGATCCTATAACCAAATCCCTTATAAGAGACAAGGATCAAAAGTAAAAGACCTTTTATTAGGAGAGTCAATAACCAAATAAATTCTCACTTCTATCAATATCCCCAAGCTTCTCTATTAACCCAAATCATCACATATTACCTCTTTTACTCCTTTGATGCTCTAAATGCTAGCACATACACAACTATAAGACATCATCATAAAAAAGTTAGTTACTCTTTTTTTATTAAATTACTCTACATAGA
The DNA here is from genome assembly GCA_023846275.1 of Vanilla planifolia. Lineage (NCBI taxonomy): Eukaryota > Viridiplantae > Streptophyta > Magnoliopsida > Asparagales > Orchidaceae > Vanilla > Vanilla planifolia. The sequence goes on along the minus strand of CM043865.1, from coordinate 71,635,124 downwards.
GTTTGTCTTCAATTTTTTATTTTACATGTGTGAAATTGAATGTGATAAAAACTTTTTTATAGGATTTTTTACTTAATGCGTAAGGTGATGTCGCCTACTAAACTTAATAATCCATATTATAGTTTTGGGATGCCAATATTTGAATAGTTCTATAATATCATATACATCATCTAACCCTAATTAGTGTGTAATATATTTTTATATTCTCTAATAATCTATTGAGCATCTCTAATATTCTAGGCTTCAATTTTGACAATAGTAGAAATCTAAATCTATCTTATATCAACTTTGGTATTAGAGCTTATAGTTTTCTACTAAAAAAATTCTTTTGTTTAGTATATTTATTTTGGTATTAAGGAATATGGTTTTCTATTAAAAAAATTCTTTTGTTTAGTGCAACCAACTTTAATAGTAGAGAACATTATTTTTTTATTAAAAATATATATATTTTTCTTTTTTATTAAGTTTATTCATCAAAGAACCCTTAGTTGATTTTGGCTGAAGTTTGTCTAGGAGAAGGTATAAAAGTAATAATACTACTCTCTCCCATCTTTTGTAGGAGCTATTTGGTTTTGTTGAGGAGGTGATCTGGAAAAGTGGGATCTTGATCACTCGTCATTTTTTCTAAGCATACCTTATCGTAGCTTTGATAGTTTATAGCTATGATTGCTTTACTTTCACAATTTGTTTTATAAACAAAATTTACATTCTTTTCCATAATATCTCTTTATGTAACAAACCTTTGAATTATTATAAGATTTGGTAATCTAATCAAATGAAAAATTAAAGTCAAGAATCAATTCAAAATAAAAAATAAAACTTAAACTAAGATCTCATACTAAAGATATCTCAATTAATAACCCAACTCACCTAGATAATTAGATAAATCTTCCTAAGCTAATAGTGTGAATCAAATCTTAGAAGAAAAAAGATAATAGAAGAAGTGTCACACCCAATAATTTAGATGAAGAAAATCATAAGAGACATAAGAACTATATAAGACATGATGATTCTTCTAATAAATCTAACAAAGATATTCATAAGAGAAATCACAACCATTGAAGAGAAAATGATCCATTTAATGAGTCAGACCAAAATAATGATCTAAATATGTCTTATAAAGAGAAAAGATCTAAGAAGCATCGAGATATAGAGTATATTCTTAATATGAAACTAGATACCCCAACTTTTGAGGGTAGCTATGATCCTAAGGATTACATTGACTGATAGACTAGTATGGATGATTACTTTGATTGGAAACAAATGAGTGAGCAAAAAGTATCAATTTATTAAGATTAAACTCACTCGTACTACTCATAGGTTCCTTAAAAACTTAATGATAATATGCTAATAATGATTAAGAGGTATCTCAAACTTAGAGAAATCTTAAAGCTAGTTTGCATAATAGTTATTTTCAATAACTTATAGTGTTAAAATATTAGATAAATGATAAAGAGTTTCTTAGTTGAAGAGTATATTAACAAATTTAGAAATTATAAACTTAGATGTGATATGAATTAATCTAAGAAAGTAGTACTTTCTTGGTTTAGGATAGATTTAAAAGAGCACATACAAGTTAAGCTTAACTTAAAAAATATTACTACTCTAGAGAAAACATATCACATAGCTAAAAAAGTGAAAAAAAGTAAAACTTCATATTTTAAGAGAAATGATTAACTAATCCCTTTAAAGGCCTGCACCCTAATTTCTCAACCGATTTATACTTATAATTCATCTACCCATCTACTATAGTTTTTAAGCCTCCTAAACTTATATTACCATCCACTTCTTCACAACCTTCTTTATGTCAACTCATCCAATCTAGAATTATTTGTTTTAAGTGCTATAAGAAGGGACATGTAGTTACAAACTATCTAAAGATATCTGTGACTATGAACTTAGAAAGTGTTAATAAATAAGAAGACTTAAAATAAAAAGAAAATATAATAACTGATGAAGAAGCTCAACAAGAATTAAAAAATATGAAAAAATTTAGTAGTTTTAGTGGTTAGATGCACTCCCATAATCATAAGATGATTAGAGATGCAGTAACATCTTTAACAACAATATAAAGGAACAATCACATAAGATGATCATAGTATCTAATCAAGAAGTAAAATTTACTAGTTATTTTTGAAAGACCTCAGGTATTTACTAAAGACTAATACAAATATTTCTTCATCCTATCACTCATAAATAAATAGACAAATAGAAATAATAAATCATAGTTTAGAAAATCTTCTTTATAGCATGATGGTGGACCAGCCTAAGCTTTTGGATCAACTGTTATCATGAGCCAAATTTGTATATAATAATTTCATGAATCATAATACTAGTCTAAGTTCCTTCAAAATTTGTCATAGTAATAAGCTCATATTGATCTTATTTCCTTATTAGTAGACTTTTAGACTTTTGTCTCCACTTTTTCCTTTGTCTCTCATAAAATAATATCTAAAAAAATTAACCTAAGTAACAAAAGATATAAGAAATAATTGATGCTAAAAAATATTAAGAAATTTTATGAAAGAGATTATATTATAATTAGAGTTAGGTCATAACAGTTTTCTCTCAAAGCTTACAAGATATTATAAGTGCATGAAGCTAGATATTTTAGGATTATTCAAAAATTGAGAATTAATACATATATATTAGATTTGCTAAAAAAGTATGAGATTAGTGTAACCTTTAATATTAATGATTTAATCTCTTATAATGCATCACATCAGATACCTAGTGAGTCATTTGAACCTAATTCTTTAATGTTGAGTGAACTTATTCCTACTACTATATCAACCTTTAGAGTAAGGATAACGTAAAGAAAATGTTATATCATGAGACAATACAATTCTAACCAAATATTGAAACTTGAAAAACTTTTAGTTTGTTAAAAGGGAAAACCTCCAATTGAGAACTCTTGATGTACTTAGGATGACTTACACTATATCATGCCACACCTGTTAAAATATTATTATACCCATCACCCCAATACCATCGAGCCAAGCTCTTTTCCACCTAAGGAGGATGATGTAGGAGTGTTTAATATTAGCTCACAAACACATAACTACTGGCGTTGCACTAATTCTACAAGTTCATTTATAAAAATTGGTTAAAAATGTTTTAAAAATTCTTAGAGGTAATTTTTTATTTCACCACTTCCCATTGTCCGTCAATGTTTACGACCATCATCGCTACTATCAGCAGCCACTGTAGTTGCCCGAGTGCCCAAATTGACCTGGGAACTATTTGACCCATACTCGACTTATGCTGACCCATTACCTCAGTTGGCCCTTGATAACTCATGCTAATGCTCCAATCCCGTTGACCTATTTCATTCTGCAAGATGCACGCCTACCTGAAAATTAGACGAACAGCTCTGTCATACCACTTGCCCCATCATTTCGTTGTCAGCTATTTTGTCGCTCACCGTTACCATTGCTCGAAACACATGGCCAGTTTAGAAACTACTTAATTCAATTAATGTTTTAGCTTTTTTATTTTTTTATTGTTTTAAAATTTTTTATGAACATTTGATATTTTTAAAAATAAGGATGCTTATGAGGTTGTTGGAGATGAACAAAATGGTGTAAAAATTATTTTATATGTGTTCTTTAACCTTTATGAACAAAGTGTATCAAATCTATTATGAGAGATAAGGATCGAAAATGAAAGACTTTCCATTAGGAGAGCTGATGATCATACAAATACTTGCTTCTGCAATACCCCCATGCTTTCTTACAAACCTAAATTATCACAATGTCTCCCTTTTTATTCTTTTGGTTCTCCAAATGCCGAACACCTACACAACTGCAAGATAAAATAACCTTTTTCAGCAACTTTTATTTTCTAGGTAGTAATCTAAAATTAAAATTATTATTTTTATTAAAGAACTCCACATATAGTTTACATTAAATTCTCTATATTATATATATGAAATTGGATTGTGACAAAAATTATTTTATAAGAATTTATGCTAATGCTTAAAATGTTGTCACCTACTCAACTTAATAATTTATGCTACAACTTTAGGATGCCAATCTTTGAATCATTTTAGAATATCACACACGTTACCTAACCTTAATTAATATGTATTATCTTTTCTTATTTACTAATAATTTATTGAGCATCTCTAAGATCATTGGCTCTACTCTAGACTTTGATAGAATTTTGAATCCATCTTACATTATTTTATATTTTTATGAGTCAAAATCATACCTTAATAGATTAAAAATAAAGTTTTAAAAATGTTAATTTAAGTTATGTTTGTTGTACAAGGTATCACTATTGTATAATGTTTTTAATAATTGTTGAGAATTGAGTTTACCTTTGATTCAAATCATACAAAGCTTGCTTCATATGTGTGCTTTCATTTTTATCTCTTAATACTTGTGTTTTGTTTAAGATCAGTTGCATATGATTGTTTCTTTCTTATAGTGATAATCTTAATTACTTAAGTTTTTATTTAAACATTATATGTCGATAGCACGAATTTTTTGTGTCATATATGTATGCTCTTGTAACACTTAAGTAATTTTTTGTGCTTATAATGCATCCTAATATGATAATTGTATCGTAATAGTTTGTCTAAATTTTGTTTTCATTATTGTTGTCAAATAATACAAAGCTTATGTAGTATACTTATACATGCTTGAATTATTACACTCCAATGTGCATTTGTATAATATATTTATCGCATAAGTATGTAGTCAAATTCTTAGGTATTCGCCAACTACTATGATGATTAATACACTAGTTTTATATGATTTAGTTTCACTATTCTTTTTTAGAACATTTTGTTACCATAAGTCTATTATATGTGTACAAGAACCTTTAAATTCGTCTAAATTTTTATTTGTCAATATTGTTATACAATGGTGTCCTATGTATCGCATTAGTACAATATCTTTGTGTGCTAATAAATTCAATATTGCTCAATAAAAATTTCATATTAGACATGCATGATACTTTGTGTGAAGTTATTTTAAACTAGTTATTTCAATTAACAGTGGAAATGAAATTTATTATTATAATACATTGTCCTTGACATACTATTAAGATTTGAATTCCAAAAGTTTAACTATTTTATTTTGAAATTTTGTTTGTCATTACTTATTCCAAATTTGTTTATGATATTTCAATTAGTATAAGTAAGTTTTTAATTTCAAAATAAAAAAAAAAGTGGTGAGAAAAAAATGAAGGAATTAATTGCAAGATTCATAAAAAGCAAAAGGTTGAGAAGCTATCTGTTCATTTCATTGTTATTCTTGTTGCAACAAAAAATTTAGTTTATATTTCACTTTTGTTCATCAATACTTGTTTTATTCTTATATTTTATATTTTTATTAGATTATGTTATAATATTTAAAAGAATATTTGATGTATTAAAATTATATAAAATTGAATTACTAGAAGCTTAGATATCATTTACTTGATGTCTCCTCTAAGCATCAATTTATTTAGAAGTTTATCTCTATATGATGTGACCAAAAAAATGAATTTGTTAATAAATCTTGGTTATCATACAAACTAATACAAAGAGTATAAAAAGTCAAAAAGACTTCAAAAGTAATGAATTGTTTCTTTATTAGGTTAAATGTAGATAATACAACCTCTAAATATCAGATGCATTACAATCGTGAGGCCCATTAGGATCCCTTGAGTTCCATGCTTTAGTTCTTACAAGAAAATATTTTTTTCTCTCAGAACGACATTTTTTATAGATATTTAAAAAACACTTTTTTTATATAAGAACAGCAGTTGTCGTCAACAAGATTCTCGGTTGGACAAGGAAGGTAGAAGTTGAGATTTAGTATAGAACCCATCTGTCTTGTCTTCTACTTGAACCAAACCATCCTTCATCATCTCCGAAGCTTCATCCTTTTCGCTATCCAGCCCAAAACTCTTTCTCGGAGATGAGCCAAAAGCCTGAGAACTCATCCCTCTAATATTCACTCTTCCAAGCCCGAATCTCCTCTTCCAACTTCATCTTCGTGGGTTCCAATTCCTTGTTCTCGGCCTCCAGCTCCGCCGATCTCATCTCCCTAAGCGCAGCCAGTTCCTTCTCCAAGGACCAGCCTTTGGCTTTGAGGTCGGCGCCGGCAGCCTAGTGAAGAGATTTCTCTTCGGAGAGCATCCTTGCGGCGTCGGCCTTTAAGGCTTCTTCTTCGAAGTGAGAATTTGCGCTGCAAGGGCGAATTCGGAGCGGCGGTAGAAGGACTTCAAGAAGGAGATGAGCTCCCAGGTGCTGAGGTTGTGCATTTCGTGGATAAAGGAGGTGTTCTGGTCGGGGTCAGATGACGAAGGGTTTGACCCTTTGGGGAGATTTGGAGCCATGGGCGAGGGTGTAGGAGAAGCCCAAAGGACGCTAGAAGTGGGTAGCATAACAGAGCAGCCGTTGGGAGATAAAGCGGCAAAATATGAATATCCGTTATTTGAAAAAGAAACAAAATTAAAAAAATATAATAATGACATGACTTGCTGAACTTGTTTGATGTGATGTAAGATCATAGAAATTTTGTGCAGGATATGTTTAGAAAAATAAATTTGACAAGATTAAAAAAATCATTATTTGTTGGATTTTTAATGTTTGTAAGTCTAAATTTTTTTAAAATAAATTAACAATAAAATATCAAAACATTTATTTTAAAGATCCCTATTGCTAAAATAAAAATGAAGATATGGCTCATGCTTGACAATAATAGTTATTGTTAACGTTAAAGCTGATCAAGCAAGTATGAAACTGTTGATAAAATATTTCTCATATAAGTATTATATAAGTATTGTTTTTTTATTGATAGAATTTTAGTATTGTCTTTAACTTTCTTTTCTATCAAATAAGTGAATTGAAATGAGATGCTACCTCCTCTTTATTAAGTTAGAGGATAAGATGATTAGCTTTGGTTTTTGGTAGTTATCAATGATGTATGCTCTTATGTTTCCATCAATTAGTTAGAAGATATAATATTTGCAAACGAATGAATAAAAGGTCAAGCAGATGATTAAATTCATGTGCAACGATTTTTTGGGTTTATTATTTATGTTTAAAATGGAGCATTTAAAAAGAAGTTTAAAAAGAAAGAGTTTAAAGAAAAATTAGTTTCTCTTAACAAAAACTTTGTTAATTATAAGTTTGGAAAAGCCAATAAACATCTTAATAAAAATAGGCATAAGAACCAAAATTATGGTTGTGATGCAAATGCTCAAAATTCAAAACTTTGAAAAATAAGTAGAAAAATGATTGCTTTTTCTATGACAAACCAGGACAATTGGTTTATTGATCTAATAGCAAAAACTACAATGATAATCTAAGAGTTAATATCAAGCCCTACCTAGCCCTTTTATTTGATAATACATAAAATAACAATATTATTAGTACTAAAATTATAAATATATATGAAATATATTTCTACACTTTTCAAATTAGGATGCTAATGCAACCCATTTTTTCTATTATTCTCTTCACTAAACAAATCCATAAAAGGATATAAAAGTCTCAAGCTATATTTAAATATGATCTTCATCTCTATGTGCATTGAACAATATGAACTATAATACAAGTATGTAATAAATTTTCATTAGTTAAATTATTAATAAAGAATAATGATATCTAAATAATGAAATCAAAGACCTACTCCAATTATAACAACAAAATAAATAATATCAAATCATAACATCAATTTATAACAAGAAACTAATGTGTGTGTGTGTGTGTGTGTGTATATATATATATATATATATATATGTTTGTTTATGTGCTTGTGTGAAGAAGATAATAGTGCAACTTATTCTTTTTTGTGATCATGGTAATATTGTATTACTCTTTTATACATTTCTTTGTATTAAGGGTCTTATTTTTCCTATAAGACTATTATCTCATCTCCATTATATATCTCATTTCATGCAAATATAAAACTTTACTTGTAGACATATATCCATTATAGCTTAAATATATCAATATAAGTTCGAAATCCATTCTCATTAAATCTTGTATATAATGCTAGAGACAAATCATATAATATTATATCATATCATTGTCATGTTGATCTAGCTTAACATTAACATAATCTAATAGAATACATTATCAATATCATAGTATCAAGTAAAATAAACAGCATGCAACAAATTTAGGAGACACGATCTATAATTCACGATTGGTTAACAAAAAATATCAAAAACTCAATGAAATATCTTAAATAAAATAATAGTATAGGAAGCATCAGGTGATGAATTGTTATAATTATGTTTTTGCTAATTATTAATCACCAATCTCTTAAATTCTTATTTTTTTTTAATTTTTTATATTTCATTTTTTAAGTTTATTAATTTACAATTGCATCAATACAGCATGTATATCAATAAAAATAACATTCCACATAGTTATATGTAAATATCACATTTAAATACAAAAATGTACACCTCATTTTTGTACACTTTTAGGAGAAAACAGTACATAGCTATTAAAGGGGCTCAAAAAGTAAACCATGCTTTGTGTACACCTTTAGGGAAGACCAAATCTAGAAGCTTATCTCTAGAACAAACTTGCATAATGATTTTCATTGTCCATGTCTAGAGGGACATATTGAAACTCACATATGTTCAGAAGGGTTGGGGGCCATGACTTCTTACAAGGTTGGAAAGGAATTTCCAATAGTAAGGTCAGAACTGAAAAAAATACACCCAGCTTTGTGTACACCTTTAACAGATAACATATCCTGGATCAAAAGTACCCCTCCACAGCACAAGATTCACAAAAAGTAAACACAACTTTGTGTCCACAATTCACATATCCACTATTACTTATTAATTATTTCATTTAGATTTCAAATAATAGACATAGTATTGGAAATAACACATAATTTACAAGTCTTTTAATGTAAAACTTTTGTAATTTTAGTTCTTTCCCAAAAACACTTCTTGTGGGTGATCATCTTTCTATTGTGGTTCCAAAGAAAAAATCAAACCAAACATCACAAGCCCAATAGGCTACCTCTAGCAATGAATATATATGCAAACAAAAAAAAATATTTAGGACAATTATATGTCTAGTTTAAATCACATATATCAAACCAAAGAGATAAACTAGAAAGATCTCATTAAAGCTGAAATATAATAAAAAAATGATTATAAAACTATCATAAACTCTAGAAAAAAATAATAATACATGTAATTTTTTATTATTTTCATTCATTTTTTAATATGATCTTGCTTATCAAAATTTATTTTTTTTTAATTAAGTAAACTTTATGATAGTCTTACTATTGCTCTTATTCTCTCAAGATAGTTAGTTATTATTTTTTTCACAATTTATTTAGCTATAATAAAATTCTTATTTATTAATTTTTTATATCATATATTCATGTACAACCCTACTTAGTTATTTAATATTTTCAATAACTATATCTTGTGTCAAATCTCAATTATGCGATAATTTGACTATTATTATTTATGATGAAAAATCTCAACCATGTGACATATTGGTCATTAATTACTATTATAACAGTACATTTACATCAAGTGGCATACTACTACTAGTTATTATCACAATGTCATGTCTTAATCTTGTGGCATATTGAATAAAAATAACAGCACATTTCAAATTAAGTAATTCACTAATAATTGATTTCAATTGATATTCTTATCATTTATTTCACATGCAAAGTTTTCTTAATTACATGGTATTTTACTAAATGTATATAATTGAAACATACATGCAGTAGCATGCTTAAATAGTTACAAAAGTTTGATTAAATTAACACTGAAGTAAATTAGTTAATTCACAAATGTACAAGTCATACACCTAGTTATAAATATAAATTATATATATTTAATAAATATAACACTATAGTAAGATATCAAACATCACATGTTATATGTATATTTATACATAAGGTCATATTTACGTTAATCAACAATACATCAAACATACATATGTAATGTTTATATTAAAGTATCTATCTCAAGAGTTTCTCATTTTTCATGCTTGATTACTAATCAAATTCCCTACTCAAGTTCAACCTACCAAACATCAATATGTCTTAACTCAAAGTGGAAAATTGTATAATTATAATTTATCAAACTTTATAATTTTTTCAACTTACTTTGAATGGATGAAAAATTTTTCTTCTCTTTTCCTTTTTCCTTCCTTCTCTCTCCTTAATTTGCTCATTTCCTAAAACCCTACCTTATTGTTTCCTTAATGTTTTCTTTTCTAATCATTCTAATAACTAGATAGAAATTTAATTAATGCTAAATACTTAATCATTACCATAATTAAGAAGATTCAAAGTTAATTGTTAAAAGGGTTTCCATTATTAGTTTTTGGACTTACCAAACTTCCCATTAGTAAAACTCGCAATCCTCCTTGATTTTGATGGAATTTTCAATGACAAGTACAGATCTCTTCCCCATCGAGCAAAATCCAAAAAAATTTGACAGAACACTCAAGAGGGAATCTGGGCTACGTTGGACTAGGGGAAAGGAAAATGAGAAAGTCCAAAATCAGGTTATATATTTAAATGATTAAAATAAAATATTATTTGTAAGCATTAACTTTGATAATAGGTAATAACATCAAATGAATTCCAGTCAAGATGAAATAAATATTATTTGACTCATCTCAATGAGATATAACTAATTTGATATTTTTTTTTATTTTTTTAATATTTTATTTTTCAATGATTTGACACACTTTATGGGATAGTTTGATTCATGCTTGACTTAGAGATTTGAGGATATTATACTTATCCCCTTCTTATAGGCATTTTTTGTCATTAAAATTCAAGATGGCTCTTGGTACTTTTTTCTTATTTAGTTCTCAAGTTTCCATTTACTTCATATTATGTTTGGTTTTGTGATTATAACTTAACTATTGGCATTATTTTTTTTCCTTAGTTGCTTGATTTCTTTGGCAAAGACTCTTGTGGACTTTTCTTCATATCTTAGATTTAGGTGTACTTCTATAATGTTTGGATCATATTATACCAAATGCATTTGATTAACAATATACCTTATTTAGGTAGAAACACGAAATAATTATGTATACCAATCAATTATGAAGGTAATTCTATTTTGTGTGAAACCTCTCTAACTCATTTCAATGTATAGAAAGGTCTATTATACCTCAACTTTAGCTTGCCTCCATTATCAAATTGATTTACATTCATCATTGAACTTGTCTAAGAAGACATGTTCCCTCTTTTAGAACTCTATATTTTTGTTCTTTATATCAAAATACCTTATTTTGAAAATTTTTGTATTTTATGTTTTTTTCTCAAATCATTTGAATCTTTTGGACAACTTCATCTATCAATTTTGGCCCGAACTAAGCTTTATCATATGTTTCATACCAACATTATAGTGATTGATATTTCTTATTATATAATGTCCCATATGATGTCATTCTCATGATAAATTGATAACAATTATTATAGATGAATTTAATTAATGGTAGATGAATACCAAAATTACCAGCAAAGTCCAGAATAGAAAACCTTAACATATTCATAGAGTTTTATAGTTCTTTTATTTTGTCCATTTGCTAAGGAATGAAACACTATCCAAAATTTTAATTGAGTATCAATGATTTATGTTGAAGTGTGGTTCAATAAAAGTGAGATAAATTCCTAAGAATAAAAAATTTAATTTCTTAAAAATATTTAAAAATAATATTTAAAATAATTTTTAATAACTTGAGCAAGTCTCTAAATATAATTTTTTTATAATTTTTTAACTTTATTTTAAAATATGTTAAATTTATTTTAATAATAAATTTTCATAAGAAGCATGAATAAAAAATCAACATAAATTATAATGTACACAAATAATTTTTAGGTGGTTTGGCTTAAAATTTAGCTTGCGTCCACCATCAACAAAAACTAGACAAAAATACAAAAAAATTATAATCTTTTAATGAAACACAAGGTAAACCATCACAATAATAAAACAAAAGAGACAAGCTACTACGGCCTTATAACAAAATAAATTTGGCAATAAAAGAAAATAAGTCGATGATACAAAATGAAATTAAAATGAACAAAAATCCTATGCTTGATGAAATGCTTATCGAGGCACATGTATTTTAATTGAATTTATTAAAATAAAAAAAATTAAAAACTTAACTTATTTAAGAAGGAAATACAAATTAAGATTTTGATAATTAAAGGTTAAAAATAGGGAAGCGATGGTGAGCATCGACTATTTGAACGTCATAACTTGAAAATTTTTCTTTAGATTTTTTTAAAATTTTATCATTAATTTTGTTTAAGAATTCTTCTATTTATAAATATTTTGCAACAGGGATAAACATTTCCAAACTTAACAATTAGTCTTTACTAATTTTTTCTTGATAAATCATTTTAATTAAAAAATTATTATTTAAATAAAATTATAGCAACTCATAATAATAGCTAAGATAGGCATTGAGTAGGCTTTACAGAATTGAAGAAATTTAGAGTTGTTTGATCATGAAAGCTATGCGATTAGACAAATACAATGAAATTAATGTTGTCTATAAATTATATTTGATCTGGAGCACTAGGTTTGAATCGTGATATGATTATAGGATTTAGATCATTGAACTATATAAGTGGTTCTAATAAGTAAGAAATAAGTAAATTTTATTAATATATCTACAACCACCCATATGACATCATGTCATTGACTAGCTCTAGGTAATCCAACTACAAAGTCAATTGATATTTCTTTCTATTTCCACACTAGAAAAGGAAGGGGTTCCAATAAATCACTTGGTCGCTATTGCTCTCTTTTCACCTATTAACATAAACTTATTCATATAATCATAGACACCTTTAATATTTGTTTTGAGTCATGATGCATCTTTGTCATTTCTAGATGTACTACATGTCTTATTATATGAACCTCCTTCAGAAAACATTTTTTCATCATTTTACTACAAGAATGCATATTTTATTTTTACAAAAAAACTCCCACTTTATTTAAATAAAATTGCATCTTTTTCCTTGAGCAAGTCTTGCCTTAATTTGTTGGATATATTCATCTTTATCTTTAGCATCATTTTAAGTCTACAATTATTCTATTGCAATTGATAAAAAGTATTGTATGGTGGCTATTTAAAAAGCATTGTATAATGGCTTAATTAAACCAATTGTCACTCTTTATCTTTATGCAAATTGTACAATTCTATAATATTAAATGTACTATGCAATTTTCTTAGATAATCAAGCTATAATGTAGCTCTTAACCAAAATACTATCATATGATATGATTTAAAATTATCATACCATCCCATTTCCTTTGAAAAGAGTTAATCCAAATTGCATTACTTAATGGATCATCTAGCTACACTCATTGTATAACATATTTAGGCTTATCATACAACATGATTGGGCCTATCATATAATACGTGAGACATGAACTTTCACAACAACAATATCAAATCTAAGACAAATCCAAGATAAATCCACGATTGATTTAAAACCAATTCTTAAGAAACAAAAAGGGCAACAAAAAGACAACCTAAGGAAGGTAAAACTTAGATAACACCATACCTTAGTGTAAATCTTTGGTCAAAAAAGGAGTCAGGCTTTTCATGAGCTATTGTTCTTCCTTAAGCTCATGGCTTTTATAGTTTCCTCAAAGCAAGCTTTCCTATAATAGCTCTTAATGCTAAAGTTCTACAAGTCAATCTCTCTCTTCCTTTCCAAACTCTCACTTCTTTTTGTAATTCATTCTCTGATGAACAACCAAAATAAGAAGGAATAAAGCTTATATTTTCAATAATTAATGTATTATAATATAAAAGTATTTTTTGTCTTCTTATAAAGTTTATTAAAAAATATAAATGAATTTCAAAAATTGCAAACAACATACTAATGAATTTTTTGCGTCAAAACTTTGTTGATAGTATTTCTCAATATTGGCTTTTTGAGACAAGTTGATTTTATCATTTTAGATCTACACAACCACTTCTAATATTAAATGCAAAAATGAAAATATATTTCATAATTAAATAATTATGTCTATCACAAGCATAGTCACATAATTATGCTTATTAGCCCCACAAATACTTGAGGTCATGGTTTATGCTATCATGTCATGTCAACACAACTCCAAACCTATGCTCATACTGTTTGACATAGAGCATTAAGGAGAAACAATCATATATATATATATATATGTCAACTATAGGATAATTTCATAAGAAAAAACATTTATCACCTATCATATCATATATTATACCACAACATCATCATCACTGATATTATCATGGCTCAACGAGCATAATCTAATAAAACTGATTAAAAACATCAAAAATACAAATGTATTGATCAAACTAGAGATAGAAACATAAAACTAATAAAGCCATCTAAATAAGAGTGAGGGTGTTGAAAATACCATGTTAATTTCATTCATAAAATTGATGTAACTAAAAGAAAATAACATCACGTAAAACTGACAACCACACAGTATGAAAAGTTGAAATCATATAATATGTGTAAATAAAGTATAGACTATTCTCACATGTAGAAAGTCACTCTCTCTCTCATACTCATAATACATTAGGTCTCATCACAGGATCCTAAGTTATCATCTGACTTTTAACTCTATGAGTGTGAGCATCTTGTCTTATAATATAAGAAATAAACATATATGCTTAGTAGGAAAACTACTTATTATAGGTAATAAAATAGTACAAAATTTTAATAATATAACTAATAAATAAAATGGAGTACAAAATATAGCTATGCAGGGAAATTTGTAAATAAAAAAATAGTATAAATGCATTTATGCCAATATGTAAGTACATAAATATCATATGATACAAATATTATATAGTACTCATAATATGTGATATTTTTCCTTCATTTCAAATTCTATTACATTTAGTATTTTTTGTTTATTTTTTTATTTTTTAAATTAATTCTTTTTCTAGATTTATATTACCTTATATGGCTTGTATTCCCAGTCTTAAGACATCCCATATCTCATTATCACATAACAATTGTCACTGATTGCCAACATCTTGTACTAAAAAGGATGAAACCTCTAACATTCCATATCCCCTATCTCTAAGAGCCCTAGAATACTAAGGAGTGAAGTATGTCTCATCATCATGTGGTTTTGATCCCTTTTGCCAAGATCCCATTCTAATGAGGATGAGACCTTTGGCATGTCTGGCCCCATCTTTAAGTGCCCATAACACTAAATAATGAAGAATATCTCATCATCATGTAGCCATTTCACCCTATTTCCATCATCCTATGCTAGTTGGGATATGGCCTTTGACATGTCATGACCATATATCTAAGTGCTTATGCCAACAAGGAGTGAAGTGTATCTCATCTATCATGTTGTTGCAATATAGAGTCAAAGAAGTTATTTCTAATCATTCTTTCTTATGATTTGCTAGATCATTAAGCAATAATAATATCTTTGTTTTTCTTTCTTTTCTTTTAAATTCTTTCTTTTCTTCTTATCATATATTCTAATTTATAGCTTCATATATTTATACATATAAGTCATACATCTACATATATATATATATTAATAATAATAAAGTTTTATAATTAAATTAGAATATATGTAAATAATGCTATGCCATTCAAATGATCACATCACCATGTATTCTATAATAAAAGTCAAGGAATTTAGTAACCACTTATATCATGGTTATTTAGTTTACTTATCTAATAGTTCTTAAAAGTTTATTCTATTATTATTCTTTTTTTAATATGCTCTCCTCATTTTCTACAACATGCACATTACATTTTGTAAAGAATAGGTCCATTACTTTTTTATTTTGTGAGAAAAAACTTCTACGAGCTACTCCAAAAAATCTCTTAACAAACTACTAATTCTTTCATTCTGATTTTATATCATATAAAATGATCCCCTACGTCATACTATATGATCCTCAACCTACACTAATTATATAGAGGATCAACTATATAATCCTTATTAAGTGTTCTTTGAAAACATCTTGTTTAATTTGTATTTTGTAGGTGCACAATCCACAACATATATTTTATTAGATAGGGGATTGGACAAACAATCTTATTAAAAATTCTATAGACTCATTGTACATGTTTGATCAATATTTTAAACATCTATAATTTATAATAGATAATTTATTAGATGTTGGATTAGATAGATGATCTCTACTAATTATTCCATTGACCCATCATACTTGTTCAATTTCTATTTCATACATGAATGATTCATTATATCTACTTCAATAGATAGGGGTTGATTATTTTTATCGTACTAAGGCAATATCTAACTGATCATATATTTGCACTAGTTTAAGGGCTTTTTTATAGTTCTCACTCTAAAGATACATAAAACAATTTGAACCATCATCTTGTAAGATTATTACAACAAAAAAATAGTAACAGTGTGGTGACCTTTACTGGCCTTCATGGATTTTGGTGTCATGACATCTAATATTTTCTCTTTTTTTTAACATTTTAAAAATATATAAAAACCACTGTTTTCTATTTATAAAAGTATAGTGAAAGCACACTTTTATTCTTCATGAAATTAAGTAGCAAAAATATCTTTTACAATCAAGTGAAAACATAACGTTTTTCATATTTCTCTTTTAAAGCATATTTACATACAATATCAATGGTTAATAAATTATTTACATATCCATTTTATTCATATAAGATAATAATAAAAATCACATATCTAATAATAATTAAAACATTATTTAAATCATAATGTTTTAGCTTTCACTATATCCCAATAGTCCTATAAAGTGTATTCTTTTGACTTAAAAGTGTTATGCCAAAATAGGCACGTGCCAACTCAAACTAGCTTGGTGATAAATAGCTATACATATATGTAAACCCCTGTAATATTTGGGTAACAACTTGTAAGGTTATTTTCAATATTACAATAAAGCATTAAAAAAATTATGAAAAATAAGATAATCATTATGTGAATTTTTATGACATTTATCTTTAGAGTTCTAATACATAATTTATTCTATTTTACCTTTTTAGGGTTTAACTTTAAAAAAAGTATTTTCATAAAATAATTAAGCATATTTAGGAACCGACATTCCAACTTAAATAGCTTAAATGATTCGCTCCTTTGGCTCATGATTGTAATATTGTTCCAAGTAAACACCACTTTGACAACCATTTACTTTTTCCTTTCAAACATTGCCTTCCCTTCATTAATCCCTTTTATATTTCTCTTTTCACATTCATTTCTTTTTTTCTTTTATAACCATTACCACAATAGCATCTTTACTTGATTTTCTTTTCTTTTTTCCTTTTAATGACCATTATCACAATAACATGTAGTTAATATATATCTTTTATAACAATTATCACATAATTAAAAAATAAGTGAATTGTGATCTAAGTAACGCATCATTCATGCTTAAGAATCATACACATATATACACACATAAAACACACACACACACACACACACACACACACACACACACATATATATATATATATATATATATATATATATATATATTAAGATGTAAAAAATATTTATTTTTTAATATCATTCATAAATTTTATTTTTTGATCATCTCTTAAATATATAAACATCATGTATCAATATAAATAGTTTCTATATATACCATGCTCACTTAATGGATCACAAATTTAATATTTTTAATCAATAAATCAAAACCTCTATCCAATAATTTTTTTACCTTTGAAATTTGAGTAGTGGTCACACCAGGCTTAGATATTTGCTCTAAGTTACAATTGTTGTAGTACTCAAGCTAACTAAGGTTGAGTACTACATCTCTTAAAATCTAAAACAAAAATCCTTAAGTTTTAGACATAACCTTACTTATACTTATTCTCATGAAACATTCTTGGCCCTAAAAATTCCTTTAATAATTTTGTCCCATATTGCAAATGTATTTTCACCTTTTATCCTCTCATTTACAAAGGTTTTTCATTGATTAGACTCACCTTCATGTTAGCTTTTTGGGTTATTTATCATTTCAGGTTATGTTTTATTCACTTTTTATTAATCATATAAGTATAATAATCCAGTTTGTACTTTACATTTCTCAACCTTTCTCAAATATATTATCATATTATTACAACCATAATATCATACTAACACAATATTCCCATTCCTATTAGGTCGTACGAGTGATTTTATTTATTATGCTAGTATTCAGCTTATTGTATTATATGTTTTGGATCATTGTACAACATGATGCCCTTTAACTGGCTATTTTTTTAGCTTTATTATTATGTCATATTGTATGATATTCTTTGAGTGCTTGTACGATGTATTCATTGTATCTTTTACTAAGTCATAACCCATGACAACTTTGTACATTATACTTTTGTGTCTTAATCATACTATTATGATCATCTTGCCATATTATATGATTAGTTTGGGATATCTTTTCTTGGAAGCTTCGACATTGAGCCTACTTTGTTTTCTCATTTTGTAATTGTATTATACGATATACTTCTATTATTCTAAATAATCCAATACTTTTATGGATTCACACTTTCACATAATTATACGAATATGTTTATTATGTTAAACTTATATTATCGAGTGTAAAGCTCTATATTCTATCATACTTGAATGTTTGGTATTTATACAATATAATGCTATATTATTTTGTATTTATTCATTAGAGTTCTAGTATGATGGTCTTGTGCTTTTGCATGATTCTCATCCTATTTTTGTACAAGTTTATACTTGTGTTATATTTATTCTCTTTTTCTCTTTAAATCATATCATAAAATATTTTATGGTCATATTGTATGATTAATAAAGTAAAAACAAGTGTACGAATCTCATAAGAGGGGGTGAATTATGGGTTTTATAATATTTTTACTAATTTTAGAATTTTACTTATTTTTCAAATATTATTTATAAAAATAATTTTATATTTGTAAAATCTTTGACTTATAAAAATATTAATTTATAATTTTTATAATTAAAAGAAATGAAAATAAAATTTGAAATGTTACACCAAATTTTTAACTAGATCGATTCAAACTAGAACCTATGTCTAACCCCGACCGACATAAAAAAGCTCTACTAGTAAAAGAGTTACAACTTGAGATTTTTTTCTTATGATTCACCTCAACCATACTTGAGATTTTTTCATAAGTTCACCTCCAACGTACTAGCTTTTATGGGTTCAACTATAACTCAGATTTTTATGAGCTCAATCCCAACTTAATTTTTTATGATGTCAAATTGAACTCGAGTTTTGACAAATGTCAGGCTACTCAACCCAAAAGAAAAATATAAATATAGTAAGAAATAAATTTTTGATAAAAACATACTAATTTTTCTATGCATGTTAATGAATATAGAAAAGTAAAAAAAGAGCTCAAAGTTATGAAGAAAATTGAGAAAATAAAATTTTAGAAGAATTAGATGAAGTTGGAAGTATTTGGAATTTTAAATAGTCATAGGCTGTAGGTACTGTCAGGAGAAATTTATGCCAATAGAATATGATGGGGCCCTTTGAGATGTTAAATCTTATTCACATTTATTAGTTATTTTATTCATAATGGTAAGATATTTATAAAAAAGTTTGGTCATAGCTATTAGAAAGTTGAACAAAAACTATTTGAAATACTATTACAAAACAGCTTGAAACAATTTTCCAAATGGCTTGAAAATTATTTTAAAATGGTTATGTGCAATAACATATATAAAAACTAGTTAATTAGTCATTAGGCATAATTAACTAGAGCTGTTGGATCAAATTTGAGAACTTTTGGACCGTTTAGATCAAAAGTAGTAAAAACAGATGAATTTGGTTAGTTGAATCAAAGAGGATTAGATCTAGGCTATCCGATCAAGTTGAATGAGATCTAGATCTTTTAATTAATCAAAGGTAAAATTGGAAACAATAGTAGCTGTAAGATTCAGAATTGATAATTTAGAGCCACATGATTCAAATATAAATATTTCAAAAGAATAACATAAAAAAAAGTTGTCTGATGAAGTCGAACATGATCTATACCGGCTGATTGGTAAAGCTTAAAGGTGAGTAGGTTTTTAGCCTCCAATCAACGATCAGATGGGAGGAAATCGTGTAGGCTTCAGGCACTACAGACTGTGTAAAAGGAATATAGTTCCACATTACAAAAAAATGAATACTTTTGCCCTTTATAATAAGTTGCATTAGTGTTAAAAGTGAGTCGAACTAAGGCTAGCACCCCCTTCATGCACTTGAGATTTCATCACTTGGATGTACTTGATGTTTATAAGATATTTTGTGTGTGGGTCCATTCTTGTCCTTGCCCCATCTGGTTCAAGATTACAAGAATCACCAAGATCACGCTCAACCCTATTTGGTTCTTATTGTCTGTTGACCTGAGGCTTGTGAGTGCTTGCTCAAGCTTTCTTAGCTTGAGAGTTTGCAATTATACAAAAGCTTAGGATGTGTTAGTGATTTTTTTAATCGTGAGAAATTTAATAAAATTATTTTTTTAATTTAATCAATATTTAATAATCAATTGAAAAATAGAATCTTATTTGTTTGCTAAATCAAAGAGATGATTAAATAATTAAATGTTTAAATTTGATTTGAAATTTATACAAAAGGAGAGTGTCTTATAATCAATAAGTTAACATTCTATTTCATAATAAAAAAATTTTCAATTTGATGCAAGTATCTTTAATCCATGAAGTTTACTAATTACTCCAAGGTACTTTAAAGACCACTAATTTACCATCTTTAAAAGTGCATGATCTATTCTTTATAAATAAACCTATTTCATACTAAATAAGTTTATTAGAATAAAATACTAAATATTTAAGACTTGACTCACCAAACATAAGAGTGATTGATAATCTCCTTCTTTTGTTGATGATAAGACTTAAATATTTAGATAAAAATATAACAAATAAAACTTATATTTAAAAAATGGTAAGAGGTATTACAAAATGAAATATATATGTTCCTCTTACTTTATGCTCACTTTTACTACATGCTCCCTCTCACTTTATGACTAATCTAAATTTTATCTAAACCATCATCATTCTTCTCTTTTGATGCCATCAAAAGGGTGGTACAATTTATATAATTTCTATTATATCATTGAAGGAGGTTTGTAAATACATAAGCTAATTCTTACTTTAAAGGTACATACTCTAAACTATTAATCCTTTAGTGACATAATCTTTAATAATCTAAAATCTTATATTTTTGTGATTTTTTCTTATAATGATGAAGTTGATTATATATCCTTATCAACAAACCTATTCTTGTCTCTAATAATTAGCTTTGATAAATTATTGATCACCAAGTCTAAAAATTAAATCTTATACTTAATTTTTTCTTAAGTCTTTCTAACTATCAATTAATGACAAGAACCTACACCCTTTTGGGCTTCCTCAATAAATATTATTTTTATGATAAATACAAATATATTATGATCAATTTCTCTCATAAAAACTTGTATTCTAACTCCTTGACTAGTAACATATCATTTATTTAACTTCTATGAATTTTGATTTATCAAACTCAAGGTAACTATTGACTAGCTTCTTCTTCATATTCATTCTTATCTAATTTAATTTTTTTCATTTTTCAATGCAAGGTTCATCCATGATTCCATCAAATTATTAAATTTTTTCATTAATTATTTTTGTAATTAACTCATCAAACACATGTATGTTCTTATCTATCTTATGTTAAAATCAAATTAACAAAATTTTTAATTATAACTTTCTTATTAAAAAATATAACTATGGTAAATCTAAAACATTCATGATCAATATCAAATTTATATTAATTTTTAAAAATAAAATAAATTTTCTCTAAACATGTAGAGTTTATTATTCTTTCTTGTCCGCTCTTACTTGCTCTCATAAATGGGAGAAATTGATCTCATAGTTTTTATTTCTTGTAATAATTGTATAGATATTTATTTTTAAAAATTATTAAATTAAATTATTTTATTTTTTTAATTTTTTAATCAACTCAATAATCTTATGATGGTCATATTTTTTATTCTTATAAAATTTAACTCTAGTAAATTTAAAAAAAATAGTTTCAATCACAAATCCAAGTTTCTTTCCATCTAAACTTAAGATTTTTGTTTCCAAAATGAATTATCTCTTAAGGTTCACTAATTCTTAGGTCATTTAAAATTAATGTCCTACATAACCTAGTTTTTTATTGTCCCTCTTTTTCATATTGAATTCTTAAGTCAACTATGATTTAGCTATAAGCTCATACATTTCCATTCTTAATAACAAATAATATGATTATGCAATCAAATTTCATAAAAAATGTAATGAAGAGAATATGTTATTGACTTGCTCACAATATTTTAATTCATCATGCAACAATTTTATACATTGACTAACAAGTTTTAAATGATTAATTTTGTTTAATAATAAATCTAAAAAGATTTCATCTTTTAACATAAGCTAAGTAATCTAAGGTCCACAAATATTTTGTAAGTGAGTTATACAAACTCACAAAGCAAGGCTTATCTCCATAGGTCTTACAATATAGAGACACACCTACAAAACTATTTTATAATTAAATTTAAGAACCCAAACCACCTTGGGTTCAATAGTGGTAAGGTGTGGATGTTGTGATTTTCCAAAAAAGTTTCAAAGTTTATTCTCTTAAGAATACATTCATATATATTATGTTTTAGATTTATAGGTTTCCTAATTGAGCAATCAAATATAAGATGTCTAAATTTAGAATAATAATTACATAAAATGTTAGACTTAATATGGTAATTAGATGTATACAAAAAAGGAATGATGATGCTTTAGACATATGAATATATGATTTTTTCAATCTATAATTATCATACAAATATGCCTTATTTTTTGTCACATGGTTGTAAGATGAAGCATGTTTAAGCACATGTGAACATTTAAGTAACCATTATCTTTTTCGCATGATTGAATAAAATAGCATATGAAGGTACATATGAATCTTTACAAGTAGATACATAAGAAAATAAATTAGTATACTTTAACTTTAAATCATGTATTTTTTTCTCAATTGACTCAAATTTCTCTAGTTTTTCTTTAAGAAAAGCATTTTTTTCTTAAATTATCATTATTTACTTTTAAAAGCATCATTACATGCAATATGCTTGGAAAAATTATTTTCATATTCTTTATTCGAATCATCAAACATGAAACATTAGAAATATAGGAATAAACTTGATTAGTTAAGAAAATATTTTTCTCTTTAAGTGCATCACATTGTTTATACAATTTAACTATTCTAGATTCATGTTTGGCACAAACTTTCTTAAAGTCATCATATATTTTAATTAATTTGTTATGCTCAATAACTAATTTACCAAAACAATTTGATATTTCATTACAAGATTCATAAGTAAACTCATGGCTAAAATTATAAGTACTTGATATAAGTTTACTTCTATGATTTGTTTCTAAATTGAATTTCTTCTTCCTTATCTTCTTCTTCTCTTCTTTCTTTTCATAGTTCTTCTCCTTTCTATTATCACCAATATTTATAGATTCATTCTCACCATAAAACCTATCTAATCCTTACATCATCAAAAAGCAAGTTGTAGGCAAACATACTTCCACACCAATTTCTTGAGGTAATACACAAAATAAGTAATTCATTCATTTATCATTTAATTGAATTAATATTCTTGATTTATTACTTTTACCATTGGGGAAAATAAAAAAATGAATAAAGAGATCCCACAAATTATCATCATATTTTAGAATAAAATTTTTGAATGTATTTTTTCAAATAAAAAAAATTTCACCCTTAAATAATGGTGAATGATGTGATGAAAATATTTCACATGAAGTTTTACAAATATTAATTATGGGTGAAGTCATCTTTAAATTCTTAAATAAAACACTTATAATAACAAAATCAAATAGTTTGATAATAAATTAAAATGATAATGTTATAATTGATATTAATAAAATAAAAAAGCAAATAATTAAAATTAATAACACAATTAATTTGCACGTATAAATAAAAAAATATCTTAGTGATTTTACTCATATTATGTAGGGAACCTACTCTGATATCAATTGAAGTGAAAATGAGTGTGCAAATTCCTCAAGAGGCGAATTATAAGTTTTATAATATTTTTGTTAATGTTAAAATTGTATTTATGTTTTAAGTATTCTTTATTAAAAAATTATATTTATAAAACCTTTGATCTATAAATATATTAATTTATAATTTTTATGATTAAAAAAATGAAAATAAAAGTTGAAATGGTACACCAAATTTTTAAATGGTTCAATTTAACCTATGTCCATAATTAACCAAGGTCGAGAAAAACTCTACCTGTAAAAAGTTATAAGTTTAGGTTTTTCTTAACAGTTCACCTTCAACCTACTTAAGATTTGTTTTTACGATTCAACTCCAATTTATTACTTGAGATCAAACTATACTTGAGCTTTCGCAAATATTGGCTATGTAATCCAAAATAAAATAAATATACAATAAGAAATAAATTTTAGATAAAAATATACAAATTTTTCTATGCTTGTTGATGAATATAAAAAGGCACAAATAGCTTAAAATTATGAAGAGAATTAAGAATAAAAGCTTAGAAGAGTTAGGTTTAGTTGAAAGAATTAGAAATTTCAAGCAGTTATAAGCTATAGTTGATCCTAAGAGAAATTTATGCTAGTAGATCATGATATAACCCTTTTTCGAGATATTAAAATATTATTCACATTCATTAGTTATTTCATTTACAATGGTTAGATATTTATAGAAAAATTTTGGTCATAGTCGTTAAAAAGTTAAGCAAAAGTTATTTAAAAAGTTGTTATCAAACAACTTAAAATTCTTTTCAAAATGGCTAAAAAATTATATAAAAATGGTAGCGTGTAGTGACATATATAATGACTGGTTAATTAGCCATTAAGCCGGATTGACTCGAGTCGTTTAATCAAATGAGAGAAGTTTTGGACTATTAGAAAAATCACTAAAAAATAAATAAGTTATGGATGGTTGGATCAATGAGGATTAGATCTAAGCCATCTAATCAAGTCAGATAAGATCTAGATCATTTGATTATTCAACGATAAAATCAAGAATGATCGTAGTCTTAAGATTCAAAATGGATAATTTGGAGCCACATGATTCAAAGATAAATATTTCAATGATGGAAATAAAAAAGTTGTTCGGTGAAGTCAGATGTGATCTATACTATCTAATCAGAGCTTAGAAGCAAGACTTAAAGGTGGGTAAGACTTTAACCGTCTTATCAATGATTGGATTGGAGGAAATTATGCATGTTTCAAGCACTGTAGGTTGTGTAAGAGGAATATAGTCCCATATTGTAGAAAAGAAAACACCTTTTCTTTATAATAACTTAATCAAGTGTTAAAAGTGAGCCAAGCTAGGGCTAACTCTCCCCTTGTGTGCTTGTGATTTCAGCACTTGATGCATACTCAATGTTTATAGGATATTTTGTGTACAGGTCTAACCTGACCCATATGTATGCTTGGTTCGAGTGCTTGCCCAGCTTGATCCTTTGCCTTACTCCATCTGGTTTAGGATTGTAGCGTCACCAAGATCAAGCTTAACCAAATTTAGTTCCAATTATCTCATGACCTGAGGCTTGTAGTGATCACTCGGGCTTACTTGGCCTCAGAGTTTGCACTTGCACATAAGCTTGGGATGTGGCGATGATTTTTTTAATTATGAAACATTTAACAGAATTATTTTTTTAATTTAGTCAAGGTTTAATAATCAAAATAAAATAAAATTTAGTGAATATAAATAAGATTTAACCAAGAAAATGATTATGATATTAAAAAAATACAATCCTATTTATTTTCTAAATCAAGGAGATGACTGAATAATTTGATGCTTAAATATGGTTTGAAATTGATATAAAAGGAGAGTGCCTTATAATCAATAAACTAAAATTCTATTTCATAACCAAAAACTTTTTTCAAATTTGATGTGTATGTCTTCAATCCTTGAAGCTTGTTAAACACTCTAAGATACTTTGAAGACCATTAATTCACCATCTTTAAAAATGCATGACTTATTCTTTACAAAAATCTTGTTTCACACTAAACAAGCTCATTGAACAAAATGCTAAACATTTAAAGCTTGACTCATTAAACACAAAGACAACTTAACAATTAATCCTTTCCATCTTGCTCAAATTCATAACCAACAATGCTTTATTACACTTGTATGTTGTCATAATTATACATGTTCAACCCAATCCCATCTTATGAATATATTAATGATTCTCTCACTCAATCATATTGTACAAACTTGTTATATCATGTTGTACAGTACCTTAAAATCTTAAAACATTCATAAAAAGTATCAAAAAATTTATAAAAATTTCTCAAAATATATTTAAATCATATTCATTATTTTATAACTCTTCCTTTAAGATTATCAATCCTTCTTTAATATTCTTCTTTCTAATATTCCTTGATTCAAATTTATTAAAATTTCTTATCTCCACTTTTGAGATTTTACAAATAACTACCTAACCACAACTCCACTAAAGGCTCACATGATCGATTTTCTTAACATCCTAAGTAGTAGATATATTCTTTAAGAATAAGAACTTAGGTGAGACCTTACCTTACTATGAGATTTTAGCAAGGCAAAGATCAATAATCCTTTCCTTTTCCTCAAGTTCTTCCTGTTTTGTTATAATCCTTTGATTCCTCATAAGATCCCAAGCTAAATCTACATAGATCTTTCCTTATCCTTTCTTTCCGAGCTCTCCTCACCCTCCCTCTTCCCACAATTAAAAGCCACACACATTATCAAAGATATGAAATAATGAGGTTTATCCTTTAAAAAGAGCTTGCTCCTTTTAAAATTATATACTTTTATTTTTTTCTTTTTAACTTAAAATATTAATAAAATATATAAATGAACTCGAAAAATGCAAACAACATAACCATGGATTCCTCACCTCAAGCTCTTCACAAATGTATGCTCAAATTAGGGTTTTGATTACTACTATCTTGGCACATTATTCAATGCACCAACAATCATAATATAGTTTTTGGTTTCTCATCTGAAATACATATATCTAATAAATGAGATTTTATTTGAAAGGATAATGAAGGCTAATTGAGCCAACTATTATAATCTCTTCATCTTATAAAAATTTTGTCCAAGAATTTAGAGTAATTGCTAGTTTTTTTTTGTATCATGTTATCTTTCACTTACCAGCTTGCTTCTATTTCATTCTCATTCTTTTAAAGCACATATAACATGAGAATAACTTTATTCTACAATCTCTTTTATTACATTACCAAGTTTTAATTGGCTACTCTTGATAAGACATGTGAGGTTCAATTTGAATTTTCTTTGCATCATATTTAATTATAATAAAAGGATTAGAAACATATCTTCTCAATAAAGGCAAGTGAAAGATATTATGCAAAACCAACATTGGAAGGTGGATGGCCACTCAATATGCATTAGATGCAACCCTTTCCAATATTTGGAGAGGCCTAATATATTTGGGTTTCAATTTATCTACTCTTCCAGATCTAATAATATGGGACTTTAAGAAAAATATGCTCCCCTTCTTAGGATTTGATGTTTTTATATTTCTTATAAAAGTATTTCTTTTATCAATCATAAGTAGTTTAAATCTTATGTCTAATTATTCTGATTTATACTGTGGTCTCATCAACAAAATTAATTCTAATTAGTTATCTTTCCTTACTCTCAAATCAATGCAATGGGGTTAAATACTTCCTTTCATACAAAGCTACATAAGGAGCCATACCAATACTGACATAGAAGTTGTTATTCTATGCAAACTCTATAAGTGATATTCTCAATCACCCCCTAATACAATGAGTCACATTCAATTCACAGGTTGATCATTCTTTTCGTATTTCCATTAGTTTGAGGGTGAAATATTTTACTAAATTTCATCTTAACCCTAAAGCTTGTTTCACTTTTTCTCCAAAATTAAAAAGTAAATTTAGGAACTTTATTAGAAATTATCATATTAGGAATTTCATATAACCTTACAATCTATTAAACATATAATTGGGATAACGTTTTTGTAAAATAAGCAATTTTGATAGCTTGGAAGTGTGTAAACTTAGTTAATTTATCCCTACTACCTATGTTAAATCATGTGCTGTAGGGGTCTTGAGCACCCAAGTATGAAATCTATAACTACACTCTTATTTTACTTAGGAATAGGCAAGGATTGCAACAAACCATTATACTTCTGTTGTTCACTCTTGACCAACTAGAAAGTAAGATATCTTTTCATTTATTCTCTCACATCTCTCTATATTCTATGCCACTAGTATTTCTATTTCAATTCTTGATATATTTTATTACTTTCTAGATGAATGTTGCACTTAGAATTATAAGTCTCAGATAATAATAATTATCTCAACTATTAATGGATAGGTAAAAACAACCCCTCCTAAAATTTTAGCATATCATATTCATTGAGAATGAAATAAAATTCCATTTGACTTTTATTTTTTTAATCAGTTGTTGGTATTTCTTGTCATTGAATTGATCTCCTTAATAGAGAAAAACTAATCAGGCCTTATCAAAAGTTGGTACAACAACCTAACATTTTGGGGCACAACGTCTTTTAACTATAACTTATCAATTTTAAAAGAAACCTATTTTGAATCTACATGCTTCATTAAAGAATGTAAGATTACCTTTCTACTTAATGAGTTGACAACCTCAATTTCTCTTTCATACTAATTTATTGTCAAGTTATTATTTTTGATAAATTATTAGCACCTTCTTTTTAGTGAAAAGATTTTTCAAACTTTAGTAATCTCTTACATTTCATCTCATGAAGGTAATGCCTCTAAAATTTTAAAACAAAGACTATGGAAATCAATACTAAATCATGCATGAGATAACTCTTTTCATGGGGTTTTATATCCTGAAGGCATAGAAAACTATTACCATTTTGCATTAAAATGCACTCTAACATTTGGAGTGATGCTTGACGAAAAATTTGATATCCGTCAAGTCCTTCTAGTAACACAAGAACTAAAGTTATTCCAATTTCTCTTTCAAGTTGTTCTCACATTTTGTGTTCCATTAAAACTCTACTACTTTTTGGTTTATTCTAATAAGTAGGGATACAATCTATTAAAATCTTTATATAAATTTCTGATAGTATCTGACTAGACCAAAAAAAACTTTGGATCTCTAAAAATTGAGTGGGTTTGGGATAATCCATAATGACAATTTTTCTATGGACCAATAGTAATTCCTAATACACTAAACATGTGTCCATGAACATAATATGGGGCAACCAGAACTCACATTTGGAGAACTTGGCATATAATAGCTTTTCCTTTAAAGCTTACAACACTACATGAAAATGCACAATATGCATATCAATGGATTTAAAATACACTAAAATGTCAATTATAAAGAGAATCACAAACTGATCTCAGAATTATCTAAATATTATATTCATCAAGTCCATAAATGATACAAGAGAATTAATAAGGCCAAAAGATAATGTCAAAAATTTATAGTAACCATAATAAGTCCTAAAAGTTATTTTAGCTATATGTATCTCTTTAATCTTCAACTATTCATATATGAATCTTAGGTCAATCTTGGAAAACATAATAGCACCTTGTAACTAGTCAAATAAATAGTCAATTCTTGGTAATAGATATTTATACTTAGTGATCAATTAATTTAATTCTCAATAATCTATGCACATATGTAGAATACCATCTTTTTTCTTAACAAAGAGGATCAGTGCCTACCAAGAGAATACACTAGGTTGAATAAAACTTCTATTTAACAAATCTTGAATTTGCACCTTTACCATTATTAATTCTATAGGTTCCATCCTATTTAAAGCTTTGAATACTAGCTCAACTTCTAGTACCAACCAAATTTCAAACTCAGTTTCTTTATCAAGGGGAAGACCAAATAATTCTTCAAAAAAATATTATGTTACTTACATACCATTGGGACTCCATGGGATTCAACAAACTTCTAATCTACTGATACAATAAATAAAAAAAATCTTTCACTCCCTTAACATTTTTTGAGTCTTAAGCATAGAAATAAATAAGATTCTTCTCACTTTATTAAAGAAGATTGCATTCTCTCCATCTAAAATTATCAAGTTAATTGTATTTTCACACAATCAATAATGAAAGGACACTCTAATGATCAATCCATGCCCATAATAATATCAAACTTACTAAATTTAAAAATAGGTAACATAATAAGAGATTCTTTCTCACTTAATCTTAAATCTCCTTGGATATATGTAATTGCAACAAACTTAATCGTATATAGCAAATTTAGTTGGTTTCATCACTAACTAATTTTCTTAAAATCTAATTAATGTAATAACAATATTCTCTTAACTCATGCATATCATGAACCAACAATTTACTAAACAATTAATATTCTCTATTGAATTTTACAGTTACATTTAAAAATTATATAATATAAATATTTTATAATATCTTAATATAGGATTATAAAATTATTTATCTCAAAACTTGATCATTCTTAAACTTAATCAATAGTTGTCATAACTATTGTCTTTTCTAATGCACAGATAATGAGATGTTCATTTGTTTAAATCACCATGCAAAGCATCAAATATATGATATGCTATAAATGAATGTGAGGTACCACTATCAAATAAAACATCTTTAAGAAAATCTTAAATAAAAGCATACCTTAATCATAATGCTAGAGTACAAGGCCTCTTACTGAAAGATGGCATAAACCTTGGGTTGATCGTCATGAATTGATGGCTATCCGTGGCCCATACTCCCTGAGGTGGCAACTAAAGTACTTCCCTTGCCTCTACTAGTACCTTCTTTTCCAATAGTATAACTAACACTTGTTGGGAGAAGTAATCTCTAATGCTACCCATAACCAATCACTTGCCATATGTCCTAGCTCTCCATAGCTAAAGAATCTAAGCTAGCCACCTTTCCTAGCGAAAAATACTCCACAAGTTAGCTTAGGACACTTTTGCATTGACATACCTCCATACTAGATCCTATGTCCATTTTACTACCAGAGCACAAGAGTTTTACCAACTTAGTTGAAATTAATGAAACCATTTTCCTCCTCTAACCTTTTAGAAGATCTTCTAAAATTGGTTGGAACTTTTTGTTGGTGCAATTGTTTCTTTCATTTTTTCATCTCTTATTTACGAGCTTCAAAGATTTCTTAGCCCTATCCCACAAACCTAGCTTGTTTCACAAGCTTAACAAAATTAGTGGCCTTATAAGTGATAAAGTTGACTCTAGTAGATTCCTCTAATCTACGACATAACAAAAACATTTGGATCCTTGATACCATGAGGTATTACAAGTAAGGAAAGAAAAACTCTTATATTTTATGATAGACATATCACCTTATTTCAAGTTCTTATCTCCTCTCTTATCTTCTCTTTAAGTTATAGAAGAACAAACTATTTCTCAAACTCTTCAACAAATTCTTCTCATATAATTCCTTTGTTGGTTGCCTTCTAAACTAAACTCAATGATAATACTCCAATCACAAAGGAACATCCATGTCTAGTAATGTTATTACAACTGGTACTTTTTTACATAGATAGTTGACTTCCCATCAAATATCTTAATAATTAGCCAATCTAGTTTTCTTCTTCAAAGTGAGTTGTCTCATAAAAAAAAAGAAATAAAGGTTACATTTTATAAAATTTCTTATCAAACTTGTTATCTTGGAATACTCTTATGGTGCTCTCTTGGGAACTAGGAGATGTGGATTTCATTCTAGTTGATGAACTATGTCCCTCAGATCTTACTAGTTGCTCTCCATTTTCTAGCACTGGTTCATGACTCTTTTATATTCTCATGCATTTTTCTCCCCTATAGTAAAAATACATTATTCCCTTTTCAAAGTCATACTTAGCCTTTCAAAAGCAAGGCAGCATAATATGACTAATTATATTTGTGTGTATGCTATGTTAGTGTCCTTTTTTAAATCCCATCCTAATTCTCCACTCTTGGGGTTTAAAAGCACCTTGTCACACCCCTTTTAGCATAATCTAATAAAACTTAATAAAATATATTCAAAATAATAATGTACTAGGTAAATTAGAGAGAGTAAAATAAAACTAATGACATTAACTAAACCAAATAAGCCAAGGTGATGAAAGTACCACACTAATTTCAAACATCAAGTTTGATGTAATTAAAAGGAAATGCATCACACAAACTATTTGCTACATAGTATGAAGAACTAAAAGCCAAATGCTAATATAATGTGTAAATCAAACATTGACTATCCTTACATACTTAAAGTCTCAGTTTCTCACAATTACAATACATCATATTCTTACAAAAGGGTCATAAACTATCATATAAGAACACCTAACTCTATGAGTGTTGGCATGCTATCCAATAATGTAATCATGGAATTATCATAATATGCTCAATAAATAAACTATGGGTTACAAGTAAGAAAATAATAGAAAAGGATAATAATATAATTGATAAATAGAATAGACTAGTGAATATAGTTATGCATGATAACCTGTAAATAAAAAAATAATATTAGTTCATTTGTTCATGTTTATGTACATAATAATTATTGTACTACTATCATATAGTACACATAGGATGTGATATTTTATTTTTATTTTATATTCAAATTTATTTAATATTTTTTTATTTATTCTCCTCTTTTTATATTTATTTTCTTTCTTTAAGCTTAAATTTCTTTTTATAACCTCTATCCCCAATCCCAAGTGATCTTATATGATATCTTATTATCATGCGACTAATGCCCCTTATTATTAACATCCTATAATAATAAGAACAAGACCTTTGACATGTGCCCTTGATCTTCAAGAGCCCATGACACTAAAGGTTGAAGTATAACTCATCATCACATTATTGTTACCTCTTATTTCTAACATCTTATGTTACTTGGATAAGTCTCAGACATGTTGTGGCTTTATCATCAAATACACCTAACACTAGAAAATGAAGTAAATCTCATCATGATATAGTTATCACCCCCTATTACCAACATCTTATGTTAATGGGGATGAGTCTTTTGACATGCATAGCTCCATCTCTTAGTGTCTATGACATTAATGGTGATATATATCTTATCTATCAGATCACTGAAAGGTAAGGTCATAAATGAAGAAGACATTTCTCAACTTTCTTTTTTCTTATGACTTGTTATATCACTATAAGTTAAGGTCATACAATCCTTAAAAACTACTTCATTAGATAGGGTGTCAAAAAGATGATCTCTATTAAGCATTCCATGAATTCATTATACTTGTAAGCTCCACTTGTTCTACTAGTACGAAGCTTAATTGATAACATATTCACATTAGAGGGCTCTTTATAGCTCCTAATGCAAAGGTCATACCAAACAATCTAAACAATTATCTTGTATGATCATTATAAGTTAAAAGCAGTAATAACCACTTGAACACAATGCCACTAAAAGCTCACCTAATTAACTTTCTCAACATCCCAAGCAATAAATATATTTTTTATGAGGAAGTTGGTTGAGATCTTACCTTAACTATAAGATTCCATCAAGGCAAAGATCATAAATCCTTTTCTTTTCCTCGTGTTCTTCCTCTTTTGCATTGATATCTTGAATCTTCATAAGATCACAAGCTAAATCTACATAAATCTCTCTTTGTCCCTTCTTTTTAAGCTCTCCTCACCCTCTCTCTTCCTTCACTAACAAGTTGCATGCTTGATCAAAGATAAGAGAGGGTGAGTTTTATCCTTGCTTAAATAAAAGCTTATATTTTGTAATATTAAATGCTTTTATTTTATTCCTTTTCTTTGCAAGTTTAAAAACTCTTAGAATATCTAAATGACCTCCAAAAAAATGCAAACCACATACTCATAAATTCCTCATGCCAAGCCCGTTGTAAATGCTAAAATCTAAGATCTGATCATTGCTAACCTAATATGCTTTATGAGGCACTTGATCATCAATACATTTTAAGGTTTCAGATCTAAAATACGCATGTCCACTAAGTGCAACTTTATTTGGAAGGATAATAAAGGTTAACTAAGCTGGCTCTTATATATGTATACCATAAGACTCATATAACCTGATATCATATTATAGATTTTTCTTTCCTTTTCTCTTTCCTATTTTCTTTACTTTAACAATTATCATTTTTCCCTTTGCATGTTATGATATTCACATAATATGTTAAATGACATATATTTATACCCATGGATTATGCACATACATATACCCCTATATATCGAGATTATAGCATTGAACAACATGTATGCTAGTAAACATAATCTATATGCCATGCCAAATCATATTAGAAAATGCATTCTCAATATGTAAATATGCCATGTTATAACATTCAATGTATATTAAAAATATAAACATGCCATGTCATAACTTTTATCTCAATCATAGTTAACAAATTTATTTATCTATCTCCATTGAGATTATTTCATCTCCAATTTGTCATTGTATTTGATTTCTTACATAATAACAATGATGTACATATCCATTAATATTATTTCCTTTTTCATTCTATTCTCATTTTTCTTATTTTTCTAATCAAAACATTTTTCAAGATAACTCTGCTAATCACAACATTTGACTCCCTCATCAAATGTCTGATCTTACTTATCGAATGACCCATCCCTTGGTTTAATTGTCTAATCTCACTTATTGAATTGTTCTATGGCACTCAATCATCAAAATAACTATTAGGCCCTCCAACTAGTCATCGACCAACCATAGGACGATTTGATAGGTTTGTCCAATGCATTACAATATAAAATATAATTAGTCAAACATATTTCAAACCATTTGATCCAAAACTTCAATGAAACTAGAATCTAGAATGCATACTTTCAACTCTATAATGATTATAATGCATAATTGAAGCTTGTTACTAGCTCACTACTACAGGTTTCTCTTATACTCATTTATAACCACAAATTTCCATCATCTATCATGGTTTTATGTTATAACAAAATTAAAACTCCTCCACTAACCTTAATTCACCTCCTTATAAAATCTATTGATTCTAAATGAAAAATGTAATCCAAAATAAAGGGAAACTCATACTTGGTATATTTATTCATTATTGTAGTTGCTATTATATTTTTGCAAATATTTGCTTAATGTTTTAGCTATTTTCCCCTTTCTCTCTTTGTTTAACATTTC
The DNA here is from genome assembly GCA_023846275.1 of Vanilla planifolia. Taxonomy (NCBI): domain Eukaryota; kingdom Viridiplantae; phylum Streptophyta; class Magnoliopsida; order Asparagales; family Orchidaceae; genus Vanilla; species Vanilla planifolia. The sequence continues at coordinate 71,600,008 of CM043865.1, read as the reverse complement.
CCTTGAATTCTTGAAGCTCTCTTCTTCCCTTTCTTCTTCCTCTTCTCTCTCTCTCTCTTAGTTTATCGTCTTTTTTGTATGCCTGAATCTCTTAAATGCTACCTAGCAACAACTCTCTTCTTTTTGATTTTTTGATGATCTTTCTCATTCTCTATTCTCCAACTCCTCATAAGTTTTTTCTTTTTCTTTCAAACAATTGCTAAAAAGTGGATAATGAAATTAACTCAATCATGTAATGGTGATCTAATTAGCATATGTTGTACCCTCGATTTATATATTATAAGCTTGCTAATAATAAAATAATTCTCTTATTTTACTAATAAATTTTCTTAAGCATTTTAGATTATGCATCTAAGGAACAAATAAGTAAGCTTAATTGGAGAAGCTTGTTCTTAACTCAAATGTCTTAATAATGATATTTGGTGAGAATACAATGGACACTAAATATGAAGCTCTTAACACATTTAGAGAAGAATTTTATGGAGTCTATTTATTTTTAGCATGTTAAAACCTACAATAATATTTTTAAACCACTAAGAATAATGGATAAAGTTTTGAGTGAGTGTAATAAAAGTTTTTCAGATTTACTTTTTCACTCAGCTAGATTAAATAAAGCATACATTTACTTAGGATTTTTAATTATATAAATACTTTATTAAAGCTTAAAAATGATAGTTTGTATTTACAAAACATGCTCAAAACACTTTGAATAGTTAATCTAAAAAATTTTTAAAAATAATAATAAAGTATTATAAATTGTCTCTAAAGTATAAAATATTTAGTTAAAAAAAATGAATGTAAAATATAGTACATTACATCTAAATTGCTATAAATTTAGGTCAAATTAACTTTGAAGATGGTATGTTACTATTGACATATAATATATTTAGTTCATCTTTAATAGTACATTGGGGATGGAACAATCTCTAAAAGAATTACCTAAAACCAAAGGATTAAATAAATACAATACCTTTTTATCACTTAAGAGTAAATACTATAATAAAGAGTTGACCCAAGGATTAAGTATAGTTTGCTAATATTAAATATAAAATACATTTAATACAAATTATAAGCTAACATATGGCATATTCTATTGATTATATGGTATATTTAATTCAGTTTAAGTGAGCAATATATAGTTTGGTAAAATTTTAGGATGACTAAAAATAGTCATTAAAGAGTCTGAGGTGTTTGAAACCATTAGAACCCTTTCCAAAACTCTATAGCAAGTCCCAAAAATTAAAGAAATTACTAATAAACATTTGCACATCATTTAGAAGGATTTACTCTTGGACATCTTATTTATATTGAAGAAAAAGAGAGAAAATCTAAGTTACTGTAATAATGCACTTTCCTTTCTTAACCTTCTTTTAAGTTGATATTCACTGATCTAAGTTGCATATCATCACTAAGTTATTTTATTATGTGTTAATGTGTCTTTTGACATTCTTATTACATTATAAGGCTTTGTATACTAAAGCTTTTTGCAATGGTTCTTTGTCCTTTGTTGGACTTCATCTTTGATCTTTTGATAATCTTTTATGGTCTTTTACCCTAAATCCTTGTATAGTCTTTTTGGACAATGTTATGCGCTTTTTTGGGTTGGTGTTTGTAGGGTGTTTGGCTTATTGTAGGGATTTAACTATCTACTTTTTTTAAAAGGTGTTTTAATGTTTTACCTAACCTTTTGACTGAAGGTAGACATAGATCTGGTGTTGGGTCAAATCACCTATTTTAGTGTATTCTCCAAAAAGCATTTTAAAAGTTAAAAAAAGTTTTTAAAACAAGGTTCTAAGAGCTATTAAGAAACAATGAAAGATTTCTATTTTTACTTGTGTTTATTACCCTCTCTTTCATGAATATCATGTTCTCTTTCTCAATAGATTAGTCCTTCATTAGCATAAGCTTAATCCTTAATTAACTTAAGCTTAATACTCAATTAGCTTAAGTTAATTAAAGCTCTTAATTTAACTCGCTTAGTTCCCATCATTACTCTTTTTTTAAATATCATAACAGATTAATTTGATCTTAGAAAACTACAACCCAAGTGGTATCAGATTAATCTTGATGAACTTATTTCAAATATATAAACATTTTAAATATGAACTACTTTCAAAACCAACACACTTATCAAAGGCTTATAAAATTAATATTTTATTTCAACTTATTAAATATTTCCAAACTTCCATTTTTTATTTTTAAAATATTTATATTTATATTATATTTACATGATCACTTTACAAAGAAGTTCTTTGTACAATCTAAAATTTCAAGATATTGCAATGAACTTAATTAGGATGGACACTATTCTAACTATAATGTTAAAGAAAATACATTGACAAAGGATAATGCATGTGCAACAGATTTTGGAGATATTAAAAATGGCAATAAAAATAAGCACTCTCACCTCTGAAATTGTCACGAAAGAGACTTTCTTGGAGATTTTAAATTTCATCTATTGTTAATCAAAATAAGATTACTATGTGATTGATTTCATGAAAAAAATTAATGTTCATTGGTTACCTAGATTTTTCATTGATTCATTAGAATCTTTGGCTTATTTATATCAATAAAGAATAAGGAAAGGAGGTTCAATGGTCATTTAGTTTTTGGACAAGTTTTTAATGAATAAGAATTAGCCTTTGTAGACAATAAGAGATTTCAAGAAAAGTGTGGTATTGATGTTTTAAAAAATATTGAGATCAGTATATTTAAGAAATGTAAAGCTAATCAAAATAAAAATTTGTCTGCATTTATGTATAAAAGAAAATTTTATGGTCTCAATTTTATTTATCCAACTTTAAATGACAACAAATCCACATTTGAGTAAAATCTATACAAAATATTATCTCCCTTTCATCAATGACTTATTTAGACTTACTAAACTATATTTCCTCATAAACAAAGATGAGGTTGAAAAAATATGATTTTTAAATTAGATGTTAAGAATATATTGACAAGAAGGCATGCTATTTATATGTTTTGAAAGTAAGGTGTATAATATTAGGGCTATAAATTTCTTATATAAATTTTATGATATGCTTTGCGAAGTGACCCTTCCATACTCTCTTAGATCTAATAAAATGAAGTAACAAATTACTAAAAAATATGATAAATATCATACTTAATAATTTAAGTTTTTATTAATATATTAAAAAATACTATTAGTACACTTGTCATATAAAAAGTTGAATAACTTTTAAGATAACTAGAAAAGCTCTATCACACCTCAATTATCCTTTCTACCTGATAATACATTAAATATAAAAAAATATTAGATAAGCAATAAAATAAGGGACACTACAAATTGTCAACTAAAGGTAATGATAAAACATAATTTCTTCCAAAGCACTTATTTAAACCAAAAGAATTTTGACAAAACTCAAAACAAAGCATAACAAAATTATGAAGTTCAATGGCACAAAAGTAATCTTAGAATATATAATGCATGATAATAAAAACTCAAACTCAACTCCCAACACTCTCAACTACATATGTTAGATGCCATTAGATCTCATTGATAAATTGATAACTATAAACCACAAGTTAATAGGAAATATAATAAACAAAATTATCTATAATGATAACAATTGTAGCAAATCCATGATATCTACAAAATTTTCAAATTAAAGCATATCATTAAGGCATAATGCATGTCATGCTCAATTTTAAGTATATGCATGTACGATCATATCATATTTGTTATATTATAGTAACTCTTTTACTCATTATTTTAAATCGTTTCTTACCTTTTTCAAATTAAAGACTTTATTTTCTCTAAATAACTATTATTCCATCCATTGGTCAACTTGGTCACTTAATAAGTAATAACCTTATTGTATTATCTTATTAATTGGTCAATTCAATTACTTTGGAAGTAACAACCAAATCATATTATTTCCTTGGTGTTAGCGAGATCACACAACAAGCATGACCACATCAAATTATGATTGCATGTCACTCGACAATAGATAATCATGGGAGAAAATAACAAAGATTAGCACAAGTTACTCTCATCTCCTATCATATTATTTTCATAAGACTTATGTAGCCAGAATATAATTCTCATTTCTTTCTTTTTTATTCATTAACATTTTTTTTTAAAAATATCTTAATACATAGATAAATAAATTGCATTTTATAAGTGTGAATATCTTAATCTCACCTCATATGTCATGTAATGCTTTACACAAGTCATTTTATAGCATAATACATGTATGTACATGTCAAGTGATGACATTTTCTATGCTCATGATTTCATTGTTTATGATAATCACTATTAAACTTTTATTTTATGTGTGATTAGTTTGATGACAATAAAATAATTTTCTTATTTTACTAATAATTTTGGTAAAGTGTTTTAGATCATACGTCATAAGAATAAATAAGTTAATTCAATTAGAGAGATTGCTTTTGACTCAAAGGCCTAATTGATGATATTTAACAAGATCATATTTAATACTAAACATGAATCTTAGTAAACAAGGAGAATAATATTTTTTGAGTCATCTTTGTTTGTTTTAAAATGTAAGACCTAACTCAATAATCATAAGGCACAAGGACAATGGTGAAGAATTAAATGTGTGTGTGTGTGTGTGACAAGGGCTTTTTAAAATATATCTTCCACACAAACAAATCATCATTTATGCATACGTTCTTTACATATATAATTGGCTTGATAAAGATTAAATATAAGTTTGTATTAACAAATCACGATCAAAATACTTAGATGCAAAACCTTAATAGTGTGCTAAAATAATCAAATAGTATAATATAATGTACCTGTAATATAATACAACGTACCTAAAATAAAATATAATTAGTTATATATAGGCAACATGTAGGATTAAGTGAATGATACAAATGTGAAAAATTAACCTCAAGAAATAATTCATAATGTATGATATATTTGTCATATAATATAGTCATTTCATTTGCTTCATACGTTGAGGGATTAGATAGAGTGATCAATGAATTTTCTAAACTAAAGAATTTTATACAATATGACAATATTCATCGTACACAATCAATCCATCTATGTTAAGGTTGTATAAAAAAGCTAAAGAAGAGAGATTTGTATGGTACATTAATATTTAATGTACAATAAGATTAGTAAGAAAGTGTAGCATATTTTCTAATACTTAGATTAAGCAATATGCTAAATATAGCTTATGTAATTAATGATTAGTCTAATAAAAAATAGAAAATTTAAATATAAGTATTAGAAAGCTATTTAGGATAAATAGTATTTTTTGGAACATTGTAGCAATAATTTACATTATTTACTTTAAGAGAATTTACATCATTTAAAAGAATTTAATCTTGAAAAACATTATTTACTTTAAGAGAATTTGGTGAAATATAAGATTGTAGCAATTGAAGTTGTCTTTCATTCATTTCATCTTTCTTGTTACCTTAATTTATCTTTAAAATGAGTTGAATATCATTCTTGCATTGATACATAATATTATAGTATGCCTTTCAATATTTGTATTGGGTTATAAGATCATTGTGATTGAGCTTTACATTGATTATTTTGTCTTATTATTGGGACTTTTCTCTTTGATCTTTATTTGATCTTTTAGTCTTTGTTGGAGGGTCATTTAGTCTAGTGATTTAAGGCTCATTTGAGCTAGTGTTTGAAGGATTCCTTGGCTCAACATTGGGTTTTTCCTACACATTTTTGTAAAAAGTTATTCTTAGTATTTTTGTTTAGCTTTTTAGCTAAGAGTGGGAGTAGATCCCATGTTGGATCAAACCACCAAGAGTCTTTTGTGTACTATCCTTTAATGCACTTTCCAAATAAAGTTTTCAAAGTTAATAGGTTTCTAATGCTAGATTTTAGAAACTTTTAAGAATGTATAAAGCCTCTAATGGTTTATTTTTATTTATAATCTTTAAGTTTTGTAATTTTTATAATTCATCCCTTATTTTTTGTACATCATATTTATATATTTTCTAATAATCACCAATACTTATATACATTACAATTATTTTAGTTTACTTATTAGGTTCTTTTGAGAAGATTCTCTTTCTAGTTTTACTTCATCCTCTGCTTCTTATATAAGCAAATTGTACAAATATAGCAAAAGAACTCCTTTTTGTTCAAACATATGCCAAAATCATGTTTTTCTCGAAACAATAAATCCAAATTTTCATAATTACAAATCCATAATTTTGCACTAATCAAACTATAACACCAAGAGCTAAATAAAGTAAGGAGTGTCGGGTGATGTCTCGAGAGAGAAATCATTAAATAATTAGAGACTCTTAATAGGTTTTTAAGTGAAAGAATATAGGGATGAATTATCATACATTGGCTATTAAGAGAGTTATTGTAGTGTTTATATGACATATCATTGTCTTAAGATATTGAGGGCTCTTTTGAGAAGGGCAAAATCGATTTGAGTTTAGATGAGACGACTTAAGAGAACAATATCTTGACATAATGAGACCTAGTTATAGAACCAAAGTTGATATTTTATTTGTTTGAAGTGGTTTAAGGATTAACTAAATTGAATATGATAAATATGTAATACTTCATACTGAAGAAGGTAGATAGTGAATGCTATGAAATATCATTATTTTAAGATATCAAGCGCTTTTTGAGAATGACAAACCAAGGAACAATATCTCGACATATGATATATCTCGATTAATCTAGTTGTATGTTAATATAAATGAGAACCGATCATGCAAAATTAAGCCAACTAAGATTTCAACTACTTCAACAAGCTTCAAGAAAAAAAGACCTTAAAAAAAAGCCAAAAAAGGCATAGGGAGGAAGATAAATATATACCAATGCAGCACTCACATCCAACAACAGCTCAAAGAAAAGAAACAATCAACACTTCACTCCACAAACTCTTCCGCAGCATCCTTCTCTTGCATGCAAACTGGCACCAAGGATTAAACTGATATCTGAGCTGAAATTCTAAAGAAAAGATATGCCTTAGCCTCCGCACGATAGCTGCTCACAAGGCTCTTCCTCAAGGATTAATCTAGGTTTTTGCTGCAGAGACTGCCCATTTCCCCCAAATCTTTTTTCTTCTCATTACAGCTGCAGAAGCACCAAAACTTTTTACCAAAAATACCAATCTCCAGCTCCAAAACATGCAAAAACCGAAATTGGAAGTACAATCAATGGCAAGCCAAAGGAAAAAAAATAAAACCAATACTTCACCTCGCTTAATTTCCAAAAACTTTCTCTAACTCTTTGCTGAAATAACCCAACAACTCTCTTGTTTCCTTCTTTTGCCAGCAAACAAAGACAACACAAGCTTAAGAACTACCTTCTCATAAGAATAGTAGCAAACCTTTTCTTCTTATCTTTTATATTCTCTGCTGCAGCCTTAACACTTGCTGCAATCTCCTACCATTTGCAGCTACTCAAGCTTCCACACAGCGAATCTTCTGCTTTCTTCTACAAAGGCAGCAGCACAAGCACCTCTCGAAGCTCACGGCTTTCCTACCGTAGCAGCTTAGCATGCAAGCCGCCAAAATGCTTCTGTTCAAATACCCGAGTAGGCCTTTGCATAAGCAGCTACTTATGAACACTCCAATACCACTACAGTAGGGTAAAACGAACAACAGCTTCTCAGGAAACCATTTAACGCCTTCCTTAAGGAAAAGAAAAAATAAATTTTTTAACTTCTCTAAAAAATTTTTAATAAATTTAATTAACTTATAAAAATTATAAATTACATCAATAGATTTATGAAGACAAAATCTTTCTAAAAATATATTTATCAATGAATCTTAAGATACTTGGATATAAATGTTTTCTAAGATGTGTTTAATAATAATATTATATTTTGCTCTACAAAACATTAACATCAAACTCCACATATTGAGTTCGAAACATTGACGAGAAATTTAAGATTTTACAAACTCTATTTAAAGTTTTTAGAGATCACTTTCCAAATTTAGAATACTAAAAGTGAGAATATCTAATAAATATCTGTTTACATAAACCTATGAAAAAAAAGATTAATCGTAATATAATAGATTTAATTTATTGATTATGTAAATGATGCCTCATATTGATTATTAATTTAAAAATAATGTTTCAGATTTAAATATTACTATTGAATAAAAAACTATAGAAATTTGAAGATTATTTTTATTCTAAAGATATTGATGTGCAAGTTTACTAATATTCATATAAGCATGATTTTTTTATGATATTGATCCATCTGATCCCTTGAACCAAGAAATATAAAAGTTAGAAGTACTATTAGTTATGATGATGATTTTTATAAGATTTTATTAAGTATCCAACTATTCATGTAATCAAGCCTTTGTTTAATTTGATGCATATTATTAGATATAGTACATGAAAAAATTTATAAATTTGTTAACGTATTTTTGTTATTAATGGTTTTGTTTAGATTTCATAATATTTTTTCACATTGATAAGGTTTTTGGCATTATATTCATATGTTGTCAATTTGATACTTTGTTTATCATGATTTTTATTCATATGTTGTTATTTTATTTTGTATAATGATAGTACTTATTGCACATTAACATAAAAAAATAAATAAAAAGAAATACAAATGCATACTGACTATGTAATTTGTGATATTAACATATTATATAATGTTCTAAGTAATTATAAAATAAAACATAAAAATATAATAATTGATTTTTGAGATATTATAATCATATTATTAAGATAAGGATGCCCTTACAGATGACATATCTCATATGATAAGAAGAGAATTCTCTTAGGATGAGAATATTCTTATTTATAGATGCATATTATGCTGCTAGTACTCTATTTATGATGGATAAGAGAGAATACATTTATTTTTGGATAGATGTTAACTGAAGTCATATGAAAGTAGTTATTAGATCTAAAGAATAGTGGTTTAAAGAAAAATTAGATCCTATGGAATATAAAATTTAGAAAATTAATAATATGATAACATCTATGGAAAAACATTCTATTATACTTGATATTATTGATCTATTAATGAATCATTCTTTTACTTTCAAGTATTAATTTATAATGGCATTATTTTGTGATATTTTATATTGGTTATCATATTAATTTTATCTAATAAACTCTTTAGTGTCTCATTAATTTTTACATCACAAGGCATGCTTCTATAATACTGAGATATAAGGATATTAATGGTATAGAGAATAACCATACTCTTGAGATGTGATAATGTGTAGTGCCATGTGTAAAGTTAGGTTATGTTGTTTATCAATACTTAGTTTTATATGTACGTAATTCTCTATATTTAATTATATTGATGGCTATACACAATCACAAAAATGGTTATCTTTTGTATATTTTAGTATTTCATTGGTTATATTATCTATGTAGTTGGATTTTGAATTTTTGTCTTATTATTAAGTCCTTACATAGAGCTTTATGTGTCCTTACATATTTTAGTACTTGTATTTAATCTTAATTATCATTATTCATTATGGATCTATTAGGTCAGACACTCACATAGTATATGAGACATCTCAATTATATCATCTCTACACATCAAGTCCTACATAAAGTATTAATACTAATAAAGAAAGAGGTCTCTGATATCATATCATAATATAGTTTATAACAATTATGCTCCTCAATTTTTCCTCAATATTTACTGATAACTTTTTGAGTTAGTGTTATTTTAGCTAAATCTCAAGAAGTACTATAGTATTCTAGGTTTGTTTGAGCAAAGACTGTAGCATCTACAATGAATAAAGTTTGATAGCTCAACTTACTGACTTTAGAGCTAATAGCAATAGCCTTTATGAAGTGGATAATACATAAAGAACTATATTTCTAAATCTTTATGATTAGCATGTTAAACTTTTCTTTATAATTGTGAGATATTAGATTATCATCTTTCATGTATATTTTAGTTTGCATTAAGTTGTAGTTCATTTTTAAATTAAATCATTGAGTTTTTAAATCTTATAAATTTTCACATAATTTTTGAAATATACATATATAAGTATATATATATATATATATATATATATATATATATATATATATATATATATATATATATATATATATATATATATATATATATATATATATATATATATATATATATATATATATATACTTATATATGTTGGCATAAGAACCCAACCCTACTACTAAGCTTGAAGGGCTTGAATTGTGTGGCCCCAAGTGTCAAGCACCAGCCTTGGGGAGCCAGAGGCTAGGAGCCTAACTAAAACCGAATGAGTCAGGCCTGAATATCAGTTTAAGGCACAGTTCTTACAGTAGTTTTGGTTTAATCGATTCAAGACATATCTCTTAAACTGGCTTAGGTGTAATGAGTTAAGGAGGACTCATGAATTAGTTAAATGATAGATTGGTCAGGTCAGACTCTTATATAAATATATGCATTGGTGACCTAAGTCATGCCTTCTCAAGAACGCCAAGGGATAGGCAACCCTAGTAAGATGTATATTATGCATAGTGGAGGTAATATGAGCATAAATCATGTGAACTACTTTGCATTGTGAGACTAAAGAAGCTACTTTCCAAACTTGAGTATATCTATATCAATCAATTACGTGTTTTTGTGATCAACAGTCTAGATCACACACATTTGTGAATAGTTTTCCTTCATCTAGCTATTCATCTGAAATGGTTAATCAAATGATTAAAACTAGACCCTTTATCAATGATTTTGACCAAATGATAGCAGCTCTGTTTGCCCAAAATTGGATGGAAATTGTACTTCATCTTTGTTCATGTCACCTATAATGGTTAGCTTTTGAAAAGTTGATTTTAGTCATTGAGGGAGTTATTTTAGGAATTTTTTATTTTAATTACAAATAGAGAATATTTACTAATATTTGAATTAATTGAATCAAACTTGAAAAAATTTCATAAGAGCCCAAGTGAATTTCAAAATTGTAAGCAATAAATTTTTGTGCAATTATGAGAGATTGTAGGTTTCCATCAATCTTTAGTTTTCTTGCTTCCATCTATAATCATTTTTGCATCATCCTAGTAACTTCTACATCATTTATTAATTTTGCCACTCTTATTTTAAATATTTAAAGGTGTAAAAATTTTTGTATACAAAAATTATAAAGCTTTTGTTTTTTCTATATAGCCAATTTTTTATAAATTTTTGTGTCTGATTGAAGCATCAGGTTGTATTTGATTTACCAATATTGGCTTTGACAAAAAGGAGTGGCTAGTGGAAGCCCGATCAATGATTGGGGGTAGATGTAAGACGTTTCTCTTGAACTTCTTAAAAAATCTTTATGCATTTCTTTTATTGTTTAGCAATCTCATTTTGTTGTTAATTTTTTTAAAAAACAAATTTTAAGCACAAAAAGTTTTTTTTTTAATTTTTTAAAAATAAAAACTTTGTTAAATAAACAATTCACCCCTCCCCTCTTGTATGTTTTCCCTCATATAATTTACAACAAGTAGTATCAGAGTGAGGTTTTTATCAAAAGAAAAAAAGTTTTAAGACAATATCTCATGAATCTTTCTTGTATTGAGGATAATGTGATCTTATTTGAAGAAGCTTCATTATATCGACACTTTTGTTTAAAAATAAGTTTTATCTTTATTGGAAAAATCACATGTGTTTTTTAGAGTCTGTTGATTTAGAAATCTAGGATATTATTGAGAATAAATTTGAGTATTTGACTAAAACTATTGATGGACAAAAATTGAGAAAACCTTTAGGCGAACTCACTCTCAAACAAAAACATAGATTTTAACTTAATTCTCAGGCTATGAACATTTTGTGTTATGGTTTGTGTGCCTTTAAATATAATCAAATCAAAAACATCAAAATGGCACATGAGATTTGGTTTAAACTTAAAATTACTTATGAGAGTACTTCTCAAATTAAGGAAACTAAAATCAACATACTTATTCATAAGTATGAATTATTTTGGATGAATATGGATAAGAGTATTAAGATTATGTTTACAAGATTTTTAAATATTCTTAATGGTTTATCTAATCTTGGCAAAGAGTTTTCTACTGGTGAATAGGTGCTGAAGGTTCTTCAAGTTCTTCCTTAGTAATATGATGTGTCGATGATGGTATTAAAAGCAGTAAAAAAATATTTGATTATGTCACTATATAATTTCTTAGGTGAGCCTTTAAAGAATGAAATTGAGCTTGCAAGGAGAAGGGATAAAGAACATGTTATTAAAAAAGAAAAGAAAAAGAAAAAATAAATAATAACCTTTGTAGCTAATTCTTCTATAGACTCAAATTTTTTAATCTCAAGTAAGGTAGCCCTTATCTCAAAAGATTTATCTAGATTATATAATGACAAAAATATAAGTAAACATTTTAGTAACAATAAAAAACAAAAGAGAAAGATGGTTTCTTATAAGGAAACAATTTGTTATGAATGTAAATTACATTGACATGCAAAGACAAATTGTCTCAATTTCAAGGAGAGAATAGAGAAGTTTCAAAAATAGAAGAAGAAGAAGAAGAAGAAAGCTATGAAGATATATTGGATTGATTCAGATAGTTTTTTCTCTAGTGATGAAGATAAGGAGAGCTTGATTTATCTTATGAAAAAAATAATGTTCTGGTTCCAACATTAGAAGATGAGATTTTTTTTTCCTCCTCTTCTTCATCTTCTTCTATAATTGATTTTGAAGAATAAAATATTAATATTTACATGAAGTATAAAAAACTAGCCCTTAAATATTTTATATTAAAAGAAGAGCATGAAAACTAATTAGGCTTATATGAATATTTGAATGAGTTGAATGTTAATTATTTACATGAGATTAAGATTAAGAGAGAAGAAAAGTCTTTATTATTATTAAAAAACATGCTTAATTAGAGAGTTAAATGATTTAAAAAATTTACATGCTTATTTTAGAACTTCTTTTAGCCTTATTAAAAGTATTACATATTCTTTTACTTTAAATATAGTTTATAATTATTGTATGAGAGTCAGATATATTTCTTCTTATTATAAATTTAAAAACATTATTGATAGTAAATCTTCTAGATTTGTATAGATTAGAAAGAATATTTTAATTAATATTTAAGTTAAGACATGTTGACCCAAAAAGGTTTGGGTCCCAAAAACTAATGTTTGATTTTTTTTTTGTTGGCATGCCTTCCTTCAAGGATTAAGGAGGTATGTGTTACTTAGATAATGAAGCTCAAGACATATGACTAGAGATACATCCCTATTCATCTACCTAAACTCATATGATGGTGGTGACATTACTCATAAAGACAAATCCAAGAAGAAAGTTATTGGAATTGGAATCATGGAAAACTCACACACTTTTATAAGAAAGGTTCTCCTTGTGCAAAATTTAAGGTATAATATTCTTAGTATTAGTTAATCATATGATTCAAATTTTATTATTTTACTTGATAAAAATTAATATATTCTTAACAAATATAATGTTTCACTTATTGGAAGTAGAAAATATAATACATATATTTTATTCCTGCTATGGTTAAGGATAGTGGTCTAAAATGTCTTATGACACATGATAACAATTCTATTTTATGACAGAAGATTTTGTCACTTTGAAAAGTCTTTTTTTAAAAAGTTTTTAAAGTTTATGTTATACCCGGTAAAATATTATAGGTTTAATCTTCAATAATTCGAATTGTGGCTTGGATGATTTCAGATCGACAGTAGGATGAGCCAGGAGCTCAATTGGAGGCTATTGGAATTTCTGAAATTTTCTGGGGATTTTTCGGAGCACCGAGATTTTTTTAAAAAAAAACCGGAAATTGGATTTTGTCTTTTACCGCGCGTGAACCGGACCGGAGCGGTTCAGCGAAGGCGGGGCGGTTCGCCGAGGTGCGTTTGAGCGTGCGTTTGGATAAGCCGCGGATAAGCGGATCGGACGGACGAGATCAGCGGGGGAGATTAACCGGCTGATCGGGTGTTAAACTGCGTTTTTGGAAGGTCAACCGGCGCTTAATGGGTCTTAACAGAAGGAATTGGATTGGTCGGCGATTGCTTCAGTTAGGGTTCGCGGGCGTCGGACCGAGGAAGGAGAAGGGTTTAGATTAATTACGAATTTATTTAAGTAATTAATGGTATTTATATAATATTTATTAGTAATTATATTTATTTAAGCATCGACCGATTAACGGATTATTAAAGAATTTGGTTCGGCGGTGTCGCGGTTCAGCGCGAGGTTTCCGAACCGGCAGCGAAAACCGGTTCAGCGGGATTCGGCGCGGACGAACGGCGCGGAGGAAAATTTAATTCGGAAATTAATCCGAATTTTCGGAAAAAGGATATATGTGGAATTTAAATTTTATTTCAGAAATTTATTCCGAATTTCGGAAAATGGATAAAGGGCAGAACTTGATTTTGGAAATTAAAATTTCCTGAAGTGAGGAAGAGGTGATTTTTGGAAATCACGTAGCAAAGTTGAAATTGACTGTTGGAAATTACTCATAAATTCAGTGCAGCTGGATCAGTTGGAAGGAAGTGTGACACTTGGGTGTTACCAGAATAGTCAGAATTTTGGTACAGTTTGTGTTGCTTGGATGGCAATGACATGGATTGAGTCAGTTTACTCAGTGTTGGCATATTTCATGGATTGACATACTGGACCGGACTACTATAGGCCCTATATGATGTTTTAGGATAGTTGTGGTTGGTAACTGTGCGGTACAGACTTAGCTTCCACAATATACATGTGGACTGGTATGCGCCTTGTTGTATCTGGACACATGTTGCCGAATCTTGGAGTTAGAGCTGGCAATGACTGTAGGGGCGTGGCTTCTATGGAAATTGTTGGGAGAGGACTTCTTGGGACGGTGGCTGAGTCGATCTCTTCTGGTCCATGAGTGTAGGCCTGCGCGCCTGAGAGTGGCAGTGGCAGGGGTGACTCGCCGTGGCTAGCCAAGTGTGTAGGCCTGCATGCCTGAGGGTGGCAGGGGTGTCTCACGTTGGCTAGAGATCTATGTGACTGGTTCTGCCTATAGTCTCCAGAAGATTGATTGACGAGAGACGCTGCGGTGTCGGGTGCTAGGCGTTGTGATGCGTGCGCAGAGATGGGCGTGTCCCGCTGGCATGCTTTGCCTAGGCGCCATGCGTGCGCAGAGATGGGCGTGTCCCGCTGGCATGCTGCCTGGGAGCACAGAGGAGAGCTACTCTGGTGTGACTGGGGGTGACTGTGGTTGGTCAGAGTCTGGGACTGAGAGTGCCTTTCCACCCTACATTGTTATGCTGTATTCCTATACTCTTGCTATTATCCTTCTCTTGCATGTGAGTTTTTACTAGCTGTCTTTCCTACTGGGCGTAGCTCACTCCTTTATTATCTATATTTTTCCAGCGGCTCGACAGCCTTGACGCCACCCAGATTAGGTGGGATCGTGGTCAGCAGGCTAGTGGAGGATATCTGATCTGTGATTTTCTGAGACATTTTGGTTAGTGTGATTGATACTATTGGATGTATTCAGGGAGACTGTTATTCTTATGTCATGTAATATGTGAGGGTGATTCTGACTTATGTATCTAGTTGGATGATATTGTATTTGTTGGACTTGGATCTTATTCTTGTGATGTAGTTTCCATTCACTGTTTTACTTTATTGTCTTGGTGGTATAGTGTGTGGAGTGTCATATTTTATCTGAGGATGTTATGTATTTTATTTTTGATGGTGAGGTCATTACATGACTATGGAACTTAACCGTGGGGATTCAGACTTCTATTAGATCGGTTCTCCTACCGGTATGGGTTAGGAGTATGGGGTCTAGTAGGAGTAACATTGCGCGAGTCCATCTGTTAATTCAGGAGTCATGAACCTGATTTGACGGTGTACCCGGGAGATGGGATCCACATTGTTAAGGAAAGTAGGTGTGTAATAATGTGTTATATCCTATGTTTTTCGTAGGCTACTCAGGTTGGTATGGGACGATCTGAGCTGTCTATATGTAAAAAAAAAATATGCCAAAAATCAACCTAGGAAAAAATGGGGTGTAATAGTTTAACCTAATTAGAGGTTTGCCAAACCTTAGTTGGTCATGTGATAAATTATTTGATACATGCCCATTAGGAAAATAAACAAAAAAGAGTTTTAAACCACTGAAGGATATTAAAACTAAGAAACCATTAGAAATTATTCTTTTAAATCTATTTAATTCTATTTATCTAGAGAGCCTTGGTAGAAGAAAATATGGGTTGATAGTTGTAGATGATTATGCAAGATTTATATGGATTCTTTTTGTTACAAAAAAAGTGAAGTGTTTAAAAAATTTGTAAGATTGATTACTTTGATTGAAAATGAAAATAAAGTTAAGAAAGTCTATATTAGGAGTGATAACAGAGGGGAATTTAAGAATGATTATTTGATGAATTTTATGACAAAAAAAGAGTGATGCATACATTTCTTCACTTAGGGCCCCTCAATAAACTGGCATAGTTGAGAGAAAGAATAAAACCTTGCTAGATGTCATAAGATGTACGCTTAATGAGTATAATATTTTCATGTATTTTTGGGTTAAGGAAATCAATATTATCTATTATGTGTTTAATAGAATAACATAAACACCTTTAATAAATATTTTTTTTGAGTTAATTATGATAAGAAGCCCAAAGTATCATATTTTCATATGTTTAAATGTAAATATTTTATTTTAAATAATAGAAAAAGAGATTTAAATAAATTTGATGCTGAAGTTTGATGAAAGAATTTTTTTAGGATACTCACATACTAGTAGAGTATTTAGGATATATAATAAGAGAATATTAGTTATAAAAAATAATTCATATTAAATTTAATGAATTTCTTATTAAAACATCTAATAGTTATTATCAAGATGATCATTATAATGAATTAGAAGATTTAAGTCTTAAAGAAGAAAAATTAGAAGATATAATTGAAGGTAATGATTCAATAAAAGAAAAATATCAAATTGAGAAGAAACTAAGACATCCCAAGGATCATCCTAATGAGTTGATCATAAAAGATATAAGAGAAAAAGTTAAGACTAGAAGTTCTTCTAATCATGTAGTTGTTTGTATCTAATTTTAAACCAAGTTCTATAAAACATGCTTTTGAAGATATGTCCTGGGTTGTTACAATAAATGAGGAATTATCATAATTTGAGAGAAATCAAGTTTTAGACTTTATACCTAGGCCAAATGATAAAATAATAATTGATACAAAATGGATGTTTAAAAATAATGTAGATGAAAATGGTAAAGTTATTAAGAATAAAGCTGGATTAGTAGCCAAAGATTATTGTCAAGTTGAAGAAATAGATGTGGATGTGACATTTGCTTGTGTAGCTAGACTTAAAACAATTAGGATTTTATTTACTTATACATGCCTCAAAGAATTTAGATTATACTAAATAGATATTAAAAGTATATTTTTAAATAGATATATAAATAAAAAATTATATGTAGGATAACCTCTAAAATTTGAGATAAATGATAAGATAGACTATGTATATAAACTTAAGAAGATACTTTATGTTTTAAAGCAAGCTCTAAGAGCTTGGTATAAAAAATTATGTATTTTTCTTGCATCAAACTATTTTCATAGAGGTAAGATAGATAATACTTTATTTATTCAAAATTTAGTTGAAGGTCAACTAATATATCAAATTTATATGGATGACATAATTTTTAGAGCCTTCAATAAGAAAATATGCATGAAGTTTGCTAATTTAATAAAAATTAGGTTTGAAATAAATATGATGAAAGAGTTAACCTTTTTTTTAGGATTTTATATTAAACAAATAAGTGAAATATTTTTTATTTTCTCAAAAAAAATATTTGATAGATTTACTAAAGAAATTTCGTTATAAGAACATGAAACATAGGAAGATGAAAGAAGAAAGCCTACTGACACAAAGTTTTTTTAAAAGAATGATTAGATCATTATTATATCTTATTAGAAATAGGATTAATATTATATTTAGTATAAGTTTATGGGTAAGATTTTAGGCTAGTCCTAAAGAAGCATACCTACAAATAGTCAAGCATATCTTTAAATATCTTATTAGAATTAAGGCTCTTGGCTTATGATACAATAGATGTAAGTCTATATTTAATTTAATAGCCAGCAAAAATACTAACTTTATTGGTAGCAAGACTAATAAAAAGAGTACCTCTACAATATGCCAATTGATTTATGATTTATTCAATAATTAGGCTAGTAGAAAAAAAATTGTGTGACACTATTAACAACAAAGGTTGTGTACATTACTATGGGCAATTGTGTTACTTAAGTTTTATGGATTAAACAATAACTTTTAGATTATGACTTATAATTTATATAAATTCTATTATAATAATTCAATTAGAATTTATTTATCTAAAGATCTCATTTAGCATTCAAGAATAAAACTCAAAGAGTTAAGACATCACTTTACTATAGAACATATGTAAAGAAAAACAATTCAATTATCATTTGATCCATCTTCTATCTAATTAATTGATATTTTTACTAAGTCATTAGCTACCAAAGTCTTTTATAGACTTAGATTGAGCTTACGTATAATTAATGACTTTGAATTATTACAAAAAGGGATAGACGTTAGTACTAAAATTTAGGGAGAGTGTTAACTAGAGTTCAGGAGTATAAGCTATAAAATATGATGTACTAAAATATTGAATATCATATTACTTGATTTGTTTATTAATATTACATTTTCTTTATACATTCAATTCTAGCATTGCTTTATTAATCCTCAAGGGATAGATTATTGTACTTTTGTCCCTTCCAAGTGAGTGAAAGAAGAAGAAGAAGAAGAAGAAGAAGAAGAAGAGGAAAGAAGAAGAAGAAGAAGAGAAGAGGAAAGAAGAAGAGGAAAGAAGAAGAAGAAGAATAATGATTATTACTTATTATTAATACTTAATTATGCTTAGTGTTGTTTTAGTTAAATCTTAAGGAGTACTATAGAGGTTTAGGTTTGCTAGAGCAAAAACAATAGCATATGTAATGAATAAAATTTGATAGCTCAAATTTTTAACTTTAGAGTCAAGGATAATAGTCTTTATTGATTAGTTAATCCACAAAGAATAATATTTCTAAATCTCTATGATTAGAAATATTATTGTTTAATCCATAATGCTAGGCACTAGCCTTTAGGAGACACAAGCCAGGAGCCCAACTAAAACTGAGATGAGTCAGGCACGAGTGTCAATCTAAGCCACAATTCTTATAATGGTATTAGGTAAATTAGTTTAGTACATATCTCTTGAACCAGCGTAGGAATAAGAAGGACAAGTGAATTTGTTAAGTAATGGATCAGGTCGGGTAAGATCCATATATGCATATATGCACTGGTGACTCGGGTTGTGACTTTCTAAGAACACCATAGGATAGTCGAACCCAATAGGTTGTATATTATGCTTAGTGGAAGTAATATAAGCACAAATCACATGAACTATTTCATAATATGATACTAAAAAGCTATTTTCCAAACTTGAGTATATTCACACCGACTGATCACACATTTTAGTGATGAAATGGCCTGGATCGCACTCTTATTTATGAATATTTTTTCTTCATCTAGTCATTCATCCAGAATGACAGATCGAACAACTAAGTGTCTTTCTACCTTCATGAACAGTAGTAACCCGATCATCATCACCTTCTATCTGGCTTTCGAATCTAACATTTCATATTTTATCATGTTGCAATTAGATCTATACCTTTTATCAATGATTCTGATTAGACGATAATTGCTCTATTCATTTATGTCAGTTGTAATAGCTAGCTTTTAAAAAAGCTAATTCTAGCAATTGAAGGAGTTATTTTGGGAGTTTTTTCTTTCAACTAAAAATATAATACATTTATCAACATTTAAATTAATTGAATCAAACTTTCAAAAATTTCATAAGAGTTCAAGTGAAGATTAAAACCATGAGCAATGAATTTCTGTGTAATAATGGGAGCTACAAGTTTCCTTCAATCTTTATTTTTCTTGCTTTTTATCTACAATATTTTTTACATCATCTTGATAACATCTACATCATTTATTATTTGTCGCTCTTGTTTTAAAGATTCAAAGGTATTGAATATTTTATGTGAAATTGTAAAACTTTTGATTTTTCATATAACCAATTTTTTGTAGATTTTGGTATCTCATTGGAACATCGAGTTGTATTTAGTTTATCTTTGTTGACTTTGGCAAAAAGAAGTGGTTAATGGAAGCTTGAATGGTGATCAAGGGTTGATGTAGGCATTGGTTTTGGTCGAACCACCTAAAAATTCTTTATGCATTTTGTTTATTATTGATTAATCTCATTTAATTAATAATCTTCTTAAAAACCAAATTATAAGCTCAAATTTTTTTCTAATTTTTTGAAATAAAAAATTTGTTAAACACATAATTCACCACCGCCCCCCTCTTGTATGTTTTTTCACATAATTTACATCACCAACCACCTTTTCATTAGTTTTTCTCTTTTCTTTCCTTATAGTTGAAGCTTTTTGCTTCCCCTTACTTATCCAATTTGTTAAAACCATAACCAATGCACATTTCTTAAACTACCCAACTACTTTGATTAAATCCCAACGTAACTAAGGTATAAGTTTAATATTTTAGCTCTTTTATTTCTTAAAGGTTTTTAAATTTATAATAAATCTAATAAAGCTTCAAACATTATAAAATAAATGCCAATAAATTTCTTTCAATTGGCTTTATCCAATCAAGTGATCAATTCAAATTTTGAACTACTTTGTAATTGATACTTTTTAAAGATGCGATTAAAATGCAATTAGTTTATTCTGATTTATAAAACTCTTAAAATACTAATTTTATTTCATCAAATATACATAATTACAAACTTGTGCACATGGGTTACTCATTTACATATATGATATAAAATAAAAAATCTTACAAATTTCATCACAAAATTTAAAATAATTCTAGATATTATATTTTCATATTTGCTTCTACTTCTTATGTTGCTTTTGTTTCATTTTGATTTTAGAAGAGCACCTTAACCATAAGAATTACTTTAGTTTTTATCACTTTATCTTTCCTACTCATAATCTAAATTGATTTCTCTTAATGTATCATATTTGGCTAAATTTCAATTCTTCTATATCAATTTAATGATATGAGATGGATCATAGATATAATTTAATAAAGAAGAAACATGAAAAATATTATGAATTCTAGCCAACTGCATTAGTAAAGCTATTGTGTAAACAACTTGTCTTATTATTTCTTTGAGTTAAATATTTTTTCTTTTATTACCAAAATATTTTTTCATATATATATATATATATATGTATGTATGTATGTATATATATTGTGGATATTGTATTATTTCTCAAATCAACATTTCTTTTTTGTATCTTTATTTTATTTTTTGTATCTTTATTTACAAAAATATGTGAATTATTTGGCTTTCTTTGTTCTCAAACTAACATAAAAGAGATTAACTTTTTTTATATAGAGAATTTTATAAAGAATCATTCCAATACTAACTTAATAGATATTATATGCAAATTCAACTAAACATAGATGACTTTCTCAATCCCTTTAAAATCAAAGGCACATAATTAATAAGTATTTTAGAGTTTTTCTTATTCTTTATATTTATCCCTCTATTTGAGGGTGAATTGCTATATTAAATTTCAATTATATTCAAAAAGCTTGATGCACATTCTTTTAGAAATGTGAATCAAATGTTGAATCTCTATCTAATATAATTTTGTTTAGTACATTATACAATTTCATAATATGGAATCTATGCCAATCGTTTTGCTAAATATTACTAAGAAATGTATAGATCTAGTTGATATATTAATTATCACTTACATGCAAGCTTGTCCAAGGGATGGTCTGGGCAAACCAACCACAAAATTCATAACTATGTTACCTTATTTCTAGTGAGTAGGCAAAGACTACAAATACTCATTATGCTTTTATTATAGACCTTTTACTTGTTGATAGTCAAACATTTTTTAACCAAATCTTTCATAGCTCTTTTGAGACTAGGCCACTAATATCTCTACTTCAATGCTTGATATATTTTAGATTCTCTAAGATGAATACCATATTTGGATTTATGAACTTTCTTCAATAATAATTACTTTAATTATTGATGAATAAGAATTTAAAAAAGACCATAAAATCTCAATGTATCAATCTCATTAACAATAAAATCAAATACCAACCACTTTAAATTTTCTAAATTAATTTTTGATATTACATATCCTAATACTAATCTTCTTCAATAAAGTCTATATAGTTAACCTCAAAGATAATTGATATAATAATTCCATATTTCTTTAGATTTCTCTTACTAACTAAACTTTGTCAAACTTAATTGTTATCAGTTTCTCATCAGACATATTCTTGTCAAATTGATTTGTGCTTTTATGCTCAAGGCACTGGAAAATATACTTGCTTTTTTAGATGGTAAATTATTTCCAAACCATAATATTTGATAAATGTTACTCATATTCTTTACCTTAAATTAAGTTCTTTTTTAGTGATGTATTTTAGAATTTGATGATTAACTAATATTTCAAGTTTCACTCCCTAAAGATAATGTCTCCATGTTTTCAAAATAAACATATTAACTAGCAATTCCAAATCATAAATTGGATAGTTCTTTTCATATGATTTCCACTTTCTTGAAGCATGGGGTATTACTTTTTAAATTGCATCAAAACATAACCCAATCCTTAAATGGATGTATCACTAAAGATTTGATAACCTTCAATTCTTTCTAGTAAAATTAACATTGAAGTTCTTGTCAATTTGTCTTTTATCTTTTGAAAACTTTCCTCGCAAGAAGATTCATGTTCACTTTTCACAACTTTTTGTGTTACACTTGTTAAAGAAGCAATCTTAGAAAAGTTTTTTTTGCAAATTCTATGATACTCTTTTAAGTATATTTGTATGTTGAGAATAATTTATAATAACTAAAATTTTCTAATAATTTACCAAATTGTCCTCTATATTAATTACTTGTCTTAATAATATCACTTGGGATAAATACAATTCATATTTGAAAACTTAGCATATAATTGATATTCTCTTAATATTTATTACACAATTTGTAGGTGTTCAACATGCTCTTTAACACTTTTTTGGATAAACTAGAATCTAATCAATAAAAATAATTACAAATTAACTAAAATACTTTTTGAATATCTTATTCATAAGATCTATAAATATTACAAGTACATTATCTAAGTGAAATAATAATACTAAAACATTTTATTGTTCATATCTAGTTCTAAAAAGAGTCTTAGATTTGTCTTGTTTTAATTTCAAGTTATGATAACTAGATCTCAAATCCTATCTTTGAAAATACATCACTCAAAGACTGCTCAAATTATTAGAATATGATACTTATTATTGATAATAATCTTATTTATTTCTCTATAATTAATACATATTTTAAGACTATCATCTTTCTTATATATAAATAAAACAAATGCTCCCTTTGGAGACACACTATGTCTAATAAAACTCTTATCTAATAATTCTTAGATTTAAACTTTTATTTTATGTAATTTTATTATTACAACTTGATATGGTGTTTGGCACAAATTCAATTTCTTTATCTAGAGGAGGTTATGATAATTTCTTTGGAAACATATCGAGTTACTAACAAGCCACTAAAACATCTTGAAACTTCTTAAACTTTTGATATGTAACAATTATTGGTCATAAGAACCCTTTATTCCCTTTATATAATGACTTATATACGTTCAGCATTGATTTAAAAAGATTTTCCTTTCCTTTAATAATAAACTATTTTTTCTCATCTTGGCTCTTAATTTTACCATTCTTTCTACACAATAAATTTTAACTTGATGTTTAATTAACTAGTCTATTTTTAATATGATATCAAACTCCATCAAGCATAACATTATTAGTTCAACATAAAAATCTTTTCCATGAATTTTCATACACCCTTTGACACATTTCTTAGCTTTGATTTTATTTTCATCAAATAATTTAATTAATAATATATTTTTTATATGTAGTAAGTTCATATATGTTGAGAAATAATGGAATGCTTCACAATCAAATAATACTAAAACAAAAAGTGCTAAAATAATAAAATATTTTAAATAACATTAATGAGACAAGGAGCATTCTATTATGAAATGGCATATACTTTTGGCTACTACCCTTACCTATAGTCCATCCTCTACCAACTACTATTAATATCACAATAGATAAGGTGTAGTTTCCTCTAATTACTGCACCTTTACCTCCAACTTTAGCAAAACTAAAACGTGAGCCACCTTAGATATAGCTCTTTCATAAGGATATGCTTGAAGAATATGATCTATTTCTCCACATGTGAAACATCAATTTTTTACACCAAGCCTATACTTATAAGTGCCATTATGGAATCTATCAAACTCTATATATTACGGTGTCTTCTTATTAGATTCCATGACTATTTTTTTGTTGATGGAAATAGAGCTTGATTTGTTGAGAGAAAATGTACCAAATCTTTTTCCTTCTTTATTTTTTTCAAACTATCTTAAAAGTAGTTTGTTTAATTATTAAGAAGTATTCATCATTACTCCTTAGAGTCAATCATATCTGGAGCATGTTTTCATAATGTATTGAATTTTTACTCATACTCTATAAATGATAATTCATTCTAAACTAGACTTGCTAAATCCTCTCTCATCCTTTTCTTTGTAGATATAAGAATATACCACTCTTTCAAAATCATCAACAAATTCTTTAATAAGATTATCATGACAATGAATTCAATGGCATGATTCTCACCAATCCTTACATCATCCTCTATTGCCAAAGTAGCTAAAGAAAGTCTCTTAATTTCTATATAATCCATGTCATTAAATATTCTATTCATCTATTTTACCCATTACTCTTTTATTAAAGGATATGATCCTCCAATAAAATAAGGAGGATACATGCTATGGAACAGATTACTCACTTTATTTGTCACATAGGTTCTTCTAGTACCCTTACATATTGAAATGAAAATGTTGCCAATTGAACTAGATCATTCCTTTTATTTAATTTTTATTCTAACTTTTATCTTTTATTCATATTCTAAGATTAATCATTTTTTAATCTTTTATTCTTGCATCCTATTTCACAAGCTTTCACATAAACATATTCAATATATTCAATAACATAACATCATCTAATATGTAATAGATATGTCATATGTATGTTATGCAAGTGTCTTCACTCATACAACCCATATGTCTATCAACCTTGACTTTGGTACCACCTTACGATGCCCCACCTATCATTTCTACTTAATAGTATACATAATAATAACAAAGTAGATTAAATTAGATCTTTTATTTATTATAAAGGACACTAAACCAATCATTAGGTAAGAGTAAAGATTTAAGTAAATTTAAAATTATTTTAAAAAACCAACCTCATGAAATAAAAATAGATATCACATCATACTACTACAACAAAACTCAATATTAATATCCTAGATACAATGTTATAATATACATAATATAATATTTACATTCTCTCTCAATAATAAGATACTCAACTCACATGTCACTCTAATTAACCTCTCTATATGTATCCATGGTGACTTATAATATAAGAAAATGAGCTTTATCAAGTTCTATAGGTGAATTATAGATACATAAGCATCTCAATGTAAATGTTAATAAAGAATATTATAAAAACAAATATGACAAAAGGTGTTTTGATTTAGTTTATAAGCATGACATATCTGATGATGGATGTAGACTTTTTGTTTGTACTTATACAACTTATATTCTTCATTTATCACATTCTCAAAAGAATCAAATTTTAAAATAATTATAAGATTTGATAAAAATATTGGACTATTTAGTTTTAACTTAAGATCTTTTATTTGTTGGCAAAATTTATTTTTTAAAAATCTCCTTTCTTGTGGATTAGTTAGTTCTTTGACTTCTTACCTAGTAATACACATAATAGCAACATAGTGGATTAAATAAAATATTTTATGTATAATAAAGGACATCAAACAAATCATTAAGCAAAGATAAAATTGAATTTAAAATTATTTTCAAAAACCAATCTCATGAAATAAAAAATACCTAAACTATCACATCATACTTATTACAACAAAACTCGGTATTAATATCCCAAATACAATGTGATAATATATATAATATAATTTTTATAATCATTTCTCAATAATAAGCCACTCAACTCAAATGTACTTTAATTGACCTCTTTATGTATCCATGACTTAATCTTGCTCTAAGAAAATGTGTTTTATAAAACACTATAGGTGAATTGTATAACAACAATATCTCAATATAAATAATAATAAAGATAGTAATAAAAACAAGTATAATATATTAGTAATACTTATAAATAAATGCAAAAATTATATATATATATATATATATATATAAATATGTTATACTTTTCATAAAAATATCAAATGACCTTTAATAATCACACTTTATTCATTTTTTATTCTCTATCTAATATTTTTGTTATTTTGTTATTATATATGGGCCCAAATTATGCTAGTGTCCATTATCATATCTTTATAATCGTATCCTATCTCTATTTAATATCTCATTATATCATATCTAAACTTCAACCAATTGGCATATCATACTTGGCCAGCTATATCAATCATATAACATCTTCGATATATTAAGCCTACCATAAAGTATTAAGAATATCTAGTGACATCTTAATCATATTATCCCTATAAAGTAGAATTTACATAAAGTACTAATAAAAATAAAGAATAAGGTCTTTGATATCATATCGTAGCATAGTTTGTAACTATTGCCTATCATACTTAGCATCATGTGCCAGTGGCTCATTATATATTATAATAATCATGGAATAATATCTGAGAAAAAAACACATTTCACTCTTTTTTCTTTTTATATCATATTATCTAACTATGTTATATCTTATATCATAAAATAACATTATTATAAGTGAGGTGCACATAATACTAATGTAGCTAATGAGCTCATTCACTTTATAGTTTCTTTTATTATTCATCATTTTATTCATTTTTTATATTTTGGTAATTTTATCTCATAAGGCACGTCATACACACACACAATATTTTATGCTTATAACATATATCATAACATAATAATATTATTGCAATACAAATATCAAAATATTTATGTACAAATAAAGAATGACATGTCAACAAACTCAATTAAACTTTTTCATAATTATCAACATCTCTTACTTATAATATAGTTAATTTAAATTTTCATAACTAGGTTATTATAGATTACTTTATTTTTCATTCTTCTTTTGCCTTCAATTTTTTACAAAAGAAATATTAGACGCAAATCTTCTGAATTGCATAAATCAAATGCTATCATAATCTTGTTAATTCGCTTAATCACATTTAGTTTTCATAATAAGCAAAATTCCAAAATTTTGCATTTCTAAATTTTTCTAAAGCTTACTTTAACATAACATATGTTATGACAAACATACCATGTCAAGCACATAGAACTATCTATTAGCTTAATGAACTATCATCTTAAATTCCACACTATTGAATCTCGAACTCGATGTATTGTCCACCAACTAATGTATAGCAAATCATAAATCTACATACCATACATAATTCATGAGACATACATAAAATGGCTACAATTTTTTTTGTTTCTTTCTTAATTCACATCAAGGATTCATATAAGTAAAACACTTAGAATCTTTAATCATTTATAAACAATAAAATGTCTAGATTTAAATAGAACTCAAAATCTTTCATCTAATTGCACAACTTATCCCTTAAATTCTACAAAATAGAAAGATAAACATGTTGGGAAAGAATACTACATTAACTTATACAAAACACCTTAACACCATACTTTTCTTCCCCTCCTCATCTTTGCAACAATTGAAACTTTTTTTGAATCCTTCTTTAAGATCCTATATTAACTACTTGGGACTTATTGAACTAAAGGGTGCTTGACCATTGATCTTTGTCTTGTGAGAAAAGATGAGTATTATTGTATATCCTTTTAGGTGTTAGAAATGTTTGAAATAGTCAAGCTTTCATTAGTAGGTTTGAAAGTCATGAGAGTTATTCACTTGATTGTCTCAATGTCTTTAAGATATCTTGAATTAAAAAAAAGAATGAACTTAAGGTTACGTTTGTTATGGCTCTTGAGTAGAAATTAACATTTGATACACAAACATGCAAACATGTTTTATCGGTTTAGATGTTGGCTTTCAATGGCTCTCGGCCACCACATTTAATGTTCTAGAATGAGCAAAAAATCACTTGATGATTGCTAGATATGTTTTCCATGGACTTCTGCATCTTAATATGCACATTTATCATCACCACTATTGTGCAACAATAAGTATACCTATATAATACAAACGAATGCAAATTTATACATGTATATATTTCTTAGGCTAAACCTTGTCCTTTCACAAATTGATGCCAATAATTTCTTTCTTTAGAAATTAGAAATAAGAGTTTGGCCCAAAGTATAACATAGATTAACTATTGAGTCAACTTTTAGCTTGAATCAAATTTATCAAATTAAACAATGAGCCAAAAAGTTGTCTTGCATCAAATTTCTATAATCTGTTCCACGATCAAATGAGATTAATATGGCTCTAAATTAAATAATTTTTTCATATCAACATTATTATTTTTCCCCATATATTATTATGTTCATAATAGGTTCATATGCCACTTTGCTTTTTTTCTTGAATCAAGCTTGAACTAATAATTAATGAATTAATCTAACATTTAATAAAAAATAGATTGTATCCTTCATTTCAAAGCTTCGATTTGATCAAGATTAAATTAAGAAACTTTAACAAAATCTTAAATTAAAATGGATTTGCAATTAGTTTGTTAAATGCTTTGAAGGTAATACCATATGTCAACTTCAAAACATAAAATCTACACTTCAACAAAAATGCATAGGTTTGTCATGCATTTTGTGTTAGGATAATTACAATTAGGTTTATAGTAGTATATGGCTTGATGGGCATATTTATGATAGAGATTACATATTTTTTCCTTGAGATAAAAGTAATATTAATGTAAGATGATTTGCTAAAACCTATATTTAACTTATTAATAATTTTGAAGTACTTAGGTCCAAGAAATTTATCTATACAAGGGATTATCTAAGGTGTTATAGGTTTAGAATTAGAAATTATAAGATCATTGGGCTAGTATTATAGTGGTACTAGTTTAAGGGCAAGAAGTGATCAAAGAAATCTCACTCTTACAATAAATCGATCTTCTAAATCTTTTAATATCATAGGATACTTTTTGTCTTTTCTAAACTGATAATATTTCTCAAATATAGCTCAGCTTACATAGATTCCTAGATCTCAACTCGAATTTAAGATAATGTTACTCAATCCTACTCTTAGACAGCACATCTAAGTATATAATCCTCAAATTTAGTAATGTATTTATTAGTAATCTTTGAACCTTGGGGTGGACTTTACCATTTATCTAGATGTTCATCTACATAATAGGTGGGTACATATTTAGCTCATAAATGAATTTTGACTTCTCATGAATGGGATAATGCTTAATCTTTGTCAAGTTATTACTTTTTAATGTGTGAACAAATAATCTAGCATATGATATGAGCCTAGTTTTTACAAACTGGTAGTTTCAACTCTCACTAATTTCATACCAATCAAAATAATACTCTATTCTCATTTCTTAATCTTGATATACTATAAGATCTTAACTTTCATCAAAGGTTGGGGCTTTTATTTTAGCCATATTAATATAATAATCATCATCTCTTTTGTGTCTTCTATCATAAGTATATAGAGTAGCTTAATGCATAGGTCGATGTTCTAGTTGGTTAGGTTCATTTTTAGAGAATAATTTCTCTATTTTAGAGTCTCTTGTCATAAAACTACTTAATATATGGGTTTCATTTAATCTATTATCTTTACATTTTCTAGTCAGCTTATGCATATTTGTAAGGTTGCTCTTAGCCTTGTACTGAATAAGTTAGTTCTAAAATTACATGTTATATTATTATGTCAATGAGTGGTTGTACAGATTAAGAATCAAAATTTTTATATTATTTTTTTATCTAATGGTCATAAACTATTAGGTTAAAAATAAAGTTCTTAATTTAGGATCATAAAAAATAAAGAAATTTAGAAATATAATAGCAAGAGAACATATAAATAAGAAAATGTTGAGCATCAAACTTGAAAACAAGATTTTTTTTATTTGTTTTTCCATTTAGTGATGTAAGATGATATGTTAAAACCTATCTTTAGCTCATTAACAATTAAAAAGTGCATAGATTCAAGTAATTTATTCATACAAGGGCCTACCCAAGGTGTTGTAGGTTTAGAATTAGAAATCTTAAGATTGTTGGACAAGTAAGGACTTTTTCAAAAGTTAAGAAATAATATTAATCTTTAATATGAGGGATTTTAATCTAAAGAAAAAGTGATTTAACAATCCACATAAAAAAATACTCACATTAGTGGTGAAGTGGCAAGGTACACACACAAGTGAAGTTCTTAGAATACAAAACAAGAAAATTACATATTCACTTGCACAAACTAAAAAGTTGGATGCAATGATCAATTTTTCCTAAAAGATGAAATAAAATGGTTAAACATTTTCCTAGTGATTTGATGCACTTGTAGATGCTAGATAATGGGTAAATATCTCTTCTTTTACATCTTACTCACCTTCTTATGGCATCTCTAAAAACACATCATCAAATTGATCATATATGGTATGCTCATATCAAAGAAGCTTGATTACAATACTTCATTATTTCATACAAATTGTATTACTTATAATATAATAAGCATCTCCATTTTTAGAGACCTCAAGGGTACAATAATAATTTACCAACCTTTGAATACAAAAAGATAGGGTTACATGTTTCAACTTGAAATTTTTTATTATTATGTACTAAATTTTCTTACAATAATTCTATTAGTTAAATAATAGATTTGAGTTCATTTGAAATTTATTTTGAGAATCATTCTCTAAGCCTTATTGATTTGATTCACTTACCTCATGATTTTTATATTTTTGAGTTCACTAAGACTTTTGCTCATCATATTTCATCATTACACAAATATATTATTAAATAAATTATGTTAATCAAATAGTGAGGTTGAGACTTTTTGAAATTTATTTTAAAAATTATCATTAGAGTCCTATTGATTTGATTATCTTCCTTATAATTTTCACACTTTTAAATCGACTAAGTCCTTTGCTCATCATATTTCATCATTACATAAACATATTATTAAAAAAATTAATTTAAATAATGAAATATATAAGCAAGTAGTAGATGCTTATAGATAATTCAGAGAACTTAATAAGAGTGATTATGTAGTGATTTGTATTAGGTTTAAGTGATTCCCAATAAAAAACCTCAAGAAATTGTCTATTTGTGGTGCTTGATCGTTTAAAATTATGAAGACACTGAGTACCAATGTATATATTTTAGATTTACTTGAAGATTATGAAATTAGTGTTATCTTTAATATTTAAGATCTTATATCTTATAGGGAACCACATCCAATACATAGTGAGTCTTTTAAGCCTTTATCATCATTACTGAGTGAACCTATCATATTAATACCTTTAACACTATTTGGTGAGTTGAGATCAAATAGAGTAGATCTTAGATGATCAAATAATTTTCACATAGGATCAAATGTAACAATAATTTTTGGTCCATTAGTGAGGCCATCCTGCATTTAATGACACTTAGATTATTGAGAATGTGCTTCATCACCTAAACTTAGAGATGTTAGAGTAGTATCAAAGATTTCACCCTAGCTCTACTGATCCATACAAGGGCATACCCAAGGTGTTATAGGTTTAGAATTGCAGATCCTAAGATTTTTGGGTAAGTAAAAACTTTTTCAAAAGTCAAGAACTTGTACTAATCTTTAATAAGAGGGATCTCAATCTAAAAAAGTAGTTTAATAACTCACAGCCAAAAATACTCACATTGGTGATAAGTGGGAAGGTAAACCAAAAATAGAGTTCTTAAAATGCTAAATAAGAAAAACACATTCATTTACACAAACTAGAAAATTGAATATGATCATTAAGTTTTTCCAAAATATGAAATAAAGAGATTAAATATTTTTCTAGTGATTTGATACTCTTGTGGATGCTAGATCATGTGCTAAATTTATAGTTAAAAATATTTAAAAACTATCAATTGACCTTTGAAAGACTTAAACTAAAATGTAGATATAAATAACTTGACGAACTGACAAAATCAAACTAAAATGTACAAAAAATAAGGGTTGGTTATAATTGACTACAATAACAATAATG
Organism: Vanilla planifolia; assembly: GCA_023846275.1. Classification (NCBI taxonomy): domain Eukaryota; kingdom Viridiplantae; phylum Streptophyta; class Magnoliopsida; order Asparagales; family Orchidaceae; genus Vanilla; species Vanilla planifolia. Next base: position 71,567,789 of record CM043865.1, on the reverse strand, counting down.
ATAATAGAGACTAATGAGAAGTAGATAAGTCAATCCTAACACAACTCTAAATAAGAACAAATTCTTGGCTTTTGAGAAGGTTTTTACTTACCTAACAATCCTAGGTGTTCTAATTTTAAACTTATAATAGCTTAGGTAGCCCTAATATAGATACATTTCTTGAACTTAAGCACTTCTTAATTGTCAATGAACGAAAGATAGGTTTTAAAAACTTGCATGATTTTTAATTTATTATAAATAAGTATCTTTTAATTTTATGCATTTATTGTTAATTACTAGAAGTATTTTTTGCAAGCATTCTATGTTATAACATGTTATAGTTATCACTAAATATAACACGCTGATAAGGTTGGTCTTTGATTCTAATAAAGGAACTAAAGATGTTAATTTGTCATCAATATTTAGATGGTGCTAATTTGATTAAATATAGGAGATCCAATATAGTGAAGAATTTTATTTAGTACTTATAATTCTTCTTTTAATCTCCTCATTTAGTTATATAATCTCTTCTTCTTTTACTTCAGCTCTTTCTTTTACTTCTTTTTTTATGTCTATGTAGAGCTCTCTTAAGACGCTAAGCTATAACATACCCCCTCCCATGACAATGAGATAATATTCTAGTTTGGAACTAGTAAATAGTTTGTTCAAGTGTTGGATTCAACAAACTGGTGGTATGTATGGAGGGACACGAGTTTCTTATGTAGTCAAAGTAATAAGAAAGGTAGAAGTAGTCATATGAGTTTAAGGGTTGGAAGTGGTTAAAGAAATCTCATTCTTACATGTCATCGATCCTCTAAATCTTTTCACATCATGGACAACTTTATATGTATTTTTTAAACTAGTAATATTTTTCTAGTATAGCTCAAGTTTAATAAACTCTCTGAGCTTAACTCAAAAGCAAGATAGATAGTGATAGTTATTTTAATGTCATAACATAAAATGCTTTCAAAAAGATAGTTTTAACACTTACAAAACATCCCTAACCATACACAATATCTTGGATTAATAAAATTTTTATTTTCATACAATAAACTTGTTGCATTCCATTAAAGTTTGGTCAATATTTTGATAAATTATGATGTGATGTTATCTCAATGTAGGTTGATAACTTTATTTGGAAGACCTTGGTTATACGAATAAGATGCTACCTTAAATGAAAGATTCAATAATTTTACTTTCGTATATGAAAGAAACAATATCATGTTATGAATTAACACGATATTGATAATAGCTCCAAATCTTTCTCTTTGAGCCTCTTGCTTATCTTCCCAGGGCAATTCTAGAATCACACCTCAAATTGATTATACACAATATGCTCAAACAAGTTTGGTGGTAGCACTCCATTACTTCATTCAAATTATATTAATTATAACATTGTAAGCATCCCTATTTATAAAAATCTTAAGGGTATATTGCTAATTTGCTAACCTAGGAATATGAAAGAATATTTAAGAATATTAAGGGACATATTTTTAAATTTTAAATGATATTTAAAAAAAAAAAGCTGATGATAGCACTTCATTATTTCATTCAAATTACATTACTTACAACATGGTAAACATCCTTATTTATAAAAATCTTAAAGATACAATACTAATTTGCTAACATAGGAATATGAAAAGACATTTGAAAATATTAAGAAACATATTATAAAATTTTAAAAGATATTTTTAGAATACAAAAATTTACCAAATGTTATAACAACTAACTTTGAATTCTACCCAAACATTGCCTTGAAAAGTTGCAAAATTAATTGATATAAGAAATTCCCAAAAAACTACCTTGGGCAACGATCTGGCAAGCAACAAAGTGATAGGTGGTGCAATTGGTGTGATACAGGAAAAAGAGTTGTAATGACACCTCGGATCTAGTTTGCGGGTTAACACAAGTTAGATCATATCCCACATCCATAAGTGCGTCAAATCACTAAGAAAGTGCTTAACCCCTGTATCCCATCTTATAGGAAAAATTAATCATCACATTTAATTGTTTAGTTTGTACAATTGATTGTGTGATTTTCTTGTTTAGTACTCTAAGAACTTCACTTGTGTATGTATTTTACTACTACACTATTAATATGAGTATTTTGGTTATGGATTATTAAACTATTTTTTCTTTAGATTAAGATCACTCATATTAAATATTAGTACAAAAGTCTTTAGTACAGGTTGAATATGTCTCAAAGGTGTAAGCCTATCTACAAATTCATTGGGAAATACATCAACAAATGCTTTCAACAAAAGTTGAATTATGGATTGTAGGGTAGGTATTCTAGTGCAGGCTTCTCTATTTATCACAAACAAGATAACTTTACTACTGGCCATATCTTTCTTAATTTAGAATAATAAAATAATATTAAATAATTTTATTTTTCCTTTATCTTGTTTTTTGAAGTATTTAGATTAGAAATTTTTTCAAAGGAGATGAAGGGTATAGCATGATCTTCAAATAATTTAAACTGAAGTATAGATATAAATAACTTGAAGAATTGACGTAAAGTAAACTAAAATATGCAACAAACAAGAGTCCACTATAATTGACCCACACAACGACAATGATAAAGGAGATCCGAATATGACTAGTATACCTATAAGTAGAATATTTGTATGATGTACATGCCACTAATGCATCAAATATCTTTAGGGAACTAGATGGTAAAGAGGTCAATTGAGACAAATATTATAAAATCATTTCTTCATTGTGGTGTTTTTCCTCTTGACAATTTTGCATTTCTTTGAACATTTTACACATGTTGCAGTTGAGATTCTTGTTTACCAACTAATGATATCAAAGCTACATTTTGTAGATCTTGAGACATCAAGGTCATTAGTGGCATTATAAAGTTAGAGAGGTTGCATAGTTTATGTTGAAATCAATAGCATTTTTTTAATGTCGTAACAATGACAATAATAATTGAAAGTCAAATTCTTGTAGTAATCATAACTTGAAAAATTACACTACATTATGGTGGCTTACAATTATTTTTGGCAAGACTTGGCACTTTTAAAATGGTGTGAAGGTGAATAAACTTTCTTATGAAAGTGAAGGTTGATCAACATGGATCATTAATAAGGTGACAATAGAAAGTCCACTACAACATGAGTGGAAGTAGGGATTAGGGATCATTTTTTTAATGTCGTAACAATGACAACAATAATTCAAAGTCACATTCTTGTAGTTGCCATATCTTGAACAATTGCACTACACTATGGTGGCTTGCAATGATTGTTGGCAAGAGTCGACACTTTTAAATGATGTGAAGATGAATAAACTTTCCTATGAAAGTGACGGGCGATCAATAGGGATCATTAGTAGGGTGATAATGGAAGGTTCACTACAACATGAGTGGAAGTATAGTTAAGCTAGTTTTCGAAATATAAGCAAGGAAAAAAAATAAGGATGGCATTTCTAATTTGTCATGTTGAAAAGAATGAGGAAGAAAGAAATCAATGACTTAGATTACTTTGTTGGTCTAGAAAATAATTCCTTGGTATGTCAAAGTTCTAGACACAATTATGGGTCACACCAAACAAAATTTGCTTAGATTTTGAAAATTAGGAAAAAATAATGACTATTTTCTTTCATCAAAGAATATTTTTATTAGATCAAGATTGTTGGTGTTAATAAAAAATGTTGGTGTTATAAGGCTACCACAAAATCTAGTGATAAGCATCTATTTGGAGCCTAATGAGTTTACTTTGTGGGAAAAAAAAGGAAATAATATCCTTGCAAGTGAATGAAGTAAGACTTGTAATAAAAAACTAGATAAACCTTAAAGTATAAATGAGGCATGGAAAGGTCAAATAGCATAAAACAATTATTTCTTACAAAGAATTTGCTTCAAGGAATTATTATGATGCTAGATCTAATAGAGGTTTGTTTAAAATTAGATATGGGGAGTAAATCTAAATCTCTAACAAATCATTTGTTTTCAAAAAAATAATTACAACTTAAAGAAAATAGAAGAAAGAATAAAAGACTCACGTTTGGATGAGTTTAGCAAGTATTGGTTGAATTGTTTATACATCAGCTAAAGATTAAGGAGGAGAATATAGCACTTCTCCTATTATTTTCTTTGTCATCAATATTTGCTGACACAATAGAGAATACTATTTGGGAATGATAGTTGTAACTTGAACAAGTCACTATTTTATAAAAGAATGAATCAAAATAAAAGAATAGTATCAATGGAGTGTTCAAAGAAAGTATTAACTTAGTTTTTGAGGGTTTTAATCAAAAGAGAAGCATAGTGTAACAAAAAACAAGACACTCTACATCCAAATGTTACAAGAAGACATATTTTATTACTATTAATAAAGGTCATATGAATCCATGGCATCAATAGTTATTTAAGATGAAAAGAAAACAAAAAAATGAGAAAGAATCATTTGATGCTTTAGTTGTTCTATTAGATATTCATGATTTTGATTAATCTTGATAATTAAGTCTTTACATATGGATGATACATATGCATATGTGTTGTCAATGAGTAGTTCAAGATGTATTGTGATAGTTGTTCATCCATATAATTAAAAGTAATTTTCAATTATGAAGACTTGTATAATTTTGTTAGTATATTATAATAAATATTGTTTTCTAAAAATTTTCAATTATTAGCTCTGAGGAGTCGACATTGTTTTTGGCGGGATTTAACATGATTTATTTGAGCCCAATAAAAGTAACCTCTACACTAACTCGGTGCGGTCAACGCGTGGATGAATATTCCGACAAGGCCACTTTGGTTCGAAGGATCCTGTACGTCTCTAGAATAGCAAACACTGTAACGACCATTAACGCTTAGTAGCTGGACGAGCTACTAGCGGAGTGTTGCCTGTTGTAGCAGACGACTGCCACCCAAAATCCGTTGCTGGATCGTATCCGACTACTATTCGGATGATCCCTCCGGCTACCACGTGGAGCTCGTGTCGCGGATGAAAAAAAGATATAGCATTTTCGAGAATAAAGAAGAAATTGAGGTCGGAGTTAGTTTAATAAATTCCAAGAAAATTATCACGTCTTCTTGGCGCTGGTTGCTTGGTTTCTTCGTCGTCTCTCACGGGTGCTGCTGAGCTCAAGCCAGGTCGGGTCCAATTTCTGCCAAAAATATATATTATATATTTTTGATTTTTTAAAGCATTTTAAGCTCAATTTATATGTTTTTTCTTTATTTGGGGGTGTGTTAGATCTCTGCTCCGATCGGGTTTTGGCATTTATGGTGAAGAACACGATGTAGGAGACGAATTCCAGGTCCGTGTTGATTCCTATCATTGCCTTTCTTGCGGCTTTGTTGATTTGAGCTTCTTTGTGTCGTAAAAGATGGATTGCAGATCAGTGAATTTCTTTTTCCCTTCTTTTGGTGTTTGCTTGAATCGGTGGCTTTTTGCGCGTTCTTTCCTTTTCAAAAGAAGCTATAGCGCGCTTCTATTTCTGACGGACATGAGCGTAATACTTGAAGGAAGAAAGAGATAGTTTCTGATTCTTGGTTTCTAATTTATGAAAATCTCATGGAATTCAATCGAATTTAATGTATTGGGATAAACGGGAGAATAGTCTCACATTGGGATGTACGAAGTGATGGTTCTAACTCAATAGCTTTGGCTTTTGGGTTTTTTTGGTATAATTTATGTATTGTGTCTGCTTAGACCCACAAGGTTTTGCTCCCGTATCAGATGAGGATGTGCTCAAGATCTTGGTAGGTAATCCAAGGTCAAGCTGCAATGTTGATGAAATGAGGGGATTCCATAATCCATAATGTCACCGTTCTAGCGTTCTTTTGCATATGAAATAAAAGTCCACTTTTGATTAGTGAAGTTATGGCACATTTTTAAGGGATGGTGAAGGTTTTGCAAGCTTCTACGCTGGAGCCTGAGTAAGCGGGGTTACAGTTGATGTTGCCTTTTAATTTTTATTATTTTTCAAGCTAATCTTAAAAGGTGACGCAGACCAAGCAGAGCACACGCCTTAGCTCTATAATGGGGCTGTTTTATATAAACTATCATTCATATCGAGAAGTTTTTCAAGTGTACTAATCACTTTGGTGAAGCCTTAGAAGGGGCTTATTTATAAAGAATAGCTAAAGAAAGTTATGCCAAACTCTGCCTGAGCCTTTCCTAGCATAGTTTTGCGACATATTGTCATTTATTATTCTGAGGGAGTATGCCTTTTTTGGTAACATATGTTTCTGGCAGCATATATTTGTAAAACAGACAGTTTCTTGTTGCAGCCGTGTTCTTTATCTTTCTGAGCCCTATGCGAGTAAAAGAATCCTTCAAGACTAACGTCTTCCTGTGTAAATACATGTAAGAATAGAAGACTTTAGGACTGGGCAAACTAGCTCGAAGATGAACTCAAAATTACAAGTTTGACGCATCAGCAACCATATTGGGAATTGATATGACCAAGCTTGAATCCTAAAATCATTTCAACTTGTCTCAGCTTAAAGATTATGTTGTGCTGACTCAAAAGAGTAAAAATTGATAGTTCTCATAGAGGTGTGGAACCCAGAATTAATAGGAATTATGAAATAGTGTAAGAATATTGGAGGAAAAATATGCATGTACTTGTTGAAAAAGTCACATAATCATCATGGAAGTAACAAATTGAAGAGATAAGGGAGAAATGTTTATGCAAGGAGAAGTATAAGTTTAGGCCTTGCAACGTTTAACCATTTTGAGGAAAAACTGGCGTAGTTCTGTTTTAAGTGAAAAACACAGCTTCAAAATATTGTTTTACTACACTAATATTCCTTAGTCCTCCATGAATTACACCGGCTAAAATCTTTTATGTTATTGAAATCACATTTCTAACATTCACATACAAAGACATCCTCAAGGTCACCAATCTGTGAAATTGAAGTAAATCTAGAACCATACCTAAACCCCAAATAAATGTAACTATAAGGCACTCAGCAATTTCAAGATCATTCTTTGCAAAAGAATTTCAGATTTTTTGGCCTTCTTGTTTGAAAGGTTTTATATTTAATTTTAGTCTTTTCTAGAAAAACTAGTTTAAAGGGGGAATTGAATTTGGTATGGTAAGTCCAGTGTTATTGGAAAAGTATTTTCTTGGTTGTCAAATGGGATTATTTATTGTTTTAAGTTGTATACTTGTTTGTTAGTAACTTGGTTCATGCTTTTTATGCTGTTTTGCTTTGGCTTTGAATAGGTTCAATTTCTACTTTTCTCTTTATTCAAAAGAATGAAGCAAGCAAAAAGAATTTACCTTCTATTCTAAAACAAGAGCTATTTTTTTTTTACATGACTAGCTGTTTAACTGTTTTATGCTTGATTTACTAATCATCAATCAATTTTGTTATGTTGTCTTAATGAGTACATCTTTGACATTTTCCTAACAATAAAATCAGGCCCTTTTTTGGTCTTTTTTCATAGTATTTTCCAGTATTTAACATTTCTTTATTCAATTCAGTCATTTGTTTTACCACTAATTCAATCATAGCACTGGTATGTATTTTTATTCTATTCGATCGAGCCATTTTAACTTTCTTGGGAACATTTTCATTTGTAATCTTCTCAATTCACATATACATACTTATTTATCCTAGCATTCTTGTTTCAGTTGCACTTGTTCAATTCATCAATCTATGAGTTGTATGTCAATTTTTTCATAGTAACATTATTGTCCTTATCATGATCTTACAAAAAGTAACTTTAAACTTGAGTTTCAATCATGAAACACACCAGATGAACACTTCTTCGTCAGTCTAATTTGATTTTATTGATGACATCATCATTCATTTCAACAAACTTTTTTAGAGCAGATCGAGATTTCTAAACTGTTTAACTTGATCTTATTTTCAACTAGAGTTGTTTTAGCTCCCTTTTGAATAAATCATTTCTGATTTTATTCTTTTGTGCATGGAAAGTGAGTATCCTCATCTCAGCAGCACTCGATCCATATTAGGTCTTCTACCAAGGATATCCTCCACAGGATATACCGTTGCTGCACTCAGAAATTTTTGTAAATAAACATCAACAAGTACTTTTCAGTTCTTGTAACATTTTTATAACAATGACAGGTCATTGAGTAATACTCTTCTATGACTGGTGAAAGAACTTTGCAGTCACCTTTATATGGAGTAATTCAAAGATTAGATTATCTCTACTTATCTATTCTTTTATAGTTTTTCTTTCAGATAATTTTGGATGGATATTAGCTAGCTTTGAGGCTGACATATGTTAATTTTTCACTTCTGATTTTTAGGTGCTTCATTTCCAACTTGTTCGAAACACAAGCTGGACTTGTGCATCAGGATTGCTTTTTCAAAGTTTGTATCAAATTGACATGAGTTTCATTGAAAAGTTTTTGGAACCGTTGCATATCAATCTTTAACATTATTAATGCAAATCATACTTACAAAATCCTTATTTTTACAGGCCAATCTCACTTCATAATTGACAGTACAAAGGAACTTGTAAGCTGTCCACATAACTCAAATTATGAGGAAACAGAAGCTCAAGAAACTTCTAAAGTCTGTTGTCAAGTCTCACGGAGATGTTGACGACGACAAAAAAGGTGACCGACCTGCATGAACTTCCCAAATCTGTTGCTCCTTTTGCCATAATTTTTTACTTTATGATTTTGATTAGAGTTCAAAAAGTATCATGAGAAGTCCATATTGCATGCACATTCTATATATGGCTCCCATGGGGGAAGAGATTAATTTGGGTTCTTGTCCATCTTTTCTATTGTGGCCTTGATTATGTTTCAGACATCATAATAGAACAGCATCAACATTAGCAAACGATGTTGAGCATTGTATCAGCATTGCTGCATGTGCTGGTGTTTTTGAAGCGTAGGCATTTGAAGATTGGCGGTATCCATGTTTTTGAAAATTCAATTTCAGTCTTATTTTTGTAGATATAGGTTTGAAGGTTCTAAAGCTTTAGCCTTTCTTACACATTATTTCGTTGCAATTATTTGTTAGTAATTTGGATGTAATTTAAATTATATCATTGTATACTTAATTATAAGAGATATTATATCACCTAGGATCGACCCTCGAGAAGATTGACCTCAAGAGGCTTAGCTTTGAAGGTCTGGCCATTCCTATAACCCCAAAACCAAAGAGCGTAGGAAGTGATCGCCGGGTGATGTTGTCAAAGTAGAATTACTAGACAAAGAGTGGCTTTTGATATGTTTCTAAGTGGATGGATATACCGGTGTTTAGTCCCACATCGACTAGAGAGGGAATTTATTATGAACTTTATATAAAAGATCATAGTCTTACATTGTTGAAGTGTCTTTTGAGGATAAAATGTTTTTTGGTTAGTACAAGACAACCAAAAGAAGACATCTTTATATTGTGAGACTGAGCTGTGATAGTAGTGGTAATCTTTTAATAATATCATGATTAAAAGATTTGTTCATAATTTAGCAAGAAATTGAGCTATCCATTAGTGGGAGGCTTACAATAAGAAAATGGTTTTTCCATGAAGGAAATTGGCCAAAAAAAAAAAATGGATGCATTGAGAAGTGGCACACGCAGCACACAAGACACCCATGACACTTGTACTGCATGAATCACATGCTGCAATAGGTTGAGTGTGGCAAAACACACATGTAGTACTACGCACATAGTTGATCGCGAGTGTAGAACTGGGCATGTCACAGAACTGCATGAGTGTTTTGATAGTGCACATGGCAAATTAGCACGTGATAAATTGTTATGCATGACAAACTAGTGTGTGTGAAATGAGGTATGTGTTAGACCGTGACGCGCAACAGATCGAAGTGCAATAACCCATGCATGCAGTTGACTACACTTGTGCAACTATCCGTGCAGTAGGTCTGGTGCACAACACTTGCTACCGACACATGAGTCACATGCATGGTTGGTGTAGTTGGAACAACAAAACAACCTATGTACTAAATTTCTATACATTAAGAAGGTAGGTTTGGATTTTCTTAATTTTTATATTATTTTAAATAAAACATGAGAGGAATTTAAAATATATATATAAATCAAAATATTATTATTATATTACTATAAGTATGTAGTTACATGTCTTATTAGGGAGGCATTTTTTTTTATTTTTGATTCTTGACATAAAAACTTTCACTTAATTTTTTATATTTATGCTTTAGTTCTATTGCACTTAACTCTAGAATAAGATCAACGTGGGGCCTTTGAACGAGATTCCCTTCGGATAGAACATACCATTTTTTTTTTGTTTCTACCATAGAACAAAAGAAATGTTCCTAAATGACTTGATTTGTTGTTCTAGTTTGATTGAAGGCAAAGGTTCTTCCAGAGGAATCTTTAATGCAGGTACATTTACAGGTCTGATAAACTGCTCTAATATGATATTTCCTAAAAGCTATGACTATTATGAATAGCTAAATTTCAACACCTCCAAATGACTAATCAATATCCAGGCAATCAGTAATGGTCACAAGTTTAAATTTTTTAATCTTGTTTAATAGATCAACAAATAGAGCACATCAATATGGGAATGTTTAGATGTTATATAAATAGGCAGGATGGTATAAAATGCCTTACGTATGGGGGTGTCATTAATGTCCATAATTAATAAGGCATCCAAAAATATGCTTTATATTTGTTTTTAGGAAGTAAAAAGGGTAAAATCAAACTAATACTAGTAGTATAATTAGATATTGAAGAATAAATGTAGTAAAGTTGCTTATAAAAAAGTTTGAAGATGTATCTTATGGGTAATGTACTGGCACGTAACTTGCATGTTAATAAAGCCTGCTGCTGGTAGAAAAGTTATACAAAGTCTAAAGATCTGGCTTATTGCGCTCTTTTCATTCTGTAGCAAGTTTTGTTTTCAAATCTTTTATTAAGCAAGCTTACTATGATTTGAAAAAGTTACTTCATCTTTGGTTGTTCACTTTTTAATATATAACCTATGCAGAGATCGAAAACAATGTGGAGAAAATGCTGGAGTTGTTTGAGAACAACAGTGCAGATGTATCTTATGGGTCTGATTTGGTTTCCATTGTAAATGACATAAAAAAAAGATGTCATTCTCTCTATGAGCGCCATGATGGATTGACTAATCTAATAAAGAGCAAAGCTTGGCATAGAAATCGTGAATCTAGTTCTGGATCATCTGATTCGGGGTCAGAAAGCTCATCTGATGAGGACAAGCCAAACAATAATCATGGACAGGAAGTGGAGCAGCAGATATCTTTAGAAGAGTATAAATCTGTGTTGGAGAAGCTTAATGTGATCTCTGAAAGAAATGCTGAACTTGAGGCTCAAAATAATGCAATGCATGCAAAGCTTGAAGAAAATGAATATCTTGCAAATGAAGTTGCAGAAAGGCAGACTGTGCTTACAAAGTTGGAAAATGAACTTCAAACTTTGAGAGAGAGTTTCAAGCTCTTGCAAGCTGAAAAGGAGCTTCTCAAATCAGATATAGAGAGATCTAAAGATAGAGAAGGTAGTTTAGGTCTTTCCTTGAAAGCTCTGCAGGATGAAAATGAGCTTCTGATGATAGAGAAGCAGAATAATTCCCGCATGCTCCTTGAGAATGAAGAAGCCCTTAAAAAGTTGAAAAATGACCTTGAAATGATTGTTGAAGAGGCAGATAAAGTAAGAAATGAAAATGTTTGCTTAAGAGAAGAGCTGGAGAAAACAGCTCAGGAAGTTGTCATCTTGAATCAGCAATTAGCTGTGACATGCGACGAGAAGGAATCTTCAAGAACAGTAGCAGAAAACCTTAAATTAGAAAGTGTAAATCTGACATCTGAAAATGCAAGATTGCATCTTGAGAATCGAGACTGCAATGCTCGGCTTGAAGCTAGTGCTATGCGTGTTTTCCATTTAAATGATAGGTTATTGATTGCAGAGGAAGAGAATAATAATTTGAAAACCGAGGTTCTAAGTTTATCAACCCACATGAAGGAGGCAGAAAAAACCATTGATGATGTGTCAATGCAATCTGGATTAATGAAAGAAGAAATCTGTATTTTGCAGAACAAAATCGATGAGCTGAACCATCAGCTGAAAGTTAAAGATGACAAAAAGTTAGAAATTGAACGGAGATCTTCAGAAGCTTGTAAAATGCTCCAGCTTGCACAGGAAAAGTGTTTGTTGTTGTCAGCTGAAATGGAAACGATGAAGAACGAAAACTTGCTACTGTTGACAAGAAATGACAACCTGAATCAAGTGCTGGAATGTAATAATGAGGAACTATCGAATCTTGGACAAGCCTTGAAAGCAACAGAATTTGAAAGGGATACACTGACTGAAGAAAAATTTGCTCTTTTGGGAAAGATAAATGAGGGTGTAGCAATCCATGTTGAGCTGAAAGCACAGATAGAACAAGTAGAAGGTGAAAAATCTCAGTTGATGCTAAAAATTGATGATCTCGGCCTTCAATTACAGGCTGCTAATCTCCAACTCTCTGATGTGAACAATGCAGTCCTGGCTGCCGAAGAAGAAAAGAGAACATTACTTACAGAAAATTCAGTAGTTAAAGCCAAGTTACAGGAAGCAGAGTTGAGGATAGACAGTTTCCAAACTCAGTTTGGAGTGTTGAATGAACAAAACTCAATTCTCCAGAGCAAGGTACAGGAAGCTGAGAAGGATGCAAATGATCTCAAGTTTGAAAGAGATGGAGTGATAGCTGATAATAAGAAGCTGCAGAACAAAGTTGAGGAGTTGAAGCTAAAAATTCATGATCTGGACCTTCAATTACATGCTGCCAATCTCCAACTCTCTGATATGAACAATGCAGCCCTGGCTGCCGAAGAAGAAAAGAGAGCATTACTTGCTGAAAATTCTATAGTTAAAAGCAAGTTACAGGAAATAGAGGTGAGGATAGATAATTTCCAAACTCAGTTTAGAGTGTTGAATGAACAAAACTCAATTCTCCAGAGCAAGGTAGAGGAAGCCGAGAAGGATAAAAATGATCTCAAGTTTGAAAGAGATGGAGTGATAGCTGATAATAAAAGGCTGGAGAACAAAGTTGAGGAGTTGAAGCTAAAAATTAATGGTCTAGACCTTCACTTACATGCTGCTAATCTCCAACTCTCTGATGTGAACAATGCAGTCCTGACTGCCGAAGAAGAAAAGAGAACATTACTTACAGAAAATTCAGTAGTTAAAGCCAAGTTACAGGAAGCAGAGTTGAGGATAGAAAGTTTCCAAACTCAGTTTGGAGTGTTGAATGAACAAAACTCAATTCTCCAGAGCAAGGTACAGGAAGCTGAGAAGGATGCAAATGATCTCAAGTTTGAAAGAGATGGAGTGATAGCTGATAATAAGAAGCTGGAGAACAAAGTTGAGGAGTTGAAGCTAAAAATTCATGATCTGGACCTTCAATTACATGCTGCCAATCTCCAACTCTCTGATATGAACAATGCAGCCCTGGCTGCCGAAGAAGAAAAGAGAGCATTACTTGCTGAAAATTCTATAGTTAAAAGCAAGTTACAGGAAATAGAGGTGAGCATAGATAATTTCCAAACTCAGTTTAGAGTGTTGAATGAACAAAACTCAATTCTCCAGAGCAAGGTAGAGGAAGCCGAGAAGGATAAAAATGATCTCAAGTTTGAAAGAGATGGAGTGATAGCTGATAATAAAAAGCTGGAGACCAAAGTTGAGGAGTTGAAGCTAAAAATTAATGGTCTAGACCTTCACTTACATGCTGCTAATCTCCAACTCTCTGATGTGAACAATGCAGTCCTGGCTGCCGAAGAAGAAAAGAGAACATTACTTACAGAAAATTCAGTAGTTAAAGCCAAGTTACAGGAAACAGAGTTGAGGATAGACAGTTTCCAAACTCAGTTTGGAGTGTTGAATGAACAAAACTCAATTCTCCAGAGCAAGGTACAGGAAGCTGAGAAGGATGCAAATGATCTCAAGTTTGAAAGAGATGGAGTGATAGCTGATAATAAGAAGCTGGAGAACAAAGTTGAGGAGTTGAAGCTAAAAATTCATGATCTGGACCTTCAATTACATGCTGCCAATTTCCAACTCTCTGATATGAACAATGCAGCCCTGGCTGCCGAAGAAGAAAAGAGAGCATTACTTGCTGAAAATTCTATAGTTAAAAGCAAGTTACAGGAAATAGAGGTGAGGATAGATAATTTCCAAACTCAGTTTAGAGTGTTGAATGAACAAAACTCAATTCTCCAGAGCAAGGTAGAGGAAGCCGAGAAGGATAAAAATGATCTCAAGTTTGAAAGAGATGGAGTGATAGCTGATAATAAAAAGCTGGAGAACAAAGTTGAGGAGTTGAAGCTAAAAATTAATGGTCTAGACCTTCACTTACATGCTGCTAATCTCCAACTCTCTGATGTGAACAATGCAGTCCTGGCTGCCGAAGAAGAAAAGCGAACATTACTTACAGAAAATTCAGTAGTTAAAGCCAAGTTACAGGAAGCAGAGTTGAGGATAGACAGTTTCCAAACTCAGTTTGGAGTGTTGAATGAACAAAACTCAATTCTCCAGAGCAAGGTACAGGAAGCTGAGAAGGATGCAAATGATCTCAAGTTTGAAAGAGATGGAGTGATAGCTGATAATAAGAAGCTGGAGAACAAAGTTGAGGAGTTGAAGCTAAAAATTCATGATCTGGACCTTCAATTACATGCTTCCAATCTCCAACTCTCTGATGTGAAAAATGCAATCGTGGCTAATGAAGAAGAAAAGAGAGCATTACTTGCTGAAAATTCTATAGTTAAAAGCAAGTTGCAGGAAGTAGAGTTGAGGATAGATAATTTCCAAATTCAGTTTGGAGTGTTGAATGAACAAAACTTACTTCTCCAGGGAAAGGTAGAGGAAGCTGAGAAGGATACAAATGATTTCAAGATAGAAAGAGATGCGGTGATAGGTGATAATAAGCAACTGTACATCAAAGTTAAGGAGTTGCAGACTGAATTGGAAACAACAAATGTTCGGCTGCATGATCTTGAAAAGCTAATTTCATCTGCTAAGGAGCAAAAAGAAAACATGGTGTCAGAGATCTCTGTGCTCACTGGCAAAATAACGCATGCACAGTTGGACAATTTGACACTAGAGAAAGAGAGAGACCTACTACGAGAGGAAAACACTGCTTTTCAAAGAGTTAGAAATGAATTGCATAACAAGATGATTGATTATGAGAAACGATTGGAAGAGGGAATGGCTGAAATGCAACATCTGAAGGACACGCTGAAGTTACACCAGGCTGAAGTTTTGCACGAGGTTCAATTAATGACCGATACTTTAAAGGGAGATCTTGTGGAGGTGGCCATGCAGAAGGATGACTTGGATCAGAAGATAGGGAAACTAACTCACTTGTCTTCAGAAAACGAAGCTTCACTGAAAAAACTGGAAGATGCGTTAAGAAGTAAAATATCAGAACAGGAGGCTCTTGTTGAAAAATATGAGGATTTGCTTAATAAACATAAACAACTAGAAGATAGCTATTATGAGGCTGTGGAAAAGCTAAACATTGCAGAGAAGAAACTAGAGGAAATGTTTGCGAAAGATCAAATTATCCAGAAATTTGAAACAGTATCAGCTGATCAGAAAAATGAAATGTACAAGTTAAGTGAAAGCTATAAGGAAATATTGGAAAAGCTCTTACTTACTGAAGTAGCAAAAACGGATATTGATAAAGAGATGCAAAGGCTTGAAGTCCAGCTTCGCTTGTCAAACCAAAAACTCAAGATAACTGAAACTGAATACAAGGAAAAGGAAGATGGATTCAAGAAGTTAGTGGAAGGATTACAAGAGGAACTTAGGTTGCTTGACAGACAGGTCCTGAAGTGGTCAGGGGATTTCCGTGTTTTAAACAGTGGGTACATGCAAACTAGACTGGCTTTAGATAATGGTTTGGGAATATCTTTCAATGAGCTCCAAAAACTGAGGTCAGCATCAGTTGAAGATATGAAATATGCCAAGCTGCAGCTAGCTGAATGCCTATCAGAGCTACAAGAAGTGAAGGCAAGGCTAGAGTCAGTGTTTCATCAAAAGATAAAGCTCCAAAATGAAACACGTCAACAGGAGTTAAGACTGAGATACCAGCAAAATGTCATCTTTGATTTGAAAGATGAAGCGAGTAGAAAAGGAATGGAATTGGCCGAGAAGTCTAGACAACTGCATATCCTTGAGAGAAGGGTCATTGAGACAGAAACGAAGTTGAGGGAAAAGGAAAAGGAGGTTCTTGACAAGGATGAAGAGAAAAGGGAAGCTATAAGACAGCTATGCCTGCTAATCGAGTACCACTGGGAAAACAGCAATCATTTAGTAAAATACCTCTCATCGGTGCAGCGAAGACCTTAATGAAATATGTTCATCTCTTGTTGCCGACTGATTCAATCAGACTTGGTAGAGTTCCTGTTGCCATCTATTTACCGAAGTTTGCTTGGATCTGATTTTGATCACATCTTGGAGCTGCCATCTTATGGGAATGAAGAAGATACAGCCGTTTTTTATTTCAAGGTTAGTGATAATATGAAAGGTAGTCAATGTAGATCAACCATTCGTTAGTAGGCTGGTATTGTAGGCTTATAGTGCATTGTTATAGTGAACTCAATTGCCCTTTGATGTAGTGGTTATTCTTACTGTATTGATACTTTTGCCATAGATCTGGTTGCAATTATGATTTGTTTTATGAGGTCCTTTGTATTACATTTGAAATATGCAGTATTAAGTATATTTTTCCACTAGACTAATTATGAATTAAAATATTCTATAGGATGAATACAGGAGGAATTAGCAAACCCCACTTCTTTATATTGGGTATGAACAAAAACTTGTCATCAATAAATTTCACATTAGGACTAGGGGAAAGAACTAACTCCTATATGACCAATTTTCTTTTCATATTTTTTACCACATTAATATCCTAAACAAAATTTAGTGAGAAACACCAATCAATCTTATTAATTGACCAGGTTAAAGAAACTTTGCGTGTTAACCTATATGTTTCATAGGGCTAAGAGATTCCCAATTAAGCCATGACAACCACTTCTGCATTTCATGTTTCTCAACGATTATATAATTCTTCATTCTTAATTTATAAAATAAATAAAATAATATTATGGTCCAACCAAACGAAATTCTGAAGAAGACCAACAACAATTACATGCAAATTAGCCACCAAAAAAATATATAAATCCAAAAACAATTGACTCACGTATGCAACTAAAGTTTAGAAAAACTTTCTGAATGACAATTTTGAAGCACCTCAAATACCAAACTTATTTCAAGTAAGAATTTATTAACTTCATTCAATACGTTGGTGAAGAACTGGAAGTTAAGCAAAAAGAATAATCAATCCTTCGTTTAACATAAACAGAATTATGATAGCTGCATAAAAATGTTAAGGATTTAAGAAAGCTGACATAGTTTCTCTATTGTCTTACAGCCAAATTATTCTTCAGGAGGAAATAAAAATAACAAGCTGCTGGCTACCATCAGTTAGTTGATCCGCCAAAACACCTTAAAAATACTGAGAAACCCAGCTTCTTTATCTCTGTAATGGCTCTCCTACTAAAGAACAGGCCACCATGAACAAAGAAAGAAATAGCAGCATAATTTCACATCAACTCAATCCGATATTCTCATTTCCACACCAAGGATATCCTTCACAATCTCATATGTCACAAAGGCTATAGCAATCGATGGAACCACCTGTCAGCAAACCACAATTGAGAAACAAAAACAAACACCTTCATTCTACAATAAAAGCAGATTACAAACCTTGACAGAATTAGGAACAAGGCCTTTGTACAAGGCCCCAAAACCCTCATGGCGAACGGTCTTCCTGAAAGCATCAATCATGCCGGAGTACTCAATGGGGGCCTTTGTCCTTCCATCACCTGTAACGACAGAAGCAGCATCCTTCCAACCAATCATCTGCATTCTCCGACGGATGACGTCAAGTGGGTAGGCTACAGTCTGGCCCACAGTTCCGGCAGCAGCCCCGCATGCTAGTTTAGTGACCACACCCAAATCTGGGTCATCTTCGCACATGTAGGCCTTGGATTTCACAAGCCAATCCTTCAATGACTCATATACCGCAAAGTTGAGACCAACATAGGGAATCTGTACAAAAGCAAACAGTATTCACTTGGCTGCATCATATAGATACAAATAATGATCAACATAATAAAATTTGTTAATTTTAAGCAGGATGGCTTCCAAAAATGCCAAAAGAAAGCTATTGAATAGGGAGTGATTGTGAACAATGAATTCCTAATTAGCAATAAAACGGGAAAAACTTACGACTCCTATAACTGAAGGAAGCCAGCCTTTGTATAGAGCTCGAAAGCCCTCTTCTCTGTAAACCATTCCTAATGCATGAAACATTCCTCTATACTGATAAGGGGATTTCTCAGTCTGCATTGTCAAACAGAATATTACAGCTTTGAAATGCCACAAACATTATTTGAAGACAGGAGTATTGTTCATAAAGATGCAAAGAAACCCATCGGCATTTGATTAAAAATTCATGAAATGATACCTGGACGGTTATCCTGCCCCGGACCATGTCCATAGGGTACGTGGCCGACATGGCAATAATCCCAGCGCATGCTCCAGCACCAAGTCTTAGCACAGGGGTAAGCTGAGCATCCTCTGGATGAATAAATAATTGCACTCCATTTAGTTATGATACTACAAAAAGATAATCATCAAAAACTACTTTAAAGCATATATGTATTTAAGTTAATGTGATGTTCACTTTTTACAAGGTAATTGAACAATTTTTTATGGCTAACAAAAACATCAGGAACATTACCAAATCCTTAAACGAAGTGTACATAAGATAAGGGAATACAGATGAAATGTCCAAATTTCATATTGTTTACAAAACTTACAAAGCTCGGAGTTCTAAAAGTCTCTCCATTTTCAAAGGACAATTCATTCCCTCAATCATTTACTCTCCTCCCATGCTCTTAGTTTTAGGTACTAACTAAATGGTTAGACAAATTGCTGAATATGTTGCAACTGCCATACAAAATGCAAGCCCAAAAATTTAAGAAATACGAAGATAAATAGGGAGCAAGTAGCATCCATCACCATTACCAACTTTAATCCCATTAGTTGAAGTTGGTTATGGCCCTTATTCAACTAATAGCCTGCCAATAAACTCTAAATAAGTCCAGGGCCAGTATTATTATGTTCTTTCAATACCTTTTGGTCTTCTTCTATCCTCGTTCCCATGATGAAAATTCCAATAATCAGCCACTCCTCACTGAAGAATTGATTGATTCATACATTGCGCATCTGGATCAACTATTACTGAAGAATCGACTGATCCCTGCATTCCATGTATGGATAAACTAGTTCTGAAGAATCGACCAATCCATGCATTACATGTTTGGATCACCTAGTTTGAGCTTATCCAGAAAAAGAGGCACTTCAATTCTTCTATTTCGAGTTTAACCACCCACTCCCTCAGATAAATTAATCCTAACCTTGACAACATTCAACATATTCACATGCTTATACTTTGATGGCCAATGTTTTGTACCCTATGACTTTGTTACCTTCAATTAGTCCTACAAACCTTAGCTTTGAGTTTGAAAGAAATATTTCATTCACACATCCAATCCTCTCCACTAGATCCATCTTACTTGGTTCTTTTTAACCGTATAAACAATGTTTGTGCAACTGAACTAAGCCATCCAAAATACTAACACATTATGACAAATTATTCAAAACTTACCATCCACACAATATTTAGATTTTTGTCTTGATTAAACTTGTATTGCTTATATTTAATTCTAGATCTATTAAAAAATCCCTTGGCTTCTAAGGCTATTTCATAACTAATGGTTCTCTTTAGCCCATTTAATTGTCAATACAAGAAAAACAACCAAAAGTACACAAGTGCAAACAACGAAGACAATGTTCAAGTCACTTGTATCAATTGTTGTATTTAGATTGCCATGTTGGCAATCATGGAGCATTTTCAGGTCTTTCCAATATATGGAACTTCAGCTAGATTTTGGATCACAAGCGAAAGAACCAAATAATGCACGCCTGGAACATGTAGAACACAAAACAAGTTGTTACTTAATGAGTAACTAAAGTTCACCATTGTTGTGAGCCTCTACTTATGATAATAATTTCATCTAGTAGATTTCTGGCTTTTAGTTATTATATGGATATTTTATGAACTTTGATGTTTTATACACAAGGGTTTGAGTTTTCCTCTGAATGCTTGAATGAATGAATGACAAATATGTATGATAAAACAGATATTACAACCCTAAGTTTTTCATAAAAAATGATTTAGCGAACAATGAGTTGATTTTCTTTTGCTAAAAGAACCTTTTTTTGACACATTTGCCTTCAGATTTTGTCAAATCTGTAGTTTTCAGCCAAGTCAAATCTATGCTGCTTTGCCTTAGAATATCCCCACTTTTTATTTTGCATTCACATTACTAAGATCCATTAAAGGCACTCCAAAATCTTAAGAGCAATTAAACAGGATTTTACCACAATTTATCAATGATTTCAGGATAAATAAACCACTAGTTTGCAAACATTTGATACAATTTGCATTCATACGGAGTTTTCCCAAATATCCAATAATTTGACTATCCAATAACTCTGGTGGGCATTGATAACAAAATCAGAATTTGCATCTTTTGTTCTTCTAATGAATTCCTAGAGCATGAAGGATTAGGAAATTATTTAATTTGATACAACAATTGCTGAATATTACGGTAACTAATAAACAAATTGATTTGAAAAGTGTGGCAAAGGCCACTAAAAAGTTGCATTTGATAAATATATTATCAATAAACATATAATAAAAAGGTTTATATTATGAAATGAGTAAGGTAATATTTAACTTTTTCATTAAAAAAATAATTTTTAATATTATTTTGAAAAGACAAAATTGTCTATTGCCCTAATATTTGTTTCGTATTTTTGGTTAAAAAAAGTGCACTTCAAAACAATTGACATATAAACATCAGATTTGAAATGCACTTTTATGAAAAATTAAGTTTGCAAATGGTATTAAAAGCATTAATCCAAGTCACAAGAGTTGTAACTTTAAGGATTTGTATGGTAAAGCTTTCGGCTCTCAAAATTTATCAAATCCTGATATTTATTCATGCTGTATTAAGGGAAGTTGAGCTCTGTGCTCAAATTTGAATGTTGCACTTACCCTTCAGAGGCTAAAACCCATGCCACATGAGCTAAAACTCAATGGCATTAATATTCATTCAAATGTAAATATATAATGAATATCTCTATTCGAAAGTACAATAAAATCATAACTTTATTATCATATACAATATACCTATTGAATTTTTAAGCAATGTTTTATAAGAGAACATTTTTTTTCAAATAAATAACAATAGTATTGCAACACCAAAATATTAAGAAACAGAGCTCAAATGGTTGACCAAAGCCAATATTAATGTTAGTTAAGATGAAACATATAAGTAATCAAATACAATAATAAGGCAAAACTCTAATGGGAGAGACATATCTTGTACCCATCTAAAACGAGATAAAGTAATGGCTCTAGCAATCCAGTCAACCGTAGAGTTAGTCTCTCTCTGAATCTATCATCCTAATATCTCTGAAGCATCTAATGTTCCACCATGCAAGCCAAAAAAAAATCACCCCAATCAACGAATGAGGTCACTGCCCACCTAAAAGAGGAGATAATCTAAAAGAAATCAGAATCAATTCAAAACCCCAAGCCTGGGAACTGATAAGTCACACACGAAATGGTAACAAGAATCGTGTGCTGATAAGAGAAGATAATATAAAAGAAATTAGACCCAATCTAAAGCCCCAACAAGTCTGGCAACCAATAAGCTAAGCACGAAATGGTAATAAGAATTATGTGCTCCACCATGGCCAAAACAGAAGCAGAGAAACCAATCTAACCTCTCCATAAAAAGAAGCTTACCACAATGATCCCTGATGATAAATACTCCCAAAATAGTTGATCAACTAACATCTCCATAAGGCATGCTCAAGGTACTCAACAAAAAAGTACCACCATAGAAATTCAAACAAGAGTCCAATTCCCCAACGAATAAGCCAAGCCGAGTAGGAACAGCATTGCGATAGATATTCCATACAAATGCCTGAATCCTCAACTGGATATGAATCTTCAAGGCCCAGGCTCCCAATGCTTGGCTCACCTCCCCGTTAACAATACAGTGTTGATACAACTCCGAAGTCCAAGGGTAGATACTCTCTGAGGATCGCCAAACCAAGATATTTCCAAACCCACACAATGCTCGAGGAGACTTAACAATGAGCTACACAAGTTGGGGGCTAAAGAAAAGAGTAAATCGATCCACATTCCACTCCATACTGGAGTCCAAAAAGTCTGTTGGGTACCCTAGAAAAGTAGTGCCTATAGTGATAGTAGTAGACCAATGCAATATAGCTCTTGTACCAAGCTAAAAATCCCGAAGAGTGAAGCATCTCCGACTATCATCGATGCACCATACAATATTTGTGCATGTGAAATCACCAACCCAGCACAAGAGTCTCCAAACAATCTATGATACTTAAAAAGGGTGGAATGCTTTCTATACATAACCTAAAGAGATCTAACCCAAAGTGAATCATCTATGGCAAGGAAAGAATGGGCATGGTACACAACCAGAGAGATCTGCCAAGAGATCAGACAATAGAGACCCACAGTAGCCCAATCAACGAAGTGAATAGAATAGCAACCATACGATCAACCCCATAGAAAGGCTCCAATGATGCATTCAATCTCATATATAGCATGATGGGCATTATAGAGTGAGAAGGAGTGAACATCGATAAAATAGAAAGCACTGAATTAGCCAAAACAATCTTATCAACCAACAATAAGTGACAAGTGCCCCAAGAAGAAACATAGGTAATGACTAATTCAGTGAGATGCATGACATCCAATGCCTATGGATGCCTCGCACCCATAAGAATCCCCACACATTTGACTCTTGAACACTACCTCATCTTAAGTTTAGCTGCAATTCATTTCTTCCTCTTAGGATCATTCCCTTGCTAAACATAATCACGAATTTTTCATGGTTCAATTGAAGATCTGAAGCTTGGTTATAAATAGCAAGAATCTTCTGGATAGATATAACAGAGACCTGTGCAGTCGAACAATAGATAAGGATGTTATCAACATATAATAAATGAGTGATCTTTGGCACTGAAGGACAGATGATGATTTATCTAACATCAAAAGTAAGCTACAAACTGTGCATGATCGTGGAAAAAAACTTTGAAGCAATAATGAACTAATAAGGGGAAAGAAGACACCCCTATTAAAACCCATAAGTCACAAAACTTTATGGTAATTTCTTCCCATTCAAAAGGGTAACATACCGAGGTCTACATCATAACCCAAGCATGCTAAATATCTGGAAATCCTAGGCGACGAAATATGAAAATAATGTAGTCTCATCTGACACCATCATAGGCCAGAGCAACACCCAACTTGAGGGATATCAGCCAGCTCTTGAGCCATAAGGATGTTATCGGAGATGGATCTGTCATGAATAAACGTTGCTTGCTCCAGGGCAATTAAATGAGAAGGAATTGCTTGTATGTGTAATGCAATAATCCTGGCCACAATCTTATATATGGAATTGCAAAGGCTGATGAATCTAAACTGGCCGATAGTTTCGACACCAAGTACCTTGGGAATGTGCACAACGAGGGTCTCTCCAGTATGCAAGCACTTATGTATGTGTGAAGACATAGTGTATCACCTCTCTGATGTCAGCCTAAGTAATGCTCTAATAACCTCTAACAAAATATCCCATAATGTCATCATTTCCTAAGACCCAATTGGTCTGTAAGGCTCAAATAGCCAAATGGATCTCGTCATCTATAACAGAAGTAGCAAACAAAATAGCTTGGTCTATAATAATAGCAGCCCAGAGTGGGAACAATACTTAAGGAAGGTTTGAAGGAGAGGACTTAGTCCACTTATGGGTGAAAAAGTCCACAATAGCATCTCAAATGTTCTCAACAACTGTAATAATGGTGTCACTCTTAGTCAAGAGAAAGCTCATGTGATTTCCCCAATGAAGCCTCATAACAGATGCAAACAAATGGGATGTGTTACAATCTCCCAATATGGCTCATTGTTACTTTGCTTTACCACCACCAATATTTTACTTTAGATAATTATTTATGTCAACAATGAGCTTAAGAAGCTTTCTACGCTCATTCCCATCAAGTCCAACTAAAGAATCATTCCTTTGAAACACAATTATATCTTGCTTAAGTGTCTTGGATGAGGGAAGAGATGCTACCAAAAGTAGCTTTGCTTCATCTAAATAACGCTCTCAATGCATTATTAAACCTCAAACTCACCTTAGTAAGAGAAGACCCTCAAGCCTTCCTATGCCTACTTCAAATCACAATGTTTCGAGACTCGAGGTAATGAAGTCATAAATCCTCAAATTGAATACACCTAACAAACTTGAAATTCATATTTTGAAATTGAATCAAGGCAGTGCAATTATCCGATGACATCCTAGTGAGGTGAGAGACAATAGTACCTAGACAAGCTCGTAATCTCTTGGTGTTGATGAAACTGTCTAGACATTCAAAAATGTGACACTATTGTCACAATCATTGTACCATGTATAAGGAATCTCGATGGAGCCCAAATCGTAGGAATCAAGACCAGTAATACCCTGCTAGAATTCCTCTTGAGATGTAGTAAACCGAAAATGTTTACCCCCTTTTTTCTCTTTTTGAGCCATGAAATACTAAAATTGCAATCATAATAAGTAACTTTTTATCATAAACATCCTAAATAGCACTCCAGACATCTTGACAAGCAACATAATCTTTGCCTGTATAAGCCCCATAGATTTGCCAAGGAGCACCATCTTGCCTAATGATCTCCAAAAAATCATTTGTTTTTTCTGCCAAATAACAGAGACCTGAAAGAAATTCTTCTAGAGGATAATGATCCCACTAGACTAACTAGTAGTAGGATCAATGGCAGAATCTCAATTAAACCTGAAGATCAACATTCCGTCTAGAAAAAGCCTCCACTAGAGTTTTAAGGAGGATAGCTAGAGACATACAATGCTGAAGAACAATCTCATGAAAATAATTGCAAGAACAAGATAATTTGAACCCTCTAATATTTCATAATAGTGCACCAATCATCATGGAAGAATAGATGGTGATAACAAATCATCCGCACACTGAGAACTTCCTATGTCAACATTTTAGTAGAGGGTCAACCGAGGCCTCCAGCTGTTTTAATTCCTTAGACATGCCACTTGACCTCATTTAGCCACTACAGCATTTATCATCACTTCCTCAATTAAGCATGGAGGCATTACCTCAGGAACAAGATCTGACGCCAAAGGATGCAATGGGGGTGAGTTACTGCAGCTTTCAGTAAGCTGAATATCAGCTGCAACCAAGGGAAGAACATTCACAACAAGACCTGCAGCAACAATAGGGACCTGCAAGTCTCAGCTATCATCCCCCACACCACCACCAGCAGTCACAGTATTGTTACAGTAAGCAATTATAGGGACAGGATGGCTAGGAGGGATAAAAGCTGCCAGGACCTCCGCCATAACCTGTGCCACCTCTGCATCATTGCTGTGAAAGAGCCATCGACTGCCAGATAAGGGCCTATATTGCGGCCATTGTAATGCCGATGCTGAGTGAGCACAACCATCCTAGGCTCCAACCTAGCTGAGTCCTGCAAAGAGACGGCCTCATCATTGCATGACTGGATAAGCTGAGTTACTCCACTGGTAGACAGAGTTGGAGCCGTTTGCTCTGCCAAATTGGATTGCATTATGTTTTGACTTTGCTTGCCAACACTTATTTTCTTGCAAACACCCTTAGGGTTGCCCACTTTCCCACCTTCATAGCAAATCGTGGAGAGACATTCTTATTCCAATTGTTACAAAACCATACCTCTTGGCCCCTCCAACAAAAATTCAAAAACAAGGGGCCATGATAAGTCCAAACAGGCACAAACCCAAGCAGATGTTGAACTAACCACAGTAGTGGTTTAGCCGTCAATCCAGAGTGACTCACCAACATATGCCACGATATGCACCAGGTTCTCAAAATCCCAATAAATGAAAGGGAGGTGAGGAAGCCTGATCCATACCGACATATAAATAATAGCATAGAGACTAGGATCAAAATCAGACGTCCAAAGATCTAAACCCAAAACCTATCCATGCTAAACTGCATCTCAATCGGCACTGCTCTCGAAATGTAGGAGGGAACACTCTGAGCCCATATCTAAAACTTTGAAGCCACTTTAGCGGCCCCAACATTGATGGAATACTTGTGCCAGCCATACAAAGGAGAATCTACATCCATAAACTGTACCGACCAGTACTCAATGTGCCTAGCTCAAGCGTCCTATGAAGCCTTCATAACTGAGCCATTAACGTATGATCTGTCCTTCGAAATCAAATGAGTGAGGTCCAATGAGTGAGGTCCATGTAAGCAAGTCAAGCATGGGTTGTAAACATATCATGGCTAGGTACATAGCCACCTCTATAAGGTCAAGATTCATCTCCAAACCATTTGTCAATGGCATCTCTGAAGCTTTTAGGGGCATGGGAACCAGCAGCCTCCTAGGAAGCCTCTTGCGCACGACCTGCTACAACTGTGACATAATTCTAAACACATGGAAGTATAATGGAAGGCTAAGATTTTGCAGTGCAGAATTGGTGGCATTCATAATAGGAGCTGCAAAATAACAATGCAAAGCTTCCTTATTAATTTGAACCACATCCAGTGACATCCCAACCAGATAATTCGTTTGCAAAAAAACAATGCAAAGCATCCTTATTAATTCGTACCACATCAGGTGAAATCCCAACCAGACAATCCGTTTGCTAAAAAACAATCCAAAGCTTCCTTATTAATGTGCACATCAGGTGAAATCCCAACCAAACAATCCGTTTGCAATGGCTGAACATTCACTGCAGCATTTCATCGATCATCTGATGTGCCAGCAGGAGAAAGAGGGCAACGGAACTACCTAGAGGACCAGCCATAGAACAAGCGTCCACACAATTCTGCATGGCACTCTCATGCAATAATCCAGGACCATTAATTGGTGCAAATGAAACGACATCTTTAGCAATGGAATTCTGCACAGCCTAAGCACCTGAACCCATAGGCTTCTTCAACGACACAGATATCCCATCAGTAGCACTAGAAGGGGATGAGTGGTAAACCATTCCAGAACAGAGGCAGTAGCACCGATCCTGGGTGCAGCACAACCACGGATGAGAGAGGTGCATACGTCACTAAGGTGAACCTCAGCGGAGCAATGAAACAACCAAGTCAGTAATCCAAACATCAACTGCCCCACCCCCCCACAGCTTACGTTTGTAAATGGCTGATCGAGTAGACCAATAAGGCTTGAGACAGACAGAAGTGATGAGAGGTTCACCATTGCAACCAATGAGGCCGTGCAAGATGGGCAGAAGAAGCACCACCTTTCTGCAAAAAACGAACTGACAATGAATGGTAGCGGCAACTAACTGGCGAGAATAGATACAGTCCCTGAGGACAAGAGGGATAGCACCGAGGGGAGACAGAGCCTTAAGGGAGTGATTAACTAGCTGACGAAGATAATGAGAATAGACTTCCCAACGTTGTGTATCAGAGACCAACATTATATTTCACTTTAAGAACCATACTAGAAAAAAATAATACAATCACAATAGCAAAAGCCAACCTTTAACCTTACACTTGTAATGCATAGGAGGGTAAAGAACAATAGTTCTAAAATAAGAGCAATCATTTTAAGGGCTGACCAGGTCTAACACAACTATTTATCAATGATTTCAGGATAAGTAAACTAATAGATTGCAACTATTTTATACATTTTGCAATCACATGGGGTTTCCCAAATATCCAACAAATTGGCCAACTCTAGTGGGCTTTGATAACTGAGTCAAAATTTGCCCTTTTAACTTTCTCATTGATTCGTAAAGCATGAAAGGCCCAGGAAAGAAAGCCATTCATGTCAATAGTCTTTTGGAGGATTTATTTGGCAAAACTTTTGGCTGTATTTTGCTCTCAAAATTTATCAAATCTTGTTATTTATTCATTTCTAAACACATAATGTAAGTCTTTACTCTATGTAATCACAGATAATAACTTCACATCATATAAAAACAGTATAATTGAATTCCTAGTTCATGTGTGATGGTAGAAACGTTTAATTCAAATAGTATAACATCACCAAAACATTTGTCCAAAAGAGTTTTAAGATTATATTCCACTTTAAAAACCAAATTAAAAAAAATAAAAATATTGCAATCTAAATCACACGTGCCAAACTTCTTTTACCTCTTTCTAATCTTTAGCAGAGTAAAAACTGATCGAAACAAAGCAAAGGCAATCATTCCAAGGTTTGTCCAGGGATAATAATTTGAAACAAATTATAAGATATTTGAAACACACGCCCAAATAAACGACAATGAATGCACTAAGGCTATTATCAGGACCATTATTACTTCACGTATAATAAAAACAGTATAAGGCATACCCCTTCCTGTTTGTCGACGATATAGCCACAAAATTCCACTGCAAACCAAGATAAATGTTGATCAGAAAGGGGAGAAGTAAAATCCTCAGAAAACAATCCACTATAGACACTGCATCACACTTCAGCAGCTGCAGATTATACCTTTCGAACCTAGATGATTTCACAGTGAGAGTTCTAAAAAATTAATTTGTTTCTTTAAACATGCAAATATTTTTTCACAAGCACGTGATCTCCTAAAGCAAGGTTGCCAAATGTAAGCTCAATCTCAGCTTCAGATTGAAGTTTAAGACTAATAAAATCTTGAGTACCTGGATGCTTGCTCGTAGCTGAAAAACTTTACAGCAGAATTTGGAACAATCCGTGCACAATTAGTACCATTGCCTTTAAATAACCCTCGGAAACCCTCTGTTCTCCATATGTACTTCAGACCTTGGATTGTGCCACTGTACTTGATGCTGTGAGGATTTTGAACCTAGAAGATATGCCGCATAGCATGATAATTAAATTATACTCAGGAATATTAAAAGAATCAGAAAACCTTGGAGGCAGGAATGTAATATTGTAAGCCAAAAAAGATATAGAACATTATTAAAATTGAAAATAAAACCACAAAAAATCATGAAGAATTCCCCAACAAGCAAACTTTTCCATTAACATAGCCTTAAAAAATTGCTAAATCAAAAGATGTAGCATACCAGCTCAACAATTCAATTACAGGAAGAATGAAAAAGTTTTTAAGATTTCCGATTGTGCAGTCATAAGAAAAAATAGAGCCTTATCAAACATGAACATCACTTGAACTCTGATACCTTGGGGCATTCAATGCCAATCAATTGTCCAAGGTTTGCCTATCTTATGAATAATTCCAGAAAGGCAGTGATCTAGGAAAGATAATCTCAAAGTTAAATAAGGGCCCTAACCCCCTCATTTCTTTTGGGTAATTGCCCAATGAAATGTTTCAGTGGTTTGCAACCACCAAATTCTACATTTGGATTTGTAAATTTATTGGCATAGCTACAAAGATTAGAAAATGAATGCATAAAAAATATCAGTTTTGGCCCCAGTAAGAAATGCCAACCATGGAGATTCTGCACACGTTGGGTCTTGTATGAGCTTATTTCTTTGCATTCAACAAACAAGTCATTTGCACCTTTTTATGGCACTCCAAGTATGAGAAACTTAAATGTACGACACAAAGGATTCTCTATAAATATAAATGCAACTTATCCCATATTATGCAACACAAAATAGTAGCATCATAGAATTACCGAATGAACAGCAATCAAGAAAGTAGATGATTGATGTGTATTCTCTTATATTTGAATTTATGTGGGATAGAATTTAGTCATGACTTAATGTTGATGTGTTCTCTCACTTGATATAATGTGGATTAGAGTTTAGTACGGATTGACCAGCACTCCTGTACATTCATAAAATTGAGGCATGCAAAGTCTTAAATGGAAACCCTCCAGAACAATGGAAAAACACAACCACACAGCTACCAAGTTGACTCTACGTACACATGTATGCTGTAATTTTGCATTCATTTCAGTCTTCGAATAAAAATGTAACGAATCGTCACCGTAATCAACTAAAAGTACGAGTTTTTCCGCATTTTGTCGATTAATTTCTAATAATTATAATTGGAATATAAATATAAAATTGAATAGGGCAAATTTAACAACAAATTTTGACTGTTGTCGTGTAAGTTTTGGAGCCCTGATTAATGTAATAAATTTTTTAAGTTATTAATAAATAATATTAAAACAATATTAAATTAAATTAATTAATTAATTAATTAAAAATAAAATCGGGATTTAAGTATTTCAAAAACCCTTCATGCCCTCGTTCTTTTCCCGCATCTTCCTCGACATGATTAGGGTTTGCGAGAGTGCAATTTCGAAGTTGAATCGATGATATCCGATTCTCAGACGACCGCAGCGAAGGGATAAGGAGACAATTGAGAGAGATAATGAGAAGAAAAAGAAATCCGACGACGTCACTTCATTGGAACCTTAATCGATTGTGCCGCGATGTCTCCCATCATAGGAAATTGAGAAAGAGGTGTGCTGTGGCCGCGTTTCAAAGCACTGAAGAGAGAAAAATAAGAAAAGTAAATTTTTCTTTCGAGTTTTCCAATTTTCCCGTTACATGTGTTATTCCAAGTTGTATGGATTCCCACAGACAAGCATGCAGCGTCGTTTTCGCCACTGGCCAGTGGGAAAAAAATTTTGAGAAAAATAAAATCCGAAAAAAGGGGGGTAAATCCGATAAAGGAAAAAAATGTCGAGAGAAATATGACAAGGGGGAAATATTTGTAGATAGATATAAACTGGAAAAAAAATGAATGATAAGGAATGTTGTATTTTATTTTATAGTAGACTATTGCTAGTAAAAAACAAAAATTGATGGGCTCTTTTTATGTAGAGAAAAAGTTGTTGAAAATAATAAACCATGAAGGTAAAATTTCTATTAACAAGAACCAGCTTATAGAGATAAGTTTAAATTCTAATATTTAATTAATATTGATATATGCAATTATAGGAAGTGATTAAGATATTTAAATTCCTTACAAAAACTGGAGAGAAAAAGAAAAAGAAAAGAAATCGAGAGAAAGTATCTGGAATAAAAGTAGGTGAATTAATTAATTACGATGAAAGTAGATATGATATGGTTTAAATTAAATATGACATAATATTCATGATGCTTACGTTGCGCAAATCAATATTATAATACACTTTGAAAAGAAAAATAAAAAGATAAATATATGACATAATGTGTATTATGTGATAAAAATGATAGGATTAAATACTCTGACAAAAAAATAAAAATAGAACATAAAATTTTCCTGGACTTGTCCTCGTAATTCTTTGAGATGTGATAAGTACCAACACAAGATGCTGAATATTACGAGATGAGCACCAACACAAGAAACTGAATACCATAGGCACTGGTCTGATATCGGACTATGATATTATATAAGATGTGATGAACACCAGCACAGAATACTGAGCATCATAAGTACTAAATTGATACTAGGATAAGAGATGAGATGAGATGACATCAGAGACCTCCAATACAGCTTGCGCTTAACGCAAGGACGAGAGATGACGATGATATATGATAGAAATGACTGACCAGCCTATGAGTAAGTCTACAGATGATGAGATGCCAAACATGAGATGACAAATAATTGGGATTTAAGTGTATAGTCCTGTGGGAACTATCTGGGACCCAATTATAAAGAAAATGAAAGAAATAAAAATAAGAGAAAAAATGAAAGAAAAAAAACAACATAAAAAAAGAACAAAGATGTGGATACATATTTGATATATATACAATATGTTACAATTCATGTTTTTATATTTTGAGCATTCATGATTTGTCATGTGACATCATGTTATTATACTATATTTATCATATATTTGCTATTTATTCATGTCGATTCATCTAGTAGACATTTTATACTCACACCTACTTACATTACAGGACATATCATAGATCCATATACAGAAAATACATACAGTGACACGTGAGGTGTGTGAATAATTTTATACATGTTGATTTAATTTGATATTATATTTTTGAAAATTTTACAGAACATAACAAGTATGTATGTATTTTATTTACTATGATGAAAAATTAGAATAATTATCAAAATAAAATCATTAATATCATTATTTCGCCATTATCGTCAATAGTGGTTTATGTCCTCACAATTAGCTGCATAGACTCTGATCTATCATCAGTTAGGTGGTAATACTATTATTATGATGGACAGGACATGACAGGGTGATATTAGAGCCAAAGGCTGTTAAAATTAAGAATTTCAATGAGGACACTAACACAACATATGCATGACATACCTATTTAAACATAAGTTGTTTTCATAACTATAATTTTGGATAGATTATTGAATATTGATATGTGAAATTGTAATAAATCATGATTCAAGAACCAGAAGGAGATTTGAAAGAGAGCTATCACTTAATTTGCAAGGATCTGATAGTCAAAATATTCTAATGCAAGTAACATCATCTTCATCAGAACATATAAGGGTACATAAAGAAAGTTTTATGCTTGATAAACTGATTGATCAATTTCATCATATACATCCCCCTCATTTTAAGAGAGATTCAAATCCTTTTACAATAGAATGATAAACCAAACTTATGAATAGAATATTTGATGCTATGGATTGCCCTGATCATAGAAGAGTTTCTCTAGTGATTCTAGTGCTAGAGAATGATGCTAAAGATTGGTGGCCACCACATTAGATTCCATAATAGGTCTACGAAAGATATTTCATGAAAAGATTTTATTGATGATTTTGAAAACAATTATATTCCTATATCTGCACAAAAGAAGATGCAATTATATCTGTCAAACTTGGTCCAAAATGATTTGACAATATCTGAATATGAGAAGTTTAGTACACTGGCAATGACATGTGCCTGATATGATAGGATCTAAAGAGCAGCGATGTTTTATTTTTCGCAAGGGCCTACGGTTTGACAGTAAGGCACCTTTGGTATCCTATAAGACAAGTAATTTTTATGATCTTGTTGAGAATGTCAAGCCGATGGAGTAAAATCTAAAGTTATTAGAATCTCACAAAAATAATTAAAAAAAAAAGAAGAAACTTAGGCAACAAAAGATACAACTCCTTACAAGAAAAGTTTTAAAAGATTTTGCAAAGATAGAAAATTTACTAATGGGACATCAAGATCTATTACCAACAGCAACAAGACTAATATAGAGACTACTGACAAGACCCCTTATTGTTCTGATTATGACAAATTTTATAAAGAGATTTGTTGGTCTAGATAGAGCAAACAAATTATATACTTTACTTGTGGTGAGGCAGGCCAAATTGCCAAATTATATCCTCACACTGGTACTGTATCTAAAACAGCTTCAACACCTATTAGTTTTGGTGGCAGAGGTGGAGCAGGCAGAGACAAAGACACAGACAAAAGCACCGCATCTACCTCACAATTGACGGGTAGAGGAAGACATCCCAGAGTGTCTGTGATCATTCAGCAGGAGATCCCATTTTATTGATGTTATCTTAAGTACATTATTATTTTATCATATTTTAGTATTTCTTTTTAATTGTGAGGCATCAGATTCATTCATTGCTCAACATGCATATGATATCATGATTTTACAACAAATGAAAACTACATTGCTAGTCAAATTGTCTGATGGTATTGAAACTAAAATTCAAAAAAAAAACAATGGATATATAGATATACAAGGAAAGGAATTTGTTGTAGAAGTAATCATCCTACCTTTGCAAGAATTTGATATCATTTTAAGTATAGACTAGTTAGTAAAATATCAAAAGAAAATTGACTATATAAAGAAAATGAAGTTAAAAACCCAAGCTGAAGAAGGATTTATTATGAAAATGGAAGAAAATTTTCTTTTATATATGCAATGAAAGCTTCTACAATGATGTCACAAGAATGTGAAAGAACTTTGTTATCTATGATGGTTACTGATCAAATGTTTGGTAAATTGCAAGATATTCCCACTATTTGTGAATATCTTAATGTGTTTCCAAAAGAATAACAAAAATTATCTCCAGATAAAAAAATAAAATTTGAAATTCAATTAGTGTCAGGAACAAAACCTATCTAAAAGGTTATACAGAAGAGCACCTACAGAGTTATAAGAAATGAAAATCTAAATTCAAGAGTTACTGGATAAGGGTTTTATTAAACCCAATGTGTCTTCATAAGAAACACCAATTTTATTTGTCAAAAAGAAATATGACAACTTAAAAATGTGC
Source organism: Vanilla planifolia (assembly GCA_023846275.1). Classification (NCBI taxonomy): domain Eukaryota; kingdom Viridiplantae; phylum Streptophyta; class Magnoliopsida; order Asparagales; family Orchidaceae; genus Vanilla; species Vanilla planifolia. The sequence goes on along the minus strand of CM043865.1, from coordinate 71,533,520 downwards.
ATTAATTACAGAAAGTTGAACAATATTACAATAAAAAATCAATATCCTTTACCCCATATTAATGATGTATTTGATCAATTATAAGGTACTATAGTATTTTCTAAAATTGATTTGAGATCTACTTATCACTAACTAAACAATAAAGAATGATGACATATCTAAGACCGCTTTCAAGACTAGATATAGACATGAATGTTTGGTGTTATCTTTTGGCCTCATAAATGTACCTGTAACATTCATAAATTTAATAAATAGAAAATTCAAAAAATATCTTGATCAATTTATTATTTTATTTATTGATGATATTCTTGTATATTTTAGAAATATAGAAAATCATATTGGACATCCACATATTGTGCTACAAAACATTACATATGCATCAATTATATACAAAATTTTTAAAATATGAATTTTGGATATCTAAAATCACATTTTTAAGGCACGTAGTTAATGCAGAACGAAAATCTGTGAATCCTCAAAAAATAAAGGCTATCATCCATTGGCCTCAACCTACAAATGTTATTAAGGTTAAAAGTTTTCTAAGTTTGGCAAGATATTATAAAAAATTTGTGCAAGATTATTTTTGGATTGCAACACCTTTATCTAGATTGACTCAAAAAGTTGTAAAATTTGAATGAGATCTTTCTTATGAGGAAAGCTTTCAAAAGTTGAAAGAAAAATTAACATCAACTCCAGTGTTGACTTTGCCCGAAAGAACGGAAGGTTATAGGATTTATAGTGATGCATCATTGCACGACTTGTGTTGTGTTTTAATACAATTTGGAAAAGTTATAGCATAAGCTTGCAGGCAATTAAAATCATATGAAAAGAATTATCTAATTCACAATCTAAAATTGGTAGCAATTGTGTTTGCTTTAAAAATTTGAAGACATTATCTTTATAGTGTGAAATATAAAGTTTTGACTAATCATCAAAGTTTGAAATACATATTTATTTAGAAATAATTAAATTTGAGACAAAAAAAATGAATAGAATTTATTAAAGATTATGATCGACAAATTATTTATCATCCAAGTAAAGCAAATGCGATTGCTAATGTCTCGAGCAAAAAAACACATCTTCATTTGATTATGATTCAAACTGATAAAAAGAAAATTTCATTTGAAATTAATAATTCGTTATTAGAGACAAAAATATAAAGAAATATACAACTATTATATCAGTTGTCTATCAGGCCAGACTGGATTGAATCCATTAAAAAATATCAATTTTAGGATGAAGAATGTTAGAAATTAATTCAAAAAGTCAAAGATAATTGGAAATCTAATTTTACTGTTAATGAAAGTAATATCTTGAGATTTCAAGATCGTCTATGTATTTGTAATCATCAGCAATTAAAACAATTATTATTAAAAGAAGCTCATAATTCAAAATAAATCATTCATTCTGAAAGAATAAAAAAATATCATGAATTGAAACAACAATATTAATGACCTGATATGAAAAGAAATATGATAAAATGAGTTAAAAAATGTCTAATATATTAACAGGTGAAAGGAGAATAACAAAAACCTAATAGATTATTACAGCCTTTACCTATTCCTGAATGAAAACGAGAAAATATTACAAGAGACTTTGTTGTGGGCTTACCTAGATCATCAACAGGACATAATTGTATATGAGTAATAATTGATAGGCTGACAAAATCTGCATATTTCTTAACAATAAAGATTATATACAGCTAAAACATTAGCTCATATGTATTTGCAACAGATTCTGAAATTACATGACGTGTCAAAAGAAATTGTATTTGACAGAGATCCAAAATTTATATCTTGTTTTGAAAAAATATACATCAAGCTTTTGATAAATTTAACATAGTTTTTCACCCACAAAAAAATGATCAAACAGAACGAGCAATTAAAGTCTTAGAAAATTTACTACGATTATATATTCTAGATTTTGGAGGAGATTGAAAATGTTATCATTCTTTAGTGAAATTTGCATACAATAACAAAAATTAAACTACTATTAGGATGGCTCCTTATAAAACTTTGTATGAAAGAAAATATTAATCTCAATTATGCTGGTTTAATAGTAGAGAACGACAAATTATTGGGCTTGATTTTGTAGATGATGCTATAGAAAAAGTGAAGCTAATTAAAAAAAGAATTCAAACAACATAAGATAGACAGAAGATATATTTTAATAGTAAATATAAGAATGTTAAATTCCAGATAAGTGATCATATGCTGAACAAAGTCAGCCCAACATTTTTAAATGTTTAATAAAGTATGAAAATTGAAGTCAAAATATATTAACCCTTTCTAGATTTTTAGAAAGGATAAGACAGGTAACTTACAGAATTATTTTACCAATATAATTTGTTAGAATACATGATATATTTCATGTATCTCTTCTAAGAAAATATGTTTCTAATCCAACACATATAATCAACTATAATATAGAAGAAATGGAAATTCAACCTGAAACAACATATCAAAAAAAAACCAATAATGATTCAAGATCGAAAGAAAAAGATATTAAGAAACAAAATAATTCTCACGATAAGAGTGTTGTGACATAATCATACTAATATAGAAATAACCTAAAAAATAGAAGTAGATATGAAGGCTCAATACTCAAATTTATTTCAAATTTTTAGAAAGAAATTCCTTGAGAAAAGATTGTGATGACTCATCATAATAATCTAAAGGTACGATTTTTTTTGCATTTTGTTGATTAATTTCCAACAATTTAAATTGGAATATAAAAATAAAATTAAATAAGGCAAATTTAAAGACTAAGTTTGGTTCTTATTGAATACTTTTTGGAGCCCTAGTAAATTTGTAATTAATTTTTGAAGTTATTAATAAATAACATTAAAATAATATCAAATTAAATAAATTAATTAATTAATTAAAAATAAAAACGGGATTTAAGAATCCCGAAAACCCTTCACACCCTCATTCTTTTTTCGCAACTTTCCCAAAATGGTTAAGGTTTGCGAGAGCAACAATTTCAAGGGTGAATAAACAAGATCCAGTTCCCAGACAGGCACAACAAAGGGAAAAAAGTGACGATCAAAAGAGAGAACACGAGGGAAAAGAAATCCGACGACGTCACTTAACCAGAACACTAATCCATTGAGCCGCGCTATCTCCCATTGTTGAAAATTGAGAAAGAGGTGGTTGTGGCCGCATTTCAAAGCACAGAAGAGAGAAAACTAAAGTACATTTCTCTTTGAAGTTTTTTAGTTTTCCCATTGCATGTGTTATTTCGGGTTGTATGGAGTTCCCATCAACAAGCATGATGTTTTGCCGCAAACCAATGGAAAAAAATCCGAGAAAAATAAAATAAAAAAAGAAGGGGGAATCTGAAAAAGGATGAAAAAAATGTTGAGAGAAATATAACAAGGGAAAAATATTTGTAGGTAAATATAAACTGAGAAAAAATGAATGACCAGGAATATAGTATTTTGTTTTGTAATAAATTGCTGCTAATAAAAAACAAAAGTTGGACTCTTTTTATGTAAAGAAAAAGTTTCCTTAAGACAATAAACCAAGAAAACAAAATTTCTGTTACCAGAAACAAATTTACAGATGTAACCTAAAACTCTAGTATTCAATTAATATTGATATATACAATTGTAGAAAGTGATTGAGATATTTAAATTCCTTATAAAAAATAAAAGAAAAAAAATTAAGAAAACATCTGAAATAAAGATAGATTAATTTAATTAATTATGATGTAAGTAGATATGATTTGTTTTAAATTAAATATAACATAATATTCATGATGCATATATTGAATAAAACAATATTATAATATACCTTAAAAGATAATAAAAAGATAAACATATGATATGAGTATTATGTAATAAATATAATTTTATATACCCTGATGGAAAAAAAAATGAAAATAAAATGTGAAATTTCTCTAAACTTGTCCCCATTATTCCTTGAAATGTGATGAACATTATGACAAGATACTGGGCATTACGATATGAGCACCAACACATGATGCTAGACATCATAGGCACAGATTTGATACCGAGCTATGATATTATACGAGATATGATGAGTACCAATACAGAATGTTGGGCATCATAGGCATTGGTTTGATATCGGGCTATGAGATGAGATGAGATAAGATAGCATCAGAGATCTCCGATACCACTTGTACTTAGTGCAGGAACAAGGGATGATGATATGCGATAGATATGATTGGCCAGCTATGCCTACGGGCAGAGGTCTAAAGATGATAAGATCCCACAGATGAGATAACACATGATTGGGATATGGGTGTACAGTTCTACGAAAATTATCTGAGACCTAGTTATAAAAAAAATAAAAGAAATAAAAATAAGAGAAAAAAATGAAAAAAAACAACATGAAATAGAAGAACAAAGATGTGTATGTATATTTGATGTGTATACAATATGTTATTATTCATGTTTTTATATGTTGAGCATTCATGATATGTAACATCATGTTATTACAATATTATCATACATTTGCTATTTATTCATATCAATTCAACTACTAAGCATTTTATGCTCACTCTTACTTGCATTACAGGGCATACCATAAATCCACACACAAAGGATGCATAGAATGACATGTGAGATGTGTGAACAATTTTATACATTCTTTACTTTGTCATCATATTTTTGAGAATTTTATAGAACAAAATAAGTATTATATACTTTACTTGTTGTGATTAAAAATTAAAATTGTTATCAAGATAAAATTATTGTATCATTATTTCGTTACCCCTGTCCACAGTAATTTATGTCATCATAATTAATTGCATTGATTGTGATCTGTTGTCGACTAAGCGTAATACTAGCGTTATAATGGGTGGGGTGCTACAAAAAATGTCATGCATGCAAAGGGATAGGAAATAATAAAACCTCAAGAGAAGGCTACAAATCCTAGCATGATAGGCATGGATTCCTCAACCTAATAACACCTAAATTCATGCATGGACAGACTAAAAAAGAGGAACCACTTCTAACCCAAATAGATCTTTGCCAACTCATCAATAGTTAATTGGCAACCAGATTGCCCCAAAAACAAACATAAAAAGAAATTAATCTTAAGCATCTAAGCTTCTTCCATGACAAGAAGCAATAGAACCATAAGGAGCCTCAACAAAGGGGAGAAAACCTGGATTATTTCTCAATAGAATGGATTCTTTAATAAGTTAGTTATTCAGCCCAATGTTAACAAACTATCTAGCTTGGTGGGAGAGCAGTTGTAAGGAATAAGAACACACAACTTACAAGGATCATGAATCATGAAACAAAAAAACATCTTCTAAAGAGGTTTATAGATAACAATTTAGCATTACATTGATAAGAAATGGCATTCTCATTCACCAATGTGATTTTTCATATACAACATAAGGGCTAACAATATCATCTTATAAGTTTTATCGATCTAAAGTTAAATAGTTTCATCTTCTTAACAGAGCATATGTGCACATAAATGCTTTCTTTTGCTATTGAATAAAATAAAACTTGATTTGTTTATTGCAGAAGCAGAAAGGTATGCAAGACATGTGGTAGTAAGATTTGTCTTATTGAAAGAATAAAATTGAACTTATCAAAATAATTTCATGGTGAATCTCATAGTGGATTAAGAAATACACTAGGAGTGATCAATGGTTGCCATTTTAGAGTGGAATACAAAAAGAGGCAGCATAAATAAAATAACAAAGTTTTTGTTACTGTTCATGATTTCATCTCCCTCTTTGGTAAAAAGCTAAAGATCTAATAGTGTAATTGATATACATTGATTTATACTTCTAGGTGTCATCTCTCTTACTAGATACTATTTTGAGGGGTTCATACCATTTTATTTGGAATAAGATAGACTTTTGAAAAAAAGTGTTCTCCTTTTTGCCCCATTGATTTCTTCACCCATGTGGCTTTCAGTAATGAGTCTATGCGTCTCCAGTTAGCATGAAACTAGTTAATATTGGTGCCTTAGGTTCTATTTAGTACAACATTTCTGCAATGTAGCTTTACGAAAGTAGTTAATATTGGTGCCTTAGGTTCTATTTAGTACAACATTTCTGCAATGTAGCTTTACGAGGCAACAATAGTAGGAAAAGGTTATTTTTCACAATAGTAATACAAAGCCTATTTTATAAATATACCAAGACTTTGACATAGCATAGCTTTGCTGCACCGTATTGCTTTACTTTTACCAGAAATCATTTTTAAGAAAACATTTTGTGCTGCAAAGTGCACTGTAAGAAAAACCAGGTTTTCTACGATCACTTAGGTCATTATACTTTGCATACTCAGCAAATCTTTATGCTGATTTACCAGCACTGTAGAAAACAATTACAAACAGAAAATCAGTTTCATGGCTGCAATTCTGAGCATCAAACTATTCTATTCCATAATTTCAGAAGAAGTTTATTGAAGACAATCAATGACATCATCTTGTCCAATTGCTAGGTCGCAGTTTCAATATAATCGTGTTAGAATTGTTAGGTCATAGTTTTATCAAATCCCTCCTATATTTACAACACTCCACTAGAAAGACAATTTAGTAGAGGCCCTATCTAAACAATCAATGATGTAAAACTCAAACTTGTATTAGAATAAGTTAACAAATTCAACACATGAACAAGAATATCAAAGTCATACAAAAAAAATGGGTTAAGAGGCAAGAACAAAAATTAAAATTACTATCCTAGTTAAAGCAAGAACTAATAAAGAAAACTAGATCAAGGAAAGTTGAAGGATGAAAATAATACCTGAAGTAAAATTTTTAATCTCTCTAGTGGAGCAACAGCAGTCCGTGATCTGCATATCTTTTTCAAATTAGAAACATTTAATGTAAGAAAAGCAGTATTATCATAAAAGTAGTTCACATCATGCAGCTGAAAAGTCATTGCTGTTTTGATGGTGCCATGGAAATTATAAACAAAGTATATCTTTTACTCTGGAATGACCCAGAGGATTGATGATGATTTTGAATGTGGAAGCAAGTTTATGGCAATATTTCTTGTTTTCTCTCACATTTCCTCGTAGCATGTAAACATTTTCTTTCAAATGTTTTTCCTTTACCTTTAAACATAATGTTTTCATGTCACTATGATGATAGCAAAGGCTAAGGATAAGACTCCTAACCTAGCACCTTGACACGACATCATAGGTTTTTTTCAATGTTGTCAATTTGTACAAAACACAATTGAAATGGATTTCCAGTGAAAGAACATTAAGCTAAGGAGCTTAATTAATTAATTTTCTTGTTATTCATTTACTAGAGTTTCTAGTGCTATTGTATGTCCACCCTTACATAGGATGGAAATCTTACTGTACATGGTGCATTTTTGGGAAACGCTTAGCATATCCTTGCAAGAATGTACCATTATCATATGGAAGCAAATCATCAAGTAACCTAGCTTTCTTTTTTGCATCAAACTTACACCAAAGCTAGGTTGATCCATTACTTAATGAGAATATTCAATCCTTCAATGGTAAGGTTGTTATCATATGACTGATGCATGTTCAAGTTATGAAAATAACCTCTAGCAAGATATAAAGTAAACTACGTACAACAAAATCTTTTGAGTCTAAACTTTGCAAATCTCACACATATAAGAGCTTTGCAAAATAAAATTGCCCTATATGTTCCCCATAGATGATGTATTATATAAAGCTTTGCTAGAATTGCAAGAACAAATTCCAAAGATTGGTCAATGTCCAGCCAAATCAAGACCCCTACACATAACCGTAAGACTTTTCAAAACCTCAATTAGCGCAAGAAACCCATGCAACCAAAGAGACCACTAGTGACAAATCTAATGGTAGAAGTCCTAAATGACATTAACTAAAATCTTTCTTTCTCACTTTCTTAACAAATATACATACATACATATACACTATTTCTCTAAGTTTTTTTTATTTTTCAATATTTCTATTCTAACTCTAAGACATGAAACTTTTATGCATGTTACTATAATGTTAGACAAGGCCAAGATCAACACTTCAACAACTTGACTTATTCATGAACTAACTTTCTTTTTGTTTGGTTGATTTTTATTAACCTTTATTCTAAAGTATTACTTTGAACATTTAGCTACACAAAACACTACCTACTTGGCTTGACTACTCATATATTTACCATGGTTTCTTGTGCTAACTTTTATGGTCATTCTTGCTCAATTTAAGTTTTAATTCAAGAATTCGTAGTCATTAAGAAACATTTAACATCACAAGTAATCCAATATGAGAAAAAGAAGACCACACAATGAAAAATCCCAAATGCAAGCAAACATTAGACCAACTTATACTAGGCCAATGCAATAGTGAACGACTTATCTTACAATCATTCATTTCTAAGGGGCATCAAGCATTTACAAAGCACAAGATGTTGATGAATAATAGTATTTTGTTGACAACTTAATTTAAGTACATCATAAAATAGTGTATCTCACAAACATTGTGATGTAGTTAAATACACTTTATAATTAAAGGCAAAAAGTCCACATATTGTGCCTATGAGAATCTAGTTCTAGTTAATAAAATGAAATCCATATTTGCCTTGCATAAATCCACTTTGTAGTCAACTATTCTGGAGGGAACAACTCAAAAAAAAATATTTACTTAATTCATATTCAAGGAATATAGAACCAAATAACCTCTAACTCCATTAGAAAGTAATATCAAAACTTAATTGTAAGTAATAAATATATTTGCACTATCTAATTTTACAACCAAAATAGCACTTTAACCTTCCAATGGATATATTTCATTAACACTTTATGATGTAAGGGAAAACAAAAGTGACCCTATAGTTGTCCACATGCTCAATTTGCAACAATTAGAACATAGGAAACAACAAGGCATATTAGAACAAGATTTCTTGATAACAATAACACATGGTCATCCTTGATTTAATACCACTAATGTAAAAAAAAGAACAAAAGTGTCAACTAAAAATTCACAAGTTTTTATTCAAAATGTCTAATTACAATAGTCCTATTACATGCCATATAAAATCTTTCTAAAACTTTAAATAGAGGAAAAGTAAATAAATAAAATAATAATTCTCGAACTTAGAATTAAAAAACAATTATTTAATTTGCTAAATTTACACATAGAATCCAAATATCAATAACCCGTCACCACAGAGTTGATCAAACAATTAGAACATAGGAAACAACAAGGCATAGTAGAACAAGATTTCTTGATAACAATAACACATAGTCATCCATGATTTAATACCACTAATGTAAAAAAAGAACAAAAGTGTGAACTAAAAATTCACAAGTTTTTATTCAAAACGTCTAATTACAATAGTTCTATTACATGCTATATAAAATCTTTCTAAAACTTTAAATAGAGGAAAAGTAAATAAATAAAATAATAATTCTCCAACTTAGAATTAAAAAACAATTATTTAATTTGCTAAATTTACACATAGAACCCAAATATCAATAATCCGTCACCACAGAGTTGATCAAATAATAATATTTATTACAAAATAAATTCAAACTATATCACAAGAATCCAATTTCAAAAGTAGTAGCATTACTTATAGGAGGCAAAAGAGAAAGGATGCATGGAGCAAAAAAAATTTTATAGACGCTCCATGGGATCTCTACCATTACTAGAAAGATAAAAGAAATCATATACATTTGTTTCAACTTATGAAAGCCAAGCATCTATCAATGTCAACCACAAGTTTAGATTTGAGTTGTTAAAATATAAGGTGGGTTAATGAAGCCATCATGAGTTTCAAATGGCACAAGTGAAAGGTCAACTATTTCAATAAGTAGTTCACATATGGAGACTTCCAATTCAATTATTGAACTTCAATATTGTTATGAAACATGTTTGGGTAAGAATTATATAGTAGATTCAATAAGGATTGAGATCAAATGAAGTATTGCCAAAATTTTACCCACCATTTAGTTTGGATTATGTTGGAATGCTAAGATATTTTCATCACAATACCTAAGCCTAGATAAATTTTTAAGATGGTAATACAATTAAAAGTATTAAACCAATATGTACACAAGGTATGAGAAAATGTGATAGGAACTATGCCACACAAAAAAATCATTAGTACACTAGCAAAGGGTAATTAGTACTTGACAAGCTTAGATTGTGTTCGCTCTAACTGAATATATAAACTTAATAAAATATGGCCTAAATATCAAACAAGTTTCAAATTAACCATTTCAATGTGCTAGAAACAAGGTTTACTACACACACATTATCCATGAACAACTTGCAAATTTTCATCCCCGCATGATACAAAAACAAAGAAATTTGGTAACAGTGCTTCAATGATCTATGCCAAAATAAATATCAAACTTCCTAAGGAATCTTATCTCAATATCATTAGCAAATTAAAGGAACAATCAATCACACCAAAATGATGTTGGAAAACGGCTCAAGTATGAATGCATACAACAATAAAAGAGAATGAATTTTAAGATATTAAGAAATACAATTCACCAAAATACTAAACATAAGTCTAACCAACTTGTGTTGAATACACACCTTAAGGAACAATCCACATCAAGATTTGTGACTTCAATTGCACATATTGAAGTAGTCACAACAAAAAAAAACATTGGCATTCTTTGTCAATTGGAAGCCCTTACGGCAAGATGACAATGTCAAAGGTGATTGTCAACAACGGTATGGGTAATAACAATGGTAGAAATTAAACCTAAGTGGGCAAATCATGATGCTAGCAATGAGATCAACATCAAGAAGAAAGTACAAAATGAAATGTGTAGAAAAAACCTAAATGCAAAAAAGGGCAATAAATTGAAAATCCCAACCTGCAAGGACACAATGATCATAGACAACAAATGCTCACAACTAAAACTATAGCACCAAGACAGAAATCCATGATCAAGAACTTTCTTGAACTTGGATGCCACTAAGAAAATTAAAAGAACTGATAGGCTCAAGTGATGTGAAAATTTTAATACATCGTAATTATAGACTCCCTAAAAACTATGAAAATCTCACAGTAGATAGAAAAAAATATCCCTAATACTACAGAAAAAATTTAATAGACAATTTGATGCATCACTAAGCTATCATACAATCTCTGGGCCAGATGATACAGCCTTAAATCCATTATGATCTTATTTTCCACAAATAACATATTAATTTCATGACAAACAGGTAATTTCATGTAGTAAATCCATTGCATGTGGTCTAATTATCATGGTGCAGAGTACCCAGAAAGCAGCTCCATTTCAACATTACAATCCGTTGACTGCATAATTGTAGTTGTGAGTTACATTCTCTTGATGATATCAAGATATAATTACAAACCGAAGAATGTTTCTTAGCATAACGGCTAGACCCAATTACACCCATGTCATGGAACACCCAATTTACTAAAACACAAAATGACACAGGCAATACTTATCTCTTTTTCCCACTCTAATCTAATATAATCTTACAACTATCTTAAGCAACGGTTGCAAGAACTGCTCTTGCATCTTTGGTAAAAGTTTTACAGCAGATGTAAATTTAGAACAGAAATCCTATTCAGGCAGAACAGGAATACATAAAAAGGCGTAAACTTCTATAATTCACGTAAACAGCCACATAGTCCTCCGGAAAGTAAATTTTAATTATTTGACCCATAACAGAATCAAAGTCAACAAAATTTAAAAGAATTAACCAATGAAAAGAAAAACAATTCAAGAACCAAATAAAGGCAAGTGATAGCACAAAAATTGTGGGCAATTCGTATCCGGTGCAAGGGGCAAAATCTGAAAAATCCAAGACGCAAAAATCAACGGTACTCACACTCCCCCTGCGACGCCTCCCGCCACGAGCGACTTGCAAACACTAAGGATCGCTTGCCCCGGAGCTTTGACGCCTTCCCTCGCTAACTTCGCCTCCTCGGCAAGGTTCACGATCGTCGTCACCGCGGACTCACCTGTGCTCTTAGCCACGACATCCTCCGAGGCCATCCGATTTCCTGCCGCTTGACAAGGAGATCTCGGTGAGCGTGGGAGAAACGGCGTATCGCTGGCCGGGCAGCGAGAGAAGAACAGCTCACGGGACCCTTATTCCGAGGCCAACTCCATTTTTCGCCCGAATAAAGAGGCGTAGAAGACAGAGAGTGGGGAGGTAGTGGATTGTGAGATTGCGACCGGGTATCGGAGCTCAGTCGCGGCGGCGTTTGGGCTTTATAGCAACTCTTTCATTGGCATTCGGAGCTTAGCAAGTGAAACGGAAACCTAAATAATCAGTGCTTCTCTCACCGTAATGTTTACCCTAAACTATTCCAAATCTGCCACGTGGCAATTCTTACCAAGGCCTGCCGCAGCTATAATGGTAGGGATAGGTGGAAGGCGTATAGTGTGCTCGTATCAAAGCCGTCGCACGAGCGCCCCCCAGCCGGTCGCTGAATAGGATAACGTAGATTAACATTCGGAATAATGTCGCTAAAATTTGAACATTCATAATTGATTATTTTTTAAGCAAAATTAATTTAATTATTTTGTTAGACGTGGCGGTAGCGCTGGCCCTTTCATGACAATTAAAAAATGTTTAAAAAAATTTTTGAAAAAAAATAAAAAAGTAATATAAGTAACAAAATCTGATAAAAAATGTTAGAAATGAGAATTAAAACAAGAAAATTATTTTAAAATTATTCTAAAAGGTTAGTGACTAAATCTGTTCAACTCAAAATTTTAATTATTTATACTTGATTGTCCATATGATAGTTATTCAATATTTATCAATAGTTATTATATTATAAATAATGATTTTAATAGCCTATGCATACACCATTGACAAGTACTAAAATAACAATTATAATCACCATTTTATCTCATCATTGCATAAATAAGGACAAAGTTAGAAATTTATCTTAGTAAAAATGAAAAAAGGCTTGCTCTTTTCCTTTGAATTTTTTATATTTGACATACCATTCAAGTGAGAAAATGCTATTATTATTTGTAGTCTATCTTATTTTTATTTTTTTAGTTGACTTTAATATAAAAAATTCATATTATACATCTTGTTATTCATAATTGATGAAGTTTGTCATTATTATCACCATGTTCAAGTTTTTTTATTACCACATAAATTTTGATGCATATCTTATATTTTTTGTTTTTCATTTTTTATTGATATTTAATTGCTTTTTTTTATTACTATTTTGGTGTGAGCTTAAGATTTCATCACTCAATTTTCAAACATATTTATTGACAATATAATCAATTTAAACCCAATCTTAAGATTTGATTTGATTCAAAAATCATAGAAGTTAAAAGGATTTATAATGTAAATAATCAAACTTAAACTTCATATTTTTTTAATACTATATAAAATTCAATATCTAATGGGTATATATAATATAATTATTTGAACTCTTTAATATCAAAATACCAAATATGTTTTTTATGAATATTAGACTAGAATCTCAAATCGTGATATGATTGAATTAAATCAAGATTGATAAAAAAAAAATTCAATATCACTATCTTACATAGATTGACTCAAATTTTAGATTAAATAAATATATTATAAAAATTATTTAAACAATTATAAATATTTGATTGAATTGATGAAAGTCAATATCTAATCTATTAGAAGCCATGGTTGTTTGAATTCACTTATTAGCTTAGGGTAATGGTGCATTGAAGTTAAGACTAGCAAAATTTAAATATAAAAAAAATTTTGAACTCTTCATCATATATAGATGAAGAATGCAACAAAAGATAACACTTTTTTAAACTAAATTTAAAAAGTAAGGCATCATAGAAATCTAACAAAAAGAATTACTAAGTTAAGTTGATTTGTGATGAAATGAAAAATACACAATATTATAATAATGTCATTAAATTCAAAAATTACTTCTCATCATTCTGACACTCATCGTGTCTCAATCTTGTTACTAACTATCTTGGATAAATAAGCCAAGCACAATAATATTTTATTTCATTATTAAATACACAAATACACACACACACACAGATATATATATATATATATATATATATATATATATATATATATATATATATATATATATATATATATATATATATATATATATATATATATATATATATATATATATATATATATATATATATATATATATATATATATATATATATATATTGCCAAGCCTTTTATCCTTTTTATCTAATAATACATTAATAGTAAATCAAGTTAAATCAAACCTTTTATGTAATGTAGAGAACATAAAATCAATCATTATGTTAGAATAATAACAAAATTAAATTTAAATCATTTCTTATAAAGTAATAGCTAAAATATCACATGCATATTTGTTAAAATAAAATCTCAACCCCTCTAAATGTAATATAATACCCAAATTATAAGATGTAATATTTCTTAAAAACATTTTTCTATATCAAATCACTTAGTTCACATCCCACTCTATTTACCCACTCTTTATGCATATGTGGAATGACTTATAATGTGAGTAAGAAGATGAGCTTAACAAAGTTTAATTTGTGAATAAAACTTTTATTAATAATAATATCTTAATATAAAATGATAATAATGATTAGTAGTTAAAACAAACATATCATCTCTATAATACCCATAAAATAAATGTTATACAAAATAATAAATAGTATACTTTATATCATATATATGTAGAGATGAATACTATATATTATTCATATAATCATAATATTATCTTTTCATAATCATATATTAATCATTATCTTTCATTATCATCTAATAATTTTTATATTTCTAATATTATAAGGCTTAGAATTTCTAAGTGATTTGTATTTTATATGTATAATCACATCTTATCTCATCTCCATTTAATATCTTATTATATCATATCTAAATAATAGCATATATTCATGTCATAATTGATAAGCTTTATAAATCATATCATGTCTTAAATATCTCATACCCTATTTAAAATACTAATAATATCATAGGACATCTCGAACATATTATCTTCACACATCAAGCCTTACATAAGCTATAGATTTGGAGGAAGTGATAAATTTTAGTGTTAAAGGTTTAGCAAAAAATTTGATAAAAAGTTTTTTAAAAAGGAATTGGCAAAAAAGAAAAGGGAGAAGATGAAGGTACCAAGATATTACGATTGTGGTTAAATCAACATAATAGACCAAATTATCCATAACTTAAAGAAACTAAAAAAAGATGATAAAATAAGATAATAAAGAAGAAGAAGAAAGCCTTTTATTCACTTGAAATGTTTTGGAAGATTCTGACTCTACAACTTCAAATAATGAGAAGAAAGGGATGTTGTACTTTAAAACAAATGATGATTCAAGCATATCTAATGTAGAAGAACTAAATGAGGTAAGTTCTTCATCTCATGATATTTTTTAAAATATTTACATAGGAATTATTATTGCTTTAACTTTTTTAATTTGTGCACATAAAAAATTAAAAAAGTTTTATAAAAAAATATTGATCTTTTAGATTTTTTTCATGAAAGAAGATGAGAAAAAGAAAATAGAATTGCTTCAAATTTTTTATGAAAAAAATTTCATGATTAATAAAAATACTTGAAAGAGAAATTTACTAGTTTAAAAACAAAAATTTACTTTCTTGAACATGCAAAATTTTTTAATCATGGTATTCATTTTTTTAAACATAAGAATATATCTTCTTTTGAATATATGCAAAATATTTCAAACATTATATGCTTTTATTTTTATAAAAAAAGACATACCAACAAGGATTATAAAATTAGAAAAAAAAATTCTAGTTCAAAATCTTATTTCAATGAGTAATTAAAAATGATATTATGAATACTCTCATAATGAATATTAATGCTCAACTTAAGCTTGCTTGGGTTCCTTAGAATAAAGAATAAAAAAATTAATATAAGATGTATCTATAATCATGGTGTAGATATATGATCTATTATAAAATATTTATAAGTTAGAAATAATATTCTTAAAAATTTTGTGTATAAGAAAGCATAAAAGTTAAGCAAATAAAACTTATATTTTATTATTATTAAGTTAAAATTTTATAATTTATGTAGTCATACATAGAGAAAATATCAAGATCTAACTCTTGTGTTGGATAGTAGATGGTCAAGACATATGATCAGAGACCAATCAAAATTTGTATTAATAGAACATGGACCAAATAGACGAGTAACACTAGGAAACTACTCTAAGAAGAAGATAATTAGAATTAGCAATATAAGTATGCCTAATTTTGCATTTTTAAATGTTTTCTTAGTTGATACATTATAATTTAGTTTAATTAGTACTGGTCAATTATTTGATAATAATTATTTTATTAATTTTAATACATAATATTATAAAATATTAAAAGACGATCAAATATAACTAATTGGTAGAACAAAAGGTGACATTTATATGATTAAGTTTGATCAACTAGAAGCTAGTGGAATAGAATGCCTAACTACACATTCAAATAAGAACAATTTATGACATAGAAGACTATATCATATAGGTTATTCAATCTTAAATAAAATAAATAAGCTAGACATAATTCGAGATCTTCTTAAAACAAACAAAACTAGTAAAATATGTGAATCATGCTAAAAAGAAAAGCAAGTTAAATCTTTCTTTAAACCAAAAAATAACTTAACCCCTAGTAGACCTTTAGAGATAGTTTGTTTAGACCTTTTTATACATATAAGACCTGTGCATTTAGATCTTATAGAAATACAAATTTTTGATTATTAATGATTTTTCTAGATTTAGGTTGTATTTCTTAAGAGTAAAAGAGAATTATTTGAAAATTTTGTTAATTTGATAAAAGAGATAAAAAGATAAAACCAATCTTAAATATTCAAAGTGATAATGATAATAAATTTAAGAATAAGGATTTCTTTAAATATGGTTAGAATAATATTGGCTAAATACAATCTATCAAAATACTTTTGGGCTGAGGCAATTAATACAACTCTTTATATAATAAATAAAATTAATTTATGGCCAATAGTTAAGAAAACTCCTTATGAATTATTTAAAAATAAGAGATCAAATTTTTGTTACTTTCATATTTTTTAGGTGTAAATATATCTTTGTTAATAATGAAAGAGCCAACTTGAAAAAGTTTGATGAAAAAACAAGTACATAAATTTTTTTAGGATACTGTTTTCTTAAAAAAATATATAGAGTTTACAATATAAATACCCAAAAGGTATATTAATCAATACATGTAATATTTGATAAGTCTATTCAAGAGACAAATAATAAAAATTTAGATAAAGAGATAAAGTTCTTAGAAAACTTAGACTTGAAAGAGGATAAAGACAAAGTCGAAAGTAAAAAGAAGTAGAAGGGATTAATCATCAATCACCTAAAGATTAGAAGCATCAAGATTTATATTCAAAAGAATTAATAATAAAAGATGTTAATCAAGAATTTAAGACAATAGCTTTTATGAAAAAAATTGATTATAATACATTTATATCTTTCACAAACATATATCTATAGAAGACGTACTTAAGGATGACAATTGGGTTTTAGTAATAAATGAAGAATTATATCAATTTAAGAGAAATAAAGTGTGAGAGTTAGTTTCTAGGCCTAGTGATCAACATGTAATTAGAACCAAATGGGTATTCAAAAATAAATTATATAAAAATAGAGTGATCATTAAAAACAAAGCTAGACTTATTGCTAAGGGTTATAACCAAGTTAAAGATATAGATTTTTGAGGAATCATTTACACTGGTAATAAGATTAGAGGTCATTAAACTTCTCTTAATATATTCATTTCATAAAAAATTTAGATTTATTTCAAATAGATGTAAAAAGTATATTTTTAAATATGATAATAGAAGAAGATGTGCATGTAAAATAACCTCCTAATTTTGAGACCCATACATATGGTGATTATATATATAAACTTAAGAAGGTACTTTATGGCCTTGGGCAAGCTCCCCATGCTTGGTATCATAGATTGAGTAATTATTTAATTGATAGTGATTTTAGGAAAGGAAACATGCATATCATATTATTCTTAAAGTTTTTAAATGATAATTTATTACTTGTACAAATTTATGTTGACATAATTTTTGAAAGCACAAATGAAAATATGTGTAAAAGATTTAGTAACTTAATGATAAGGAAGTTTGAGATAAGTATGATGAGTGAGATGAATTTTTTCTTAAGATTACAAATTAAACAATTAAAAGATGAAATTTTTATTTATCAAACTAAGTATTTAAAAGAATTATTTAAGAAATTTAAGAATAAAAATATAAAACATAGAAAGATTCCAATAAATCAATCAATCCATTTAGACTTCGATGAATTGGGAAATCCATTAATCAAAAATTTTATAGAGGTCTTATTAGATCATTACTATATCTCACGATAAATAGACCAAACATCTTATTTAATATTATCTTATGTGCTAGATTCTAATCAAATCTTAAGAAAATCTATCTAAAAGTAATTAAATCAATCTTCAAATATTTAAAAGGTATAATGAACTTTGGTTTATGATACCCAAGAAATACTCTTTCATGTGATCTTGTGGGTTACATAGATTTAGACTTTATAGGTTCTAAGATAGATAAAAATAGCACCTCAGCACATGTCAATTCCTAGAAAATTATCTAATTTTATGGTCAAGTAAGAAGCAAAATTGCTTAGCCCTCTCGACCACAGAAGCTGAGTACGTAACAGTCAGAAGTTGTGTTGCCTAAGTATTATGGTTAAGATAATAACTTCATGATTATGGTTTAGAAATCTCATATATTCTCATTTAAATTTATAATACTAGTTCATTGTTCTTAACAAATAATCAAATTTATCATTATAAGTCCAATCATATTAATATAAGATATCATTTTATTAGAGATCAAGTAGCTAAAGGCTTAGTAAAATTTGAATATATTTCTCCTAAAAAAATTGGCTGACATATTTACTAAATCCCTTTCAATCAAAAAATTTTGAATCATGAGATAATAATTAGATGCAATAAAAATTGTATAAATTATGCTTCCTTTTTTATGGCATTAAATTGGGAGAATGGTTGTTATTTAAATAAGTGAGAGAAAGCATGTAGTAAGGGAGAGCATGAAGTAAAGAAAGCATATATATTTCATTTTTAATATATCTTATCATTTATTAAATATGTGTTTTTATTTGTTATATTTTTTATCTAGACATTTATCTCTTATTATCATAAAAAAGAGGAGATTGTTATGTCACTTTTATATTTGATGAGTTAAGCATTAAATATTTAATATTTTATTCTAATAAACTTATTTAGTATGAATCATGTGTAAATTTTAATGAATAAACTATGCACCTTTAAAAATGATGAATTAGTGGTCTTCAAAAGACCTTGGAGTGTTTAGCAAGTTTAAATGATTGAAGACATACATACCAAGTTTTGATAAATTTTTTTATATGAACTATAATATTAGCTTATTGATTTTAAAACACTCTCATTTCATATTAATTTCAAATCATATTCAAATATCAAATTATTAAATCATCTCCTTGATTTAATAAATGAATAGGATTCCATTTTTGAATCTTATAACCTTTTTCTTGGTTAAATCATATCCTTATTAAATCTTATGTTAGTTTTTTTGCTAACCCTTGATTTAAATTAAAAAATAATTCATTTAAATTTTTCATAATTAAAAAAATATTTCCACCATATCCCAGCTTGTGCCCAAGTGCAAAGCTCTTAGGTTGGGCATGCTCAAGCAGGCACTCGCAAGCTTCAAGTCAAGAAACAGTCAAAACCAAATCGGCTTGAGTCTGTTCTAACTAACAAAAAACTCCTAAACCAAATAGGATAAAGCATTAGGTCAAGCTGGGCAACACTCAAACCAAGTATACGTATGGGTCTGACTAGACCTGTGTAAATCTGTATGTTACGAGTACGACCAGGGGATGAATTCTCAAGTGCATAAGTGGAGAGCCCGCCCCAATTAGGCTCTAAATATTACTCCCACATGAATGACTAGAAAACCTAAATACTTTTCATCCCTTGTAATGTGGGACTAAATCTCTTGTTCTTATCTTCATCCAAAACTAAGAGTACTCAACACCATCTGATGACACAATTTGGCGATCACATGGCAGAGCGTGTCTCCACTTTATTTATCGATCATGATCATTCATTCTATCATCTGTTTAATCTCCTAAATCTAATAGTGATTACTAATTTTGTCATTTTCATATGATTTATCCCTAGATCTGATAGTCGCAACTTCATCTTAATTTATCAAACAACTAGAATTATTTTCACCTTATCCTTGAATCGTGCAGCTCTTAATTATCTTTATTGAATCCTACGATCAAGATATACTTTGACTTTACCATTTTTAAATTGAATGATCCATATCACATCCAACATGATCGAATGACTTAGATCAAATCCATCTTGATCCGTCAATCCATAACTCATCTACTTATTCAACATTAAATCTAATAGTCTGTATCACTTTTGATCAGATCTAATAGCCCTAGTCCATCCCACCTAATGGATAATTATTTAGTTATTACATTAGCCATTTTGAAAAAAATTTATTTTAACTTATTTGTAAAAGATTTTAAAGATGTTTGGTTGTAGCTTTTAATATAGCTTTCTATACTTTCTTATGACTATAATCAAAATTTTACTATAAGTATCTAACTACTATAAATGAAATAACTAATAAACATAAATTAATCTATGAGATCTTGACGAAACACTGCTCAAATATTCTACTGGTGTAAATTCTACTGATAGTAACTGTGACTACTAAATCATCAAATTCTTTCAACTAAGCCTTGCATGTCTAAACTTTCAAATTCTTATTTTTCTTATTAAATTTAAGTTTGTTATGCCTTCTTTTATTAATCAATAAGTATAAAAAGTTGTACAAATTTATTACAAGTTTTCTATCATGTTGTATTTTTATTTTTCTCTTGGGTTGGGCAGCCTAGCATTTACGAAAGCCTGAGTTTGATTTAATCTCATAGAAAAATAGAGTTGGAGTTGAGCTCATAAAATCTTGGATTATAGTTTAACCGATAAAAGCTAATAGGTTGGAGGTAAATCATAAGAAAAAATTCTCAACTTGTAACCTTTTGTTAGTGGTATTTTTTCTAACCTTTGTTAAGAGTAGACATAGGTTTCAATTTTAATTGAATCACATAAAAGTTTTATTATATTATTTTAATATTTATCTTTATTATCGTATTAAAAAATAATAAATATATATAATCAAGATTTTCTATAAACAAAAAATTATTTTTGAGAAATAAATAAGTTTAAAAATAATAAAAATTATTTTTAAGACTACAATTCACCCCCCTCTTATGAGATTCTCACACTAGTATTCACTTCAGTATCACATTATGCAATAAATTTAGGATATTCTTTTATAAACACTTTTACATTGAGTTTACTTCATTTTCTTCTAAGTGATCGTACAATATCACATACTTATGTTGTACTATACAACACAAATATTTTTATAAACTCATATTAAATATATATTGGCACATTGTTATGTTTCTCATTTAGTATTAATATAATATGTGTTTAGGTTATTTAATGGTATATTCATACTTATATGATAGTCTTCTAATTTTAATCTCTCACTTGATTAATCTATACAGTAAGTACTACTATACTGTATGATACCATCATCCCTCTTCTTAGCCTATTAGACTAATTTGATGCCTTGAGATGATACACTATTCAAAACTTTAGTGTACTAATATGATGTCTTATTTTATATTATATGATTTTCTCTAAATGAGATTACATAAGTTTTCTTTTATATCATATTATATGATCCTCATGTTCATATTATATAATAACTTATAAAAATTATATTTTTATAAAAAAATTCAAAAAATAATTTTATAAAATTAAATTTTTATTTACATAATATTTAAAATGTTATGTCCTATATGCCACACCTAGCATAGGACTTAAAATAATATCACAATAAAGTAAGTAAATATAGGCCTTAGGTGCATGTCACCCAAAAGTAATGACCACTTGGGTTACTCATCTGAAAGTTGAGCCTTTGGTTCATTTCTTATCAGCATTTGCTTGCTAATCCTATGCATTAAATTCTTACTTCACATTAGTAAACAATCATCTTAATTTTTGTCCCTAGTAGATTCAGGGATATATCATTCTAAGAATGCTCAATGAAACTTCACAATATTAAAAAGTTTGTTATATCGTCAATATTCTTCTTTGATCTTTTAACCAATGTTTAGTAGTTTTATCTAGTACCAAGACAATTAATCATACCCTACGATAATTGTCACAAACCATGCTGTCAAATTGCATCTCTATTATTTTCAACTAGTCCTTGGTTTGGAATGGATTCACATTATCTCTTAAATGTAGTGGTCTTAGTCTTAAGTATTATTTCAATGATTTGGTGTCCTAATAAGCATTTGAACTTCTTTCCAATTCATTGTGTACTTCTCTTCTTGATTTCACATTCCTAATATTTTATCTCATTTATTACGATCACCTTCTCCTTGGGTTGTGACAGCACTTTGATTATTAAAATTGTTCACTTCCTCTTTATAGTTGTTCTGGTACCTTGATGCATTTTTGGACATTTATATGTATTCCAAAATTTGGAATCCTAACATTGTTTGTATTGCATAACAAAGTGCAAAACAAAAAAAGACCAAAACATTATCTTTAATGAAATCATACTCATTCATTTTAAATTATCACATGCATCTTTACAAAGTATATGAATTACTCCTCAAGTAGTTTTATAATTTCTATTTCTTTTACTTCATCTTGCTTTGCTTTTATATTATTTTTTTAACATAATGTATTATATGTTATGCCTAATTGTACTATATGTTCCCCTTAAGTTCAACATCTTGACAACTTTTTAATATATATTTCTAAGCTGGTCATTGTATTATGCAATCTATCTCAATTTACTATATGATTCTCCCTGATTAAGCCTTCAGATCATCCTTTAGTACTATATTCCTCGATAATTTCCTATACTATACAATTAATCTCTTCATATTGTATGGTCAGTATACAGTTCTTCCCTATACAAAGGATCATCCAATCATCAACTCTTCTAACAATGTTATCTATTTATACATTTTGATATAATACCTTAAATAGCTTATAGAACCATCCCATTATTGAATTGTTGGAGTGTTCGATTAAGTTATTGTATTATACATTGGTCTTAAATGTATTGCATTATTCATCTCATATTCACCTTAAGTATTGTTCCTTCTCACATTAATATGTTGTACATTATATTCATTAACATATCATACCTTTTTTTGAATTTTTGTTTCTCCTCATGTGGTTCAATTGTACTGTGTGGTTACTCTACCATATAATATGACAATATCAATCATATCATATAAAACATTCGTATTATATTATATTCTTTATTTTTGTTTTTTGTACACCTATCTTGTTATTTTATGGTTTATCATAATATACATTAAGGCTATTTTAATAGTTATAGTTATGAAAATTTCTATGTTCAACCCAAAGTTCTTGTAATATGCATTACATATAAAATAATTAATAAATAAGATCAAATAGTGGTGCAACAAGTGCATTTTTTCCTTCTACAATGTCTATTGCCTTGTTCTTTCTAAGTTTTACATCCTAGTCATAAACACATTTAGAGTGTTTTTTAAACCCTTTCAACTTAGTTTTTTTTGTATGTTTTATTATTTCTAGATTTTATATCCCAAGTGATCCATTTATCTATAGTCATCTACCCTAAGACCAAAACGGCTCTGATGCCACTCCTGTGATGTTCCACACCCTCTTTATTGGGTTTGTTATCACATCATCTCCTTCTCTTATTTTTTATTTATTTTTGAAAAAAATATATTATTTTTTATAAAATAAGTATTTTGAAACTATTTTCATACTCAATGTTTGAAAATAATTTAAAAGTCATAATGAAAGTAATTTAAAATCCTCATAGTTAAAGCCAACAAAAGCTAAAGTAAGTTCACAGTTCTTTATAATACCTAAAAGTTTAGAAAACTACATCAAAATACTAATCAGAGCCATTCTAAAAAAGGTAAATAAAGCATAACAAAATGTCATATTAAACATAAACATGCAAAGTATTACAATAGCTTATATAATGAAGGTAAATAGCTAAATAGTAAGAATCCCATGAGCTACTTTTACTACTCCCAAGTAGTCTCATACTATGCCTCATCATAACTTAAAATTATGAAGACATAACATAGGATGAGCTAACCATTATTAATTTAGCAAAACACACACACACACACACACACACACACACACACACACACACACACACACATATGTGTGTGTGTGTGTGTATGTGTGTGTGTGTGCACACGCACGCGTGTGTGTGTGTTTATGTGTGTGTGTGTGTGCGTGTGTGTGTGTTTGTGTGTGTGTGTCTATGTGTGTGTGTGTAAAATAAAGAACTCTAGTCAACCCACGTGCTAAGATATCAAACAACAGCTAATTACACATCATGTGATACGCAATATAATAAAATGCCAATATTCTATGTAAGTTTCTTCACTCCTTTTATTTGTCATTAATCAATTCCCTTTTCTTTTGATTGAAATAGGGTAAGGCCTAGGGCTTGCTTTTCTAAAACATGTCATTTTGAATAAAATAGACCTAATGAAAGGCTCATTTAGTCCATCTCTAAAAAACTTTATTCCCAAATGAAAATTACTACTACTATGAAGAACCATTCATTATTTCACAATTATAATCATGCCTTTGAATTACCAATATTTATATTTCTCCTCTTTTCTTTGTCTTTTAAATAATCAAGAGATCAACTCCAAGTGATTTAAACCAAAGCTAAGGACAAAAATTAAGGGAGGAAACAAAACAACAAATATCATTAATGCAACTAAAACGACAAGAGCTATGCATGAAAGCTTGCTGAAGGCGCACTATCAAGTGTTGCTCACAAAGGTGTGGTTCTACACATGAAAGGGTGCAGCATGTCAGATGCCCACACACATCATGCAAAATAGACACACATGTGCCCTATTGGTAACTTACCACCACACGTTCTGCATGCATGGTATGTGCACAAACCATGTTGCTGTGATCAACAAATGTGAATAATGCCATGATCATGACCATAAATGTGTTGGTAGTAGGAGTGCATGTTGGATCAAGTCAAATTTTACAAAATTTATAGGATTTAAGGAATTTTTTTTTATTTTTTTAATCAAAATCATATATTTTTTATAAACACTATTATATCTAAACCTCTATATAAAAGGGTGAGAAGGATATGTGAAAAAAAGTTTTAAAATCCATGGAATCATGACTTCATAAATTAAGAAGCGTTTGACTAGAATCTTCTTATACATTCTCTCAATGAAGAAATATGAAACACTATACACTCCAACTATCTGTGAAAGTTAAGTTACTCTATAAATAATAGATCAAACCCTTTTTGACATTAAAAAGTCTTAATATACTTTAGTCTTAATTTTCTTACTCTATTAAATCAAATCATCACTTTCATAGGACTCGCCATGACGAAGAAATCTCAATTTTATCTCTCTTTTTTATAAGGAGAGCGAATCACTTTCCCAAAGGATTAGAAAAAAAAATTAGTTTAGATCTACTTGGGAATGATTGGGAGATCCCCAAAAAAGAATAATGGTATTTACTAGAACAATATCATGGAGGCAATTAATCAAAATAGATTGATCCAAAATGTAATCCAACTTCTTAAAATTCAATATTTTTATATTTCTCATCATAATATTTATTTTGATGATCCTAAATAGTCTCTTTATTTTATTCTTGTCTTCTCCATAAGTTTCTCAACAAAATTAGACCCAATCAATTTTCTTTTCTTTCCTTCAAACTAACCCAAAGGAGATTATCACTTTCTTTCATAAAAGACTTAAAAGAAGCTATTCTAATACTAACCTATAAGCTTTTATTATAAGCAAACTCTATTAAGGGTATGTGATAATGTGTGATATCTTGGCCTTACTATTTGAGCTATTGTCTCATTATATGTCATCCAATATTAACACCCAATGAGTTTTACCAACAAAAGATATCTTAATATTTTAAAATCATGACATCTCATATAAACATTAAAACTACTTTCTCAATAACCAATATAAGACAATTGATCCCTTTACCCCTCCACCTAGAAGCCTATCAGGAGCCTCTTTTTGCTTCAATGATTCCTATCCTGGGACATCACTAGGCACTCACTCCCCACCATCTTTGATCCTGAGTGTCATAGGCTCACTAGCTTTCACTTAGTTCATTCTAGAATCACATCTTAAGTCTGATACCAAATTTGTTATCTTGGTCTTATTTTATTGAGATATTATTCTTTTGAGTCATTCATACCAATCCAAGTAAGTTTTATCCTCAAAAGTTATTTCAACATCTTAAGACAATGATATATCATATAAACATAAGAATCGCTCCCTCAATAGCCAATGTTAAATAATTCATCCCTATACCTCTTTGCCTAGAATCCTTAAAGGATCTACTTTTTGCTTCGAGGATTCCCTATTGGAATATCACTCAACTCTTACTCCTTACCCTTTTCATTATTAGGTGTCACATGGACTCATGCATTTCTTACTTTTTCATACATCTTATGTATTTTACACATGCATGTTTACATTATTTCATACCTTTCTCATGAGATTACATAACTTAATAAGTATAACATTATCATATAGCATAATTAATTCTTTTAACTAAGCAAAACATTGATCAAAGACAACAATCAAGGTCTTGAATAATAACATTAAGTTGTTTGTATAGTATGATATTTATTATCATAAACTATGATATATTTGTAAAGTTATTCACAATGAGAGAGAAGAATGAACAAAATTTTTGTACAGTACGATGCTAGCTGTAATACTTGTATAATTCATTATATGAGCCATACAATGAAAGTAAAATGAAATATAAAGAAATTTGTATAGTATAATACATTGATATCATATGATATGACCATTTAGAAATTATAATAAACTAAAGGAATAAAAGATAGAAATGATTTGAGAGTATGATAATACTTATCATACAAGTATGATCATAATCTCAATAGAGAGATTATGAAACCAATCATAAGTCAGAAGAAAAATAAAATTTTTCATATAATACAATGATACTAACCAAAAAGTATGATTATTATCCAATTGATGGTTATAAAATAAATTTTAGCCAAGTATGAAACATAAGATGTTTTTGCAATACATTGTTTTTTATTATAAAATAAGATCTAGTTTAACAAGGAGTTTAAGCATTGAGTAAACCAAATAAAGAATATCATACTTTATGATGTATTTCTATCATATAATACAATCTCATATAAGAAAGAGAAAATAGTGGGTTACTACATTTAGCAACAAGTATATTTAATGGTATCGTACAGTACATCACAATGATTGTATAATCAAATGGAAGAAAAATTTATGCATGGACTAGTTAATCACCTCATAAATCAAAAAATAATCATTATTAGACATTATGAGACCTTTTCATCTGAGTTCTAACACTGCATTGAGAAACTAATTAAACAAATACAAGTTCTAAAGTTATGTTAAATTATATCAAATCCTTACTATAAAAGATTTGTAATAGTAGTTTATACATCATAATAAAATGAAAACATATTCTAAGTAAATAATACATGTAACAGCCCTAGTTTTCTTTATTTTTTATTTTATTTGCTTAAAAGAAAGAGCCTTTTAAGACGAGTCTAATGATGTTTAATTTGTAACGTTGAGGATATATTTGTAATTTTTAAATGTCGGCATAGTTCAAATTCGATTTGGCGGAGGATATATTTGCAATACCGAATTTAGAAGGGGTTTTATGCAAAAATGTGGTTCATGGTGGTTCTGACCGCGTTATAAAAGTTGAAGCAGGGTGTGTTTTAAAAAAAACATTTCTGCAAAGAACACGGCTGCGGGGGGGTTGCCGGAGTGCGACGGCGAGATTTCTAAGAGCAGTTGTTAGCTTCACGAAGTTCCGGCACGCTACAGTAGCATCCATGAGGATTTCGTGATTTCCGGCACGCGACGGCTACGGCAGACGAAGGTGAGGATTTTGTTTGTTTTGTTGTTGGGTTGTGTAAGTTTTTCCGGTGAGTGGTGGTCAATTGGCCGAAGAGAGACGCAAGAGTTTTCGAGTTTGAAGGCGAAATATTTTGGTTTTGCCTGACGTACAGGAGAGAGAGAGACAGAGACAGAGTGAAAAACCGGTCCACTCCTTTCGACCGGGTACGCTGCTGAACCGGGCTGCCGAGAGCACGTGGTGCAGCGTCGAGAGAGCGCTATCCAGCGTCGGGCGCGGGCGGTCCAGCGCCCTCATAAGCTGATTTTGGGATTTATTTTGGGGGTTTGTTTGGAAAAGTTTTTCAGAAAGCACTTTTGGTTAATGAACATATTTTAATTTGTGACCATGGGCTTGTAGGACATCAAGAAAACAAATCAGAAGTAGGCAAGACAATTGGCACAGTAAATCCAGGTAGATAAATTCCTAACTCTGTGATGTAGCACAATATTATGTATTTTTACATACTTTTCTTACTGTTATAGTATTTTGATTGTTGCATATGTTGTTTATGGCATAAAAAGGAAGAAACATTATGGTGTGGATTACTTATATATTTGCATGAAAACTGAAAAGGAAGAAATAACATGGTATGATAATGAAATAAAAAGAAAGAAACAATACAAAAAGAAAGGTTTTTTTTTTTATCAAAAAGTGGCCTAGGCCTACATTATACAACCCACTATGGGGGTTTAAAAGCAAAGTCAGCTAGTAAGAGCATAAGTA
Source organism: Vanilla planifolia (assembly GCA_023846275.1). Lineage (NCBI taxonomy): Eukaryota > Viridiplantae > Streptophyta > Magnoliopsida > Asparagales > Orchidaceae > Vanilla > Vanilla planifolia. Next base: position 71,504,761 of record CM043865.1, on the reverse strand, counting down.
ACAGCTTAGGTATGGACATTCCCCTTTCCCAGGACATATCAGACGAGCATGCAAATTTTGCCACCCAATCCGCTGGGGCATTGCCTTCCCTCAAAACATGAGTGAGGCGAAAAGTAGGCAGCTTTCTCACAAAGTGGAGAGCATCAGAAACAATACCACCCTAAAAAAGAAAGGTCTTATGATATGACATAATTGTTTGGAATTATGATTAGAAATGGTAGTAAAAAATGGATTCCCAGAGAACATTATCCTCACCACTAGGCTCAGCATGTGTTGCAGGGTATCGATCTTTGAATCAAATATCTGCCTAGTGTTGTATGTTATGTGTTATGACTCCATGATGATTTACACCAAGCTCAGCATGTGTTGCAGGGTATGGTACCATACCTGCCTGGTGGCACTAGGCTCAGCATGTGTTGCAGGGTATCGATCTTCGGATCAGATATCTGCCTAGTGTTATGTGCTTGGTTGGATGCCGGCTGGAGGTCATGATGATGATTGGATCCAGAGGATAATGCGTCAAAGGGAATTGGGCCCGGTAATAACACACTATATAAGGAACTGGCATTTCTTTATGGTTTTCGTTTGGCATTACCTTATATATATGACATCTGGTATGGTTTTATCTTTATGCTTATGATTTATCTGCACTATTCATGGTATGTATTTTCATTTATATTGGGTTAACTATGGGGATTTATCTATTGAGATGTATAAAATCTCATTTAGTGCTTACATCACAGGTCATGAAACCACTGTACCGAGAGATGGGAATGGTGCTGCTACAGAAGAGACATTTTCAAGAGATGTGTGAGAGAGGGAAAGTTTTGGTGTGATTAAATGTTTAAAAACATGCCTTTATATGTATATTTTGGATTTTGGAGTTAGTGTTTGTCTTACCATCGGGTCCCCACCTTGGGTTTTGTTTATTGTCATCACTCTGATAATAATTTTGTTATTTAGAGGTACTAGTTGAGGTGGGGGCTTGACAGTACATGTGCTATCCATTAAATACTTTGATTGAGTCCTATATTATATATCATATTGACTTATAATTAATACAAGCTGAACTAATAGTCACAAGCTTAATGGTAAAAGCAATGTAACATAAATATAAAACGTACACAATTGGGTCATGTCATTGGCAAAGTTTTTATCAAACAATAAGCATTTGAGCAAATTCAAGGCGTATTATCTTTTCTTTTGAATTCATTTAAAAACAAACATTTCTCTTTTAAGAAATCTTATGAATTTCTTTCAACTCTATTTCACAAATTTTTTTGTATATTATTTTTCAATTGAAGTTGGATCTAAGGTTTACATTTTTAACATTTATCAAATTAAATTGGACATAAATGGAACATATTACTTTGAATAGCCCTAATGATATCTGATTAATATTATTCTAGGAGACATTATTCCAAGTAGGGGACCTACTTTCAAAGGCATATTATTCTAGATAATAATTAGTATTTTAAAATAATCATTAATAGATGAAAATCATGTCTAACTCTATTTACCAAGTCTTGTTGTTATTCCGTCACTTTGTCACCTCATTTTCCAATTCAATTTATTAAGTCAAACTTTTCTTTTTCCTTCTAAATGACATATACATTAAACTAAAGCATATTCTTACAATTTTAACATAGAAAACAATTAACATCCACATAACTTTTTCTAACAAACATTGAATTTCATAGCAATGCAAGCAAAAGCAAACAAACTCAAATTGGTCTATATTATGAATCTTTGTTAACTTTGTCTTAAAGAAATTACTTCAATAACACATAAAGCATATATACTATGGTACTAAGCTTGCCAACTTTGTTTTCATATGTAGTTATCTCTCCATGAATTTGATTTTCAAAATGCACAAAAATTCCTTACCTTTCCTTCTCTTCCTAGGTGTTATAATACTATTATAATGTTAGCACAAACTCCTCTCACAAGTCCCACTTGATTCTTGCTCAATTTCTCATAGATTTCCTTTCAATGATTTAGTAGCACTTTCTCCTCTTCTCTCAAATGCTCTTGGCCAAGGTCTTCCTTCCTTTATCTTTCCAAAAGAAAACCTCTACACTAATTGGTTCTTTATTACCACAATTCCATTCTATTTTTACTCTCCATTGCTTTATTTTCCATCAATAGCCATGTCTTTTAATATAGATGCCTTATACCCTTACTTACCCTTTAGAATTTAAAAGTTTTTTCATAAATTTGAGCCCCCTATACATAAATTTTTCCCTTATAATTCATTGTTAGGGTTTAGAAAATTTAGAAATTTTTTAAATTATCAAGTTCTTAAATAAATTAAAACTTAAAGAAGTTTAATATTTGTTCTATTTTTTAATTAATTTGACCTCAAAAAATTTCTCGACTAATTTAGTTTGATTCATCTTGAAAAAATCTAGCCATTTATAAAATTTCAGCTTCTTTAGTGACATTTAGTATTTTTTAGTAATTATTTAAACATAAAATATATAAAAATATTTTTTAATATTTTATTTTAAATCTCTTTTACTTTTAATGCCAAAGTTATATCACATCTTCTATGTGTAAAGAAAAGTTTATCAAGCTTTGTTGAATAAGTCTAAGCATTGATAATTTCATAATTGTTTTTTGGTATAATAATATTTTTTTAAAGCTTTAAAATTTTTCAAAATTTATAAAAACATTATTATAATTTTAATTCATAAAAAATTTATATTGTCACCAACTTGATGTCATAGGCTTTTGGAAAATTGCACACATAATTTCACAACTCATCTCTCTCCTTTGAGGTATCACATCTTCTTAAAGTGATGAATGACTTTTTAAGAAAAAATAATATAATTTATAAAGATCTTCAAAATTTCTCTAAAAATTGAAGAATTTAAAATAATGAGATATTTGTTTTTTCTTATAGTTTAGATTCTTCCTCCCTATTTAGATTACTATTCAACCTTAAGATCTTTAATTCTCATTCAATTAAATATTTGATAATTTAAAATTATTAAAATTTATTTAAATATTTATCCCCTATTCTAGGATATTACATAAAACCAAAAAAACTTTTAAGTTCAGACACATTCACAAGTTAAGATTAGTTTATAATTGCTTAGATCTTATGAGAATCTAAAAGTTAGCTTTGCTTTAGCAATTATCTAAAAAATATAATTTTCGATAGGAAAAATTCACATATTAAAAATATAGGATAGAATTTGTGTTCTTTTAATATCTACAAGTTTAACATTTTAAAATGGTGGGGGTTAATAATTTAAATAATTATAAGTAAGTTGTTTATTTATAATGTGCTTAGATTAAAAAAACTATAATTTGATGGTCGATTAAAGAATCCTAAGTGGCAAGGTTTGAAGTATACTAATAGTGACAACAAGGGGTTTTATAATTCATATACAATAATTTAAATTTTGGATAATTTTTGTGAATTTTAAAGATCTTTTCAATTCTAAGAAAAATTATACATACTCAAGAAAAAAAGGTACTGCCTTAAGAAGAAAGATAAATATCAAAATTAGAGTTTCAAATTATTAGAAAACATACGACACATATGTTGTTAAATTCAAATTTGAATCGATCTAGTAAAGGAAGGTGGAACTTATAGAAAAATATTATTATAAATATTATTTCAAGGATAAAGCTTTTAAAATTATCTAGTGAATTTAACAAAATTTTGAAAAAATATTTAGAATGGTACAATTTATTTAGAATTCAAATATATTAATTTTACAAAAGTTTTGTAGTATATATGACATTGTTTTTTTTTTGGAAAATGTATTATTCAAATTATTTTTAGAGAAATTGTTTAAAATATTAAACAAGATAAACAATTATGAAAATTTTAAAGATGACAAAGTTTGATAATTGAATTATACTAAAACTTATTTTGAAATTCTTAGATATATTTTGATTAAAAAATTTTAAAAAAAAATTATCTAAGGTTTTAGTCAAATATTTTTTTGAGTTTTTTATTTTTCCCATTTAAAGTTGTGGCTAATGATTGGTGAATAAAAATGTGTGAAATAACTATTTGTTTTCATTAAATTAATGGGTAACTTCAAAGGAATGATGAGCATTGTGTATCATTCACTTCATTGAAATTATGTGCTTTAAGATGGAATGAATCGATAGTTTTTCTACTTAGGAAACCATAGGGAATCAAAATGAACAGGAATGCAAATGATCCAAATGGAATACCATAAAATGGGGTATTTGGTCATTGAAAAAGGTTTTTAGCATTTCAATAAAAAATTCTAGAGGACTAAGTTATTATGTAGCAATTGAAGGGAGTTGTGTGGTGTGGCTTTCACAAAGTTTTGAATTTCGGGCTTTTCTAATTTTGAATTATTAGCAAGTGAGACTATGATAATAAGGAAGCATTAAGCTTGGTGGAGCTTGTGGGAGGAAATACTTGTAATAATTAAAGTCTAGGTTTGAACACTACATAGGATTTTGAGGTAGGTGACTATAAATCTTCTGGTGTAATTATTTGATATTTGATGCTTGTAAATTAGGAGTCTTAAGAGCTAGATTTGATAAATCTATAAAAGTCGTTGATTAGTGATATTTAATGTAATATTGTAAGTGTAAATTTAATTTTTATATTAAATGCATGGTATTATTACTCATATATTGAATGTTTACTTCTCTTTCTTATTCTAGTGTTACGTTTTGATATGTAAAATTAATGATTACTTATCATTAGGATTAGGTTTTCATAAAATTTGAAAATAATTGAAGGTGTGAAAAATAATCCTTAAGAGAAGGAAAAGAGAATTTATAATTAAAAAAAAAAATTAAAAATGAGTTTGGATCATCACTATAAAAGAGGGATAGCTTCATGAGGAATTTGGCTAGACAAAAAAATAATAGAAGGGGTAATCTGAAGTAGGAAAAGTTTCAAAATTGTGCAATCAAGGTGTTACTGAAGAAGAAATAGTTTCAAAAGTATGCAACCCTAACTATGATTGGACTACCTACTGATGTAAATTCTAAACCTATTAATTTAAAAAAAGTCAAGGAAACTATACAAAGAAAATAAATGTGAATCAATTTTTAGGGGTTCTTAGTTGAATAAGATTAATTATTTTATATTATACTTTTTTATATGTTATAATTATATTTATGTGATAAAACTTTAACTAATATTATAACATAACTCAACTATATAATGACTTATACATATAAATAGTTATTTATTAAATCTATGTCGATAGCTTAATCTTTATTTGGCATTAATAGTTCAGGTGAAAGTCATATACTAAATGGGATCAAGGGGAACATTTAAAGTATTTGATTATTAGTTCACTGGATGAATCATTTTTTATGTTGGCCTAATAATCATATATTAGAATTGTCATAAAATTCTGTATAATAAAGACATGAATCCTATTTTAATATTTTCATAATAATGGTAATTATATGAACTTATTTTTGAAAGAAGTATAATATATTTTATATGAATTTATTTGAATGCACTATTTCATCATGTGATTGGAAGATATAAAAGAAATGTTTTAAAAATTTGGTAACACCAAGGTTGGGGCACCATAATACTACAATATGTAGATGTTAACAATGATCCCTATTGGTATTCAAGAATGAAAAAATAACAAAAATAAATACTATATCACATTGATTAAGAAGGTTTTTAAATAACTTATTTGTCATATCTTTAAAAGCTATAAGTGCATTAATTAAGCCAAATGTAACACAAAATTTATATTGCTCATATAGAATTTTGAAAGTAGACTTAGACATATCCTATTCTTTAATTTTTGATAAGTGATACATGCACCTTTGATCTACTTTTGAAAACATTATAGCATCATAAAACTTATTAAACAAATCACCTATAAAAATATCTTTTCTTAATATTAATCTTGTTTATTTTTTGGTAATAAATTATATATTATTAAACTTTTAACTTTTTTATTTATAAATAAAATTAATACTTCCCACATAGACATATTGGGCATAATAAAAGATTTATCTAACAATTGTTAGATTTTAAATTTCACTTCTTATACCGTTTCAGAACCGTACGTACGATTTTCACCAATCCATTTGAAGTAAAGAATCTTGTTTTGATTTCAAGACAAACACTACCAAACCCTTTATAACATGGAGGGGGATTTCTTCCTCAATCAAATAGTTTGGGAGCCTCAAATACGGCTCTTCAATGTCAATATGTGTGAAACTATGGATATAGACTCGACCCTTGATATTAGTTGAATTTCAAACTAAATTTCTTTATTTGGAGTCACTTTATTTCTCTCCCTTTCTCTTTGTTACTTCATAATAATATTAGTTTCATTTTTTTAAGTAATTTTTTTAAAAACTAAAATGAAAATTATGATCCTATTTTTATTTGAAAAACCATTAGAGTGGAGTAAATTGTGCCATTTAAATTTTCTTTTAACAACAAAGGTTAACTAAGAGGAAAGTGTGTTGATTGTAATACAAAATCATAAGTTGTAGTGTCAAGATAAATGAAATCTTTTTGTGATTTAAAAACGTGCTGTAAGTCTACAACTCAACCAACTAGTTTCTAATTGGCTCCCTTAACTATTAAAAGCTAGTTTAATGATGATTAAACATTAAATGCTAATGTTTGAAGGAAAAGTAATAATTCACATCGAGATTTCAAGTGATGTAACCACCAATGTATGACCTACACTCACCATTGGTTGACCTAATTAGGTTTTACTAAACAATGTCTTTTGTCAGTTGGTGTGCAGGCCTCTAACTATTACAACAATTTGATCACACTCTAATCATTCACTAGCTCTAAAGAGCTTACAACAATAGGCTAATCATGACCACACAACATCAAACAACTCAAAAATCACAACAGGCAAGATGATATTGCATTCAACACCATAAATTGCTTTATATAAACACTTATACCTTTTAACTCCAGGTAATCATGATGTAGTAGCTAAATAAATAGAAAAGATATTACCAACAAGCACCAAAATAGAAATGACATGCAAACCTAGGTAGAATGCTATTGAAATCTATTAAATAAGTTTTGGCTATGAATGTTTAAAAAATGTTGAGCAAAATAATCTAATTAGAGATCATGCAATGTGAATCATTAATTTGTTCTATTTGACATGAACTTCTATCTATATGTTAAGGCAATATCCTAATGAATAATATAACCACAACATCTATATTGACTTTCTCAAAGATTTTAAACTAGCCATTCACTTGATGATGAATTATACTAGTGTGATGCTGATATCCTACATAAGAGATAAGAATTAAACTAAGTTCACTTCGACAAAGCATCAGTATGACTCATTTTTTTTGTTACTATAAGAATATTATACAAGTACAACATTTCCATCATAGTGTATAGTGGAAGTTATAAATGGTTCACTTAATTTTTTTTATCATTGTACTAAATGATCACAAGGATCATACAAAGTACATTCAATTCATTTCTTATGGTTAAAAGGATCACACAAGTGCAATATGTGAATCACTATTGTATGATGATTATTTTCACTAAATATGAAACCTTTAAGATCTTTCTAGAAGATGTCATTGTACAAGTATGTTGAAATTTACTTGAGAGCAATACCACAAAATTGTACCACTTAATGATCATATTCATATGATACATGACGTCGTATGAATATGATAATGTTATACTAATTTTAAGTTTCTTAAGTTATTTATGCAATAGACAAAACATATAAATAAGATAAATTACTTCATACTATATAATGTAATATTTATGAACAACATAAAGTAGAGCTTGATCATCATATTTGGATAAAGAATAATGAGTTCAAGCTATAGTTAATTTTTCTTAGTTAAACAGCTGGTCATATTGATATGATGAATACATCATAAATGTTTGACCACATTAAAGGTTATATAAATGAAATTTCTAAGAGAAAATAAATGTTACACTCATAAAAAATAGAGCTTATCTCCATACGATGCTAGTAATAACTCAATTCTCAAAATACAAAAATTCATCGTATAAGGTTGAGACCTTATACAACCAATTTCACACTTCATATTCTTAATATTGATGACTATCTCATATGTATAATGAGGTCATTGTATCTATATGATGTCATGAAAGTTATATATATCACTGGTAATATAAGCCAAAACATGGATTATATAAGTATGATATTTTTCATTGTATTGTATGATCATAAGGCTATTAAAACTAAGGCTAATAGCTATAATTTCATTAACTTTAACAAAATTTTTTAGTCTATGGTGTTCTGAAATACTTTTTAGTGCTAGCCATGAATAATTTAACTTAAGCATGAATGATTTAATAAGAATAGATAAGGTGAAATGTAAACCTAATGATTTACTTACACATTAAAAGAAAGGTTTAACATTCTAACCTGAAATTTGTAGAATATAATCAACTTTAGGTGATTTAATTATATCGTAAGGAATTTTTCCTCACTACGTCATGATATATAGGTTAAGCCATCCTTGAATAAAGGTATTCAAGCCCCATTCCATTCCAAGTTGATGTACCTTGCTCCACACCAACTTTCATTATCTAATTCTTTATGTATATACCACTTCAAACATCCATTAATAAAGTAGAGCAAGGTTTGTGATCATCAACCTCAACTATATAATATATGATCCTTCACCATTCATTTCCATGCACAAATTTGCATTTTTTTAATGTGATTTGATATTTTTGACATTTTCTTCTAAAAAATAACATTATGCTAAAATATTATAATATAATTAGAACCTTTCAAAAGCTTGTTCTATAACCAAACCACTTCTAAATCAACTAAATTATTATCATTAAATTTCTTAAATTCTAGTTTTTTACAAAAATAATTTACCTTCCTCTCTTAAAACTTTTCACTTACAATAATGGTCTGTCTACAAGGTATTCATGCTCTGAGTCCTCATTAGTAGACCTTATTTATAGAATAACAATAGCAAAAGTAAAGTGTTATAAAGGTTAGGAGAGAAGAAAGAAGAAGAAGATAAAAAAAATTAAGTTAAAAAGAGATTAAAATTTTTAACAAATCTTTTTTCAAAGGGTTCTAAATTAATGAAGTTTTGATTCCTTGAATTCTCAAAATTTATCAACTTTTGGATTCTTTTTCAATTTTTCTTAAGTACTTTATACATCCTTCATATCTTTTTATATAGTAATTAGGATAAAAATTTTAATTATAAAGTATAAATTATGATTTTGAGCAGAAATTAAAAATTCCTTAAATATCATAAATTTTGCACATACTCAAGCCTGTATGCATGACTGCATCATTCATTTTTATGGTCACATTAAGGGGGTCTTAAGCACTTCAGTGCTATTTTCTTATACAGACAACTTGCCACACATAAGTTGATCACTACGATGTAGTAGGTGGCTTACAGAGCCTCTTCACGTGTGGTCCTATCACTTAGAACGGCATCATCATTTTGTCTTCTCACTTGATTTTTTGTCATCTATTCTAAATTTAATAAGTTTTGAAGTGATCTCATAATCAAGGTCACTTCTTTTTGAGATTTGATTCCCATCAAATCTTCCTCAATAAACTAATTCTTTAGTTGTTTCTAGTTTAGTTGTCTTCTTTAGGATATTAAGACTTATATTAGTTTCATGAAATGATTTCTTTGATTTTGTTAGTGGCACGTATCTTTAGCAAGTGTTCACTAACCTCTTCAGTAAATTGATATTGTTATGCTCATTAATAGTAGACGATATCTTGATCCCATAAGTAGGGAGTCTCTAGTATAATTTAGAAGACATCAAGAGGTACCACTTCGTAGATAACCTTATTAATATAATATTTAGTAATAACAGACTTCACCTTGCACTTTTTTGTAGCTCTCACATTGGAGTCCTTATGAAACCATCCCAAAGAATAAGGTTTTGGATGTGATGTATTCTCTAACTTTAGCCTTGCTACTACACTTTTGATATAACATTTTTTTGCTTCTACTATCAATTGCATGAAAAAGCTACTTCTTTACTAGCATTCTAATAGTGGGGAGTTATTTTTGCTTTGTTTCATGTGACATCTCCTTTAAAGTCACCTTAAGAGATAAATTTTCATATACTTGAAAAGGAGTTTCAAGTATATTTTTAGTATCTACTATAATAAGCACTTTATCCTTAAACTTTTTTGAAAAAGTTTAAGGTGTAATTTTTAACATTTTTGTCATATATGTCCTATCTTGTTATAGTGATTACAATTTTTGGCCAGAATATAATTTTTTGGAGAATGCTCTTCCATTTATTGCAAATGTTTGGACTTATACTTAAACATTTTAGTATATTGTCCTTCTAATTTTTTTCCTTTATATTCATTCTTATTTTCGATAGTCATAGTAAATGTACTAGATTGGTTCAAAGATTTATTAGGAAAAAAGAATAATTTAGTAATAATAAGATAATAAAACCTTATAATATACTTTGACAATGTATATAACTCTTTAATAAGTATTCCTAAACTTACGGCCTATCATCAAAATTTTTTGATGTATTCTTATACCATTTGCCCTTATTGGTGTTGTAGACTATGTCACTTTCTCTATATTATTAAAAAGATATATATATATTTATGTAATTTATTAATATTCTCCTTTGCTTTAATAATTTATAAAAATTTCAAATGAACTTTAGTCGAGATGAAATAAACTTCGTTAGAGTCGTCTCAACAAGCTCTATCCAATTTTATATTTATTTTTATATTTTGAAATACTTTATTTTTTTAGAATTTTGACACGCTTTATGAGACATCTATTCATACAAAATTTGATGATCAATGATATTAAATCAGTCAAAAAAATGAACCTTTCCTAAACAATTACACAAAACCATGGTAATAATTAAACAAATTACTCCCTTGTCAAACCTAACCTCAAGTTCATTTGATAATCTTAATTAAATATGTAAATAAATAATTAAAATTGCTATACTTCCTTTTCCCTTGCTGTTTCGGTTCACAGCCAATGCCCTAAATCCCATTTGCTTCACTTTTCAGCACGAAGAACCCAATCTCCCTTCTATTTCCTTTCCTCGGCTAAGATAGCAGCTCTACAAGAAATGCACAAGGTAAGCTCGGTCAAGGCTTTTGTTTTTCCTTTTTTTTTTTATAAAATCTCTCCTCCTCCATGCGATTTCCTCACACAAGACACCAGTTATAATTGAGGACTTACCATCACCATTGGAGACCATTGTAATTTTCCCTTGAATTCGTGCAGTAATCACCCTTGCAAGTCAATTCACGAAGGCCAAGCTTCGGGTTGGGAAGATGTGAGAGAAATAACGGCTGCAATGGAGAGCAAGGAAGCTTGAAAGGAAAATAAATAATTAAAACTTCTTAATAAAGTATTCTTATTTTTTTATCTTCAAAAATTCATAAAACATTTAAATAGTTTTTAAAAATTATGATAAATATAACATTGGATTCCTCATAATTTATTTTTTAAAAATATATTCATAACCAAATTTTAGAATATTTGTCTAAAACATATTTTGAGATGTATAAAATAATATTATTTTATTTTATTTTAAGTAATTTTAAATTATTAATATTAAACACTATGATTAGATATAATATTAGAATAATAAAATATAACTCATTGTAACCTTCTCATCTTTGTAAAAAATGTTTGCCAAAATTTAAAGTAATTCAGGATATTAATTTCTCATGACAGTTTCAACTTTGTAGATTATTTTCATTTCAAATTGATTATGTCATAATATTTTAACCAAGTGAATTATTTTACCTTTTAAAAATTTGCTCTATCATACTAATATTGGAATGGGATACTCCAAATGTCATATTCTACTAGAATTGCAAATCTTTTGAATAATATTTAATGGTATATGATTGGTCTAAAATATACTTTCTTAGGAATGATATATGAAACATATAATGAACTCCAATTAATTATAGAGGAAAGTTCAATCTATATGCAACTAGGAATCGCCGATTTGGGTGCGATTCCCTGGCTTACCCCTGATTTACTGGGATACGGACAATATCTTGCGTATTGCAAAGGCTATAGGTGATCCGTTCCTTCTCGATGGGTGGACGGCGGCAATGGAGAGATCGTCCTATGCTCGGGTCTGTATTCGTACAGACCTTTCGAAACCCTTGAAGCCAGGTGTTTGGCTAAAAGGGGACTATGAGAGAATCTACCAAAGTTTCGAATATGAGGGATTGCCGAGGATTTGTTTCTCGTGCGGTCGTGTGGGGCATCTTGCAAGCCAATGCAATGTGCAACTTACGAAGGAGGTGACTCAGCCTGGACATGGTGAAAGCTCTTGAATGAAGGCGAACGGGGATCAGAGGAATGGAGGAGAGGTCCTTACCGAGGTTACGGAAGAAGCGCATGGACTAGGGCCTTGGATGCTCGTTCAACACAGACGGAGGAAAACGGGTGCCGATGCTCGTAGGGGTCCGGCGGCCACGGCTAGCCATGGACCCAGGAATGACGTTCAAAGAACTCGTGGGAGGGTGCACGCCGGCTCATCCAGGGGGGTTAGTCGTTCCTCGAGGGAACGCGGGAGGAGCAGACCAAGGCGGGGCTCACCATCCAGGAGTCGTGCTCAACACTTGGCGGATTCCGGTGATCGGAGCTTGGGGGCGGAGGGTGCGGAGCAGGAAGCTCGGGGGGGCGGAGGTAAGGGGAAGTTGCTATGGTCAATGACGGCTCGGGAGAAGGAGCCGCCCACTGGTGTGGGTGGCAATGCGGCTTAATAATGTGTATCACGGCTGCGCTTCGTGGGGCGCAGCGGCCTTCTCTGGTGGGAAGCAGAGGTTCGGGAAGATGCAGTTGCATGGCTAAGGGCTTTCTGATAACATTATCAATCAACATTATTGTGTGGAATATAAGAGGCGTCAAGAAGAAGAAGTCTAGGGGCTATTTGCGCAGGTTCATCCGTGAAAGGAATGTTGCTGTTGTGGCGTTAATGGAGACGAAGGATGTGGGGTTCTCTAGACAAGATGCAAATTGGCTGCTTGGGGGAGGATGGGACTTTGAGGCACACCCCTCAGAGGGACTATCTGCTGGATTTCTGATTCTGTGGAGGAAGGATGTGGACCTTATGGTCACTGGCGCTTCATCTCATACTATGGCTTGCACAATCAAATCTTCACATGATGGCAGGATGACTTGCTACTTTGTTTACGGCCCGAAGTGTCATCACAGACGGCGGATCATTTGGGAGGATGTCCGAAATTCCTGCGGCGGCAACGAGCCTGTCAGGCACCCCACCTTACCAACTACAGTAAATTAAGGATGCTGCATAAGAAATAATCTCGAGTGAGGACAAACCATGCCTAGGTGGGGACCCGACGGTGAGACAATTCTAACCCTCGAACCAATCTGGTATATTTTTTAAAACATTTTAACCATATCCATACCATGGAGCTGAAATGAAAACATGTGTATATTAAACTGTATATATATATACAATAAACCACAAAACTAAAGTACCAAAATGAAACCAAATCCACTCCCACCATAAATCTATCCCCTCTCACATGTCAGGAGTATAGTCCTCTCCTGTACTATTATAATCCCCAGCTCTCGGTGTAGTGGATACATGACCTGTGATAAAGCACTAATGAGACATATATATCTCAGCAGATAAATCCATTATGTAACCAAGTAAAATAAATCTCCAGATATAAAAGACAAGTCGTGAAACATGATAAAACAAAATCCATCTCATAAGCGGTGAAAAATAAACCATATGAATACCTTCTTATCAAATGTCATGCAGTATCAAAAGTAAACCAGATAAACATGTATACCAAATTTCCATTTCCATTATTTTATATGTTATATACTTACTGGGCCCGATTCCCTTCTGAATCATTATCCTCTGGATCCAATCATCATATCAAATGACCCTCCAGCCGGCATCCATCCAGTACATAACACTAGGCAGATATCTGATCCGAAGACCGATACCCTGCGATCTCATCCGCTAGGCCTAGTGCCACCAGGCAGGTATAGTACTGATACCCTGCGATCACATCCGCTAGGCCTGGTGTCATCAATATATATGGAGGTCATGGTACACATACACACTAGGCAGATATCTGATCCGAAGATCGATACCCTGCGATCTCATCCGCTAGGCCTAGTGGTGAGGCTAATGTCTCCAGGAATCCAATTTTCGATTTTTATTTTCCAACCATGTCACACATGTGATAAATATGCCAAAACCATATCAATATGTCCAACCAATTATATTTTATCTCATATTATGCTTTTTGTTTCAATTTCATTTTTGTCATCTTTTATGCTTTCAGTTCAATCAGAGAATAACACCATAAAACATATATCAAGCCATGAGATAAAAGTCATGTAAAGAAAAACTGTAATGCAGCCCGTAAGAAACCATGTATCGAAATATAAATAAATACTATTGTGCTATATCACAGGTTACGAATTTATCTACCTCAATTTGCTGTACCAACTGTCTTACTCACTTCTGCTTCTTCTTGATGTCCTACAAGCCCGTAAAATACAAAAATAATTAATTTAAATATGCTTATTAGTCAAAACTGCTTTCTAAAAGCTTTCCCAAACACACCCCAAAATAATCCCAAAAATGGGCTTACGCGGCACTGAACCGCCCGCTGGACCGCGCACGCAGAAAAGCTTTCTAAAAGCCCTGCCAAACACTTCCCGAAATCCCCAAAAATCCCAATTTTTCTCTTGTTTCTCGCCGCGCCTGGACCGCGCCTCCGCTGAACCGGCCTGCGGTTCAGCTCCGCGGTTCAGCCGACTGAACTGCTCCTCTCTCCCTCTCTCTCTCCTCCGCCTCAGCCCGAACCGGGCGCCTTCCGGTTCGGTTAACCCGAACCGGTTCAAACAGGATCATCCCTGTTTCTCACCCGTCGCTGCTTCCCTCTCTCCTCGCCGCAGCTCGCGTCCGACGGCTTCTAGCCGCTTCCACGGTAAATTTCTCTTTTCCCCGAATCCCTCTCCGGAATTACCAAGCTCCTTTCAACTTCTTTCGCACTCCTCGACGACCAATTTGCCGGAAAAATATTCCGCATCTCGCGGCCGACAACTCCGGCCACTCCTTCGGCAACCCACTACGTCTCCGGCCGAAAATAAACATTCGGCCGGTCTCTCTTACTCTCCCCCCACTCAACAGAACCCCAATACAGCAAAATAAAACGAACCATCTTACCTTGCCGCAGTTTTTCCGGCGAGCTTCCGAGCTTCCGTTAAATTTTCGGCAGCTTTTCGCAATCGCTAAAACTTTTCCAAACCGCTTCTGTATTTAAGGGGATTAATTCACCCGGACTGGACACGTATGTGTTGATTTCGCCTTGTACCGACACGTTCGTGATTTTTTTGCAGAACACCCCCTGAACTTTTCCAAATTACAAATCTACCTTCCGCCATCCGATTTTAAACTAAATCGGAAATCCTAAATTGCAGATATATCCCGGATCTGAAATCCTGAAATTACAAATATATCCAAAACTTTAAAAATTCATAATTAATTATCCAAAATTCCAAAAATTACAAACTTACCATCGTTGGACTCGTCTCAAAGAGCTCTTTCTATAAAAAAAAATATAAAAAATACAAATAAAAGAAAACTAGGGCTGTTACAGAGCCTTTGCTGGTTGCTGGAGACTTTAATTTGATCTTGGCACCGGAGGAAAAGCGGGGGGGTCGGCGTTTCTTTTATGGCAAGGACCAGCAGGACTTTGCGGATCTTATGCAGGAGCTTCAACTTGTGGATTTGGGGTTTTCCGGCAACAGGTTTACTTGGAGCAATGGGAAGCAGGGGGGTGCGCGCATCCTTGAACGCCTAGACCAGGCTCTTATGAACTCGGCGGGGCTGCTTGCATTTCCTAATTGTTCGGTCCATCACCTCAGTAGGCTGGGTTCGGATCATTGTCCATTGTTGATTAAGGTGGGAGGTGGAGATCAATGGCAGTATTCCAGCAGGCTACTGTTCGACAGCGTGTGGCTGGACTTCCCTCAATCGTTCCAGGTGGTGGAAAAGGCTTGGAGGAGGACTGTTAAGGGCGACAGTATGGAGATTGTGATGACAAAATTTCAGCGGTCGATGTGGGCGTTGCGCAGATGGAGCCGTGAGGAGGTGAGGAATATTATTGATCGGAACAAGGTGTTGGAGCGGGACATTGACGAGCTCCAAAATAGGGAGTCTAGCGATGGTCTGTCGGAGGAGGACCACAAGCGGCTTGGTGATTTGGTTGCTGCCTTTCACCGGGGGTGTGCTCACGAGGAACAGTGGTGGTGGCAGCGCGCTAAGGTGCATTGGGCGCAGCTTGGGGATTGCAATTCGAAGTTTTTTCACATTGCGGCATCGGCTCGTAAAAGGGAGAATCGCATTACATTCTTGCGGGACGTAGACGGTAACATTGTGGACTCTCCCGACAACATTAGGCGGCTTGTCTTCGAGTTTTTTGAACGGAAATGGGGCGATAGCAACCAGGCGCCATTACCTCCAATTTCCCCATTTTCGGGTTTCGTCAGTGAGAAGGCTGGTTCTGGCCTTTGCCGGAGGGTGACGAAAGACGAAATTTTGGTGGCTATGCGGGGCATTAAAAGGAATCGCACCCCGGGCATCGACGGTATTACAATGGATTTCGTCAATGGATATTGGAAAGTCACGCAGCGGGACATCATCAAGGCTGTTTTGGCATTCTTTGAGGAGTGTAGAATGCCGGAGAGTTGGAAGGACACTCTTGTTGTTCTTATCCCGAAGAAGCAAGGTGCTTGCCGACCGGAGCACTTCCGGCCGATCAGTTTGTGCAACACAATCTACAAATTGGTGGCTCGAATTCTTGTTGGCAGGCTGAAATCGCTGCTGCCTAGTCTTGTGTCTCAGGAACAGGCGGCCTTTGTCCCGGGGAGGAGCATATCGAATAACATAAATATTGCCCAGGAGATGGTAGCGAGAATGCGATCCTGTACCGCTGCTTCCAGCCTTATGGCTGTGAAAGTCGACATGGAGCAGGCCTATGACAGGGTTCGCTGGGATTTTTTGCTCGAAACTATGAAGGCTATGCGATTCCCTGTTACTTGGTGTAACTGGATTTCTGCATGTATTTCTGGTCCTAGGTACGTTGTACTCATTAATGGAGCACGTCTTCCTTGGGTGTCGGCGCGTCGTGGTCTCCGGCAGGGGTGCCCATTATCCCCCTTTCTCTTTGTCATGTCCATGGAATACCTGTCGTGCATGATGCGGGAATATGAATCCCGACAGCTTCTCGGGTTTAGGCCGGGGATGCATACACCGCGGGTTTCCCACCTCTTGTTCGCGGACGATGTGTTGATTTTTGCTCCGGCTTCCAGGGAGGCTGCGTGCGCTGTCCGTCGCATTCTGTGGGCGTTTGAGGACAGCGCTGGATTGAAGGCCAACTTTTCCAAGTCAAATGTCTATTTTAGCAATAGCTTCAGCAAGAAGAAGTCCAGCATAATTTCACGGAAACTTGGTATGGCAATTGGCCGATCCTTGGTGTATTTGGGGGTTCCTATTACTGTGCGCCGATTGACTAAGGAGGACCTGAGTTCCCTCGTCCAAAGAATTGATAATACAGTGATCAGCTGGCGCGGACAGGTATTGTTGCTTGCTGGAAGGGCTGTGTTGGCGTCCTCGGTTCTGTGTTATCCCCAACCACTTTCTGCGCCACTGTTTGGTGCAGGCGGGAACCATTGCTGTAATTGAACGCCGAATCAGACAATTCCTCTGGGGCGGTACGAGTTTGTGCTCAGACGCTGCACTATGCGTCCTGGGATTGCGTGTCTACGCCGAGGGTGACCGGCGGGCTCGGGCTGCTGGATCTTCGCATTTGGCACCAGGCCTTACAGATGGGGAATTGTAAGCGCATCCTTGGGCAGGAAGTGGGATTATGGGTGGAGATTATGAGAAGGAAGTATGGGCTCATCGACCCGTTGATGAAGACACCCCGGAAGGCCTCGGCCGTTTGCAAGATGATCCTGGGAGCTATGCCGACGGCGATTTCGTGCTTCGTGTGGCGCATCGGCGACGGGCGGAGGGTGAGATTTACGGAGGATAATTGGCTTGGGGTTCTACCTATCAGCTGCTGGCCTACGTTCATTAATGTTCGCGCAAGATGGCCGGAAAGTGTTGCCGAATGCATCAAGGAGACGGTGCTTGGGATGTTGAGGCGATTTCTAACTGGGCGGGTGAGGAGCTTATTGACAGAATCAGGCATCTCCCACGTGCTCGGGATTCCGTCCAGGACTGCTTGGTCCAGACGCATACGGAGATGGAGAAGGCTCACAGTGGTCGAATCTACGCACAGATCAAACACGAGTCGTCCTCTGTTGGGGGCGGTGGTCGACGGCGGGATGAAGCTACGGGGAGAATTTGGAAATTAAAGGTGTTGCCGAGGGTTCGGGTCTTCCTTTGGCGGGCTGCCGGCGAATTTTTGCCTACGGCGACGTGGAAGGCTCGCTGGGGAATTAGCCGCGATCCCCTGTGCCCTTTCGGCTGCATGGAGGAGGAGACCCTGCAGCACGCGCTGTGGGACTACCCACGTGCCAGGGAAATGTGGGGGACCAGCCATGCACGTCACGTGCTCATGGAGCTGGGCTGGCCCACGGGTGCGGCGTCCGGGTTCAGAATTTTGGAGATGTTTATCAGGCTCTTGAGTTCTCCTGTGGCCCAGCGCGACGTTGTGGTACAGCATGTGGCTACAATTGCTACCACCTTGTACTACATTTGGTCGAGGAGAAATGCGCTTATACACAACGGCTTCGTGCCTACTCTCTGCTCGGTGTCTCGGACGGTTAGGTTTGAGGTCAGCACGACCCTCAGGAGGCATCTTATCCATTCATCTCTGTCCAGCGGGAATCCTGGCAAGTCTTTGGATTTGCTTGTCACGCATGGTTGGCTTCCCCCCCCCCCTACAGGATGGATTAAGGTCAATGGTGATGCCGCGGTTGGTGACTCCATAGCTGGTCTTGGTGTCGTTGTTAGAGATTGCTTGGGCAAACCTCTCATGGTGGCCGGTAAGAGGATGTTCTCAGTGGCTACTGATATGATGGAGGTCCAGGCTATCATTATGGCCTTCGACCTTCTGAGGGAGTTTCTTCCCCAGTATCGTGCAGTTGAGTTCCAGTCTGATTCAATGATTGCACTTCAGGTGGCTCGGGATATGGTTACCAAACCCAGTGGGGAGGGGGTGCTTGCTATTACTTTGCAGTATGTTAAGGCCATGGAGGCTCTCCGGTTTTCTCATATCCACAGGGAGGGAAATGAGCCTGCTGACTGGGCTGCCCGTAGAGCCTGCACTCATGAGTTCATTTGGGGTCCTGGGGAATCCCTTCCTCAGCCTCTCATCAAACTTATGTTGTCTGATTTTCTGTTTGATCCCCCTTGAGGATCTAACTGTAAAACCTGTGTGGCTTTGCCACTTTTGATATAATGATATATCCTTTTCAAAAAAAAAAAAAAAAAAAAAAAATCTAGGCATATTCTTTCAATCTTCTAAGAAGGCCCAACATATCTAGGCCTCAGTTTTCTTGATTTACCAAAATGTTTAACCCTTTTTAGGGGATTAACTTTAACAAAGATATATTCACCCTCTTAAAATATAATATTTTTGTATTTCTTATTTAAATACTTCTTTTTCTTAGTGTTAATTCTTTTTTTATTATCTTTATTTTTTTAACATCTTTTTAATAAACTTTGTCCCTATTAGTTACTTTTCATTACCTTCAAACTATCACAAATGGTATTAGTATTTTCTTCCATAAAGAGAGTTTTAGGGAGCCATTCCAATGCTTAATTAAAAACTATTATAATATACAAATTCAATTAAAGAAAATGGCTATCTAAATCCACTTCAAAGTGAAGTATACATAATTAGAATAAGTCCTTCAAAGTACTAACTATTCTTTCAAATTACTCAATTGTTTAAGTGATAAAAGTTGTGCTAAAGTTCAAGTGGGTTCCAAAGGCTTTATATATATTCCTCCAAAAGTGGGATAAAATTTGAATTTTTGTTAGAGATAATGAATTTAAGAACCTTATAGAGTTTTACAATGTGTTGCACATAAATATGACCTAACACATTCACTAAATATGTGGTTCAAATTACCAAAAAAATAGACTGATTTAGTTTAGAGATCAACCACTACCCATATAACATCATGTCCACTAATGTACTAGGAAAACTCATAACAAAGTTTTTCATGATCTCACTTTTATTCAAGAATTGACAAGACTTGTAATAAACTATTAAATCATTGTTGCTCACTTTTTAATTATTCACAAATAATGCATTTTTGGACCCAAGCTATGACATCTCTTTTTATTTTAAGCCACCAATATCTCTACTTAAGTTCTTGATAAATTTGTTACTACTCAAATGAGCAAAATAACAAGAATTATGAGCTTCTTTTAATAATATCTATCTCAATTATTTATGTTCACAAATACACAGTTGGCTAGGAAATCAACACATTATCATTACCATGTGTTAAGACAAATATCTCATTTTATTTAATCTTTTGAATCAAATTCTTAAATCCTTCATTTTGTAATTGATCTTTCTTAATAAATTCAGCCAATCTAGTTTGCCACATAAGTAGAGTAATAGAAATATATTTTATTTTGCTAATTTGGTGTGTCATACAAGTGTTATAATAGTAATATGTTATATTTCACTTGCTTTTCTAATAAAAGTCTATTTATTCTAAAAGGCATTTCTTTTATTAGGTTAAGTTATCATCAAATTAAATTTGGACTTCCTACTTAGTGGATTAATAACAATATTTTCTTTTCCAATATGATAAGCTATTTTGACATTATAATCCTATATAACCTCAAGTCATCTTCAATTTCTTTTGAGAGAAATATATATTTTAAACTTTGATGATAGATGAGGACCTCACATTTCACCTTATATAGATAGTGTCTACACATTTTAAGAGCAAACACAATCACAACAAGCTCTGAGTCATGGATGTGATAATTTTTCTCATACAATTTTTTTCAAGATTTGAAAACTTTCTTCACAATCTAAATCTCATATGAATTTTATTATCTTTCGAGTTAGTCTTATCAAAGTTACATCTATCTATGAGAACCTTTTACTCCTTTAACAAAGTTTTTATAATATCATGCTAGATTTAAAAACTCTTGATTTTTAATACATTTGATGTTGTGACCAATTCACAATTGCATCTATCTTCTGATAGTCTATTTAAACTCCTTTAGCCTCATTATATGCCCTAAGAAAGTGAGTTGACATAACCAAAACTCACATCTTGTAAATTTTGTAAATAATTGATGGTCCCATAAAGTTTGCAAAACATGACAGATATGTCAAGTGTGTTCATCAATTGACTCAAAATATTTAAGGATATAATCAATAAAAATGACTACAAACTAATCTAAAAAGTTTTTTAATATTCTATTCATGAAGTCCATAAACATTATAGCAATATTGGAAATACTAAAAGTTAAAACCAAAAAAGTAATACCCATATAAAGTTCCAAAAGTTGATTTGACTATGTCTTCTTCTTTCACATTCAATTGATAATACCCATATAGAGTTCTAAAAGTTGAGTTAATCTTAAATCTATTTTCAAAAAACTATCAATTCTCACAACTAATCGAAGAGGTCATCAATCCATGGGATAGGGTATTTATTTTTTATAATAATCATTTGAGTGCCTAATAGTTAATACACATTCAAAGATTTTCACCTATTTTCTTGACTAACAAAATAGGTGCTCCCCATGAGGATACATTAGGAAGAATAAATCCTTTATCTAGTAGTTCATAATGTTATATCTTTATTTCTTCTAATTTTAAAAGAGTCATTTTGTATAGAGTTTCTGGTATTGGTTTGGCCCCAAGCATCTATTTAATCTTAAATTTTATTTCTCTATTAAGAGAAATTCCTTAAAAATCTTCTAAAAAATATTAAATATTCATAAATAATAGACACCTCATGAGGATTTTCATCTTTAAGAGATACAGCTCTTTCTCTATTAGAGTAACAGACTTCTTTCCCTTCAAAAGTTTATAATTTCACCTTCTTTTAAAGTCAATTAATAAAAGCTTGATGTCTATATAACTAATCCGAACCTAAAATTACATCAAATTATTTTATATGCAAAACTAAATATTCAACATCAAATACTCTCCCTTTAATCAAAATTACCCCAAGAACATATGCATCCACTCTAAATTTGTTCCCATTAAAAAGTTTTATTAAAAAAGAATTATTTAATATTTATAATTCAAACAACAATGTATCAAGCACACATTGAGATAAGAATCAACTGGATGCTGCATGATCAAATAGTATAATAGCTAAAAACTACTAAAAATGAAATGCCAAAGATCACATATGTAGTATGGGCAACATCTTGCTATGAACATGCATAAGCTTGAGGTTGCCCCTCTCTCCCAGTAGATTCCCTCTACCTGCACTATTAGGACCTAGATGAGAACCACAACTTCTTCCTCTACTAGAACCTCGAATAAAAGATTAAGATGTTGATGTAATCTCTACTCCTAATTTATGTTGAGACAATCCTAAGCCATGTAACCCAATTTCTCACAAGCTAAACATCTTCTTTGATTTTATTGATGAATTGAATAAATACTTATATGGAATTTGCTATATTTAGTTCATTAAGTTATTTTTTCATTGGATGTTGGATAATGTAACCACCAACTATACCATATATCTACTTTTTAAATCCAAACATATTAAACTACCCATCAACTCTACCTTTTTAAATATATAACGTATGATAAATTAGACTTCTATTAAAGTTTAATTTGGAGATAATAATACTAAAGGTACTCAATAGATAATAAAAGGAATGCTAAGAATAGTATACATCAATTAGGGTTAAGTCTCATGTGTAGAATTTTAGAATTATTTAAAGATTAGCATCCAAAGTTGTAGCATAGATTATTAAGTAGAGTAGGTTATAACATGTTAAGTGTTAAGAGTAAAGTCATATTAAGTAGTATTTTTCCATCCAATTTTACACATACAATAAAAAATTTAGCAAACTCTATGTCGAGCACTTTAATAAAAGAAATAACAATCCTAACTATAGATTATTATCTAAAAAATAAAAGTTATAAAAAGAATACACCTTTTTATGATGATGGTTTATAATTTTCTTTAGAGTTGGTATATAGAGTATCAAAGATAGAAAATGACACTGAAGTGAAGGTTTTGGTTAGTGGAGAAGCTTGGTTAAATGGATAACAAGATAGTAAGATAGAATTTAGTGCATTTTATGATACTTTAAATTGGTGCGATTTTAAATTTGAAAATAAGAAAATTCTATATTAATTTCACTTCTTATGTTGTTTTACTTTGAGATACTCGACATTTGAGAGGTCTATTAATCTACAATGTGTGGGTAGCTCCCTTTATAAGTAGTTTTACTCATGGATTTCTTTCAATTTTGGCATTCTCTTTTACTTTGAAGCCATCTAAATCATTATTCTATACATTTTATGATACATTAAATTGGTGCTATTCTAAATTTTAAAATAATAAAATTCTATATTAATTTCACTTCTTTTATTACGTTATTTTAGATATTATACATTTGAGGGGCTTATAATATGGCTCTTGAATGTGAGAATTATATAAAGTTGAATGGATTTAAGAAAATATTTATGATTGAAGAGTTATATATTTTTTTATCTAAATCCATCACAATATCTATTATGACTTAGAGTATACCTCACACATCAAAGAATATGGCTATATAGAAAGGAAAAAAGGAGTTTTTTTGAACCATTGAGCCCTAAGACATCTATAATATTTTGATGATAGCAAACTATTTAGATGCGCTTTTATTATCTAATTTGTCTACCTAATGAGTTGTAATTTGAAGTAAAAGATAGTCTGATGAAGAGGTGATTTTGTCCTTGTTAAATGATATGAGCCTAAAAAAACCTTGTGCAAGATATCTAAAGCAAAGGAAGAGGATGGAAGCATTTAGTTAGTTATTTATTTTAAGACATATGTAAGGATCACATTTCATGTTACCATCTATGAGAGTTTTTATTTTACTTCATGCACTTACACTACATATAAGAAATCATGCTAAAATTGCTTTGTTTCATATCACTAAAGAATATTAGGAATTATTCAACTTATCTTGTGAACAATTTTTGCATAAGTAAATAAGAGCTAATGAGTTAAGAAAGAATTTAATTTGAAGTTAAAATCTAATATTTGTTAAGATCTATACTCATTATATGATTCAAAATCTATTTGTTATGGTACAGGTAGTCTTATGATAAATGTGCATAAAGGAAAAAAAAACTATCTGATTTAAGTCTTTCTTGGTGCTCTGTGACAATCGATATGATAGTTTATAGATCGAATGGTAAGATATGCTCACACTGGTTGTGTATAAGGAATCAAATGGTTTGGAGTCTAAATTAATAAGATGAAATTTATTTAACAGAAAAGGCCTAAGAGTTTCATGTGCTATGAGTTTTTTATTGGACTATTATTGCTTCAAAAGAAAACTTCAAACAAATGTCAAAATGGTAAAATAATCAAATATTATCAAACTGTATGGTATGATTCATTAAATAGTTCGATTAGTTTAATACATGAAAAGATTTTCACATAGTATAATCATAATATCTTAAATTTTGCTATGGTATATTAATATTTTAATATATAATGCAATTATATAAGAGTACTTGTTCACAGCATATAACTAGTACTTTGAAACTTCAGTTTATATTATGTTAATATGCTAATGAACAATACAAATGATTTATTACATGGGCATTGAATGGTACAATATACTTTTAAGATCATATAAATGGAAACAAACATGCTTAATGGCAAATACAAATTTATTATAAAAATAAAATTATTCATTGTGAGAGTCGGTTTGTCTTTTATTAAGGTTTTTAAGTATTGAATAGTATAAATATGCTCACATAAGAGAGATGATGATTAAGTAGAGAAGGTTATGATTGGTTGAAAAATAATATACAATCACAGTAATCAACATTAAATTTGAAGGTGCTAAAGAAAGTTGTTCACTACAATAATTTCTTAGCTAAGGAAATAAGTTAGAATTCAAAGGAAAAACTCATTCTTGTGTACCAAAAGCTCAAAATTTATTAGTATTTTTGGCTTGACAATCTATTAGATGTCCTATACGCATATTTGCATATCTTGTTCATTATTGTGTGTCTTAGCATTATATTTAATCCTATATTTTGTTCTTCTTGGCCCAGCTCTTGGTTGTGGATCTGTGGAGTGATTGGCTCTATATTTGGCCATTGTGTGTGTTATTTATGTTGTGATTGATTCATGAAAAATTTTGACATTTATTTAGGTTTCTCTACTCAACCATGACAATGGGATGAATTGGATAATGGTGTTCTCAAGAAAGTTGTTTGGAGGTGGAGATAAGCTTGAAGTTAAGTCAAACTACTGAAAAATCTTGAGTCTTCCCTCTATTGAAGGAGAGTGGTCCAAACAAAATAAGTTGTAAAAGGTTTTTTTACTTGATTTTGTAATTTACAAAAGAACTTCTTTTTAAATTATGCATCAATAATTGACCCACTCTCTTGGTGTGTCTCCTTAGACCCAATAAAGGTTAATTATAAGATAAATAATATTGTGTTCTTTTAGTGTTTGACATGATATTTTCTCATGCAAAAGTTACTAGCATATTGTTGAAAAATATTTAATAGGATTCTTTGATCTTTGTCACTAAGAAGCCAGAGGGAGACAAAGTAGATAGTGTGGATATAGATCATGTTTTATGTTAAACCTTGTGATGGATATTTAGATGGAAAGGAAGTGCTCAGGTTTTTTTTTCAACTCCAACTAAATTTGGAGAATTGAAGTGAAACTTGATCTTCTAACAATAAAATAAGAAAAAGAATAAATTATGCAATTTTGTGATTGAATCAATGAGTTATTTAATCATTTCAAAATGAGATTAAAGACAATGAGATTCACACTTAAATCTCATTGTCAAAGAATTACTTGAACTCATTTAAGTCAAAGAATAAGAAGCGCTTATAGGAATTTTCATTACTTTAAAGTGTTTAACTTCTTAGAAACCCAACACTAAAGTTTCATATAACACTTAATGGGTGTAAAGTTAAATGAATAAAAAAAGTAAAGAAAAGAATAATCCAAAGTGGTTCAATAGGGCCAAACATGCGACACAGTTCACTCATCTGATGGTGTATATGATGACTCATTTTATTGTTACAATATTAACTATAATGTGGGTGTTTAGTATTAAAATTACATAAAATAAAATAAAATAATAATATTTTATACATCTCAAAAGATGGGTCTAACAAAACACTCCAAAATTTGGTTGTGAATACATTTTTCAAAAT
Source organism: Vanilla planifolia (assembly GCA_023846275.1). Taxonomy (NCBI): domain Eukaryota; kingdom Viridiplantae; phylum Streptophyta; class Magnoliopsida; order Asparagales; family Orchidaceae; genus Vanilla; species Vanilla planifolia. The sequence goes on along the minus strand of CM043865.1, from coordinate 71,478,380 downwards.
AGCATATCTTAAGGATTCCAACAATATATTTATTGCCATTTCTTAAAACCATTTAGACTTCTATAATTTTTAATAGAAAAAATAATAATAATGTTTTAAGAAGTTCTAATTGTTTATTTTTCTTTAAAACTTCCTTTCTCTCTCTCTCTCTTACAACCTTAATTCCCCTCCCATCTGCCCAATTTGATGCTTGGCCTCAATCAAGAATTGATACGTAAGTGAGATTACTACACAAATTTGAGTAAGGGAAAAATTACAAAAAAGGAATGACAAGGATGATTCTAGTGACCTAAGCACCTAAAATTTCCTTTGGTGAGCCACACCATGTGACTGGATCAAAGGTTTTCATGGATTCAGTGGTCTCTGATGGTGATGGTAAGTCCTCAATTGTAATTGGTGTCTTGTGTGAAGAAATTGCATGGAGGAGGGATTTTATAAAAAAAGAAAAACAAAAGCCTTAGCCAAGCTTACCTTGTGCATTTTTTGCAAAGCTACTATCTTCGCTAAAGAAAGAAAGTAAAAGTGGGATTGGTAGAGGTTCTTATTGGTGAAAAGTGAAGATAGAGCAATTTAAGGCATTAGTTATGAACCACAACAACAAGGGAAAGGTAGGAAAGCAATTTTTAATTGTTTAATAATGTTAAGGTAGAGTTTGATAAGAAATGTGGGAGTAATTTGTTTAATTATTGTCATGGTTTTGTGTAATTTTTTAGGAAAAGGTTTAGCTGATTTACCATGAATTGCTACAAGGAAAAGTAGTGAGACTGAGTAAAGGTACAATACTCTTTTTATTAAAATTATGCATAAAATAAATGGCAATTGGAGGTGGCATTATGATAACTCTTAAGGTTTTATGATTGTTAAAGCATTAAGAATGCACTTAATCAATTGCTCTATTATTCCATTTGATTTTTCAATTTGAAATTCAAGGAAAGGAATTTAAAGGACTTGATTTAATTTGAGAGAATTACAATAAGTTTAGAATTTTCTATTGTATACATGTATGAGTCAGCAATCTAAGTTGCGGGGTTAAATAATTTAATTGCATGTTGCTGTACTACTTTTTTTTCATGTAGTTTAATAATGAAAAACGTTATTAAGCACACATAATAGGTAATTTAATGTACAATTTGAAATAAGTGAATGTGAACATCATGTACTATTTCTATTGTGTAGGAAGTGAAGTAAAAAAAGGAAATTGATAGTGAAGTAGTCTCCATGGATCCAGTAGATAAATTGAATAATTTATAATGCAAATAATGGGTTACTTTTTTTAATTTTTATATTGAATAATATACAATAAACATTCGTTTCTTTGTATCTATATGTTATATATCTTGATATGAGTAGTATACTAGTTTGTGCATGCATATTACAATTTTTCATGATTAATATTGCATAATTGACTTGGTGTATTTTTATGTGGGGTAAATAAAATGTCATGCAAATATATTTTCATAAATTGAGAGTAATCAATTCAGTAGATAAAAATCTTTATGTAACCTAGTCAAGGTAATGAAAAGAAAGAGAATAAAAGAATTTAAGCTTTAAGCATGGTATCCTATGAAGAATAAGTAATATTAAAAAATATATTTCCCTTATGACCTTATCCCTTAGTGTCACTTATTATGTGATATGGAGGGTACTATTTTCTATGTGATTTAGTCGTATTAGTACCATAAGCATTTAATCATGTTGATTGAGCTTCTTGTTATGTGATTAGAAGTCATCACTTATGTAATCTAGTTGCCATCACTTGCTATGTGATTTGATAGTTGAGATGCATAGAGATAATACGAATATATGTCGCTTACTGTGTGATCTAGCATTAGATATGATAAGATGCTAGGAGATCTGAGATAGGGGATAAGAGCTATTGAGGGGATGCCAAGCCCTTATTATTTGAAAGATGTTAAATGAAAATAATTCAAGTTGAATAAATTTTGATAAATATGTATATATAATTATTTATATAAGTAGTTTATATAAATGGAAGTGAAATTGATTGTGTTTTAAAGATTAAATGTTATAACATGGTTTGTATTTCATTCAAAACTCTTATTGTATTCTCACAGAGTTGAGAGACATGATGCCTCGTCTCTTGATGTCATTTATCTTGACACAGTGCTTGAGATCATATGCATTTTATAAAATATTCATTTTTCTTGTATGTTATTTTCATTTTTATCTTATCTATTGAATCCTTATATTTACTCTCCAACTTATATTACATAGTATGATATAGGTACATATATAAAAAATTGATAATAATATGGATTTTAATATAATACACATATATATAGACTTTTTGTGACTCTATTATATGGATTTCATCTTGGTAATATGATTTTATTATGATGATTTGATATTTGATGTGATAGTTTATTTTTATCATGATGATGACGTTTTGTAATAGAATTATGGTTCAGTAGTAATCAATTTTGTTATAATTAGATACTATTATTGATATAGTTAATAAATGGAAGTACATGTATATCAAAAAATGTATAATTGTTGAGGGAGGTTTTATCTATTATTTTTTTGAAATTCAAACTCCTTGTAAGTTAAAATTTTTAATTATCAAAGGACTATGTGTGTAGTTCATCATCATTTCTCATTTGAGTAAGTCTTTTCTGCCCACAAAATTTGCTAAGGTCTAATCATTTCTTAAATATATTCAAAATGAAAGAAAGTAAGAGTTAATAGATAAAAGAGATGTTACACCCCATTTTTCCCTAGGCTGATTTTTGGCATATATATATATTTTTTTTTTTTTTGCATATAGACAGCTCAGATCGTCCCATACCAACCTGAGTAGCCTACGAAAAACATAGGATATAACACATCATTACACACCTGCTTTCCTTAACAATGTGGATCCCATCTCCCGGGTACACCATCAAATCATGTTCATGACTCCTGAATTAACAGATGGACTCGCGCAATGTTACTCCTACTAGACCCAATACTCCTAACCCATATCGATAGGAGAACCGGTCTAATAGAAGTCTGAACCCCCACGGTTAAGTTCCATAGTCATGTAATGACCTCACCATCAAAAATAAAATACATAACATCCTCAGATAAAATATGGCACTCCACACACTATACCACCAAGACAATAAAGTAAGACAGTGAATGGAAACTACATCACAAGAATAAGATCCAAGTCCAACAAATACAATATCATCCAACTAGATACATAAGTCAGAATCACCCCACATATTACATGACATAAGAATAACAGTCTCCCTGAATACATCAAATAGTATAAATCACACTAACCAAAATGTCTCAGAAAATCACAGATCAGATATCCTTCCCTATCCTGCTGACCACGAGCCCACCTAATCTGGGTGGCGTCAAGTCTGCCGAGCCACTGGAAAATATAGATAAAAAAAAGAATGAGCTACGCCCAGTAGGAAAGACAGCTAGTAAAAACTCACATGCAAAAGAAGGATAATAGCAAGAGTATAGGAATACAGCATAACAATGTAGGGTGGAAAGGCACTCTCAGTTCCAGACTTCGACCAACCACAGTCACCCCCAGTCACAACAGAGTAGCTCTCCTCTGTGCTCCCAGGTAGCATGCCAGCGGGACACGCCCATCTCTGCGCACGCATCACAACGCCTAGCACCCGACACCGCAGCGTCTCTCGTCAATCAATCTTCTGGAGACTATAGACAAACCCGTCACATAGATCTCTAGCCAACGTGAGACACCCCTACCACCCTCAGGTATGCAGGCCTACACACTTGGCTAGCCACGGCGAGTCACCCCTGCCGCTGCCACTCTCAGGCGCGCAGGCCTACACTCGTGGACCAGAAGAGATCGACTCAGCCACCGTCCCAAGAAGTCCTCTCCCAACAATTTCCATAGAAGCCACGCCCCTACAGTCATTGCCAAGCTTTAACTCCAAGATTCGGCAACATGTGTCCAGATACAACAAGGCGCATACCAGTCCACATGTATACTGTGAAAGTTAAGTCTGAACCGCACAGTTACCCACCACAACTACCCTAAAACATCATATAGGGTCTATAGTAGTCCGATCCAATATGCCAATCCGTGAAATATGCCAACACTGAGTAAACTGACTCAAATCATGCCATTGCCATCCAAGCAACACAAACTGTACCAAAATTCTGACTATTCTGGTAGCACTTACCCAAGTGTCACACTTCTTTCCAACTAATCCAGCTGCACTGAATTTATGGATAATTTCCAACAGTCAATTTCAACTGGCTACGTGATTTCCAAAAATCACCTTTTTCTCACTTCAGGAAATTTTAATTTCCAATATCAATTTCTGCGCTTATCCATTTTCCGAAATTCGGAATAAATTTCCGAATTTAAATTTTAAATTCCACATATATCCTTTTCCCGAAAATTCGGATTAATTTCCGAATTAAAATTTAAATTCCACATATTTCCCGAAAATTCGGATTAATTTCCGAATTAAATTTTTCCTCCGCCCGTTCGTCCGCCCAAATCCCGCTGAACCGGTTTTCGCTGCCGGTTCGGAATCCTCGCGCTGAACCGCGAACCCACCAGCCGAACATTTAATCAAATTTTCCAGCCGACGTTTAGTATTTAATTATTATTAAATATTGAATAATTACAATTACTTAATTAACTAAACCGAAATTAATCTAATCCATCTCCTTCCTCCGCCCGGCGCCCGCGAAACCCTAGCCGACGATTCCTCCGGAAAATTTCGTTTTCCCCGTCGATTTCCGGCAACCGAGATCAAAGAGAAGTAAAATCTGATGTTCGTACTATCCTAATTTGTCAATAATGTCACTAATTTCTAAGATTCAAATCAAAATTTCCGCCGAAGTTTCATCCGATCCTCATTTTAACAATTCTATGAATTTAAACAAATTTCCGCATTTGATACTATCTTAACATGATTAAAGCACATAATCGAATCAACAATTGCTCGGTAAAATTTCCAAATTCGGCGGGTGTAATTTTTTTTTTCCGAAAACCCTAAAATGCTAAAATCAATAATTTGCATTAATAAATTTCAAAAACCACAATTCGCATGCTCCGGTAGCTAATTGCAAAATAATCCATATTTTTAAATTGCTAATTAACTAATTTAAAACCGAATTTCCTACCTTTCTTCTCTGGCGACGGTGAAGCTCGCACGCGACCAACCGCTGCTCCTCGCTGAACGAAACCGGTACCAATCGATTCTCCTCGGTCCCGCGAACCTCCAGGTACAAAAAGCCCCTTGAAAGGCTGCCGGAAAATATCGCCGTTCGCCGCGAAAGCTTCGTCTCCGGCCACCGCTCGAAACCCTAACAGCCGAACAGTTTCGGTTAAATACCCCCGCTTAAACCGGTAATAACCCGTTAAGGATCCATTAAGTGCCGGTTGACTTTCAAATAACGCCGCTTAACCCCGATCAGCCGGTTAATCTCCCCTGCTGATCTCGTCCGTCCGATCCGCTTATCCGCGACTTATCCATACGCACACGCAAACGCACTCGGCGAACCGCCCCGCCTTCGCTGAACCGCTCCGGTCCGGTTCACGAGCGGTAAAAACCAAATTCCGGTCTAATGGACCGATTTAAATAGATTTTCGAATTTCCAAAAATCCAATTAAACAGGGAAAATTACTTAAAAATTCCTCGGTGCTCCGAAAAATTCCCAGAAAATTTCAGAAATTCTAATAGCCTCCAATTGAGCTCCTGGCTCATCCTACTGTCGATCTGAAATCATCCAAGCCAAAATTTAATTATTGAAGATTAAACCTATAATATTTTACTGGGTATAACATGAGATATACAAGATGATATTGGAGTAGTTGGCATTCTAAGGAGGGAGTTTGCTATATATATATATGAGCTTGATAATTTAATATGGACGACCATGTGTGGGGACATTTGCACTGTATGCATGTTGTTTTTATCTTTATAATAACTATTGTATTTAGTTGAAACCTTGGGTAAATTCTAATGCAAAAGCTTTTGTTTAGGAAGGAGAATTGAATCAAAAGCTTAGAAAAAAGCTAAACACTAAATATGGCCCATGAAAGAGAAGTTGAAAAGGAATTTTATGACAAGAGCACTCGTGGGTTAGCTACCCTTTGATTATGAGAATTTTTCTCACACAAGAGTGGATGATCAAATTGACAGATATATAGATCAATTTCATAGTATGAACTTACCTACTTTTCTAGAAATATTTGATCTAATGGTAGTTGAGTGTTGTCTAAAATATGTAAATAAAAGTTTTAATGGCATAACATGCCTTAATAATAAAAGGATACCACTTGTGGCAATGAAACTAAAAGACATAAAAAAATATATGGTGGAGGTCTTGTTATTATCTCAAATTTAAAAAACAACCTACACATAAAATTTCTTAGGAAGAACTTAAGGAAGCATTTGAAAATTGGTATGTCATTGGCTTAGTGAGGGGGAAAATAAGAGAGAAATTAGTTTTGTTGATAAAAGAGGATATGTCTATCATTGATTTTGAGTAGAGATTTTCATAATTAACACTACATGTCCTAAATGTAGTCAATCCTGAGGTGCGAAGGCATTTTTGGTTTTGTCAAGGATTAAATATTACTTTTAGATAACCACTTGTTATTTTTTGACTTCTAACTATTCAGGGTTGTTGAAATAGACTAGAATAATTAAACAAGAATTGTTAGGTTTAGATATTTAGAATGGAGACAAAAAAAAAAAGAAAGAAGAATCTATTGGAGTTAAAATTATAACTTTCTTTAAGAATTGTATTGATACAAAAGCATCTTATGTTAACTAACAAACTTACACATGTTGGCTCACACCAGTTCAATTTAAACTCAAAGTCATGCACAAGGTAAATCTTATTTTGGTTAGTCATCTTTGTCAATCATAGAGGTCAACTATAGTACTTTATTTTTTCATATGATTTTCTCTTCTTTTTTTTTGCTCTATTCATCTAAGTATATTTGTAGTCAAGTTTGTCATCATTGATATCAATTCTTATGCATGCTTCATCTGTCATCATTAGCTATCCTTGTCAACTAGTCATCCACTGCTCTCGATCAATACCTCCTAATTGCTCAACATCACCTGGTCGATAATCATTGCCTAGCAGTCTGTTGATCCCCAGCCACCCACCATCACCTGGCCACTCATCAACCACCTGTCCTTCAATCGTTGCCAACCATTGTCAATTGTCGTCATCTATCTCATCCACTTTTTTGTATCTTAGTCGCATCACATTGACGTTCGTCGTCATGTTGTATGATTACATAATTTTTTATATTTCATTATATTTTCATGTATTTTTATATTTTATATCTAATATGATTGACCTACTTTGAGTTAATGTCTTAAAATTTTTAAGATCTTTTTTAGGTTTCTAAGTAATTTAACTAAAAAAATTATCTTTTTTTATATTAACTTTTTGTTTTTCTTATGCTTATGGTATATTCTAAGGTGTATTTAATTCTATTTTTCTCATGCTTATGATATGTTCCCAATGCACATTTAATTCTTTTTTATCATAAATAGTTATTGAGCTCTCCTTCATCTATAAATGAGAGATGTTACCTTATTGTAATGTTATTGATGAATAAAAGTTTTCTTATTTATATCCTTTTATCTTTATGAAGAAAGAGTGTGTATTTAACTCTTGTTGGAGAGATTTCAACTTCTCTCAACTTTGTGAGAGATAAGGATCAAATGTGAGACCTTTCACTAAGAGAGCTGATAATAAAAAATGTTTCTCTTTCTCCAACACCCTCAAGTCTTCACCCACCATCTCATTCTCTTGACCAAACTATCTCCCTCAATAATGCGTAGAATAGTAATTTACATGGTTTCAAAGGAGAAGAAAATGCCAAAATGGAAAGAAAGTCATGAGTAAAACTATTTCTAAAGGGAGTTGCTTACACATTATAGATTAATAGTGATGTGAAGTAGTCTGATCTTGTTAAGTAAACAAATCATTCACATAGTTGAAAGATGGTGGTTTAGCTAGTTCCTTATGGGTAAATTAGATGATATCATACTTAATAAAATCCCAAATTTTTTTACTGCAATAAGAGTGTAGACCCTATAGATTTCACACAAGAAAGTATGAACATTCAAACAATCCTCAACATTTTTATTATTTATTAGTCATCTATGTGGGACCACTAGGCGATCCTAGATTGATGATGTAGACAAAAGATTGAAACCCCTAACACTTCAAATGCAAAATGGAAGAACTAACACAAAAAATACAAGCCAAAAGAATGAGACAAATGTAAATAAACTAAACATCCATATGTGCCATGCCACATGCTCAATCAATGTAATAAGAAAGAGGTTTAGTTGGGCACCAAGTTGCACATGCAATCTAAAAAGATATTATCTCATGAAAAACTTATCATTGGGCTTCACTCCATGTAACAACAAGCACCTTTAGAACCCCATGGCATAGTGACGCACTATTTTCCCATATTATTGTCATAATTTGTGCCATTATTTCTTATGGCCTTTTTAAGAATGTATATGGTAAACCTCCTTGTACAAGACTTTCTTAAACTTATTCGAAATACATCCTTTTCTATCTTTAAAATGGAAGATGGAATTTCACTATGTCAATATATGATGGTTGAGTTTACTGAATATAAAATCTACCTTATCTTAAACAGAGTGGCAACAAGGAGAGAAGTAGATGACATAGTGTGCACAGCTCTTATTTTCACAACAATAGTTTATTGATGTTGCATTGTAGATATATTGCACTTTGAGAATATTTTATGACATTTTCCTATATTTCATCTTAGTCATATACTTTGAATCCCATGTCATCTTAAGACTTATCCAATTGTATCAGAGCAAAATGAGATCCAATTGCTCGACCTCCCCTTTTATCCCTTCTCCATAAAAAAACTCTCACGTAGTTGTCACTCATATGTTTCAAGTTATATTTACTCAAAGTTTATTGCTACATTTTCAAACATTACAAAATATCATAATTATCATGTTCAAGCTTTATAAATTTATGACATATATCAATATTAAAATTAAAATAGTTCCACTAAAAAAATTGCACTTTAAGGAATTTAAGATTAATTTACTTATGGACTCAATGACTACCATAACCTCCATGTCTCTCATCAAACATTTGGAGCTAGTATTTAATCTGTACTTATCAAATTATTGTTGTGATTGGGGCATGCAAAAACTTGAACTAACTATTGTGATAGTTAGGAAACTATGTCAATTTACTATGATACCAAAGTTGATAGGAATGTGAAGGATAAGAGACAAAGGGAAAATGATTTGGTTAGTAATATTTACTTTGCATGTCCAACATTAGTATTCAAAAGCTAGTGCACAATTAGCCATGTGAAGGTATGGATGAGTTCTACATAAGCACAAGTGATATGCAAACTGACCAGATGAGAGAAGGTACAATGAGGCGTGTTGGTGCTACATTTTTGAGTGGCCATAGATGTGAGAATGAGTGATCATTTATGTGCATAAACATGCAAATGTGGGAGACAACATGGGATAAGTGACTTGAACACATGAATGTGTAAATTAGTAGGGTAGTGTTGGAATTACATATTATGAAAAGGATGAGAAAAAAGAAAGATACATGAGCTAACATTGTGCATGGGGGTGAAAGAAAAATGCCACAAGAGTGGTGATTGGTTAAGTGAAAAAAACAAGCAATGAGTTCAAGACATGTTCAATAAGTGTTACACTAACATTCTCGATCATCAAATCAAGAACAAATATAAATATCTAATATAAGTGTACTAAAACTCTAGAAAATGAAGTATTCTAAAACATAAAAAATGGATATATAATTAGATAAAGCTCATCGAGATGAGTCTATTAATGTTTATTTCATATAAATTAGAGTTTACTTAGAATTACTATTAATTTTTGAAATAAATAAGCATAAAGAATAATAAATTATTATTTTAATATTAAATATATATATTTATATTAAAGCTGATAATAGTTTACAAAAAATAGCTATTTTCTCCCCACCTCATGCCCAACACAAATGTCAGGGAAGGATTTCATGCTCGTTGATCAAGAGTTTCATTGAACAACCACTTCATTGATGATGAAGATGTCAATTGCCATTATCCTTTTAAGGGAATCAAAAACTTATAAACAATTTGTACTATTAGGAACCTCGTGTAAGTCAAAAAATTTGAAACCCAAAAATCCTTTTTGTTTTAAAAAAATTAACTTAGAATTCATAAGATTTTAAGCAAAAAAATCATTATATGAGATCCCAAATAGAGTTTTATGTTATTGTTTAAGAGATTTAAGGAAAAACAAGTGGCAATAAGAATCTATGATTCTGATTAAGAGCCTATTTGGCAATTAATTAATGGTACATGAAATTTCTTAAGTTTTATAAGTTGGGGTTCAAAAAAAAGGTAAAATAAAGAAAGAAAAAGTTTTTGAAGAGAGAGAAAAAAATTCATTAATTTGAAGTGAGTTTTGTAATGAAAAAATTATAAATCTTGGTAAATTAGGATTTTATAATTTTTTTTATTAAATTAAGACTTGTATTGCTTAATAAACTAAAGTTAAGAAATAGAGAATTTGATTAAAAATAAGGATAATCATAAAAAATAAGAAAAATCTTGAGATAAGCACTCTAACATAAATATTATATATGCATGCTTGATGTATTACTAATTTTTTTTTTTAATTTAAGACTTTACATACGAAATATAAAACATATAGTATTGATGTATTGATGTGGTGCTATTATACATAACTATAAAAAATTCATACTTACAAATAGATGTATGCCTTTCTAATATTGATAAATAATTATGTTAAATTATTTGGCATGATTAATTATGTAAGCAAGACATTGATGTAGTGATGCAAAAATATATATCTAGTTAAATATTATAAAAAATGTGGATGGTACATATGAAAATAAATTAAAGAAATACCACTGTGAGGCGACTAGCACCAAAATGTGCCACATGGTTGACATTTCTATCATGTGGTCACTAGTGGCCAGTGTATAACAGTACTATAAAGTACACCAAAAATATAGTTATTGAAAAAAATATGAAAATACTAGGCATGATTATGCATGAAGACATGATATGATAAATAAATAAAAAAAATATTATAGCTAAGTAAACTAAAATGAGGATACAGATTAACTACTTTAAGAGATGGAGAAGCTGTATTAGCCATCATAAGATTTACTTAATTAAGTGGAAATAGGAGCCAATAAACATGACCATATTAAGAAAAATTTTAAAAATATCATAAGTTGCATTTGCTTTTTATTTCTTTTAGGAATTATATCATGTTTTTTCTTTTGATAGTATATCATATATCTTATTACATTTAAACATGAGTTTCTACTTCCTTACATGCTACATTGATTCATGTGATTGGACCCTTACATTCAATTGTCCCAAATAATTATTTATTTTACATATTTATTCATTATTAAAGATAACATGTTAAGTTATTGATGATTCTTTCTTTGACATTAACTTTTCAAGTACAATGGAACCCCCAACAAAAAGAGAACTATCCATAAGAATAATCTATAAGAAAAAATTGAAACTATAAAGGATGTGTTGTAAGAGTTGTGTCAAATAATTTGTTAATCATGTGATAAATTTAGTATTATAAATTTATATAGAAATTGATTGTAATACTCTAAAAAAATTATGAAAACTATGACATGTGATTATTGTATTGGTTTCAATTATTCATAGTTATTAGATTAAGTTATTTATAATTAATAGTTATAGATATAAATTGTTTGGTTGTCATATTATGGACATAAATCTTATACTAATGTATTTATAACTAAAAAAATAGAAAAAATCTTAAGGAGATTATTCCCATTTGAATACTACAATTTGAGAGAAAATTAATTGAATATGTGGTGAAAATAAGAAATTCCATATTTATGGTATCAAAGCATAATTTAATTAAAAAATAATTTGAGTTAAGTATGTAATAAGAAAATAAGGTCATCATAAGGATGGTATCATAGCAATTAAAGTCCTATGAATTGATGCTTGAATGACATGATGCTAGAGTAGTTATTCAATTTTTACATCAGAGAGTGGATCTAAATCATTCAAATAATTGCAAATGATTCAAGGTCATAATCTACTATAGCTTCTGCTAAATCAAGAATCAGTCAAAATCCATATAATAAAATTTGAATAAAGTTTCATTAAAGAGAGTATTACAAATCAAAGCTAAGTAAAAACTACAAGTGTCAACACGTTGACTACAATGTTGTGTATTGTCCTCTAAATGTTGAAGGAGAGAAAGATAGTTAACAAGCTAGTGATGGAATGAAAACCATCATAGGATCTATAGTAGTAGGACCTAGTAATGCATCTCATGATGCATATAGTACAAGTTGAAGATAAGTTTGTATAGCTTCATAATAGACTACACAACCCCACATCTATGTCATCATCCAAAAAAAGCCTCTAGCATTACCTAATGTTATCATAGGTACTCTTATATTGCAAGATATACCTATAATAATTTTATTTGATTGTAGTACTTTGTATTCTTTTATATCAACTAATTTTATTGTACAATTGTTTATTAAATTACAAGTTTTAAAACTCAACTTTTGGTAAAATTATCTACATTAAAGAAGATAAAAATAGATAAATATATCAAATAAGATATGAAAATCAATTGAACATCTTTTAATTCTCAATTGATTATCATAAAACTATCAAAATTTACAGTTATTTTTGAAATAGATTCGCCAACATCACATAAGGCCATTATTGATTATTGAGCAAATAAATTAATGATTAATATGATAGAAGATACTCATCTAATTTATTTTGGCAAGGACAGAAAAGTTCTTATAATATCTATTTTGAAAAATAAAAGATTCATAAAAATTTATTATGATTATTATTTAGCATCAACATAAGAAGTTGAAAAGAAATACTTATAATAATAAGAAGTTTTAGTAGCATGTGAATATTTAAATTTTTTTTAAGATTTATCTAGGAGCATAACAAATCTTAAAAACATCCTACAAAATGGAATTACTTAAATTATAAGAATTAAAAACATAATTATAAGACCTAATTGATAAAGGTTTTATCAAACCTAATGTATTTCCTTGGAGTGCACTTGTATTATTTGTGAAGAAGAGAGATAGAAGTTTTAGGATGTGTATTAATTTTAAAGAACTAAACAAGATCAATATCAAAAATAAATATCTTTTGCATAGAATAAATAAACTATTTAATCATTTGTAAAAGGATACATTGTTTTCAAAGATTTTCTTAAGATTTGGTTATCATCAATTGAAAATTAGAAGGAAAGATATTTTGCAAACTAATTTTAGAATTAGAAATTATCATTTTGAATTTCTCGTGTTGCTTTTTAGTTTAGCAAATGCTCATACATCTTTTATCAATTTGATGAATAGAATGTTCTAGTAATTTTTAGATCTTTTATCATTATTTTTATTGATGATGCCTTTATCTACTCTATAAATAAAGTAGAACATAAAAGACACTTACACTAGTATTATAGAGGCCACGAGAGCACCAACTATATGCAAAGTTTTCAAAATATAAGTTTTGGTTATCTAGTACATCATTCTTGAGGCATATAATCAGTGTAAAAGTAATCTTTATAGATTTCTATAAAATAATAGCTATTATTGAATAGCTCAAGCCTAATGATGTAATAAATTGTAAATTTTCTTAGATTTACTTAGGTGTTATTAAAAATTTGTAAAATAATTTTCTCAGATTGTAGTATCATTTATAATATTAATGTAAAAAATAGTGCCTTTTGAATGATATTCATGAGTCAATAAAAGAAATTTTTAAATTTTAAAGGAGAAATTGATTTCTACACTAATCTTAACAGTACCTAGGAGAGAAATAAAAATCCAAAAATATACTAATACATTTTTACGAGGACTTGGGAGTATATTAATACATAATTATAGAATTATAACATATGCTTCAGATAGCTATAAAAAAATTATTCTATACATGTTATTGAGCTTACTACAATTATGTTTGCCTTAAATATTTGGATACATTATTTTCATGATATAAAAAGTTATCTATTTGCTTATCATCAAAGTTTGAAGTATATTTTTACATAAAAAGAGTTAAATTTAAGGCAATGAAGGTGACTGGAACTACTTCAAGAATATGACATGGAGATTGTTTATCATCCAAGTAAAGCCAATGTTGTAGCTGATGCATTGAGTCGAAGGACTAGTCTTCATAGCATGGTATCAAAGTTGGAAGAAGCATAATTAATAGCTAAAATAAATTAATAGGAATTAAATATAATATCACTAATTATTAGAAAAAAAATTTCTCAGTTAGCTATTATAATAGAGTGATTGCAAGTTTTTAAAATTGCTAAAGTTATAGAAGGCATCCAAAAAAATCAAAACCAAAATTACTAAACGAAAAGAAACAAATTTTAATGTAAATAAAGTAGTTTGGTTTTATAGAATTTGTATTCCTACTTCATGTACATGGAAATAAACCTTGTTGAAAAAGGCTTATAGAACAAAGTATGTAGTACATCTAGGAATCACAAAAATGTATCATGACTTCATATAAAGATTTTGATGGAATGGTATGAAGAAAGTTTGTGTATGATTATGTGAGCAAGTATACGATATGTTAACTAGTGAAAAGGGCACAACAAAGATCAAATGGATTGTTGTAGCATCTTCATATTCTAATATTGAAATAAGAAGAAAAATTAATAGATGTTATAGTTGGGTAATTATTAATAGATTAATAAAATTAACTTAATTAAAAAGCTAGCACATTTTTATATTGATCAAATTATGAGATTATATGGAGTATCAAAGGCAATTATATTTGTTTGTGATTTCAAATTTATCTTAGATTTTTAAAAAGGGTACAAAAAATATTGATACTTCATTAAGATTTAACATAATATTTCATCTTCAAATAGATGGACGAATTAAAAAAACTTATAAAGACTTTAGAGGATGTGTTGAGATTATATTAATTGAATTTACTTGTAACAATTATTATCAGTCTAGAATCAAAATGACATCATATTAGGTACTATATGATAAGAAATGTGAGTCACCATTGCATTGGTATGGCGTAGGTGACAGCTAAATTGGCCCCACAACTAGTAAATGAAACAAATAAAAAGATTCAAATGATTCAAGAAGAAAATAGAAACTATAATATTATCAAAAGAATTACTTTAATATAAAACATAAAAAAGTAGAGTTCCAAGAAGGAGAACATGCATTCTTAAAAGTAAGTTCAACGAAGAGTGTAACTCGATTTAGTAATGGTGGGAAGCTGAAGCTAAGGTACATTGGACCTTTGCATACACTAGAAAAGGTTGGAGAGGTTGTATAAAGAGTAATATTATCGCCAACATTGATAGGTGTGCATAATATATTTCACATTTTAACTATGTGAAAATGCACCACTAATTTATCATATATAATGTAATAGATCCAAACACTATAGAAGTGTAGTAAAATTGAAGTTATAAAAAGAAAATTATAAGAATCTTAACTAAAGAAATCAAGGAATTAAGAAAAAAAAACTAATTCTATTTGTTGAAATACAATAGCAAAATCGAACAAAATGTGAAACTACATGGGAACTTGAGGATAAGATGAGAAAGAAACATCTTGAGCTAACCTAAATCTCGATGATGAAATTCCTACAATAAAGAAATAATTTGTTACATCCTCAATCATTAAATTAAGTACAAATTGAAATATCTCATAAAATATGTTAAAACCTTAAAAAATAAAGTATTCTAAAAAATAAAAATAAATATATAATTATAGATAACTCATCGAGAAAAGTTTAACGATATTTATTTTGTCCAATAAAAGTTCATTTTAAATTATTATAAATTTTTGAAGTAAATAATCATAAAGAATAATAAATTATTAGTTTAATATTAAGTAAATATATATTTTAAAATTGATTTCAATTTACATAAAGTACCTATTTTTTCTAACTTTGTGCTTATGTGATCCCTTGGGAGGGATTTCATGCTCATTGGTAAGGAGTTTCATCAAAGAGCCACTTCATCAATGATGAATACATTGATTACCATCATCCTTTTGAGAGAATCAAAGATCTTTAGCCAATTGTATAATCGAGAACCTTGTGTAAGTCATAAAAGTTAAAACCCAAAAATTCTTTTTATTTTGAAAAATTTAACTTGAAATTCATGAGATTTTAAGCAAAAAGAATTATATAATATCCCAATTGGAGGTTTATATTATTTGAAACATCTAGGAAAAAATAAGTGATGACAAGGATTTGTGAGTTTTCTAACCCCTCACTTGTGCTTATTTCTTTTGATTTCTCTATTTTTTATATTACAAAATTGAATTTGGTCTTAATTAAGATCTTATTTGATTATTAGATTGATGGTGTATGGAATCTCTTGAGTTTTGTAAGTTAAAGGTTTGGAAAAATGTGAAACTAAGAAAAAAAATTTTAAAGAGAGAGAAAAAGAAAATTTATTAATTTGAAGTGAATTTTATAATAAAAAATTACATATGATGATAAATTAGAATTTTGTAATTTTTTATATTAAATTGAGACTTGTGTTGCTTGACAAGCTAAAGTTGAGAAACAAAGAATTTGATTGATAATAAAGATAAGTACAAAAAACAAGAAAAATCTTGAAATAAATACACCAACATAAATATTATATATGTATGTTTAATATATCACTAATTTTTGAAATTAAGACGTTGCATACAAATTTTGTATAAAGCATATGATATTAATATACTCATATAGTACAATTATATATAATTGCCTAAAAGTTTATACTTATAACTAGATGTATACCTTTTTAATATTGACAAATAATTATTTAAAATTTGTTGACATGATTAACTATGTAAGCATGACATTAATGTGCTAATACAAAAATATACATCTAGTTAAATACTATGAAAAACGAAGACTGTACATGTGAAAATAAATTAAAAGAATTGTTGACGTTAGGTGTCTAATGACTAGTGTGCCACATTGTTGACATTACCATCAAGATGTTAGTAGTCAATGGAGCGCATTATTGTGAATTGATGCAAAGATATAGTCATTAAAAAAATAAAAATACTGAATATGATTGTGTATGAAAATATGATATGATATATCAATTAAAGATATTTTCTTTATAATTATGTAAACTAAAATAAGGATACTGCTAACTATCTTGAGAGAGAAAGAGAGCACTAGTTCTGGTCATCATAAGGTTTACTTAGTTAAGTAAAAATAAGTGTTAATAAATAAGACCACTTTAAAAAAATATTAAAAATATAATAAGTTGTATATACTTGTTATTCTTATAGAGATTGTATCATGCTTTTTATTTTGATATCATATCATATATCTTTTTATATTTTGATATAAGACTCTAATTGCTTACATGGTATGATTCATGCTTGTGATTAGACTCTACATGTAGTTGTTCTAAATTATTCTTATTTTACATATTTTTTAGAGGTAACTTGCTAAGCTTGTGATGGTTGGCTTAATCATTCTTTGGTGCTAATATTTCAGTTATATTAGAATCCCAACAAAAAAAGAATTATCTATAAGAACAACCTATAAGGCAAAATTAAAACTACAAAAGTTGTATTCCAAGAGTTGTACAAAATAACATGTTAATCATGTGATAAATTTAGTATTCTATATGTATATGAAAATTGAATGTAATACTATAAAGAAATTATAAAAGTTATGATTTGTGATTATTGTGATGGTTTTAGTAGTTTATAATTGTTAGATTTAATTTGTTATAGTTAATAGTTATGGATATAAACTATTTGATTATCATGTTGTAGAATAAATATTATATTGATATATTTATAAATTAAAAAATGGTCAAAATCTTTGAGAGATTTTGTTTGATTAAATACTAATATTTGGGAGAAAAGTAATTAAATAAGTGACAAAAATAAGAGACATCATATTTGTGGTATCAAAGTATGATTTAATTAGAAAATAATTTAAGTTGAGTATATGACAAGAAAATAAGGTCATCGCAATCATAATACTATCAATGACATTAAAATCACCAACACTAATGGAAGAGGAAGATGATGGAGATTGTGGCAGAACAATAATGACATTAAATTTGGATGGCAAGTTGAAGTGAGAGAAGGCAAGTTTATGTGTTCCATTTATTCATGCTTTATAACATAAACCTTCACCATTCTCAAATTGACAACCAAAACCCAAATTCTCTTTTTTTATTTCACATCAAGCACTTAAATAATATGTAAGGAGTAGCATTGAATTAGAAGTCAAAAGAAAAAATATCCTTATATATTAAAAGAATAATAATAAAAATAATGTAAAAATGATAAAACATACAAAATAAACAAGTTGTTCTCATATGTCTCATACATATAACGTAGCAGTAATCAAAAAAACTAGTAACCAATAAAGCCCAACATAAGCTCTTTGTGGGTCTTTTGTGATCAACAAACCACTATTTATAGTGAAATTAGACCTCTTGTGTCAAGGATCCACCAAACCAATCTACTGTAAATAATATAAATGAGAGATTAAATACTAATAAATAAATAAATAAAGACAGTAAGACCTTAAATAAGGACATGATAGTGACACAAATTAAAATCCAACCTACAAGAATAATATAATTCAAGTAAAATAGAATATCACACTCCTAAGGTTGATTTAATAATCTATTCATTTACTAAATGTTCATTCTATAAAGAATATAAAATAAAGAATATGAATATAAAACATAATCAAATAATCATAAGAATTTATAAACATCATAACAACACTAAATTATTGATTAATTCTATATAATATCACTATATCCAAAACATTACAAACCCTTTATATACCAACTAATAAATAATATCATCATTCATCACATCAAGATCCTTATCCCTTAGTATAATAGTTATAACACTTATGATGTAAATAATAATGAGACTTTAAAGAATCCAATATATAAAATAAATAAGATAATAATATATAGAAAATATAATATATAAAATTAATAAAATATTAATATAATAATCTCAAAATGAAATAATATTATAATACCACATATATGAAGAGTAAACCAAAAGTGATATAATAAACTAATACAAATAAATAAACCAATTAAAATATCAAAAGTATTTATTCATATTTTTTTAATATTTATCTAAGTTTTTAATCATTTTCATGTTTATAAAGTTTATTTCTCTTTTTAATTATTATCCACTATATCAAGTATTATTAATCTCTATATTGAATGATCTCTTATATGTATTTAACATTAGACATGTATTTAACATTAGACAAGTATTGTCACTAAATTCATACTTTATGGTCCATTATGAGTCCTAGTGTCATATAATAGAAATGATGAGATTATGGTACTCACAAAGAAGGTTAGGCTTCCAAACTTATACCCTGTGGTTCATCATTGGGTTTAATGTCATATAATGATGTTGTGACACCCATTAAATTGGTGTAGTATCCTAATTTATGCCTTATAATTCATCACTAGGTCTAATATCAAATATGATATCATTGTGTACACTAAACAAGTAATGTATCCTAACATATACCATATGATCCATCATTAAAACTACTTTTATGTATAAAGGAGAATGCCTCAAGACATTTGCTTTTTATTTCTAATTTTTAAGCATATCCATATTTCCATTTGTATCAAATATATTCTAATAAGATAAATAACCATCTATAATAATATATAAACTATGACCTTGCATATCCATCTAGTTTCCATTTAATATCCATGCTAGTATTAATATACACAATAACAAGTAATAAAAAAATATTTCAAATTTATAATTAACTAAGAATTAATTTAATAATATATGTATACTATATCTATTAAGTTTATCTATCTAAATCTAATATAGAAAAGTCTTGACCACTTCCTTTCTCCTTGAGGTTTCTTTTAATACCATACATGCATAATAAACACCATATAATATCATGTGTTATAATTATCAACTATTCTAAATTGCTTTAAATTTTAATAATCCCTCTTTAAATCACTACTTTATATCACACTTATATAACTTATTGACTGTTAAAGTATAATCACTCAAGTTTCTTGAAATTAATTTTAATTTGTAGTTAATAATGCAATACGATCTCCCAAATCATCCATTATGATCATCTCTTTTTTCGTTAACCAAATCATAGAATTCAATTCTATTATTTTCTATTGATCATATAGTACGATCACTCATATTGAATTATATGATTGCCATTCTCCCATTAACTGATATTTTAACCTAGTCACATCCTATCGTGTTGGTATGATATATCCCATAATCTAGTACGATCCATTCCCTTCACTTTCTTAAGTTGCTCAACCCATCGTACAATAAGATCCATGCTATCATACATAAAAAATGCACAATGCTAAGCTTAATAGACATAAAACCATCACATCATTTAATTGTTAAATCATACATGTATGATCCCCTCTCAACTACTTATATGATTTCGTATCAAACAAATCTAATCCTTGTACACCAAGCCCCAAACAAACAAATCATATAAGTCTAATCTATCCATCACCCTTGTATGATGAAATCAACTATCTAATATATTCTTTTTTAACCACTATCATACAATATGATCCACTTATCAATGGTATGATCCTTATGCCAAACTACCATGATTCCTTAGACTTAAACTAACTAAAACTGGTCATACATGTATGTTCATATTCATTATACTTGTACAATTTAGGTCGTTGTATAGTATAATCAGTTTAGTAATATGTGTGTAATTATCTCATCATATTAAATCAAGCTTCTTATTATAGCCAATCAACATTAATCGTATAAGTATGATTTACACCATCATTCTTATACCATCTTGAATCGAAAACACTTCATCTTCAATTGCTTGATTTTTATTCAAATCAATTCTTAACACTGCAAACCATTTTTCATAAAACTTCTAACTCACAATCTCATCATTCCCTTATTTTCCTAAAACAAAAATGTGTTCCAAAAAAAAATTAGCTTAAATGCTTGCCTCTTCTTGTTAGCCACTACTACTAATTTCCTTTATATTTCTATTGATGTAATCTCTCTTCTCCTCTTTCACTTGTTTCCAAAATCTCCTCTAAGCTATGGTAACATGTTCCAACTTTTCTTTCTTTATTTCTTCCTCTCTTATAATTTTCTCACTTTCTTTCTCTAAATTGATCTTTCAACTCATCTCCCTTACTATTTATATCCTCCTAGCTTTTCATATCATTATATCCTAACACATCCAAGAATTTAAGTCAAACATATCACCTGAGGTGGTAAGAGCTCCAATTAAAAAATTATAATATAGTATTGACAATTTTTAGAGGTTATATTTATATCATTCTTTTAAATCAATAAGTAATTATCTAGACCTCTAAAAATTACAAATTCAATGCCATAGGATTTCTTTTGAAAAATTTTATCCAATGATATACTTAAATAAGATTTTTTTTAATACATTTGAAACCACGGTATGCTCTCTAAAATAACAAACTAATATTATTTTAACTATAAACATACCATTTCAACATTTCAACTTCACTTTCTTAAATGCACAAAAGAAAAACTATATTAACTTAACTTTAAGGTTTACCACATCTTAAGCTTAGTAAAATAATAAACTATTACATCTTGCATCATAAGCTCCACTAGATTAGTTCAATGCATCCTCTTATTACAATTTGTCTACAACAATCTCCCTCTTGTATGACTAAAGAACTTCTTCCTCTTAATGTGACATTAGGTTATTATAAAAGTTAAGAATAAAGCATGGATCATCCAATAATCTATAAGGAGTTTTTGTGTGTTACTAGAACACTATAAGGAGTTCAAGTAAGATAAATTCTAACTTATATAATTGTTAACCGATGCTAATAGTCATTTTTTCCAAAATTTGTTTCTATTAAGGTTTAAGGTAAATATTTAACATGGAAAATGGAATCTCATGCTAGTGAAACTTTTTATAACTAATTTTTAGTATTTTATCTAAAAGTTTTATTAATATCACTTTTGCTAATTTGAATTTTATATGAAATTTTTAAATTTATTATTCATTGTTTCTATTGGAAGTGAGTGTTTAGCTATGACATAATAGCTTCAAAATAAATTATTTAATAGTTAGTAAACATTTGAGAGAAAAACATTAGGGTTGCTATTTTGGTCATTAGAGCTAACAAAAATGCATGCATTGAGATTAAATTGGGGAGACCCTTATATAATCAACCTAAGTAATATATGTAGATTTCATTTTGATTTTGATCAAAATTTACTATTATTTTACTTTTTCATGAATAACTTTTTAGATTTATCTATAAACTTAAGCTTTCATATAAACTTACTTTCAAACTTTAGTAAATCCTATTTTTAGCTATCCAATTCATTATCAAATCATTGTCATGCATAATTCAATATTTTTCCTTAATTGTGTGGGTTTAATTATAAATTTTTAATAATTTTTTTCTTTAAGTTACTAGTTTGTTGTTTTCAAATTCACTTTTGTTAACTTAGCTAATTCCTTAAGATTACTTTTCCTTGACCTAAACCCACACCAGAATCATGAATAATATCCTCTCTTTGTTGTAATACCATACACGACCATCATACACATTTAACATTGCCTTCAAATGCTACTATCTTTGCTACCCTTTGATGCAAACTGTGTGAGGCAAAGCGTACAAAATTGGAGTGAATTGTGTATTTAATAATTTTTTTATTTCAAAAAACTTTTGAAATAAAGAAAAAATTTTACTTCTAAAAATAAAAATTTGTTTTGAAGAAAATTTTTTATGAAATAAAATTTCTCAACAATAAAAGAAATTTCCCAAGATTTGTTTTGGTGATTTAGCCAATACCCTTGCCAACATTCACACCAGATCACCGTTTGGGCTTCCACTAACTACTCCATTTTTCCAAGAGTGATAGAGGTAAACCAATAATAAAATCAGTACTCCAATGAGACACCAAAATCTAAAAAATTAGCTACATAAAAATATTGAAAGCTTTACAAAATATTTTACATACAAAACTCTTACACCTTTAAATCTTTCAAACAAAAGTGACATAACTAATTAATGATGTAGATGTTATCAAGATGATATGAAATGATTGTAGAAGAGAGCTAAAGAAATAATAATTAAAAGAACCTACAGCTCTCACAAGCATGCTGAAATTTGATACTCTTGATTTTAGACTTCTCATGAATGCTTATGAAATTTTCAAATTGATTCAATAACTACAAATATTGGTAAATGATTTCTATTTATAGTCCAAATAAAAACATGCCAAAATAACTCCTCCAATGGCTAGAATTAGCTTTCTCAAAAATTATCCATTATAAGAGACAAAAGAGGAAGACAAAAAGTAGTTGTCATCCAATTTGAAGGACAGAGTAAGAGCCAATCGATCAGAATAACTTTTAAAGAGTATAAATCTAATCATAATAAAATATGATATGATATGGTTCGTTAGATCGAAAAGCTAGATAGATGGTGATGATTATTGGGATACTGTTCACAAAGGTAAAGATGCTCTTAGCCATTAGATCAAGCATTCTAGATGAATAACTAGATGAAAAAAGAACTATTCATAAATATGAAGGAAATCATAACTGTTCGATTGCAAAAATGCATGATCAGTCATTACAAATTTGTTCTCAAGTTTGGAATGAAAAATTTGTTTATTTAGTCTCACATTGCAAAGTAGCACATATGATTTATCCTTATATTACTTGCTCTATGTAATCAGTCAACTTAATGAGGTTGGCTACCCTCTCGTGCTCTTATGATGTCATTTTCTATAGCACATACAAGCATATTTAAATGAGTTCAACCTAAGCCAAACTAATTACTTATCATTAACAAGTCCAACTTAACTCATTATGTCTAAGCAGGGTTTAGGAGTCTTGTCCTAACTTGATTAACCCAAGATGTTGCAGGATTCATACCTTGACCAATACTCAGGCATAACCCAACTTTGTTTTAGTTTATCTTCTAACCTGCAACTCCCCAAGACCTAGTGCCCAACATTAAGGGCCCTTTGATCCAAGCTTTGAGCTTGACAGAGGATTTGGGTGCTTATGTCTATTTTTTATTTTTTTCTTTTCTTAATTTAAATTATTTTTTTATTAAAACACATTTTTTATCATTAGATTTTAAGACTCAAAAAGTCTTAATTTTAAAAACTAAATACAAATTAATGCATAACTCAAATGAATCATAATGATCTTATGTGCCATAATTATAAAGAAAATAAAAATTTAATATGCTAATCATATAGATGTTTAGAAATGTAATTCTTTATAAATTTATTAATCCACAAAGAGCTTGGTCATTGGCTCCAAAATCAGTAAGTAGAGCCTTCAATATTCTTTCACTACATATACTAAAGTCTTTTCTCTAACAAACTCAAACTATTACAATACATCTTGATATTTAACTAAAATAATACTAAGCTTAATAATATATTAATAATATTTAGCTTGGTTTTGTGATCATGACATCAAAGGGTATAATAATCTCTCTCTTGAGGTCTACAAAACTAATGTTATAATTAAAAGTACAATATTAAAAAATATATAATATTATAATATAATATTAAAGAAAATTTAATGTTAATGAATAAACTAAGTAATATAGTATTCATCATTTTATCTTGCCCTATTTGATAACATATTCTTTTCTTGAAATCTAGCTTGCACTATCTCTTAATTGTAACACTAAATTTACTCTCTTTTTGTAATCATTTAAAGAGATTAATTACACTTAAGCTCAATCTAAGTCTATAAAGGTCTTTGATATTCAATGGCTTAGTAAAAATTCTAGCTAATAGAGTAAAAGATGAAACAAGTGATAATTGAATCACTTTTTCTACACATATTTCCTAATAAAGTGATATCTTAACTCTATGCATTTTGTTCTTGACTATTAAACATGATCTTTAGATAAACAAATTACACTTAAATTATCAAAAAATATTAGAATTTAGATAAATTCTAAGTCATAATTTAAAAATTATTATTTAATCTGTAAAACTTGAGCAACAAAACTACTTGTAGTAATGTATTTTGTCTCTATTGTTAATAATGCCACATATATTATTTTTTACTAGCCCAAAAAATTAGTGAACCATCAATCAATTAGTATATACCAGAGGTACTCTTTTTATTAATCTTATTACCAACAAAATCAACATTGATGTTGGCTGTTAAATCAAATATAAACTCACATTTTGGGTATCATAAGCCTAATCTTAGTGCCTATAAGATACTTAAAGACGTGCTTGACTACTTGTATGTGTGTTTCCTTAAGATTGGCTTAAAATCTCACACACAAACTTGTATTAAAAGTTGATATTATACTTGTAGTAAGTTACAATAATGATCTAATCATTCTTTTAAATAATTTTGTATTAATAGGCTCTCAAACTTCAGCTTTATCTATGTCGGTGCTTGTATTAAGGAGAGTCTTCTTTACTTTATTTTCTCATAACCAAATTTCTTAAACAACTTCATCAAATACTTAGTTTTAAGAAATAAAAATTCCTTCCCATGTTTGCTCGACCTATAATATTAAGAAGAAGGTTAACTCTCCCATCTTACTCATTTCAAACACATTTTTTTATTAAATTAGTAAACTTTATGCACATCTTTATATTGAAAGCTTCAAAGATTATATCATCAAAATAAACTTGACATATTAATTAATCTTTAACTGAATTTTGAATAAATAAAGTATTATCTATATTACCTTTATGAAATCTATTTAACATAAAAAAATGTATAATCTTTCATACCAAGTTCTTAGAACTTGCATCAAACCATAAAGTATATTCTTATATTTGTATACATCATGTATATCAAATCTTAAAGATTATTTAACATAGACTTCTTAATTTAGATATCTATTTAAAAATATATTTTGTTATAATCTAATTCTTTGTAGCATATATAACTGAGTAAGATCCTCATTTTCTAAAGTCTAGCTTCTGGAGCAAATGTCCCATCCACATCGACTCCTTCAACCTGATAATAACCTTTGGCTACTTATATAACCTTATTGGTATTAACTTTGTCATTTTTATCCAGCTTATGTTTGAACCCATTTTATATCAATGATTATTTTATCATTTGGTCTAAGTATAAGATCCTAAACTTGATTTCTCTCAAATTTGTCCAACTTGACATTCATTGCAAAAATTTAGGACTTGTCTTCAAAAGTATTTTTGTAACACTTTGTTAAAAATTAGATACAAATATTACATGATTAAAAGAGCTTCTAGTTTTAATTTTTTCTCTTACTTCTTCAATAATCAATTCACTAGCATGATCCTTAGAATATCTTAATTACTTCTCAATCTAATTTTTTTTTCTTTTATTGGTTAGTAGCCTTCAACTACATCATCTAAGTTTTCTTCTCTAAGACTTAAATCTTCTAATTCATTAATATCATCATCTTGATAATGACAACTGGATGCTTCAATAAGAAATTTATTAAATTTAAAATAGATTGTCTCTTTATAAACTAATATTCTCTTGTTGTATATCGTAAATGCTTTACTAGTAGGTAAGTATCCTAAAAAGATCCATTTATCAGATTTAACATCAAACATATTTAAAACTCTTTTTCATTATTTAAAATAAAATATTTACATCTAAACACATGGAAATGAGATACCTTGGGTTTCTTATCATATTTAACGCAAAAGAGAAAATATCTAACAAAAGTTTACATATTATTCTATCAAAATACATAACAAATAGTATTAACCATCTCAACCTAAAAATACTTAAAAATATTATACTCATTAAGCATACATCCTATAACATCTAGTAAAATTTTATTCTTTTTTTCAAATACATTAGTTTGAGGGCTCTTAAGAGAACAAAAGGTATGCAACACTCCATCTTGCTACAAAAATTATCAAATAATTTATTCTTGAATTCCTCTCCATTACCACTCTTAATAGGCATGAACCTAACTTTGTGCTCTTTTTTAATCATAATAATCAATCTTATACATTTTTCAAATACTTTAGTTTTATTTTTAACAAAAAGAACCCATGTAAATCAAATAATCATCTACAACCCATATTTATTTTACCTATACTCTCTGGATGAATAGGACTAAATAGTTCTAAATGAATGAGTGTTAATGACTTCCTAATAATAATATCCTTAAGCGATTTAAAAAAATTTTAATTTATTTTCTTAATTGACATGGATCCCATAATTTATCACTTGACCAACTAAGGTTTGACAAACCTCTAACTACATTAAACTTTAAAAGCTTTTTAAATGAAGACTTTTCTAAGTGAAAAATCTTCTGTCATAACATAAAGTTGTTATCATATGGTATAAGACATTCTAAACCACTATCCTTAACCATATATAAAAATAAAATATATATATTATCTTTTTTATATCAAATGATAAGTAAAATAATTTTTAATAATAATATATTTATTTTTGTTAAATAAAATATTAAAATTACAATCACATAATTAACTAATACGAAGAAGATTGTATCTTAAATCATATAAAAGAAGGACATTTATAGAAGTGTGTGTTTTTCATAGTTCTAATTCCAACCACTTTCTTTTTGGAGTTATCATCAAGAGTAACTTCATCACCATCATATGACTTTAAGTGGATAAATAAAGATCCATCTTTAGTAATATGTTTTGAGTTCATATGTCTTAACTTGATCATTAAATGAATTACTCTTTCTAATCCATAAAAATCTAAAAAAAATTTTATCAATAATATTTTTAAATTTATAATAGAAACTCTAATTTAATAATTATAAACTATATTTAGAGTAAAAGAAAATATAATATTTTTAGTCTTATGAAAAAAAAGTTCTATAAAAAAGCATGTAAATTTTTTAAATCATTTAATTATTTAACTAAGTATGCATTTTTTATAATAATATATAATTTTTCATCTCTCTTAATCTTAATCTCATACAAATAATTAGCATCTAACTTATTCAAATATTTATACAAACCTAAATAATTTTTATACTATTTTTTCAATTTAAGATATTTAGAACCTAATTTTTTATATTTGATGTAAACATTAAAATACTATACTTCATAATCAACCATAGAAGAAAATCACAAAGTGGAAGAAGAGAAACATAACTCAACATATGATGAAGCAACAAGAACACTAAACTTTGCCATAAGATAAATCAAACTCTCTTTCTTGTCTTCAAGACTAGAAGAAGAATTATTTGAATCAACCCATGATATCTTCATAGCTTTTTTTCTTTTTCCATTTCTAAAACTTATCAATTCTCTTCATATAGTGGAGGTAATTGGGCCTCGTAAACTCACATAATTTGTATTAATAACAAATTATTTTTTCATGAAAAACCATCTTTTTCTTTTGTTTTTTATTGTTGCCAAATTGTTTATCGATATTTTTTTGTTATATAATCTAGATAAACTTTTAGAAATAATAGCTACCTCACTTGAGATGGAGAAATCTAAGTTGATAGAATAATCGATTACAAAGGTTATTGTTTTTTCTTTCTTTTTTATTTCTTTTTAGTTACAAGCTTTTCATTCTTTCTCCTTACAAGCTCAATTTGCTTATTAAAAGCTTACCTAATAACTCATCTAGTGCTAGAAAAAATATTTTTTACTGGTTCAAAGTTGCCACCAATGGATCATATTGTTAATGAAGTACTCAAGAATCTTTCTCACATGTTCACTAATAGAAAACTCTTTGCTAAGGTTAAATAAACCATTAAAAATATTTATAAATCTTGTAAATATAACCTTAATGTTCTTATCTATATTCATTTGAAATAATTTATACTTATGAATAAAAATATTGATTTTAATCTCTTTAACTTGAGAAGTATCCTCATAGACAACTTCAATATTATACTAAATCTTATATAGTTTTTTAAAATTTATGATCTGATTATATTCAGAAGTACCCAAATCAAAACACAAAATATTCGTAGGTTGAGAATTAGTTAAACTTTATATTTCTACTTGAGAGTGAATTCACCTAATGGTTTTCTCACTTTTTACCATTAACAGTCTTAGTCAAAAACTCAATTGTATTTTCAATAATATCTCAAATTTTCAAATCAAATGATTCTAAAAATAAATACGTACAATATTTTTTATAAAGATAAAACTACTTTTGAATAAAGGTGGTCGATGTGACAGAGCTCCCTCATATAAGATCGCATTGCCCTCAACACATGTAAAAGCCATAGGGATCTTACCTTAAAAATTCTTATTTGATAAAAACCTCAGTTTGATATTACTTGATGTGAATCATGTGAGGCAAAACATACAAAAAGATAGAGGCAAATAATGTTTTAATATTTTGTTTTTTAATTTTAGAAAACTTTTAAATTAAAGAAAATATTTTATGCTTAAAAATAAAAATTTATTTTTAAGAATATTTTAAAAGAAGTAAAATTGCTCGATAATAAAAGACAACAAAATTTTTAAGGGGTTTAGTCAATAACTATGCTCACATCCACCTCCGATCATAAATTGAGTTTCTACTTACCGCTCCCTTTTATGAATAAATCAGTGCTGTAATGAGATACCAAAATTTACAAAAATTAGCTACACAAAAAATCGAAAGTTTTACAAAAATTTATACATGCAAAATTTTTGCACCTTTAAATCTTTCAAACAAGAGTAATACAACTAATTAATGATGTAGATTTATCAAGATGATATAAAATGATTATAAAAGGTTGCATAATAAATAATAATTGAAAGAATCCACAGCCCCCATAAGCATGTTGAAATACTCTCAATTTTGGACTTCTCATGAGTGCTTATGAAATTTTCAAGTAGATTCAACAACCACAAATATTGGCAAATAATCTTTATTTATAGTTCAAATAAAAACATGCCAAAATAACTCTCCTAATAGCTAGAATTAGCTTTTTTTTAAAACAAGTCATTACAGGAGACAAAAGAGGAAGACAAAAAGTAGCTATCAATCGATTATAATTAGATATAGTAGAAACTATTTGATCAGAGTAATCATTAAAGGGTCTAGATCTAATCACAATGTGATATGATTTTGATAATTAGATCTAAAACCTTAATGGATAGTGATGATGATTAGGACTATTGATAAAGATGGAGAAACTCTCAGTTTTTCGATTAAGTATTCTAAATGATTGGCTAAATGAAAAAAAGAACTATTCACAAATGCATAGGAAATCATGACTATTTGATTGCGAAAATGTGTAATTGATCGATACAAATTTGCTCTAGTTCAAAATAAAAAAATATTATTTATTTAATCCCTTATTGTAAAGTAATTCATGTGTTTTGTTTTTATATTACTTGCTTTTATGTGCATTAGTCAGCCTAATCAGGTTGGCTCTCTCCTAGTAATCTTAGGATGTTATTTCCTAAGGCACATACGTGCACATTTAAATGGGTTTGACCTAACCTGAACTAATTACTTATCATTAGCGAGTTTGACTTGACTTCTTACACTTAAGCTAGGTTCAGGAGTCATTCCCTCACTTAATTAACCTAAGCCACTATAAGATTTGCACCTTGACTAATACTCAGGCCTGACCTAACTCGATTTAATTGGTCTTCTTACCTGTGGCTCCCCAAGACCCAATGCCTAGTATTATGAGCCATTTGAGCCGAGCCTACAGGGTTGGTGAAGTGGTTGTGTGCTTAGGTCGATTTTTTTACTTTGTATTATTTTTTATTAAAACATATTTTTTATTATTAGGTTTTTAAATATACAAAAATAATTTTAAAAATCAAATGTAACATAATGCATAACTCAAATATGTATGAATCATGATGATCATATGTGCCATTATTATGAAAAAATAAATGTTTAACATGTTAATCATATAAATGTTTAGAAATGTAGTTATTTATAGATTAGTTACACCATAAAGAGCTTAGTTCTTAGCTTCAAAATCAACAAGTTAGGCCTTCAATCTTCATTCACTATATATATATTATAGTCCTTCCTCCAATAAACTCAAACTATTACAGTATACATTGAGATTTAACTAAACAATACTAAGTTCGACAGCGCATTAGTAATATTTAGCTTTATTTTATGATCATCACATTAAAATGGTCATAAGTCATCATTTTAACCATGCCACCTTAATAAGTCTTCATTTGATCAAAGCCAAAAATCAAGATTTTTAGTTAACTGTCCATCATATATATGTAGTTCAATTT